>CM032442.1:0-610000 GCA_019049465.1 Dryas iulia moderata
AAAGTTTGACGCGAAATTGTCGAAATTTGAAAGGAAAAGGATACACCAGTTGGTGGAGGCTGTGAGGGATTGTGAAGACGCTGATGACTCGAAATTGGACCTCGATGATGACGAGAAGGAAGTCCTTACAGACATTATGGCGCATAATAATTATGTATTGTGTACTGAGAGCTCGGGGAAAGGAGTTAATAGGTAAGTTTTTGTCGGTGATTTTAGAATATAGTTTTGTTAGCTTCACGCTGTAACCCGCACACAGTAGGGTAGGCAGAGGGAACCTAGTGTTAAGACACTCCGTTCCCTATTTTTACGCCGAATTCTGAAAGCATTGCATGTTAAGTGGGGAAACTCAACACTGCGCTTTGCCTTGACACCAAAGCGTTGAAAATGGAAATACTAAATATTTCCACTTCTCGAATGGGAGTCGAACCCATGACCAGTCGCGTTTACAGTCACACTTATGCGTTCATAAGCCACGAGCCTCAAGAGAATATAGTGAAAAGAATATAGTCCTCAACGTACTGCTCGAACATAGAGATTTTGTCTGTTAAGTGGCGGAACTTAACGCCGCACTTTGTCTTATCTAGGAGAATAAATGAAAATATTATATAATCATCCCCACGAGTGAACTGGACCTCGATGATTGCGAGGAAATACTTTCGGAGCCCTAATGGGCTCATAATATTTACGTATTATGTCCTGAGAGAGTATAATGTTCGTTTACTCTTTTTTCTACGTATCACTGGAAATTGACATATAACGGGTTAAGTGGTGTAACTTATCGCCGCGCTTTGTGTTGGATAGAGAATGGAGCAACCAGAGTAATTTAAATATACTTTTTAAGATTTTAAAGTGATTTTTACACAATTAGAAAATTGAATAAGACATTTTTTAGCAAATGTATGGCGCTTGTAGTCAGAGTGCATAGTCAGTGTCAAGAGGGACAAATTCAAATCCGGCTGCGTTTAAATTTTTATATGCTTCTAAAAAAAGTATTTTCCATTTAAATATATACATTCCCCCGGAAATCGAATCCCTAACAAATCGCGCTTACTGCCGCTGTGGCCAAGACAGACTCAATGTGTATACTCGTAGATTTAGTATAGTTGTATCGATAAAAAGGTAGATTAATTTTTTATTACTATATTTACAGATGTCTAAGCCTGTTCAAGGAAGCACCAGATCTAGTCTATATAACTACTCCACATTATTTACGCGAAGAACGATACAAAAGTGATACCAAAGATTTTTTATTTCCTTTACACATAAAAGAACCTGAAAAAAGTGGCGGAAGTTCTGGAAAAAACATTAAAAACGACATAACCACAGATAAAACGTCAAATTCAAATGTGACAGATAATAAATCTGCAACAGATGTCATAATAATTGACACAGATAATGTAGGGAATGGTGGTAACGATTTAAAAAAAGAAGTTAATGACAATAAATTAATTGAAAACATCAAACCGAAGCCTAGACGGCAGAGTGTTTTGCAAAAAATAATTGATTTTTTTAAGGAATTCGCAAATGAACCTATATATATTTATGAAGAATTTAGATTTTTGGGTTGTTTCAATAAAAGGGAGGCGGCCGCTGTTAAGATATTTTTCGATATTTGCATGAAGATTGATGTTGAATGCGACGAAGCAAACCAACTGTTACAGATATTGGAACATGAAACCCATGTTTTTACCGTCGACTTCGATTGCAATGGGAATTTAGTGTAAGTTTATTTGAGTTTATTAATGCGATGGTTGTAGGTTCGATTTTCACTATAGGTAGAATAATTATATATTATTTTCATTTTTTCGTTCAGATGTCTAGATCTAGAATCTAGAAAGCGTGGCGTTGAGTTCCAATTAAAATGTCTCGATTTTTGAAGAGTATATTGACATTGGTTGTCAGAACAACTAATCTACAATCAAGGATAAAGTGTAAAGTTGTTTGATTAATCCGCCTGTCAACTTGTATACATATATCTCGAAAATTGAAAACGGAGACACGTAACACTAAGTTCTCTCTGCCTTTAAAGAAAACTTTTTTTAATACTACAGATAAAAGATGTGAAAATAACATCCATACTTATATTATAAATGCGAATGTCTGTGTGTTTGTCTGTCACGCTTTCACGGCTAATCTACTGGTCCGATTTGGATGAAATAGGCTACTTAGTTTTTCAAAAATCAACCTCTAAAGGGAAGAAGGGCCGCTAGTATAGTAATAAAAACATTAAATATCATGGTATAGTGTGATAGCATCTGTCTATAAACGTAAGTAGTCGTGGGTTCGATTCCCATTCAGAGGAATGATGAAAAACTCACAAACAACATCTTGATTTCGGACACAGAGATTCAGGTTCTCTCAGTGAAGTTGATATATTTTATAACCATAATATTTTTGTTCCAGGGTCTTCAAAGCAGAGCGATCAAAATGAATGCTTACATCGTTTTTATTATAAGATAAATAAATAAATGAATATATTTATTATAGTCAAAGTGAAAATACATGATATTGTCTTTAAATTGCTTTTTTATTTATATCACCCTGTTTGTAATCAAAAATACTACTATAGGCTACTTTTATTTTAGAATAATGGGCGGAAAGTAGAGGAAGGAGTCTTAATAGTAGGAAGAAATGATAAAGCTTATGCGTTATTATCTATTTAACATAAAAAAATCAAATATCACTTACACAGATGTGGCCAGTCATGGTCCAGTGGCACAAGAGTGTGACTGTAAACGACTGGTTGTGGGTTCGATTCCCACTCGAGGAGTGGAAATTATATTTCCATTTTCTTCGCCCTGTTGTCGAGGTAAAGCGCGGCGTTAAGTTCCGCCACTTAACACGCAAGCCTCCGAATTCGGCGGGAAGGGGGGAACGGAGTGTCTTAACACAAGATTCCCTCTGCCTAGCCTGCTGTGTGCGGGATATAGCGTGAAGCTTTTTTTTTTTAACATAAAAAAAAAACAAAAAAATACGCTTAATTTTTTTATTTGTAATTGAAGCTTATTTCAAAATACAAGAACATATTGAAAATAATACATTTTTCTCACAAAAACTGTGTAATATTATTGGTTTTTAATAAAAAAAAACTTTATTTACGACCTTCTTGATTCTACATACATATTTAAATATTTTTAAAAGCGACGTTATGTTTATTATAAAATATTATTTTTAAGGGAATGATTACATGAACTGGCACTTCCATAGCATTCAATAGACTTTGGAAATAATAATAAACAAGTATACAATAACTAAATCGACGATATGTTTAAAAGTTATAACCATAATTATACAGATAAAAAATATGTTCAATTTGGAACCACAGATTATATAATAAAAATGCACTGTCAACATAATGCACAAAATTTTACAACTCCATGACTTATAAATAAAATTTAATTATATAATTAACCACTACCTACATTATACATATTTTTATTTATTTTTATCTGCAATGCAAAAGTTTTACAAAAAAATATTGTAATCACTCAATAATGTTTTTAGAAAACATATAAAAATTTGAACGTAGCGGGACTCGAACCTGGGCTTCTTGTTTACCGTTCAATCGTTCTTTACAAGTTTAAGACAAGCCCTGAAACATTCAAATTTATATAGTTTCAAAAAAAAAACTTTCATATCCTAAGTATGTTTACAACACTTTAAAAAATCAATAATAAGATATTTGTTTTAAATAAACTTTTAAACATACGACACAATTTTGCATCGCAGACAAAAAAGTTTCCTCAATCAAATTGACATTACATTACTTTTATTTATTATCTACATTACAAATCGTAATTTCAAAAAAAAAAAAAGAATTGACTAGGGACAGATGACAAAAAATAAAAAAAAGCTGTCAATATAGTAGCTTGAGTGAAGTTGGCACAGCGTATGTATAATATAAGAATTGATTTTTGCAAATTATTTATTTACATCACCAAGTACTAATATGGTTTTTCAAAATTAAAAAAATATTAAAATTGCCATTGTTGCTCAATTGTGGTGAATGACAAAAAAAGGCTAAATATTTTCCAATCACTTTCGACATTTCCAATTACATTATAAAAAAACTTTTAATCTTTTAATTTTAAATATTCTACCAAATTAGATATCGACGAAAAAAAAATTAAAATGTTGAACAGAGCGGAATCCGCACCTGTTGGAAACCTTTCAAACTCTTGGCTTGAGGTGAATTCCGCCATGTTTAAACTTTTAAGATATTCTAAAATAAATATATTATTATTAACAGTTCAAAAATGTAAAAAATATATGTTAATAAACTGAAATTATCAGGATTTAGTTTATTAGAGGAATTGCTAATTTATTAAAAAAATTACTTGGTGACGTTTACAAAAAAACAATGAGTATTTCTTGGCAAGTATATGTTGATTGAGTGAATTTCATACAAAAAAATAAGCAGTAATAGAGAGTAAAATTTCACGTTTAAATTCGAATTTTAAACCTTAAGCATTTACAAAAGTATTTATTACACTTTTTCGTTTCTAATATGGCGTAATATAATGTAATAAATAAAATATATATAATAAATTCGGTGCCCACAATTTAAATAAATAAAGTAAATTAGTAATTGTATATAGGTACATATAATTATGTTTAATATCGTTCCTTAGCCAACAACATCGCTTATTAATTAATCAATTTCACCAACTTTAAAGGAGGGAGAAAAAAACTTTATTTATCAAAATAAATAAAGTTTATGGGTTATTACTTGATAAGGAAATACAAAAAAATACTTATTAAGTAATAATAATCCACAAAGTTAATTTATTTATTCAAATATATAGATTTTCATTGGTTAGTTAGTGAAAATGACATAAATGTCTAAGGAACGATATTCAAAAACAATGGAAAAAAACATAATATTAAAAAAAAACGCATTTTTTGTGAAATTAACTAAGAATAGAGCAAAAAAAACATTTAAAAGGAGTAAAGAGTACATTGTCTTTAATATTACTAAATAAACGTAAGCAGTCTATTCAAATATCACTTACACAGATATGGCAACACTACGATTACACTAAACTATACTACAATACATGTCGTTTGATTTTCACGAAAAACTAAAACCGCTTTGATATGATTATACGAAAACAAAAAAAAAAAAAAAATCGATATTAACTAATAAATGATATGAAAAAAATCGATTTTCAGTTTGAATTTTTCGTGAAATTTCTAGTATAAAAGAATTACAACCATCTCTCCGTCTTCTCCGTACGATATGTTCAGCCTTAACCGATCTTTGCTAAAACGCTAGTTCTGTTTTACCGCTATCTGATAAGTTGCAATTTTCTTATCAGACATATATCGCCGTTGCGCGAAATATACCGTAGAAGAGCAGTATGTAAATACCGCGTATTTAATAAGAGCTTCACAAGAAAGAAAATCTCAATAATTTGACAATACAAGTAGTGTTATTTACAAACTGCTCATCTGCGGTATTCAGCGCGCAAAAACGATATCTCTCATGCTGTCCTTTTCTCTTCAAGTAGGAGAGAAAGAGATAGCATTATAGTATTAAAAGCAGTTGAAACGATGTCGCTTTATGTATATAATCTATAATTATTGCATTTTTTTGTACTGCACTCACTATAAAGTAACGTTGTGATTTTTTTATATATTTTTTTAGTGTAGCGCAGTTAAATAAGCTACGAATAAATCCAGTCCAGGCGTGAATTAGGAGTCAAGAATGCAATTGTGAACACAAGAATGTTAAACTGTATATTATGATATTTCATTTAAACACATTTTTAAGTAAAATGGTTGAATTTTTTTTATTAAACATTTCCATTTTGAAATTGAACTTCATGTTATAGAATTTATAAAAATTTGTTCATTTGAATTTATTCAATTTATATTTTGAAGACTTTTACGCAAAATTGTTTCATTTTCTTGAATATTTTATTAAATTCAATAAATTGGATAAATTCCAATTTCAACTGTGAATAAAACAAATTCAATGCCTCTATAATAATAATGTTTTAAACAGTTGTATTTGCAATCCTTCTTATCAACCAATTCACTCTTGGTATAGAAATCATGTTTCGTGTAAAACACAGGACAAGACACTATTTACAAATGCATTCATATTAAAAACATGATATTGACTTTTGACATTTGCTAGTGATGTTTATTTTGACTATGACATTTATAGTGATGTTTATTTTGTCTTAAGTTATTAAAAACAATATAATTTTTAATAAACACTCGTTAATTTTTTTGTGATTTTTTTAAGTAAATCCTAAAAATAGTTGAAGATATGAATATATAAAGGTAATATGTCGCAAAATTTTGCATCAAATTTTAATATATTTCTATAATGACAGGGGAATAAAAATTATAATCTTAAATTAAATTACCTTTTTTCAAATTGTCAAATATTTTTTTAATAATACGTTTATATGGAATTAAAAGTATACAATTGTTTATTTATAAACAACACATAAATACGAAAATCTGAATACGAGACATATTATCTTTATTCTTTCACGTCTTCAACTGGATATAGTATGGAATGAAAGCAGAGGTACGCAACCGGTGGCCTGCATTTATTTATATTACATATATTCTCCCACTACCTTTTACAGATTATAAAGAAGTGTGACCAACAAATTTCAAAATTTGCATAAATCAACTGACAAAAAAGGTTGCTCACCTCTGCTTTAAAACATAGTAACTCATAGAAACATTCTTAAATACAGTTTAGTATCAGTCTCTAATAATATTTAAAATAATATATTGCAATTCATTAATTTAAAGGACAACTTAAATAACATGTAATTTTTACAAAAAAAAAAATCCTTCAGAATTCATAGTATAGGCAAAGAAAACATAGTGTCAAGACACTCCGTTCTCTACTTCCCGTTTATAAGGTGACTATAATAATTGCAATTCTAAACATATTTTTAGTAATTCAAAGCATTATTGGACATTGTAAGTTAGTGTTAAGAGGCTAAGATTCGTTTTACTATTTAATTATTATTTGTAATTATGTCTAAAAGATATATTTAATAGGTAATAGTGCTGTAATTTACATTTTAGGCATTTTAAAAATTATAATTAAGTAATACAAATGAAGAGACGTTATTTTAGATTTTGTTTTTTTTTTAGTTTCACGCAGCAGGGTAGGAGGGAACCTAGTGTTAAGACACTCCGTTTCCCACTTCCCGCGGAATTCGGAGGCATTGCGAGTTAAGTGGCGGAACTTAACGCACCGCTTTGCCTCGACACCAGAGCGGAGAAAACGGAAATATTAAATATTTCCTCCTCCTCTAGTAGGAATCGAACCCACAACCAGTCGTTTGAAGTCACCCGTCTGTGCCACTGCGCCACGACTCGCCCCATACCACAATAGATACAGTAACTGAAATCATATATTCTAAAATTTATTACGAGTTAGTATATTTTTTTTTTTAAAACGTTAACAGCTGACCTTAAGACACAACTTCACAAAATTAATATTTTAATTTTATACTTAATGGACGCATTATTAATAAAAAAAATAATTAACAAAAAGGGCTTGTCAAAATATAACAGGCACATCCCTTTAACGGTGGACTTTTTTAAAAAGTTTATTTTTTAATATAAAATAATCTTTTCAGGAGAAAAAACAGCACTATCACCTATTTTCTAGAGGATATGACTATTTTTTTTAATCACAACTCTGTTAATTATTGTATGTTTAATCTATATTATTACGCTAGGGAGGAAACTATTTCGATTCTATTACCATAATTAATTATTTAATAATCAGATATAGACAACACTAGTGTATTATTTACATTACAATTTATACATATAAGTTGCCAGTAATTTACTGTATTGCTTGACGTCCCAATTTTCTATTGATATTTAGCTCAATTATCATTTTTTTTGTTTTAATTTACCACTAGATTTACCAGGTATTTATATATAAGTATTTATGATTATAAGAAATAAATTTACTATATTATATATAAAATAATATAAAGTTCATAAAGTTAATTATTTATTTATAGTTATGATATTGTAACAAAAAAATATTACAATCAGTAAAAGATTTAAATTGAAATTGTAAGACCAGTCATTTTAACTGATTTGGTAAATCTAGTGTCTAATATACATATTTTAAATATAAGTCCTATTCGTGAATTGTCATATTTTCGATTCTTCATAACCGTTAGTGTTTCAACAATTAATTCCTAATCGATTTTCATCAATTCGATTTTAAATTATTTTGATAATAACAATATCGACACTCAATCGATTCATGAAGTATTACGAATATCGATTATAAATTCTTCAATTTCATTTTTAATGTCATTTTAAAATAATATTTTCACCATTTACTTACATAAAATCATGGAAACCATTCGCATTATAACGCCGACAGCGTTATATGGAGGTTGTAGGTATTGTAAGTTAACATAACTGCTTCAAATATATGCCATCTTAATATCTGGATTAAAAGATCAAAGGAAAAATCGACAAAATTTTCATGTCATTATGTATAGTAAATATTAGTAAATAAATAAACAATCACGTAGACTATTAATTTTCATCTAAATTTTAAGTCCATTCATGGCGTTACAAGCGTTATCAACTTGCGTTTTATATCAAAATCCGCGTTATAACGAGGTTAGACTGCGATTCTAAGTTTATACAAAGAATAGGTGGGAACATATAAAATAGTTAAAATGTTAATTCGTGAATTGAGCGTCAGTAATCGGTGGGTTTTTAAAATTTGTTAACAATATCTATATTTTGTTAACGGTTAGTTCAACGGTTAGTGTTATGAATTACAATAATAACATAATAATTCATAATTTTCAAATACACAGATTTATAGCAGAACTAATATCCATATCTGTTGACCTGGTATACTTAGTTAATGGAATAAAAAAATCGTTTAGTAAGCTTTATTCATATAAACTTCTGTTCTCGTGGTACCAATGACTATCTCCTTTTATTTTTCGTTCTTTCTTTTTTATAAGTCCTACATACTTATGTTATCCTGGTAGTTGTGGCATTGCGAAGTACCTACGTTCTTCTTCCTTTATAACAGTGTTTTTTACACATCCTATACACTTCTGTTCTCCTGGTACCAATTACTACCCCCTTTTATTTTTCGTTCTTTCTTTTTTATAAGTAACTCCTACACACTTATGTTATCCTGGTAGTTATGGAATTCCAAAGTACCCTCTTCCTATATAACAGTGTTTTTCTACACACCTATACACTTCTGTTGTCCTGGTACTACCTCCTTTTGTTTGCGTCACACTTTTTCTATAAGTAACTCCTATACACTTATGTTAACCTGGTAGTTATGGAATCGTGACGGTTTTCTTCCTTTATAAAAAGTCTTACAACTTCTATGAACTTCTGTTATCCTGGTATTAGTTACTACCGCCTTTTGTTACACTTACTTCTTCCTTCTCTTTTATAAGAAACTAACACTCCTATACATTTATAATATCCTGGTAGTTACATAACCATTCACTTGTAATAGAACAACCCCCCCTTACTTCTTCCTTCTTTTACATTCTCTATGAAAAGTTTTTACACATCCTTTACACTTATATTATCCTGGTAGTTACAGAACCGTTCACTTTAAATAAGAGAAAATGTTATCTCCTTTATAAAAGTTCGACACTTCCTAAACACTCATATTATCCTGGTAACAATTATCAGTAAGTCCTTTACACTCCTACACACTTCTTATATCCTGGTAGTCAGTAACAGAATAGTTCAAAGTTTCATCTCTTTCACTTTTTCGAAGGAATGTTTGTAACACATTCTATACACTTATGTTATCCTGGTAATTATAATTACGAACGTCAAATAATGTCCTCTAACCACTTTCTTCCACTTTAAAAAAAACCTCTTACACACTCATGTCATCCTGGTAATTAACTCGACATTCCCTACATCTCTTACAAGCAAGTGTGAGACGAAATTTAATTGCAATTAACAATCATTTGTTCGTCGTGCGAAAATCACAATTAACTAATTCATTATTAACTGCAGTGTATATTTTAAGGACTAATTGTCATTTTCCCACAAACAAATAACGACATTTAATAGTTAATTCCAATTAATTACCCAACACTACTCACAACACACTCCACCCGCACATTTAATTCCAATTAACTTATCCCCAACACTTTACAAAACACTCCACCCGCACACCTAACTACATTTAACGTCCTCCCCCCACACCTCCAGCCAACTCCTGCACCCCTGGTACTCAGGCGCGTCGCGCGCACGCGGCGGCGGCGAGCGCGAGCACGGTCACTATGGCGACGGATGGCGGGGGCAGAGTGCCGGCGGCCCGGGCTGCCGCGCCCGCCATGTACGCCGCTGACAGGGCGAGGCCGTGGGCTGTACATCTGGAGATGTGAATAAATACATTAATTATTATCTGTTAAGTTCTTACTTATCTATTTTAGCTTCACGCTATATCCCGCACACAGCAGGGTAGGCAGAGGGAACCTAGTGTTAAGACACTCCGTTCCCCACTTTCCGCGAATTCGGAGGCTTGCGTGTTAAGTGGCGGAACTTAACGCCGCGCTTTACCTCGACACCAGAGCGAAGAAAATGGAAATATAATTTCCACTCCTCGAGTGGGAATCGAACCCACAACCAGTCGTTTACAGTCACACGCTTGTGCCACTGGGCCACGACTGGCCACAATTATTATCTGTTAAGTTATTATTTTTTTATTTAGTACTAGCTGTTTTCGCGACTTCGTTCGATTGGAATAAAAAAAAAAGAATTAAAAATAGGCTAATTTACCCCTTATCAAAAAACTATATGCCAATAAAAATCGGACCGAACAGACGGATAAAATTGTTTTTAAATTGTCATGTATAAGTACTAAGTAAAAGAGTACTTCTATTGATATTATAAACAGCCACTCCAATTTCTTTTACTTGATTAGATTACGAAAAACAACAGCATTCCAAACACATTAAAATAGTTTCACAAAAACAAAATCCATAACAAATTTTCCACTATAAAAACATAAAAATATATTTTTTAATCCTACTAACTCTAAGTATAACGTCTGATTGTCAACATACAGAAGACATAGTGATCAGACACTACATCCTCTAACAAAAGACCACTAACCTCAAATTAGCGGGATATATTTCAACAATGCGGAGGGCAACACTGAAAAACACAAAAGTGTTTATAAACGCGTAGACCCCCTCCACGGCGTAGAGCGCCGCCTGAGTGCGCGCCGCGAACAGCGCGGGGGACGCCAGCGCCGATATCAGGCAGACGGGGACTGGAAAATTATGAAATTATGTAAATATTCGGCGTTAAGTTCCGTCACTGCAATATGAGGTAATATGAATTGCTAATGATTTTTTTTTAGCTTGACGCTGTATCCCGCACACAGTAGGGTAGGCAGAGGGAACCTAGTATTAAGACACTCATTCCCCACGCACTGCCGAATTCTGGAGGCATTGAGTGTTAAGTGGCGGAATTTAACGCCGCGTTTTGCCTCCACACGACACGACAATATTAAATATTTCTACTCCTCGAGTGGGAATCGAACCCACGACCAGTTGCTTAACAGTCACAATTTTGATCATTATGTTCTTCAGTATCATTGTACACATACATATATTATATACATACACTAAAAAGTCATTATTTTTATATAAACAGACACGAAATACAGGAGTCCGTATTAATGTCCAATAAACCATCACATTAAGCAGCCGTTACTTACCATACAACCGTAATAATTGCGTGTGGCCACTAAACACACCAATTTACCTAGCAACCTCACAGACGCAGCGGGCAACAACGTGAGCGGGGCCACGAGAGCGGCGCATATGCTTTAATATATGTATCGTGCAAACATTACACACATTTAGTAAAAAACACTAAGATTGAGACACAAGATGTAGTAGTATCGTGTGGCCACTAAACAATCGGGTGGTTCTTTTAACATTTCTAAAGTGTTATTCCACACTTAGGAAAATTGAAAAAGACATTTAGAATGCATGCATGCTCAGTGGTGAGAGCGTCCGAACGGTATTCAGGATGCGCGGGTTCGAATCCCGCTGCGTTCAAATTTTTATACGTTTTCTAAATGTCTTTATCAATCGGGTTATCAGTTACCCTCCAACACATGTACAGGCTAAGTAACGTGTGGCCACTAAACACTCACCATGCAGCCTCACAGACGCAGCGGGCAGCAACGCGAGCGGGGCCACGAGAGCGGCGAGCGCGGCGCACACGCGTCTCGCGAGCGCGGGGCGCAGCTGCCAGCGCAGGTCGGGGCGGCAGGGGGAGCGCATGCCGCGTAGAGTACTGCCTATTAGCGTGCAGGAGACCAGCTCGCGGTCTGATTGGATGTCCGTGTCTATTATACTGTAATGTTGAAAATATAATAAATAAATTATAATGTTAATTTTTGGAATGAATTTCGTTATCGAACGTTGTGTGCGGGGAGACAAAAAAAAAATTCTCACGAAAAGTTGTAACGACATATTATTTTTATTATTATAACTTAAAAAAAAAAAAATATTACAATTCCTTCACTAATTAATCGAAAGGAACTTCGTTCCATCCGGGTGTCCCTTGACACATCTCTTGTAAATTTTTTTATATACTTTTTAGCTTTACGCCGAATACCACATACAGCAGCACCCAGTGTTAAGACACTTAGTTCCCCCACTTTCCTTTGAATTCTGAAGGCTTTGCGTGTTAAGTGGCGAAAGTTAACGCCAGGTTTTGCTTTTCATTTACACCGAGGAAAGAAAATGGAAATAGTTCGATTCTCAGTCGAGGGAACCATTATACACATTTTTCATTGCTTCGATCTGTTATTCTGGTGAATTTAGTTAAAAAGAGGAAAATGGAGTGTCTTTGAACTATTTTTACCAGAAAATATCCGTTTTTACTGGATAAGACACGTTTTTACTAATATTATACAAATTGCGTTCTTACTAGACAAAACGAGTTATTTCCCAATGGAAATCAGTAAATAAATAAAAAAAACACTCACGTGCTATTAACATACATCGTATCTCTGAATGTTATACGAAGTTTTATATTAGACAGCAACAGACAGATATACTAGTATATCTCTGAAGGTACAGACATACAGAGGCGTCTGATTGGCGTTTAACCACGATTGGTTGTGGATTCAATTCTCACTCGGGGGAAAGATTATATACAATTTTTCATTCATCCACACTGTTATTCTGGTGAATATGGTCAGAAAGTGGAAAATGGAGTATCTTGTAACTATTTTTACTAGACAGAAAGCGTTTTCACTAGACAAAACGCGTTTTTGCCAGATAAACTGCATATTCACTAGACTAAACGCGAATTTACTATACAAACATAAAAAAAAAAACTAGTAAAAAAACACTCACGTGCTGTTAACAAACATCGTATCTCTGAATATAGTGTACGAAGTTTTTATATTAGACAGCGAAGTGTTCACAAACGTGCAGTTCACGAACTCCACGTGAGACATCAATATATCTCTGAAGGTACAGAGAGCGTCTGACTGTAACCGCGATTGGTTGTGGGTTCGATTCTCACTCAAGGGAATGATTATATATAATTTTTCATTCCTCGACTTTGTTATTCTGGTAAATATGTTCAGAAAGTGGAAAATGGAGTGTCTTTTAACTATTTTTACTTGACAGAAACCGTTTTTAGAGGACAAAACGCGTTTTTAACACACAAAACGCGTTCACGCCAGATAAACCACATATTTACTAGACTAAATGCGTTTTAACTAGACAAAACGCGTTTTAACTAGACAAAACGCGTTTTTACTATACAAACATAAAAAAAAACACTCACGTGCTATTAACAAACATCGTATCTCTGAATATAGTGTACGAAGTTTTTATATTAGACAGGGAAGTGTTCACAAACGTGCAGTTCACGAACTCCACGTGCGACATCAGTATATCTCTGAAGGTACAGTTCTTGAAGGTGACTTCGACAAAATCCATGTTTTCTAATGTCTCGTTGTATTGGACGTTCTCGTATGTCACGTTTTGTATTATTTTCCTTGACAGCTCGTATTCTTCGTTCTCTAGCTGGTGTACCATTGCTGGCACGTAGGCTGATAGGTAGAACTGAAATTGTTATGATATAATTTATATTAATATTGTTTAAAATATTTTCTTACGCCTCTCTGTTCTATTAAGATAAATCGCGGCGTTGATTTGCGTCATATTGTAATAAACCGTTTCTGGTAAACAGTTATTGAATAACAACATTAATACAAAAGTTAAAACTTTTTATTATTCATGGTTAGATTGATGAAAATAAACACCAAATATTTAAGGAATTAAACACATTTTTCATTTCTTTCTTTCAGCTTCATGCTGTATCCTGCACACAGCAGGGTAGGCAGAGGGAACCTAGTGTTAAGACACTCCGTTCCCCACTTTCCACCAAATTCGGAGGCATTGAGTGTTAAGTGGAGGAACTTAAGACCGCGCTTTACCTCGACACCAGAGCGAAGGAAATGGAAATATTAAATATTTCCACTCCTCGAGTAGGAATTGAACCCACAATCACTCGCGTTCACAGTCACACATACGTGCTCCTGCGCCACGCCTGCCCCAAACACAATAATAGTCAAAACAAAAAAAAACATTTAATAAATTCAACAGATGAAAAATTTAAAAATCGTTGTTTTAGGTTCTATTACAATGATAAATACTCTTAATGTTTTTTTCTAATATATCTTTGAAGATATATCAATAAAAATATTACTGACAGTATTTATTAATAAGAATAGCAACCACTTATATTTTTATTATACATATAGATATATATAAAATACCTCACCTGTATAGCAACTGTACAGACCAGCATACCGGTCAACGAAAGCGTTGAATTTCTGTATGTACTTGAAAACAGCTGGAAAAACGCCTGCCAGAACTGTGGGATAAATTATTCTTATTTATTTTACACCTTCTTGTGGTGACGTGACTTGGAAACGTGACGTGACATGATATCTAAATAGTGACTATGTTAAGCACATTAACACAGTCTCTTCTCAATATATGACGTGGTCACATGACGTGACGTCAAAACTTAATTTGATTACAGACATCAATCTAAGCCGCATATACACTTCTCAATATGTAACATGACGCGGTGACATAACATGACACGCGTGTGACGTGTGTGCCATGACGTGAAAACTTGATTCGTTTACATATGTATATCCGTCAAAGCACTCGACACTCTCGTGACGTGATGTAACGCGGTGACGTGACATGACCTACAGGCGTGCGGACGCTCTCCCATGCCCCCACTGTAACTTGACATGACGCAGTGACACGTCACGCCACACTGACATGACGTGACGTACCATCTTGACGCTGTGCCGCACGTGGTGCAGCGCGGGCGCGCGGCGCTTGCCGGGCAGCGCGAGCTCCCCCACGCGGTAGTCGGGAGGCGCGCGCGTCACGCCGCACACGCGCGTCTGGTTGCCGCTGTGGATGCTCTGCGAAATTAAACGGTATATATAAAAAACTGGTTCCACCGCGTCAACTACGTAACTGTTTCGTTATATTGCAACCCTCGGGGGTGGATTTTTGAAAAGTAAAGTAGCCTATGCTTAACCTAAGATTGTCAACTATATTTATGCCAAAATTCATTACAATCAGTCAAGTGATGTAGATTTTTCATATTCATTCAAAAATGTTTCTTAAATTTGAAATTAGAATCTTTGGCGAAAATAAGAATGTGTTTTTTTTCATATTTGGCGTACTATTAAATATGGAGTGGACGCTTAAAGAAGACCGTGTCGCGGTTATCGCGCTACATCGATGTGGTTACGCGCCAACTCGGATTTTTGATATACTAAAAATTTTTAATTTAACCAAAAGATTCATTTATCGTACCATCAAACGGTATAATGAGGACTCAAGTTTGGAAGATAGAAAAAGAAGTGGTCGCCCTCGCTCTGTTAGGACGCCAGCAGTGATAAAAGCTGTGAAGGCGTTTCTTAAATCAGACCATTATAATTAGACTAATCTAAGCAAGCAATTCATAGCTAAATATGAAAACGTAACAAACAAACAGACAGACTAACAGGCGTAATAATATTAGTATAGACAATATTATATGACAATTACCTGATAAACCATCATGGCGTCGACATCACGGCCTACTTCCAGCAAGTAGCGAGGCGACTCGTGCGTCCATATTAAACTAATAAGAGACGCCAGTATCGGTATCGTACATAGCAGGAGATACCTGAAAATTTAAAATATATTTTAAATAAATTTAAAATATAAAAATAACATACTTTATTAACCAGTTCATAAAGGACAGGTAGTCCACCATTTTGAGTGTTCGGCCATATTGGATGTAGAATGACGTCACATATGTAATTAAATTATTATCATTATAATAAACATGTATACAAAATGTCAGCTCAATTGTTTTACAGGATTTCTTCAGAACCAACACGGTATTTTTTGAGTATGAAATATTTTAACTTTTTAAGAAAAAATCAATTTTTAACTGTAAGGGGTAATCTTCGGAAATACTGAATCGAGCATAAAAATTCTTCATAATTAGAAAGCTACACTCAGGAGAGCTATAGGCTATATTTTATTATGATTAAACAGAAAGTTCAGAGAATCCTAAAGGGGCTCTAAAAGGGGAAAGAAGATGCAGATCACGCGGCAAAGCTACGAGTGGAGTCCTCGTGTATAAATGTATTGCACACTTTACATTCTCTACACTCAAATAATAAATATTATGTATAAATTTGACTTAATCATATTATCGACTTAAGCTTAATTAAATAATGTAAACATTACTTTAAGGACTTAAAAATTTATTAAGCCTTACATCGATACACCGATATTTTTTCATCGAAATATCGACATCAACATCGATCTCTACATACACAAATATATCGACACATCGATATTCCCCTCCAGCGACCAGCACACACCTATGCCAAGCACTGAAGTGATCCCGGCTGTCCCGCAATGCGTGCGCCCCCGTGGCGGGCAGCGCCGCGCGCGCCAGCCCCGCCGCCGCCAGCACGCCGGCGCTCAGCGCCGCGGGCAGCGCCGCCGCCAGCCAGCGCCCCGCGCCGCGCCCGCCCCCGCCGCCGCCCCGCCCGCCCCCGCCCCCGCCCTGCGACGCGCTCTCGCAGAGGTAGGTGACGCCCGCTGGCATTACGCCGCCTGAGCCGATGGCCGAGCAGAATCTGTCGAGGATATTAATAAATTAACTTTAACGATGATGTATTTAGAAAAAAATATCTGGATATTGTTGGAATTAAGTTTAAGTTAATTTCTTTAACAAAGGGACATATAACAATATTGAACGTACGAGCTATTCTACGTATATGTTTTTCTTTCTAATTTACCGTTGTAGTAAGAGCGCTTAAAATCAAAACCTAATCGCTAATAATTAAACATTGAAATATTTTTTTTTTAGTTTCACACTTTTTACCACATACTAAATTAGGCAAAAAAATATAATACACTTAGTTCTATAATTTAATCCAAGATATTGCATGTTGAGTAGCGAACTTTAACTTAGATAGGTTTTACCGAAACCGAACCTACAACCAAACGCTTTTTCTAAATTCCATTTAAAAAAAACACTTTCCAAATTCCTAGGAATTTCACTGCTCTAGGACTCCCTAAAACTACAAATCACAACTGATATCAATAACCTCCCATACAATACTTTGAGCAACCAATCAATCAGTCAGTCAATCAATCACTCAATCTGTCAACCAACCCACCTGGCCATCATAAACGTCCCATAGGTAGGCATGAAGGCGGCGACGGTCGCGAACACCGCGTTGACCGCCAGCGCAGAGTGCAGCGCGCGTCGTCGCCCACCACGCTCGGCGAGCGCGCCCCACCCCACCGCGCCCAGCGACCAGCCCATTATGCTTATTAACACTGGCGACAAATTACTATATTATAGATCAAGATTTCGGGCATTTGGGATATTATGAGGGTAGTTTTATATTAGTGGTGGCAATATTTTAAAAAAAACTTTTAGAAGAAACTTGCTATATAGTCGACATTCGGGACGACAGATTTTGAGGAAAGTTTAATATTTATACTGGCAACATTTAAAAAAAGCAAACTAATATATAGTAGTCAAATTTAGAAAGATGGATGGAGAAAATAATCACTATGTAATCGAGATTTAAAAGATAAGGAGGGTAGTTTTATATTAATATCAAATTTTAAAATTTAAAATTTAAAATTAAAAAAAATCATTTACATTATTATACTCGTACAGCAGTCCAAAATTAGGACATTAAAACTAGTAGATATATAACTCTAATATAGATCAATATTTTGAGATTTTGTGGATAGTTTTATATCTATACTGGCAACATTTTAAGAAATACATCAATTTTATATATAGCAGTCAAAATTCGGGACAATAAAACTAGTATACAAATATAATATAGATCAAGATTTGGGAGATTTCGTAGATAGTTTTATATTAATAGTAGCAACATTTGGAACATTAAAACGCGCGTCGTCGCCCGCCACGCTAGTCTGGCGCTCAGCTCTTACCGCCATGCAGAACAAAGAGGCGGTTCCTAGTTATTTAATACTTCTCACCCAGCCAGTTCTTCTCATGGGGTTGTATGCACAGCTCTATCTCAGCAGAGGGCAGCACGAACGCAATGGAGGCGAGCTCGAGCGACGCGCCCGCCACTGCCAGCCCCACCGCCACGAACACGCGGATCTGGTACAGACCGAATCCGGCCTGGAAAGAAAAGAATACTTACTATAAGCATGTCTTTTTTTATATTTGCGCGTTTTTTGCTGAACACAACGTAGCACATAAGTAATTAAATTGAAATTTAGCTTATCTTAGAAGCTTGACGCATTTTTCTGCACAAATTAGAGAGAATAGTGTCTATAACTTCACTTTTCAGAGATATGAAAATAATTAAATTATGATAATTCTACCATGTGGGGATCGAACCCACAGACAGTTTTAATCCTATAGATTTTCAAATTAAATCTTGACATGTTACCTGTAGTATGTTTGTAAAGATCTCTCTATAGTACTGCTAACAGCAAAAATAATAAATAAATAGTAAGTATAACGTAGCCGGATGTGGATCGCATGGCAGGTGGTTGACCGCTAAGGTTAAGGTTTGGTCGATTTCTAAGAGGCGAGGGTTCAAGTCTCGTAACGATCAAATATTTAAATGTTTTTTAATGTCCTAACACGAACATGAAAATCACCAAAGGTCCAAAAAACGGCTAGTTGGGGCTGAAAAAGGGCTGTATTATTTCCCATATTTCTTTACGCTTGCGAAACATGGACGCTAAGAGGAAAGTGAGAATAGACGCTCTCGAAATGTAGTGGGGAAAGGAGTGTCTTAACACTAGGTTCCCTCCGCCTACCGTGCTGTGTGCGGGATAAAGCGTGAAGCTAAAAAAAAAATAGAAATGTAGTTTTGGAGGAAAACGATCGGGGTTATCATGGACTGAGTTCAGAATCAGTTATCCAAGAAATAAAGATTAAACAGCGTCTGTCCTTTATCGTTCAAGATAGCATTCTTACTTTATTCGGACACATCTCTCGACGATCCCTTAATCTCGAGGTTTGCCATTAATAGTATACGAATACACCAGGAAGGCATCTGTGAAGAATGGCGTTGGATCGGGACGCGTACTACTAACCCTTAACTGACGTCCACGACCACTCTGTTAAGAGTGTAACGACGAAGAAAAAGAAGAAATGTAAGTGCGTAGATAAACATATTTAAAAATATTGCCGCGGCGTTAAGTTCCGCAACTTAACACGCAATGCCTCCAGTAGTAGGCAGTGCGTGGGCAACTCTGCTTACACAGCAGTGTGTGACATATAGCGTAAAACTAAAAAAATGTTACCTGTCTCAAAGCATCTTCATGGAACTGCTCCAACACACTGGCATCATTATAGTCTAAGAGCTCGCCGCTTTCATTCCCGTCCTGGTTCTCTGGAGGCAAGTTGGACATTGTGGAAGTGTTGCCCGGTTCCCCTCCGCCCTCGTTGCCGGAGTTCACTTATGAAAAAAATAAACATATATTATTGAAAATGTATAAGATTTTTTTCTCTCTTATCAGATTGATCAGGGAGAACTAGTGGTGGGCAAAATTTAATTGCAATTAAAAGTGAAATATTAACAATTGATCATTTGTTTGTGTGAAAATCCAAATTAACAATTAATTCGTCGTTAATTGTAGTATAAACATTAATTTTTAGCATATTGTGATTTTCATGCGATTTCCTTGCAAAAAAATTATGAATAGTTAATTGCAATTAATTTTTGCCGAACACTGGGGAGGACTAGACACTCCGTTGTTGTCTTACTGGCCAAAAGTGTGTTTCAAAGAAATGGATTTACTCCTAAACTTAGGAGTGGAAAGAAATTTCGAATAGAAATAGAGGACAGTTAATCGGTGGTTGTAATTAAAAAATAGTTTTACGATTATAATTGTACATAGTTTACGAATTAACACCACCAAATTATGGTAACATTCAAAACGTAAAGCGACTAGTTGTGGGTTCGATTCCCACTGGAGGAGTGGAAATATATAATATTTCCATTTTCTTCGCTCGGATGTGGAGGCAAAGTGCGGCGTTAAGTTCCGCCACTTAACACGCAATGCCTCTGAATTGGCCGGTGCGTGGTGAACGGAGTGAAATAATAAAAATATAAAATTATTAATAATGTAAAAAAAAGTCACTTCAAAATAATTTATAATATTAAAGGTTATGTTACAATATGAAAACGGACAAATATAATCTTTAATGTAAATTTATATTTGTATTTCGTTACAGATAATAAGTATGTTTACTTTAATATAGCATGTGTCAAGTAAATAAAAACACTTGTGTAAATATAAAACTATCAGCTTGTAAACATTTGTTTCTTTTATTGTTTCGACTTCGAAATATACAAAACTATTAGTGTTCCACCGAAACTAAGACTTCAGTCGAAACCGAAACCGAACCTTCGGCTCTGAATTCAGCCGAAACTTCGGCCAAAACCTAATTTTTTTGCCGAAACTTGCCAAAACTAAACCTTCGGTCGGACACTAAAAAATATATACAATTTCTTTATATAAGCTAAATTTAAATTCGCTTTTATTATTTTCGGAACGTATTGTTTTAACACTAAGTTCCCTCGTGTGCAGGATACAGCGTGAAGCTAAAAAAAATGTCAATGACATAAACTAACGGATTCGTCACTTCATACAAAAACGTATTTCAAACACATTCAAGTGTTAATTATTTAATTTGATATATTTCCAATAAATTATTACAACTTACTTCAATTCTCCATATAACTTTAACTAAGCAAGACAAAGCGCGCGGCGTTGAGTTCCGCCACTCAACGGGAGAAATACACGAAACAATCAATAATATCAAAGAATAAAAAAATTCACAGACCACTCAATCTAGTATCGGTGTAAGTCATGGTTCTAGACAATGAACCGAAGCTGCCTAACTTCGACGAGCTCTCAGAGTCGGACCGAGCGCGCACCAAGCACGCCTGCTCCTCCATTTTGCTTGTTAATATCAATATTCACTTTATTGCGATACATCTGTAAATTAATAAATATTTTTAAAAATTTGAAATTAATCCTCTGTCACTGTTGAAGTAGTTGGGAGCAAAAAAACAGTTTGGCAGATTATAATAATGAAATAGGTAATAATTTAAATAACAAAAACAACAGGTACATGCAATGAAAATATAGTAAAAATGTATTACATGCGGACACATGTGCAAATTTCCAAACATATTGGAATGACGAAGGTGGGTGAACATCGCTTTGCAAGACTACACGAGAAAGTAAAGAAATGTGTTAATAATTAACTTAAAGAAGCCATTGTGGTACAGTGGAACCGACATCTATTATAGGTTCGATTTCAATTTAGGGTAATGATTATATGTATTTAAATTATTTTCGATTCCCCCCTATGATACAAAAGATCAATGAATAAGTACTATCTACACATGCAGGAATTCAACTATGAGTATTTTCCCTATTTCGAGCAAGAAGTAAGCGAGGCCAGTCGTGGCCCAGTGACACAAGAGTTGGACTGTAAACGACTGGTTGTGGGTTCGATTCCCACTAGATGAGTGGAAATTATATTTCCATTTTCTTCGCTCTGGTGTCGAGGTAAAGCGCGGTGTTAAGTTCCGCCACTTAACACGCAAGCCTCCGAATTCGGCGGAAAGTGGGGAACGGAGTGTCTTAACACTAGGTTCCCTCTGCCTACCCTGCTGTGTGCGGGATATAGCGTGAAGCTATTTAATTTAATTAATTAAAGTAAGCGAGGGTGAGAAAGAAGAATAAAGTGTCCTGATACCAGGTTCTCTATAACTACTCTGTTATTTGAGAAAAAGCATGGAACTAAAACAAATAAATAAATAACTTGAAAATATAACACTGAATATTTCATATATATACAGCCAATGAACAATACTTATTAGTAAGAACAGGATATAATTAAAATGCAAAAGGTGAAATCCTAATATCACAAAATGCATATAATAGATGTACTATTTCAACATTTTACACAATACTCAGTGAAAAACTGGAATGTCCTTGGCCAAGTAAATTGATTGTGGGCGGTTGTGTTCTGAGATTGTAGGAATTCTACCATTTTGATTAAAATATATGAAGACATGTTAAATTTACTGATATTATTATTATTTTAGGTTTCATTTTAACATGTATACAATGATAAAATTTACTGTTTTGTCAGAAATGTATAAGATTTCACAATTGCTATATTTTACTTTGAAATATATTATCATATTTAAAGAATCATACATATAAATATAGATTTTTGCTTAACATGGTAGTCATTCTGTACATTATGTGCAAATTCAAGGCATTGTGTTTCACACTCACTCAACATAGAACACAGAACTTAACATAGCACTATCTTGTTCAGAAAACAATGAATATAACTATAATTATAATAAATACTGCAAGAGGGAAATGAATCGACAACCAATCACAATTATCAGATACTGTCCCACTATGCTACAATGGCCTCCTAATACTAATACATAATAGGTGATGTTGCAAAACTCTAATTTTAAGTCGATTTAGTTTAAATTGACAAGGAATGGGACATAAAACAACTTAAACTGTTTCATATAGTTCTAATAGGAGTGGAGCCAAATAGCAATTGAATATTTTTAGTATTTTATTATAACGAGTTGATTAAAAACGTTTTTTATACTAAGAAAAACGTTTTTTATACTAAGTCCACTTTGAAAATGCTTATTGACCAATAAGGAACAATTTAAATGCACTTAACAGTTTTTTATATTTTAACTTAGAACAGCTGAATACAAAAAATGTGTAATGCACATTCATACACGCATGTCTTCATATTTAAGCAAAGAGTTCAAAAATGAAGCATCACTTATCTCAATTTTTGTATTCAAAATGATTAGTCATATAAATCTTGTGTGATTAATTTACCACTCACTTCAGTATATAATTTGTAGTTTCATATCATAACAGATTAAGCAATTAATCAATTAAAATTCCCAGACAAGCTTACTCATTTTAAAAGTACTTTTGGTTTCATTATTAATGTTTGTGTCAAAGACATATGAGGGTAGAATATTGAATGCACTTTTTGTTTTAAAATTAAAATATATTGTCTATATATTTTTTAATAGTAAATGTCCTTTGATTAGTTAACTAAAGAAATATTCATTAGGTTTACATTGTAAATAAATAAGTGAACGAATCAAAGAAAATAATTTTGTTAAACATGACAAATAAATAATATCGAGAAAAGCAATGATAAATATAATGCCAGTTACACGCTTTATCAATAGCTCACTGTGGAGAAATAATATAGCTCACTCTTTCTGATAAGATATTAGAGTTAGGCAAAACTAAAATCAGTTATTTAGCATGAAAAATATATAAATTATGAATGTGCAGTTGCGTGTACATATTTTGATTAGTGAAAGCATCAAGTACTTACGTTTAACTGCAATAATGATATAATAACAGCAAGCTAAGGATATTAAGCACTTATTTTCATTATATTATATTTATCACGCAAATAAACAAAATAAACAGGCGAGAAAAAGTTAGGACGAAACAAAGCGGCCACCACAGATTATAAATATAAACTGATATAGAATAGGAATATTACGAATCGTTCAATATTTTTTTTAGATTATATATTATTATATAGCAGGCAAATATAGATTATAAACTTGATATACGTATATTAAACAATATACTAACTAAATAATATAAAATTATTAAAAATATATTATATTCTTTAAAAATGAATTTATAAAAATTTATAAAAATTACATAAAATATTTTCTATTTTATAAATTAACGTAAAACTTACAATAATTGTCAAGCGCAAAGCAATGATGCTTGATTGTTACAATATTATAATTATTTACTTGATATACACTCAAAGCCACACTACACGTTGTTTAAAAAATATTTTACAAATTACATTGTGATTTATTGCTCGTGATATGTGCAAAATTTTCAAAAGAATAATATTTTTTATTTAGGACCTGCTGCACATTATGTTTATTGAACGCGAATTATTTAAATTTATATACACTTGTTCTGTGATCACTTCTTAAATTACACTGATTTTAGAGAGTAAATAACGCTACCCTAATCTCCACTTCTACAACCGGCACTGTCAACTATAGAAATTGTAAATTTACACTAAAAATCAACCATTTTGTGACATGTAATTCTCATAATTTAAATAAATTCACTAAAAATTAGTAGTAAAATATATTAAAATATAAGCAACTAATATTATAATAACATTTTCTACTTTATGATAAGTCTCTCAACTAGTGTATTTATAGAAATTCGTTTCACTAATTTATCACGTGTGTAACTAAGTAAAGTCTGCAGAGTTTAAGGTCAAAAAAGGGATAGCAGAATATTTTTACTACGTACGATAAGGACAGAACATTGACGACGACGAGTCTACACGGCAAAATAATCATAAATATTGATCTTAAGACATATCTTAGGATAAAATATATTTGATATTTCATTTTATTATTAATACAAATATATTAGAGTAGATAAGGAATATGACTAAATACATTGCAAATACAAAAATAAATCAAAAATTATAAATAATTAATAATATTTTTTTCGTTTTGGACATCGTAAAAGATTTGTATATTTATATATCGAAGTTCATTGGCTATCATGTTGTAATAAAAAATATATCTTTTTATAATTTTAGATATTTATTCGGTTAAGGTCATGTGTAGCATTGTATATCGATTTATGAAGTTCACGCATTGCGCAGATAGGAGTGTCAACACATGCGCAGATTGTAAATTTGTGATTTTGCCTTTGAATAAACCATTACTCTTAAATTCATGTACTTAAGTACACCTATATTTTTTGACTAATGTATACTGTATATAACACCAATTCATCATATATAATTGATTATATTCTTTAATTTAGAATTATTTCAAATTATTCATGTATAATCGTACTTCAATTATATAGAACAATAACATAAAAAAATGTTTCTTGTACATAATATTTTAAAGTTTCACTTTAAATTAAAATCATTTAATACGATTTTAGAGTCAAGACAAATAAAACATCATGGATATTAGTAATAGAAATTTATTATTATATTGTTTAGTAAAAATCAGGTCAAACGCGTTATAGAAATCTTGATTTATCTGACATGTAACAGCGAAACTTAAAAGGAATTATTTAATTATATATTAGTAGTTTTTTGTACGCCAGTTGAGTTTAACGTAGATAGCAGCAAATTTTAATAATTTTTAAATATGTAAACATTCAATTTTCGTCTCTCGACAGACAGTGACATTGACATTTGAAATTTACCGGGAAAATATAAGTTGAGGGTGTATTTATATTGTGTGTAAACAAACGTAATTTTTGGTTTAATATCACATATTACTTTAAAATAATAAATTAAAAAGGATGCCAGAAATATCAGACCAGTATTTTGCCCAAGTAAAATTAACTAGAAAATATTTAAAGTTAAAAATATTGGAAGATAACATTCGGTTTAGGGATCATGAAAACGAGAGAAAACATGTATACGATTTAATATCCAATGTTGTTTTACACGGAGAATCGCATTCTGCTATTATAATTGGCCCAAGAGGATGTGGAAAGACTACAGTAATTTATTCTCATAATTGTATATTTCCATGCTTTTTCTGAATTTGAACGTAATTCAAGTGTAATCATTTCTTGTATCCTCAGCTTATAAATTCTGTGTTGCATCAAGTGGGAAGTGAAGCAGACCTAGTCAGTGATGCCATCATAGTTAAATTGAATGGTCTTATTCATCATGATGACAAATTAGCTCTGAAAAGTATTACAACACAGGTAATAATTTGAAATATATGTTCCATATCTACTATACTTCTACATTTCAAAAAAACTGGAACTAACTGAATATGATCATGGCTTAAGATTTACAAGAATAAAATTATTTACCAAAGATAATTAATGTATTTGATCAACTTCATCCATGTTTATCATCCATTAAAATAAATAATTCAATTATTTAACCCCACTACTTATGATATTACAGATGCAATTAGACAATGCAGTGGGTGACCGTGTGTTTGGAACTTTTGCTGAGAATTTAAGTTTTCTTCTGGGTTGTCTCATGAGTGGAGTGGATAGAAAGTGCAAGAGTATGGTGTTCATATTGGAGGAGTTTGACATGTTCTGCCATAGTAATAAGACTCAGACACTTTTGTATAATTTATTTGATATTACACATAGTAAGCAAGCACCTATGTGTGTATTGGGTAAGTTTGTGTCTTGTTATATTTTTTTTATAACCTCACAATATACCCTGATCATAGCAAGGCAGAGGGAACTTAGTGTTAGGCACTTTATTGTCCATTTTCTTGTGGCAGTGAGTGTAAGGTGGCAGAATTTAACACCACATTTTGCCTGGCCACCAGAGTAAAGAAAATGGAACTATTAAATACCTCAATCTCCGAGTGAGGATCAAACCCATAACTGTAAACTGGATTGTCGTTTACAGTCACTCTATGTGTCCCCAAGCCACAATAGGTCTCAAACTTCTGATTTCTTTACATTTAATTACAGTATTGCAGCAGTGGCCATTCGTGGCCCAGTGGCACAAACGTGTGACTGTAAACAACTGGTTGTGGGTTCGATTCCCACTCGGGGAATGGAAATTATATTTCCATTTTCTTTGCTCTGGTGTCGAGGTCGCGGCGTTAAGTTCCACCACTTAACACGAAAGCCTCCGAATTCGGCGAAAAGTGGGGAACGGAGTGTCTTAACACTAGGTTCCCTCTGCCTACCCTGCTGTGTGCGGGACACAGTGTGAAGCTAATCGTAATTACAGTATTTCAATTCTCAGGGCCTTGTGGTGCAGTGCCACTGAGTGTGATTGTAATCGCGTTTGGTTGTGGGTTCGATTCTCACTTGGGGAATGATTATTTCTCTGGTACCATTCCTTCACTCTGGTACCAAAGACAAAATCTGCTCTCAGTTCCGCCTTTCAACAGGCAGTTAAGATTTTGACTATCGGTCTTACTCAAACACCTTTTTTTTTATAAAAGTAATGTTAAATAGGATAGATTAATACATGCATTATGTTGTGTGTACATAATGCTTCAATTTCTGGTAGGGGAGAACAACCCTATTATGACGAAAAAAGCGTAAAGTGCTAAAAAATATATATGACATTTTCTTAGCTCGTTAGACAAGTCTAAGCGCTACGGTGAATTCCGCCACTTAAAAATGTGGTACAGAGCGTTTATCATCACGCTGTATCTCAGAAACAGCACCCAGGAAGAACATACATTTTAAAATGGAAGGCTAATAAAATTTTAAAATCCACATTTTAATATTAATTCCAGGCGTAACAAACAGAATAGATGTGATAGAACTATTAGAGAAGAGAGTAAAGTCCCGGTTCTCGCATCGCCATATATTTTTGTTCCCTAACGAAGCGGATCAGAACTGTCCGTCGGCTATACAGTCGTGTAAAGATGTGTTCGTACAATGTTTAAGTTTACCTTTACCTGTGAAAAAAGATAAGAAAAGAAAGAGGAAGTCGACAGGTAAGTGTTTTATTATTGTGACTAGCCGCGCCGCGTGGACTGCCTAATTGTTTCGTTATATTGCAACCCTCGGGAGTGGATTTTTAAAAAATAAAATAGCCTATGTTCAACATTGGATTATCAACTATATCTATTCCAAAATTCATTACAATCGGTCAAGCAGTTTAGATTTTTCATATATACTTTCATCCCCTATTTCTACCCTTTAGAGGTTGATTTTTGAAAAAATAAGTAGCCCGGGGTTATTTACTATTTTCATACTAAATTTCATCCAAATCGGACTGGTAGATTAGCCGCGAAAACGTGGCAGACAATATCTTTCGCATTTATAATATAAGTATGGATTTGTCACTGGTAGTTAGGCAGAGAGATAGAGAATCTTTTCTTACATTTAGAGGAAAATATATTTTTTTTGTTGTATTAAGACAGAGAGAAAGTCTTGTTTTCTAAAAATATTTTTTAAATTTTATAAGCAATTTGAAAATTTATAGTGTTATTTACAAATTTTGGATAAGAAAATTGTTTTTTTTTTAAAAGGTAATAAATTTTCACGTAGCGGGACTCGAATCCGCGCGTCTTTGAAACCATCCAAGCGAACTGTCTGCTAAACCTTACGTTCTACAATACTTATACTTATTATATACTAGGGTCCCGCTCGCGGCTTCGCCGCGTGGACAGCCTCATCGTTTCGTTATGTTACAACCCTCGGGGGTTGATTATTGAAAAATAAAGTAGCCTATCTTTGAGCTTCGATTATCAAAATTCATGACAATCGGTCAAGCAGTTTTTTCATATAAACTTTCATCCCCTATTTCAACCCTTTAGCGGTTAATTTTTGAAAAAATAAGTAGCCTATGTCAGACCCATAGTTATTTACTACTTTCATTCTAAATTTCATCGGACCGGTAGATTAGCCGTGAAAGCGTGACAGACAAACACACAAACTTTCGCATTTATAATATAGGTATGGATACTTTGTTGACATTTTAATACACTTCTAATAATAGATTTTTAAATTCATTTCTAAATATAGTCATCGTTTTTTATAATGTCTTAAAGTTGGGAGAAATTTTAACACTACGTTGCTATGGGGGAAACACGTAAAAATAATAAAAAGTTCAGTTAAATTAAATTACATTACAAATCAATTGCGACAGTCGCAGGTTCGAATTCCACTTGAGGGATGATAACATTTTAATTATATTCTCATTTTCTCTGCTCTGGTGACTAAGCAAGGCGTTAATTTTCTGAGTAATTAAATTGCATTGTCTGGGGTAAAGGCATAAAGCAGAAAATGAAGTGTCTTGACACTATGTTCTCTTTGGCTACCCTTGTTATGCGGAAAAGAGTTTGAAGCTTAAATAACTAAATCAATTGTCAGATCTTTCCAATACATATTTTCTTTTATTTTTTTTTATATAGCTTCACACTGTATCCCGCACACAGTAGGGTAGGCAGAAGGAACCTAGTATTAAGATACTCCGTTCCCCACTTTCCGCCGAATTCGGAGGCATTGCGTGTTAAGTGTTGGAACTTAACGCCGTTCTTTGCCTCTACACCAGAGCGAAGGAAATGGAAATATAATTTCCACTCCTCGAGTGGGAATCGAACCTACAACCAGGCGTTGTCAGTCACAAGCTTGTGCCACTGGGCTACGACTGGCCACTCCTTTTAATTTTCATATTAATAGATAACTAAAAATTAATTCCAGCTAATTTAGAAGAAATGGACACAGATCATACAAATGCAATGGACTATTCAATTCCAGTACAAATTCTGAATAAATATAACATAGATTACAAACTTTTTGAACAATTCGACACCAGTTTTGTAGAAGATTGGAACGCTCATATACTAAGTTTGGTGGAAGAACAAAAAGTCATAGATTTATTGGAAAAATTATGTTATTATACAGTGAATGAGCAGATATTTAAAGATATTTTGGTAAGAATTTTTATTGCCTTTGTTTTACTTTTCTACATTATACCAACATGCATTTGGCCCTTGTGTCAAAATATTCAGAAAAAAATGTGTATGATTTGTTATAAAATATTAATTTCTAGCGGGCCGCAGTGACCTACACAACTGTTTCGTTGCATTGAAACCCTCAGGGGTGGATTTATGAAATATAAAGTAGCCTCGTATTTAACCCCGGATAATCAACTATGTATGTATATTCCAAAATTCGTTACAATCGGTCAAGCGTCTTAGATTTTTCATTTAAACTTTCATCCCCTATTTCATACCTTTAGAGGTTGATTTTTGAAAAAAATAAGTAGACTATGTTTGACTCTGGATTATTTACTACTTTCATTCTAAATTTCATCCAAATCGGACCGGTAGATTAGCCGTGAAAGCGTGACAGACAAACACACAGACTTTCGCATTTATAATATACTAGCTTTTGCCCGCGACTTCGTTCGCGTGGACTTCAGGTTCTTCCCGTCTATCGACGTCTATCTTGGGACTGCTCTGGTGTCTCAGCAGCTCTTTGAGCTGCCTCACGCTCTGCTTGTTTAAGCCTTCGCAGTTCGGCTTGTGGAAACGTCTCGTTAAGTCTAGCTACTTTCATAGTTCGAGCTTTATTAGAGCTTCGGGAAAGATTAGACTTACGCTTTCGCGGCATAATTCTTAAGTACGTGTTGTTTCTATACTTCCAAAAAATACACTTCTTCCCCACCGCACCTACCCCGCTCCCCCCACGCCCCGTTCGCCTGGCGCCGCTGCCGGTATTTATCACCGAAACGGTATTTATCGCCGAAATTGCTATGACTCTGCATTTTAAATCTGTGATATCTTCGAAATTATTTATTTAATTTACATGCTGTAAAAAGCCATGTTGATCTTTATCAAATGCACAATGTATTTAAGATACTTAATTGGATAAGGATTAATACTGTATTGCTTAAAATCGCTTCGTAAATAAGCCATTATTTCTCGTACAAAGTAAAGGATAAAAAATGGTTATTGTGGGTTATTCCTAAGAGATAAACATATACCATCACGGACTTTTTTGTAGACCTTTTTAAGTTGTACAATACTGTAGTAAATTGTTTTGATCTATCTTGTAGGATTCAGTCAGCGTTTGCAATGTAAGCGCAAAAAATGTGTTTTTTTTACGACCTCACATTAAAAACCTCAAAAATTGTAGCCTATGTGTTATTCTGATGTATAAGCTATAGCCTATGTGTTATTCTGATGTATAAGCTATATTGTGGTAAAGTTTCATTCAAATCCATTCAGTAGTTTTTACGTGAAAGAGTAACAAACATCCATACATCCATACATCCATACTTACAAACTTTCGCCTTTATAATAGTAGTAGGATGTATGATGTCATATTTTAACATTATTTTTTTTCTTTCCAGTTCCAACTAGTGTCCAAGTTGTCGCCAAACAAACCGTTCATAGATCCTCAAACCTTCGCCTCAATTATAGAAAATACAGTTTTCTGTGAACATAGAGTTAAACTTTTACAATCTCTCTCTATATTAGAATTATCTTTAATAATAGCAATGATGCACGGCATGGAGATATTTGACGGTCAGCCGATGAATTTTGAAATGGTTCTGCATAGGTATGTAGTATTTATTTATTGGGGTTACAGTTTTAGAAACTGTGCCTTTTTTGTTTTTTTTTTATTTAGGGGAATAATTTTGTTGTGGGAGCTAATGTGTTTGCTTTGTAAAATATGCATTCAAATCAATGTTTTTTTTTTTATATTTAGTATATTGTTAATTCGCTATTCAGATTATTTTAAATCTTACGAAAAATTTTGTAAACATTTTTTTTTGAGATAATATTGATACTAAAAAAACATGCATGCTTAAACATATTCGTATTTTTCACTTCCCATGCAAAATAGAACATTAGGTGTGTTGGCGTAACTCAATGATTAATTTATCAACTAGCGGCCCGCTCGCGGCTTCGCCGAGTCAACTATTTCGTTATACTGCAACCTTCGGGGGCGCATTTTTAAAAAATAAAGTAGCCTATGTTTAAGCTTAGATTATCAACTATATTTATGCTAAAATTCGTTACAATTGGTCATGTGGTTTAGATTTTTCATGTAAACTTTCATCCCCTATTTCAAGATTAGAGGTTGATTTTTGAAAAAATAAGTAGCCTATGCTAGTCTCAATCACTTTTACTACTTTCATTCTAAATTTCATCCAAATCGGACCGGTAATCAGCCGTGAAAGCGTGACAGACAAACACACAGACATTCATATTTATAATATGAAATGGACTATGGATTTAAAGCGGGGGAATGAAAATAATTTTGTACTTATACTGTAAACGCGATAAGTTGTGTGTTCGATTCCCACTTGAGGGAATAATTATATTTAACTAATTTCACTGTGTTTGTATGACAAAACGCAGCGTTGAGTTCCGCCACTAAGAAAAAAAAAACGGAGTGTCTTGACACTAGATTCTCTCTAACTATGTGAGAAATAGTAAATCTGCTTTTATATATAAAAAAATAAATGCAGCTGCATTCGAACCTGCGCCTCTTGAAAACCGTTCAAGCGATTTGACCACTGAGCTATGCGTTCTACTACTAGCTGTATCGAAATTCTTGTACTTAAATTAACTTTGACTATATGAATAACACTTTAAAAATATTTCAAGTATAATAACCATTTTCAGATACACAAAATTTGCAAACACAAACTCGTCAACACAAACCGTCCCCCGTCCAGTGGTTCTCAAAGCGTTCGAACATTTACAAGAAATGGAAATTATAATGCCTGTCAAAGTGACCGACTCTCTGCACAACGCAGACACTACGACGAGTAGAGTGCAGAAGGAATATAAGTTATTTACTTTGGCGGTGCCAGTAGAGGACCTGAGGGAGGCGGTGAGGGGGTTCAGAGCGCTGCCCACTGAGATAAACCACTGGTTCAATAATTCTGTTTGTTAATAAAATTGTTGGAAAATGTTTGGCTTTTTGCTGTTTTTTTGTGAGTGCGTAATATTTGCGTTGCCATAGCAACATATTCGGACATTTGCTTAATTTAAAAATGATGATGCCAATCAAGTGTTGCTGTATACATATTTTTTTATTAATATGTCTTATTACTAAATATTAATTTAAATTCAGTTTAAAAATCAGTGTTTCACTTATTTAAAATATTAAAATTTTCAAGTTACTACTAACACGCACAAAGAAACGTTAATTAACGTTTAATTTACATTAAATCAAAGTGACCGACTCTCTTTGCACAACAGACACTACGACGAGTAGAGTGCAGAAGGAATATAAGTTATTTACTCTAGCGGTGCCAGTAGAGGACCTGAGGGAGGCGGTGAGGGGATTCAGAGCGCTGCCCACTGAGATAAACCACTGGTTCAACAATTCTGTTTGTTAATAAAGTTGTTGGAAAATGTTTGGCTTTATGCTGTTTTGTTTGTGAGTGCGTAATATTTGCGTTGCCATAGCAACGTATTCGGATATCTTCAATATTTGAAAATATAGTGTTATATATATGTACGTTTGTCTAATCTATAACTGATTGATATAAACTCAGTTTAAAAACTTGTATTTCACACATTTAAAGTATTAAAATTTTCAAGTTACTAACACGCACACAGAAACGTTAATTAACGTTTAATTGACATTAAACCAAAGTGACCGACTCTTTGCACAATACAGACACTACGACTAGAAGAGTGCAGAAGGAATATAAGTTATTTACTCTAGCGGTGCCTGTAGAGGACCTGAGGGAGGCGGTGAGGGGATTCAGAGCGCTGCCCACTGAGATAAACCACTGGTTCAATAATTCTGTTTGTTAATAAAGTTGTTGGAAAATGTTTGTTTGGTTATTTTAGTAGATTTTTGTGAGTGCGTAAAATGTGCGTTGTCATAGCAACTTCTGTCTCACACTGCTAAGTAATACGTGTTTATTTTAAAAAAAATAACCATATTTTTGAACATATACTTGTTATAATACCCTCATATATATAAATATAAAGTGAATTTCCTCGCCTGGTGCCAAGGCAAAGCGCAGCGTTAAGTTCCGCCACTTAACACACAATGCCTCAAAAATTCGGCGGTGCGTGGGGAACGGAGTGTTTTAACACTAGGTTCCCTCTGCCTACCCTGCCACATGCGGGATACGGCGTGAAGGTAAAAAAAAAAGTAAATAAATAATCTTAACTATATATTATATTCTTTTCAAAATTATGTATTTCTAAATAATCATATTTTTTTTAATTAAAAAAAATAATTTAAAGTACAATTTTGTCGACAACAAAAATATGACAATTCAAATTGAACTGAAAATAAGAAAGGTAAAAGAAACTACAATTTCTTTATTGCAACATATTTACTAATTTTTATAATATACCTGTGTATTTACAATATTATAAAGACTCAACAATCAGTTCTTTAATAAGATTAAATTATTATTATAAAATTAATCAATCTAAATTCTATTACACATTATTATATACACTTCTATAAGGTGAATAAATCAAGCTGTGGGTTTGATTCCCACTTGAGGAAATCAAATATTTAATTGCCTTCACTCTGGCCTCAAGGCAAAGTGTGACATTGAGTTCTGCCGCTTAACATGTAATGTCTAAAAAATCAGCGGAAAATGGGGAACGGAGTGTCTTAACACTAGGTTCTCTCTGCCTGTCATGTTGTGTTTGCTATATAAATATCACCTTTTCCTATTATCAATGTCAGATATGAAAAAAAAAAATATTACAAGACAAGATTTCAAAGTTTAAAATATTAATGTCTTTTTCAATTCAAGAATGTTGTTAATAAAAAAAATTAAATGAGTATTTAAGCTGTCCATTATCACATTAGTATGTGTATACCATTTTTATAAATATTAGGCATTAGTGTTAAAAGTTGCTTTTGGAGCAAGAATATAATTATAAAATAAAAAAGTATTCAAAGAACAGAAAGTATTCAAAGAACAGAAAAAATAGAATCTGCAGATAAAAAATAAGTTTAAAAAGGAATGGTCTGAAAATTATACACACCCTTTAAAATGAAACTATTTTAACAAGATTAATCATATATAGTTTTGGTATTTGACTCCTACTTGCCTGTCCACAGTCTATCTGTAGTATTTGAAATGTAGGCCGTCCTAGTGTGTTCTCGGATACTAAAAAAAACAGTACCAGTCGTGGGACTGCCGATAGAAGTGAAAACGGAACTATTGAGTGTAATTAAAACTATATGCAAAAATTATATGAAATTTTTTATGTTTTATTTATTAGTTACATATGATGGGTTAAACAAATCATGAACAAAATATAAATACAAAGTGGTTGAAAAAATAATTAATATACAATTATCTTAATTATACATAGTATTTATATTTACACGAATTTCAATTTCAATACTATTTATTATCATTAGCATGTCGGTGACGCGAACCGAGGATTTTACCCTCTACCAAAACGCTCAACGCGCCTAAACAAGTTTTCACTTCAAAAATATGTGATTAATCCTTTTAAACAGTTTCATTTGAAAATATAAAATTGAGAAAACAAAAGATCTTATAATTCGAGCCTCATATAGAAATAAAGTCAAGTCATTCAGCTTAAAATAATTAACATAGAAATAATTATGTACATTTATTATTCTTTTAACAAAAAAAAAGTTATATCCACAAGAAATAAAATCTAAAAGTACTATCCCTTCCAATTTGTTTAAAGCTTTACACACAATTATTTTATATATGTATGTTCATTATATCTATATTAATATTACTATTTTATATTAGCATTGGGCAAAATTAATTGCAATTAACAATGAAAAATTAACAATATATCCTTTTTTATTGCGAAAATCACAATTAACAGTTAATTTATTGTTAATTGATGAACAACTAATACATTTTCCCCACAAAGAAATATTTAATTGTTAATTGCAACTAAATTTTGCCTAACACTGTCTTATATCAGGGGTGAGCATCTTATTTTGAGCCTATTCAAATTTTAAAATATATTGGCAAGTCAAAATTACACTTTTTAATAATACTTAAAATTGTATCCATATCATAAATATTATGTTAAAAAAACAAAATGTTTAAAACATACATAAGTTATAATAAATTTAAAAAATAAATATAATAAAATTAATATTCAATTATATGTTGGAGCAAGTCACATTATTTGGTAGAACTTAATGTTAGTGGGAGAATTTGAAGCTTGAAAAGTAAATCATGAGATGACTCAAGAAATGGGTTTCATCTCCAAAACTATAAAACCATCATCAAATCCAATTATAGCTTCTGACTGATTGTAAATAGATAAATTGTTGAAAAAAAAAAGTTAATGGGAGAATATTTGCAATATGAAGTCGCATAATAAATAACTGCTTACCAGGCTTCGGTTGCTAGCCTCTGATTTATCCTATTACTAGATACTTCTAGCTTACCAGCTTTAAGCAACGAGGTAATACTGGTAAGCTTTTAACTAGAAGATAAAACGAAGCTTGCCAGGTTGTGGTACACTAACTAAATGATAAGTATGGCATGGTTTAGCTTGGTAAAGTTTGTTGATGACCTGGAACGGTCAACATTGTTGATTTTTTATCACAAATCAAAAAAATTGCGACAAATGCTTCCGACGTATTTACAAATTGGATCTTGGGCCTTGTCGAAGTTTACCAACCATTTAAATGCACTATTAGATTTAGTGTAGTACTATTTCTATGTATACTAGTAGTATATACTGCTTCATTTTCATTAACACCAATTTTCTTCCCACACACTGGCACACACAATCATTACAGAATCCTAATGTATTTTTTTATCGTAAATTAAAATTATTAAATAGTAGTCGTTTTTTCCACTAAAAACAATGTCCATGCTTTAATAATATAAATTACTTCGCGATAATTCAGTACACTTTCCCGCCATTTTTATTTCAATGACACTGACAGGTGAAATATGAATTTTGAAATGTCACAAGCGTCACCATTGCCGCCATTATGTTAATTTCGGATAGATTTTTATTTAAATTCAGAATAAATATTTATTATATCACTTTTAAAATAAATATTGAGTTTGATCATTATTATTATTAAAAAAGCATCTATAACTAATACATTAAGCTATATTATAACTACGATATTTCAATTTCGTGGGGAAAGTCGAGAACGGAGTGTTTTAACACTAGGTTCTCTCAGACTAGGAAAAGCAATGAGATTAATAATATGAACTATAACTTGAATAACGTGAAATTTTCATCGTCTTCAATCAAATTTACAACTTCCTGTTCATTTTGTGTTAAATCCATTGATTCAATTTCTTGTGGAGCAGATGTTATGACATTTTCTATATTGGCTTCTTCAATTTTATTTTCAAACTCTCCTTTTAGTGTTTTGGTAATTTCTGTACTGGCATTGTTTATTATAGACGTGTTCGCAGGTTCGATTTGTGCCACACAGGATGTTGAGCTATTTTCGCTAATTGTATTTTCATTTTGACATTCTTCACCATTAACAGGCGACAGATTATTAATATTTGCTTTATTAGTATTATTAATTGTCATTGTATCATCGAATGGCAAAAGACTAGGCAATTTTGCGGTTTTATTGTTAGAAGAAGTTGGATTTGCATCTTCTACATTTTTTAAGTTCACATCCTTTTGTTTACTGACATTTGGAACGTCTGTTATTTTTTTCAGTAACGAGGTCGACTGTTTACTTTGCCCCGCTAGTGATGTGACATTGTCAACTTCAGGCAACTTTATCGTTTGTTTGTCAGAACCTTTTGTCAACGGTGCGAGTTTAACTAAGAAATACTTATTATGATAGCCGGGGCGTCTAATTTTGGCCGTTACTTCCTTTGGAGGTTCCGCTGGTTTGGGGTTTGGTTTGGGTGGTACGTAATCATCTTCAAGTCCAAGTAATCTATTAATTTTTCTTTGTATAGATCTAGGGTTGTTCCTCATTACATAAGGCTTGCGGGGTTTTCTGGGTGTATGTGTTGCAATGTTAAGCAAAGGTACACTACTGATACGAGAAAGGGTAGCCATTTCGTTCTCGACTCTCGGTATGTTTGTAACATTAATTTTCGTTAAATTCGGCGAAATTGACACCGAATTAGGTGTTCCGTTGTTCATACTAACATCACCTAGTTTTAAAGGTGCCCGTGATATATTATTTAGTGTTGGTAAGCTGATATTAGTAGACCCACTAGTACTAAGATTTTCATTAGGTTTTGGATTTTTAGTAGTTTTTGAATTTTCAGTAGTTTTGGGATTTTTAGTAGGTTTTGCTTTTGGATTTTTAGTAGGTTTTGAATTTTTAGTAGGTTTTGGATTTTTAGTAGATTTTGAATTTTTAGTAGATTTTGAATTTTTAGTAGATTTTGGATTTTTACTAGATATTAGATTTTTAGAAAGTTCTGGAGTAACAATAAATTTAGTAAGTTCCGGATTTACAGTAAACTTTGGATTATCAGTTGAATTGAGATTTTCAGTATTTTTTGTACTTTGAATAGATTTGAGATCTTCAGTAGTTTTTGGGTTTTCATTAGGTGTGGGATTTAATGTCACTACTATATTTACACTAAAGTTAGGATCTATGCTAGATTTAACATTTTCAGGAAGATTTTCACAAGGTTTAAGGTTTATTGTAACCACAGGATTTATTACTCTATTGTGACTAAATGGAGAATTCTCAGTAGTAGATTTTGGATTCTCACTAGCTTCATTATTTATGCTAGACACAAGATTTTCTATATTTTTAATATTGTTTGTAAACTCTACATTTTCAGTAGATTGAAGGTATTCAGTAAATTTAAGACTTTCAGTAGATTTTAGATTTTCAGTAGATTTTAGATTTTCAGTAGATTTTAGATTTTCAGTAGATTTTAGATTTTCAGTAGATTTTAGGTTTTCAGTAGATTTTAGATTTTCAGTAGATTTAAGACTTTCAGTATATTTAAGACTTTCAGTAGATGTAAGATTTTCTTCAACAAAATTAAAATTTTGTCTATTTATACTGAATAAGGGATTTGCATTACATATAGTATTTACACCAATATTCACATTTTCAGTAGTTTCAAGATTTTTAATAGTATGATAATTTTGAGGAACTATTTTAAATGTAGGACTTACTTCAAACTTAGAATTTAAATTAGATTTAAGATTTTCAATAGGCTTAGGTCGTATACTAAATTTAGAATTTCCACTAAATTGAGAATTTCCACTAAACTGAGAATTTCCACTAGAATTACGATTTTCCCTAAAACTTAGTTTTATATTACTAGTTTCATTTCCATATAGTTTAGTTTCATCGATTACCAACGCGCATTCGTCATTCGAGCTGTCATCATCATTTTCTTTCCGCGATGTCATTTTCGCTTTCTTTCCTTGTGCAAGTTTTATATTAAAATACGTTTGTCGCAGTTCCTTTTGTCGTTGCCACTCTTTTATGCCGTCCGCTTCGGAATCTTTTTGATTCAGTTTCTTGTCTAATTCCGTAGATTTTCTCTTCCTTTGTTCGGTACTTTTTGGTTTTTTCTCTTTCTGAAAATTAATAGTTAGTACAATTTAGAAAACGTATAAAAAATTTCTTAGAGGCGACATTTTAAAATGACGAATAGTTAGTTACGTTTTTCAAAGCGGTTATTTAGAAAATCGTTCTTTTTAACTTTATCGCGTATTATTTGATATTGGCTAAACTAAATATATGGCCAATAGGTGGCCAGTCGTGGCCCAGTGGCAGAAGCGTGTGACTGTAAACGACTGGTTGTGGGTTCGATTCCCACTCAAGGAGTGGAAATATTTAATATTTCCATTTTCTTCGCTCTGCGGCGTTAAGTTCCGCCACTTAACACGCAATGCCTTCGAATTCGGCGGAAAGTGAGGAACGGAGTGTCTTAACACTAGGTTCCCTCTGCCTACCCTGCTGTGTGCAGGATACAGCGTGAAGCTAAATATATGGCATCGATATATAAAGTAATAAATTTAATATTCTAAAGGTCAAAACATCAATGAAACAGTTTATTTTATAAGCCAATTTTGCATATAATTAAAATTAAATAAAATCTGAAGGTTTACCTTCCGTTTCAAAACTATATAAAACATCTTTCATCATCAACAGAACGATGGTCGTGGCTTCGATTCCCATTCGGGAAATGATTACATTTAAATTCTCATTTCTTCCCTCTGGTACCTAATATAAAGCGCGACACTAAATTCTACCACTCAACAACCAATGTATCGATTTCGAGCGGAAAGTCGGAGTGTCTTGACACTAAGTCCTCTCTGACAACTCCGCTTTGCAGGAAAAAGCGTAAAGCTGCGAAATACACTTTTTATAGCTTCACGCTGTATCCCGCACACAGCAGTCTAGGCAGAGGAAACCCAGTTAAGACACTCCGTTCCCCACTTCCCCCCGAATTTGGAGGCATTGCGTGTTAAGTTGCGGAACTTAACGCCTTTGTCTCGGACATCAGAGCGAACAAAATGAAAATATTAAATATTTCCACTCCTCGAGTGGGAATCGAGCCCACAGTCCAACCAGTCGCTTCACATTTACACTTTGTGCATACAAGCCACCAATTGCCCCATGAAACGAAAAATACTTACTTGGGCCATAATAGTTTTTATCTTTTTCATACAGTTCTTGACATTTTGACATACCCCTTTAATGTCAAATGACGTCACTGTGTCTGCCGCTGTTATTTGAAGTGGCATTTTTATACCTTGTCCCTGAAAATAATTGAATAATTATTAATATTGAATCAGATCAAAATCGAGTAAGCAGAGCAGGGAGAGTCTAGTGTTAAAACACTTCGTTCTCCACTGTTTGCCCGGACTTAGGCATCAGGGCGGAGAAATGAAAATAACATACAATAATTCCTAAGCAGTCTCCTCCCCTCCAGAAGCACTACAACTTTCGCCTCTTATAAAAAGGCGAGGAATTCGCAGCAGCGTCCCGGTCCGAGCTCGGACTGAGCGAAGCAAAGTCCCCCACTAAAACGGTGTCGAGGTTCGAGTCTCAACTGAGACGTCCACCGCCACGCCGTCGTCGTCACTTGATGGCTTCCTCTTGGGGAAATTATATTTGATTTTTTTTTTGTGTTTAAAACACCAGGCAAACGAGCCAGCGGGTCACCTGCGACTACCGCTGCCCATGAACATTTTCAGCACCAGAGGAACCGTTAATGCGTTGCCGGCTTTTTAGGAGTTTGTTGATCCGCCCCTTAAATAGACCAACATTAAAGCTGTGTGGGAACACGTCTGGTGGAAGATCCTTCCACAGTTTGCATGTTCTTGGTAGAAATGATCTGGCAAACCGGGTGGTAGTGGTGAGCCAGGTACCCAGGTGGTGGGGGTGATACTGCTTCCGGTGGCGTGCAGACCGGTAAAAGAATTCAGATTGCGGGATACGGTCGAATTTAAATTATTTTCTCTTTACCGCTTCAGTGATAACATTTTATAATTAAACACTAATAGATATACGAGTATGTATGTATATCTTTTTTTTTTTTTTTTTTTTTTTTTTTTTTTTTTTTTTTTTTTTTAGCTTCACGCTGTATCCCGCTCACAGCAGGGTAGGCAGAGGGAAGTGTTAAGACACTTATAAATTATAAATTATATTATAAATGTAAAAGTCTGTCTGTCTGTCTGTCTGTTACGCTTTCACGGCTAATCTACCGGCCCGATTTGATTTTATTTCTCCGCTTCTATGACGGAGTGTCTCAACACTAAGTCTAACCATCCTGCTATGCAGTTCAAAGTGTAAATTTTATAAATATATTAAAAAAAAATCACTTACCACCATTGTTTTTAGGAATTTATTAAGTTCTTCCTCACTCAGTAATTGGTCGGAGTTCGATTTCTTCGTGAATGTTACAATTGTTTGTTCTAATTCTTCAGCATTATTTTGACTGTTATTGATTATTTCCACATCAGCAGTACTTGGCGATATATCCTGAAATATTTTTAAGTAATTAATATTATACCATATGTAGTAGTAAATCGATACTTATATTATAAATGCAAATGTCTGTGTGTTTGTCTGTCACGCTTTCACGGCTAATCTACTGGTCCGATTTCGATGAAATTTAGAATGAATTAGTAAAAATGACTGTGTCTAACATAGGCTACTTAGTTTTTCAAAAATAAACCTCTAAAGGATCGAAATAGGGGATGAAAGTTTATATGAAAAATCTACACGGCTTGACCGATTGTAACAAGTTTTAGCATATATATAATTGATAATCCAAGATTAAACATAGGCTACTTTATTTTTCAAAAATCCACCACCGACGGTTGCAATATACTGAAACAGCCACGTAGACAACGCGGCGAAGCCGCGAGCGGGCTGCTAGTCATTAATATTATTTATCCAGTCAGTCTGATAATGACTGGTCATTCATAGTGCAGGGGCACAAAGTGTGACTGTAAATAGACTGGTTGCGGGTTCGATTCCCATTCGAAGAATGGAAAATATATCATATTTCTATTTTTTTGCGCTCTGGTATCGAGGCGAAGCGTTAGGTTCCGCCACTTATCACGCAATACTCGAAAATTCACTTTCACTTCCCTCTGCTTTTTTTGAGGTGAGCGAGATAGAGCGTGAAGCTAAAAAAATATTTTGACCATTTAGATTAACAACAAAATTCATTAATAATATTAGCGCCCAGATTGTGTATTTTTAACTCAAGCTTGGCTAACTAAAGGCCTGTAAAAATAGGTTTCTAAATTACATTGGTTGAGGGTTCGATTTCGACTCAGTGGAATGATCATTATTTAAATATGATAATTTCTCCGCTTTGATAAACAAGAAAAAGCGCGGCGTAGAGTTTCGCGTAGGTTTCCTGCCATCGTCAATCCCTTAATCGCCATTTTTTATTCCCAAAAGGGGCTCCTTTAACATTCTCTGGCCTTTCTGTTTAGTCATAATAAAATATGGGGCCAGTCGTGGCTTGTGGGCACAAAGTGTGACTGGTTGTGAGTTCGATTCCCGCTCCAGGAGTGGAAATATTTCCTCGCTCTGGTGTCAAGGCAAAGCGTGACTTTAAGTTACCCTGCTAACAGTTCGTAGAAACTTTACCTCTTTATTTTTTATTTTTTTTAGCTTTACTCTGTATCCCGCACACAGCAGGGTAGGCAGAGGGAACCTAGTGTTAAGACACTCCGTTCCCCACTTTCCGCCGAATTCGGAGGCATTGCGTGTTAAGTGGCGGAACTTAACGCCGCGCTTTACCTCGAAACCAGAGCGAAGAAAATGGAAATATTAAATATTTCCACTCCTCGAGTGGGAATCGAACCCACAACCAGTCGTTTACAGTCACACGCTTGTGCCACTGGGCCACGACTGGCCACAATATCATATTAGAATAGATAAAAAATATATAACTTACATTAACATTTAACGTCTGCACTTCGTTTTGAGTGTTCAAATCCGTCTTATTCAATTTAACAGCTTCTATAGCTTCTTCTATAAGCGACGGTTCGATTTTTCTCAATATTTTGACATTTTTGGTCAAACGCAAAGTAAAAGGTTTACACATTTCCAACAACTTCATATTACGTTCCGACCAAAATTCTTTCGGCAAATCCGGTAATTTCAATGATTTCGCCAGCATTTTTTGTTTCTTCTCCAATTTTCTGTTATTATGATAGACTTTTTTAGAAATCGTTTTATTTATCACGAAAACGTCTTTCGTTTGATCTTTGGTACCAATTTGGTCTTTATTTTTAATTATTTCTTTACTTTCCGCCATTTCGTGAACAACATCTGGTTCTTTGTCTTCAAATGACTGATCGCTTTCGGCCATTTTGTGAACTATTCCGCCATTTTGTTTCTCAGTTTCATCGATGTGGAACACAGACACTATTTTGGGTGTCACATTGTTTGTTTGTGAATAAGAATTAAAATAATCCTTATTGCTGATGTATTTGTAATATATAGTATTATTATTTGACAATAACCGCCATATTTTTAAAGAATCTACGCGAGTTAGTGGTACACACGGTATTTGAGTTAATTTTTCATCTGTAAAGGACGGAAATGATTCATTATTGAGATTAGAATTAGTAGAAACAATTAAATCATAAATCATTTTTGAGCACGCCATGGTTGTGGGTTCGATTCTCGATGTGAAAAAAAAACTTTTTACATCGTGTAATGTATATAATATATTTTTTTTACCCGCGACGGAACGGCGACTGTATATGTATTTGGGGTGAGAGGTTGTTTGTTTGTTTGTTTGTTTGTTTGTTTGTGTGTTTGTGCAAATTACTATGTCAATTATTTCCAAAACTATAAGTCCGATTTTGATACGGTTTTCTATGATAGGTTAAGGTTCAATTGGCGTATGTTCTTAGATATGTCTTATTGCCTTAACTCACCAGGGGGCGCTGCAATAAGCATTTTACGTGAAAACGAATGTTTTCAATTATCTCAAAAAATAATAGTCTGATTTCGATACGATTTTCAGTGATAGATTCAGGTTTAATTGGTGAATGTTCTTAGATATGTTTTATCGTGTCAAACCACCAGGGGGCGCTGCAGTAAGCGTTTGTTTGTACTTTTTTTGTATTTATTTGTCTAAAACCGAAACTACTGATCCGATTGAATAGAATTTTCAGAAAAAGATTCAGCTTTGCTTGATGCATATTTTAAGATTTTTCTTTTTTTGTTACGGGGAAAACTCATCAGGGGGCGCTGCACTAAACATTTGTTTATGCAGAGCAAAAACTACTAGTTCAATTTAGATGAAACTTTCAAAGATAGGTTCAGGCTTAATTGGTGCATCTTTTCATATATGCGTTATGGTGACCACTCATCAGGGGGCGCTGTAGTAAACATTGGTTTGAGTTTTTTTGTGTAAAACCAAAATTTTTCTTGTATTTATTTGTCTAAAACCGAAATTACTCATCCGATTGGCTAGAGTTTTCAGAATTAGATTCAGCTTTGCTTGCTGCATATTTTAAGATTTTTGTTTTTTTGTTACGATGAAAATTCACCAGGGGGCGCTGTAGTAAGTACATTTGTTTGTGTAAAACTAAAACTACGAGTCCTATTTGAATTCAGTTTTCAATGATAGATTCAAGTTTACTTAGTGCATATTTTCATATATGTGTCATGTATGTTTACTTAGTGCATATTTTCATGTATGTGCCAACTCTCTAGGGGGCGCTGCAGTAAGTAGCTGCTTCTATTTTTTTGTGTAAAACCAAAACGACTAGTACGATTGTCAAGAGTTTTCAGTATTAGATTCCGCTTTACTTAAAGCATGTTTTTAAATTTATATTACGGTGACAAGTCACCAGGGGGCGCTGCAGTAAACGTTTGTTTGTAATATTTAATGCAAAACCACAACTACTAGTCCGATTAGGCAGAGTTTTTAGTATTAGAGTTACCTTTACTTGGTGTAAGTTTTTAGGTTTTTTTTACGTCAAGAACTCACCAGGGGGCGCTGCATTAAACATTTAATTATGCAAAGCTAAAACTACAAGTCCGATTTGGATGCAGTTATCAAAGATAGGATCAGGCTTAATTAGCGCGTGTTCTCGTATATGTGTCATGGTGACACCTCACCAGGGGGCGCAGCAGTAAGCAAATGCTTTTATTTTTTGTGTGAAACCTATTTAGATGCGGTTTTCTGTGATAGGTTCTGGTTTAATTGCTGCGTGTTTTTATATGCCATATCTACCACGAACTACCGCGGGGCGCTCCAGTATAAATTAGTTTGTTCAAAATCAAAACTACTAGTGGGTTTTGTGATTTTCACTGATTTGGTTAGATTTAAGTTTCGTGGAAATGTTACGGTGACAATCTGCCAGGCGCTGCAATAAGCATTTGATAACCAGAAAGCATTGGGTTTATAATTTCTTTTGGATTTGCATGAAGATTAATATAAAGTATTTCAATATTATGTAATAATATATAATGTATATCTATTCTCTTTAAAAAGTTTAAAATAAAAAACAAAATTAAAAATTTTGAAAAAACCCACGACAGTTTAATTGTAATTGTAAAAGGATAAAATAACTATAAATCCCGCCTAAAAGAATATATGTAACGAGATGATGGGGACGACTTAGTCGGGGGCTGCCAGTTGCAACCTCTATTGTAAATATAGTAGCTATCAGTATAGATTTCGTTTTAAAGTCTTTAAAATACCAGTTATCAAAACTGTAAATTCATTTTAATATTTAATTTTTTTGCCAAACCTGTTTTAACAGCAAGAAAACCTATGAGAAGGTTTGTGCAAACTTAAAGTAATGACAGCCCCCGACGAAGCCGTCCCCATCATCTCGTTACATATATTCTTTTAGGCGGGATTTATAGTTATTTTATCCTTTTACAATTACAATTAAACCGTCGTGGGTTTTTTCAAAATTTTTAATTTTGCTTTTTTATAGCTTCACGCTGTATCCCGCACACAGCAGGGTAGGCAGAGGGAACCTAGTATTAAGATACTCCGTTCCCCACTTTCCGCCGAATTCGGAGGCATTGCGTGTTAAGTGGCGGAACTTAACGCCGCGCTTTACCTCGACACCAGAGCGAAGAAAATGGAAATATTAAATATTTCCACTCCTCGAGCGGGAATCGAACCAGCAACCAGTTTACAGTCACACGCTTGTGCCACTGGGCCACGACTGGCCACATCTTGTAATGTATATAATGATAGCTTATTCTTTATGAAGCAAGTCAATATTTTGTTTTTCGTCATATTTATTTTGAGTTCTGGTGCAGTGGGACATCGTCTGACTGTAAGCATGATTGGTCGTAAGTTCGATTCCCACTCGAGTATTAAAATTATTTTCATTTCTTCGTTGTTTCTGTCTTTCTCTGTTGAACAAACAAAACACAACATTGACTTCTCCCACTCAATACCAAATATCTCAGATTCTAGCAGAAAGCAGAGAAAGGAGTGTCTTAACACTAAATTCTCTTTGGCTAAAACAAAATAAATCAACACAAGTGTCCCGTTCAAACATAAATATAATATATTTACCTGCAATTTCTCTTACGGTTTCCATATTTTCTTTCGTATCTACCACTTCCTCGTCCAAATTAACCTCACTTAATGGTAAATCATCATCTTTTGTATCAACAATTTCTTGATCATCCATTCCTTCATTAAAAGTATACAATGTTTTTTCAACAACACCAAAACCGTTCCTGTTTCTTAATTGACTTAATGCATTACTTTTTACTTTACTAAAGTTATAAACTAAAGCTTCGTCTTCACTATCAAACTTATCTATTAAAACAGTGACGTTTGCTTTGCAAGGATCTATTTGACTCAATCCCATTATAGTATCAGCCATAGATATATTTTCATCGGTTATATCTAATTTTTCCTCTACAATTTCTTTCGTATCATCATTTAGTATAAAATTATCACATAATATTGGGAGTGATAGTGATTTTATGTCACTATCATTCTCAATTTTAATAGTTTCTGTTAAATTTTCAACTTGATCGTCCTTTAATTCATTTAATTCGTTATATAGAAATTGTTCATCTGGAATTTAATATTAATATATTAAATTAGCACATTAAATTCTTCATAGAAAAATAATGTAAGGAAACATATAAAAAAAAAAAATAGCAGTCGTGGGACTGCCGATAGAAGTGAAAACATAATTAAAATGAATAATGCTAAATTTTAAATACAAATATTCGTACAAATATTAAAAATGTTTAAAAATATATTCGTTGTTTTCATTATTCATTTATCTGTATAAAAATATTAATATGTTTCATACTCACTTTTATACTGAAGTCAATGAATTTAAATTCAATAAATAAACAGTAATCCTTCAATTAAATAATTACAATAATAGTCAAATTAAAAATTCACTTAAATGCTGTCTGGCTCTCCATAGCTATAGATATACTATTATCATGTCGCATGTCGGTGACGCGAACCGAGGATTTTACCCTCTACCAAAACGCTCAACGCGCCTAAACAAGTTTTCACTTCAAAAATTTGAATGTATCGGGACTCGAACCAGTGGCTTTTAGACACCGTCCAAGTGCTTTAACCGCTAAGCTATACGTATTTTTATTCCGATATGTAACCGACAATACATTTTTATACGTTTTGCAACAATAGTATTCTTATCCTAAATGATTGAATTAATAATTGAATCATTGAAATTATTTGAATTGAATTAATTTAAATGAATTTTATTTTGAGTTCTGGTGCCCACTGCACCACAGATTATCGTCAGATTGTAATCATGAATGGTTGTGAGTTCGATTCCCACTCGAGCAAAAAAATTATTTCCATTTCTTCGTTATGTTGAACAAACAAAACCCGACACTGAGTTCTGCCACTCAATACCAAATATGTCAGATTCTTTTGATTAAAAACATATTTAAAGATATAATTTTCTTTATATATAACTAAATAATAAAAAAAACTTACTAAGAACTTCATCATCAACGTCCAGGTCCGCAGAGTTGACGAAAAAATTCAAATCTTCCTAAAAAAAATATGTCAGCTTAATAGACGTCGAAACCATTGCTCTTATTATTGAAAAAAAAAACAAGAAATTAGGAACTATTTAATATTTCCATTTTCTTCGTTCTGGTGTCGAGGCAAAGCACGGTGTTAAGTTCCGCCACTTAACACGCAATGCCTTCAGAATTCGGGGGTGCGTGGGGAACGGAGTGTCTTAACACTAGGTTCCCTCTGCTTAACCTGCTGTGTGCGGGATACAGCGTGAAGCTAAAAATAAAAAAATCCATTCCCTCCTTTAATAAAATAGGTAGCGGCGGTTAAGCGGCGGGATATAGCGTGAAGCTATGTGTATGTATGTTAAGTTCCGCAACTCAACCTGGAGTGGAAATTGTAGGAGTGTCTTAACACTAGGTTATTCCGTTAAGCGGAAAAAATAGAAAAACCGCAAAGAATACTCACCTCCGACATCCTACTAATATGGGACATAAAATATACTTTTTTATTTTGCACAAGTGTGGTCCATTTGGGCATATCTTGTGTGACTATGTACGGAAACCTGAAAAGAAAAAAAAAACATATTTTTCTTATTGGCTGAAAGAACTTAGTTCAAAGATTAAATAAAAAAAAAATAATGGAATTAGATAGGGCTGGTTTCAAACCGGGGATTTCTGCTCTGAGCTATCACAACGTAAAAAACATTTAGAAAACGTACAAGAATTTCGACGCAGCTGGTAGTAGAACGCATGGCTCAGTGGTGGGAGCGCCTGACCGTATTTAGGAAGCGCGGGTTCGAATCCCGCTGCGTTAAAATTTTAATACGTTTTCTAAATGTCTTTTTCAATTTTCCTATTTTTCCCATTTTAAAAATGTTAGAAAATGTTTAAAATGTTTAAATAGCAGTCACTAAAAAAAAATTGAAACAGAGTGTCTTAACACTATTTAAAAGCTAGAAAAAAGAAAAAAGAGATTTTTAACGTGTTATTCACAAAATTTAGGTAATTGAAAAAGACATTTAGAAAACGTATAAAAATTTGAACTCATAAAAATGCTAACAACATAAATAAGTTGTAATAAGCGTATAAGAATTTCGACGCAGCTGTTAGTAGAACGCATGGCTTAGTAGTCAGAGTGCCTGGACGGTTACCAAGAGGCGCGGGTTCGAATCCCGCTGCGTTCAAAAATTTTTATACGTTTTCTAAATGTCTTTTCAATTTTCCTAAGTGTGGAAGTACACTTTTATCATTTTTTCTTATTTTCCCCCCATTTTTAAGTAGCTTACCGTTTAACCATAGTCAGTAGAAGGGGGTGAGGAGGGGGAGCACCCACACGACTCCTCTCTACCGCCGTTCTAGCAGTCAATTTCAATTCGTGCCATCTCTTCTGTATTACTATAAACGGGGTTTCAAAATACCTGCGATTAAAAAGCAAACAATAAATATTTAAAAAAAAATCCTCGAAGGTTCGAATGTAATCTAAAAAGGATAAAATAATTGAAAAAAAAATCCGCTTAAAAGAATTTACACAAATAAGTGTTTACTGCAGTGCCCCCTGGTAATTTTTTTTAGCTTCACGCTGTATCCCGCACACAGCAGGGTTGGCAGAGGGAACCTAGTGTTAAGACACTCCGCTCCCCAATTGGTGAATTTTCACTATAAAAAATATCTAAAAACACGTACCCATTAAATCTGAATCTATCATTCAAAACCGCATCGAAATCGAATTAGTATTTTTGAAGATAATTGACAACATTTATTTAAAAATAAATGTTTACTACAGCGCCCCCTGGTGAATTGTCACTATATAAATCTTATATAAGAACATACCCCAATTTAATTTAAGCCTACCATTGAGAGCCGCATCGAAATCGGACTAGTAACATTGAAGATAATTGACAACATCGATTCGACGCAAATGTTTACTACAGCGTAAGCGATGAGGTTTGAAATAAAAATAGTTGAAAATCCACAGGCTACAATTTTTTTCGATCAAGGGTTGAAATATGGGATGAAATCTAAACTTCTTGACCAATTTCGATGAAATTTTTCTGGAAAATAATTAATGATACACGGTCGAATATAGGCTACTATTTTTTTCAAAAGACAACCCCTAAAGATTTGAAATAGGGGATGAAATTGTATATAAAGGAATATTACTATAACAATTTTAATTTAACCATTTTAAATACCACTATTCAGACACTAAGCAAATTGAAATAGAGTTTAGAGTGTGTAAAAATTTCTACGCAGCCGGTAGTAGAACGCATGACTTATCAGTCAAAGCCCTTAGACGGTGTCCAAGAATCGTGGGTTCGAATTCCGCTTCGTTCAAATTCTTATAAATTTCCTAAAAATGACCTTTTTATATTACTAACCGTCGTGCAAGTTCCCTTTTCACAAGCGCCCACATGAGTAAAGTTTCTCCATTGTCACAATTATCCTCCACTGAATCAATTTCCGGTGTCAATGTTTCGTTTTCACTGTTTTCGTCATTAATTTCTACTGATTTTTTATTTTTGTCCTTTTTATTCCCGTCCTTTTTTTTATTTTTGTCCTTTTTATTCCCGTCCTTTTTTTTATTTTTATCCTTTTTATTCCCGTCCTTTTTTTTACCGCCGCCATTTTCTATGTACTCTTTGCATCTTTTTTTAGCGGCTATTACTATTCTTAATAATAGTATTAACACGTGCAATTGATTTTCAATAATAAATGAACTCTGTAAAAAAAATTATCCATACTTATATTATAAATGGGAAAGTCTGTGTGTTTGTCTGTCACGCTTTCACGGCTAATCCGATCTACCGGTCCGATTTGGATGACATTTAGAATGAAAGTAGTAAAAGTGACGTGGTCTAACATAAGCTACTTAATTTTTCTAAAACCCTTTAGAGGTAGTCTAAAGGGTTGAAATAGGAGATGAAAGTTTATATGAAAAATCCAAACCGCTTGACCAATTTTACTGAATTTTGGCATACATATAGTTGATAATCTAAGCTTAAGCACAGGCTACTTTATTTTTTAAAAATGCGCCGCCGAGTGTTGCAATATCACGAAATAATTCACGCGGCAAAGCCGCGAGCGGGCCGCTGGTCATTAATAAATTTTCCAATTTTTTGGTAAAGTGTAGTAGTAGATTCCGACAGAATAAACTCTAACTCTAAGAACTGTTGTGACCAGTCGTGGGCCAGTGGCACAAGAGTGTGACTGTAAAACGACTGGTTGTGGGTTCGATTCCCACTCGAGGAGTGGAAATTATATTTCTATTTTCTTCGCTCTGGTGTCGAGGTAAAGCGCGGCGTTAAGTTCCGCCACTTAACACGCAAGCCTCCGAATTCGGCGGAAAGTGGGGAACGGAGTGTCTTAACACTAGGTTCCCTCTGCCTACCCTGTTGTGTACGGGATATAGCGTGAAGCTATTTAATTTTTAATTTTTAATCTAAGAACTGTTTAAAAAGGAGATATTGCGTATTAAGTGGCGGAACTTAGCGCCGCGCTTTGTCTTATGAACTAGAGAGTATCATTTCCAAAATAACATTTTAAACAATTTTAATTATTTGTCTGTTTTTACCGCCTAATCTCTGGAACGGTTGGACCGATATTCATGGGATTTTCACTAGTAGATATCTGGTAGCTACCAGCTGGTGTAACAATGAACAGACTTAGGTACATTTATTTTCATTTTTTTTGTTAAAAAAAAACAAAAATGTTACAATTCCAAAACAAAGGCAGTCAGTCTAAGTTATTTCTTATTACAACAGCTATCTGACAGTGGAAGTCTTGTCAAAATCGGACCAGCCATTCCAGAGATTATCCTTAACAATTAGTCAAAAATTGATTTTTTTTTATTGAAGAAAGACAGGCAAACGAACAGAAGGACTACCTGGTAAGTAGATACCTTCGCCCATGGACATCCACAACATTAGAAAGTTAGTGGATGCGTTGCCGACCTTGAGGGTAGAGGAAAGGAGGGAAGAAGGATGGTGATGGTGGGAATAAGGAGAGAGAACTGGCTTACATGCCATCGAACCGGAACACATCATCAGATGTTTGACGATTCGTCTTTGACATGATAGTGGTCGCGAGCCAGTCGGAGAACGAATCTCCTACCACCAAGCTACTGGTTACCCGCCTTTTACGGGACGCTACCCAGCGACGGAGGGGAACAGAATTCTAACCCGTCCCCCCACGGGATAAAATTTACTTTGCTATATACACCGTGTACACATACATTTCCGTTTAGTAAAAAGCGTTTATTTTAAGATTACAAACAGACACTCCAATTTTATTTTTCTTTATATATTTTGTTTTCTCACTTACCTTATCAATAAATTTCAATCTGGTATCGTAAGAGCACGCGAGTTCCAGAATCTTCATCTCCAATGGCGTCAAAAAATAAGTTGGCTTCAATTTTCTTGCGTCATCGCCTTCTAAACCTATGTGGTAACATTTCAATATCACCTGTGTGTACATGTTTAACCTGTTAAGAGAAAAAAAATATTATGTATTTTAAATGGTCAATTAATTATTTAAAGTGGCCAGTCGTGGCCCAGTGGCACAAGCGTGTGACTGTAAACGACTGGTTGTGGGTTCGATTCCCACTCGAGGAGTGGAAATATTGAATATTTCCATTTTCTTCGCTATGGTGCCGAGGTAAAGCGCGGCGTTAAGTTCCGCCACTTAACACGCAATGCCTCCGAATTCGGCGGAAAGTGGGGTACGGAGTGTCTTAACACTAGGTTCCCTCTGCCTACCCTGCTGTGTGCGGGATACAGGGAAATATTAAATACTAGCGGCCCGCTCGCGGCGTCGCCGCGTGAACTACATAACTGCTTCGTTATATTGCAACCCTCGGGGGTGGGTTTTTGAAAAATAAAGTACCCTATGTTTAAGCTTAGATTATCAACTATATTCATGCCAAAATTCATTATAATCGGGCAAGCGGTTTAGATTTTTCATATAAACTTTCAACCTTGAAATAGGTTTCAACCCTTTAGCGGTTGATTTTTGTAAAAATAAGTAGCCTATGTTAGATCCAGTAACTTTTACTACTTTCATTCTAAATTTCATTCAAATCGGACCGGTGGATTACCCGTGAAAGCATGACAGACAAACACACAGACTTTCGCATTTATAATATAAGTATGGATTTCCACTCCTCGAGTGGGAATCGAACCCACAACCAGGCGTTTACAGTCACACGCTTGTGCCACTGGGCCACAACTAGCCACAAAGACTGGTCGAAGGAATGTATTATACTTATTTAAATAATTTTTATTCTTCCCCTCTGATAAGAGAAAGCGCGGCGAAAGTTATTTGTACGACACAAATATCATTTAAAAATTAATCACTCTCTTTTAAACATTTTTAAAGTGTTATTCTACAGTTAGGAAAATGGCTAACGGTATTCAGGAGGCGCGGGTTCAAATCCCGCTGCGTTCGAATATTTATAGCTTTTCTTTAAATGTCATTTTCAATTTTCCTAAGTGTGGAACAACACTTTAAAAATGTTTAAAAGTATTTAATAAATAACATTCTCACTTGCCAAATAATTGTTCGTAGAATAATCTTTGGGTAGAAGAAAGTAAAAATCTCTCTACAGAGATGCTAACAACAAAAATAAGTTGTAATAAAGCGTATAAGAATTTCAACGCAGCGGATAGTAGAACGCATGGCTCAGTGGTGAGAGCGCCTGAACGGTATTCAGGAGGCGCGGGTTCAAATTTTTATACGTTTTCTTTAAATATATTAATCACTCACCACAAAGTATACACATTTTCAACTGGCACATCTACACTTTCGGCGTAGTCTTCCACCGCCTTTACACTGTTTAACATTTTCCGGGATTCGAACACCCCATCACAGTTGTTAACCTTTTCATTCACAGCTCGGAACATGCTCCAAAGAAACTGCGTCGTATTTATTATGTCTTTGAACATTTTTGACGATGTTATACTCTGAAATGGTTTAAAAAGTTATAGTAAGCGCATTTTATCTTGACCAGTCATATCTACGCTTTCCGAAATTTTGCATGTGAAAATGAAACTCTAAAGCCTATGATATAATATAAGATTATAGAATGGGGTCAGTCGTGGTGCAGTGGCATAAGCTTGTGATTATCAACGACTGGAAGTGGTTCGATTCCCATTCGAGGTGTGAAAGCATTTAATATTTCCATTTTCTTCGCTCTGGTCTCGAGGTAAAGCGCGGCGTTAAGTTCCGCCACTTAACGAATGCCTCAGAATTCGGCGGTGCGTGGAGAACGGAGTGTCTTAACACTAGGTTCCCTCTGCCTACCCTGCTGTGTGCGAGATACAGCGTGAAGCTAAAAAAAAGAATATTCAAGTAGAAAATATACTAAACTACGTGTATAAAATTAAGATAAGTTACAATACAATTGCAATTTTAGAGATATGTTAGTATAGTTCCCGAAAAGTAAATAACTTTTAAGAATTTTCAACGTAGGCCTTAAGAAAATTTCGACTAAACATCCATAAATTTTTGTAAATAATCTCAACACTAGTAAACAAGGTCTCCGATCATGCCCAGGGAAGTTAAGGTCACAGCTCATTAGAGCCACCCGGCAGCCACTCAGCACCGCGTCCACTCGTTGTCGACGGGTGGTCCACGGGTGGACGCCGCGTGGTCAACGAGTGGACATCGCTTGGTCCACGAATTTTGATATTGAATTTTAGCATATGTATGTCATTATTTTACAAAATGCTGTGCATTTAGTATTTAGACACCAGTTTTTGTTTATCTAAACCAGGGGTGAGCAACCTTTTCAAGCGGCGGGCCATTTTTAACTGCAAAATTTGTCTAGCGGCTCACATTTAAACTTATAATGGCTGGCGGGCCACACAAATGAAAAAAATAGTTTATACCAGTACAATTATACGTATATTTTAAAAATTTAAAACGCTCGGTGGGCCACCAAAAATGCTTGGCCACTTATGACCCGCGGGTTACGCGTTGCTCATCCCTGATCTAAACAATCATAATTTCAATTTTTTCTATTTCACACGAAATCAATGTCAAATGAAAAGCGTGGCAAGCGTGAGAGCAGCGAGTCGTCACCGAGAGCACTCACCACTCGTAGTGGTCACTCGCACTTTGTGGGTGTGTGCGTGTATTTACAAACAAGCAAACGAGTACGTGTGTGTGTGTGTGTGTGTGTGTGTGTGTGTGTGTGTGTGTGTGTGTGTGTGTGCGTGCGTGCGTGCGTGCGTGTGTGTGTGTGCGTGCGTGTGTGTGTGTGCGTGCGTGTGTGTGTGTGCGTGCGTGTGTGTGTGTGCGTGTGTGTGTGTGTGTGTGTGTGCGTGCGTGTGTGTGTGTGTGTGTGTGTGTGTGTGTGTGTGTGTGTGTGTGTGTGTGCGTGTGTGTGTGTGCGTGCGTGTGTGTGTGTGCGTTTTTGTAAGTGTGTGAATGTGTATGTTTATTTTTATATAACTTACTCGTGTAACTCGATTAAATAAATTAAATTTTTTATCGATTTTTAAAAGCCATTTCGGCAACGAGCTAAGTGCCTCCCTCTCGAAAGGGTACCCGTTCTTAATATGCTTTATCACTTGACTTCGCATCTGAAAAATGGTGAAAAATAGTTAATAAAAATTATATAATATAAACTATAATAGAGGTATAAATTAGAGATATAAATTATAATAGAGAGAGAAGGGCCAGTCGTCACTTGTGGGCACAGAGTTTGACTGTAAACGCGACTTGCGCGGTTGTGGGTTCGATTACCACTCGAGAAATTGAAATACTTAATATTTAATTTCCTTCACTCTGGCGTCGAGGCGAAGCACGGCATTGAGTTCCGCCACTCAACACGTAATGCCTCCAAATTTTGGCGGGAAGTGGGGAACGGAATGTTTTAACACTTGGTTCCTTCTGTCTACCTTGCTGTGTGAGGGATATGGCGTGAAGCTAAAAAAAATATTGAGCTAAGCGAAGCGAAGCTCTTACTAGTCAAAAGTGTGTTTCGTTGTGGTTTAACTCTTTCTGGGCTATTTGTAGTAGATCTCTGAAACTTGGGAGGGATATCGAGCACAGTGTATTGTGTGCTGTGAAGTTTTTTGGTGACAATTGTAATTGTAGTTTTTGAATTAATGGTAATTAAATGGTCAAAAAGTGCCCATAAACTTACTCTGTGGAACGTTAAGTGTTATGTTAGTGCTAAGTGTTTGCGTTTCAAACTTTCTTAACATGTAATAACATTAAATATGTAATTCGCTCAGCTCTTCCCGTCATGCAGAGCAAAGGGGCAGTTCCTAGTAAATGGATAACGGAGTGTCTTGACACTACGTTCTCTCTGACTGCGTGAAAACGTTATGCGGGAAAAAGCGGGAAAGGGTAAAATAAAAAAATTGTGCCTCACCTCATTACAGCAAAAACGAATTAATTGTTGTCGTTCACTTTGAGCCTCCTTAAAATTTGCGAGGCCCGTGGCCTTTGCAAGCTTACCATATGCTTCATTAATTTGTACCTAAAACCAAACATTTTTATTTATATTTAACATTTTAAATATTTTACGTTTTTTTTATATTATGAAAAAGATATTATTTATTTATATCCTTTATTGCACACAATATAACAATAAGTATGTACAAAAGGCAGGCTTAACGGTAAAGAGTGATTTCTACCTGCCAACTTTGTCATGTGGGTAGGTGATCATTGTGCAAAAATTTATATTACATCTTAAATAAGTTCAAAATACAAGTATATATATATGAACATAAATAAAATGTATTGGGGCCAGTCATGGCGTAGTGGCACACAGAGTGTGACTGTAAAGCGACTGGTTGTGGGTTCGATTCCCACTCAAGGAGTGGAAATTTATAGAATATGAAAAAAAAGGTTTTCATATTCTATGTGATAAACTTTAAAAAATATTTGCAGTCATTTTAAGTAATAATTTGTAGAAATTTAATTTTCAAAATTAAAACAATATAGAAATTATACATTTGTAAGAATTATGTTGTAAAAAAGCATATATATGATCATATATACAGATGCAGAATGCCTGGCATAGAGAGCAAAGTGCTTGCACATATTCCTATAATTCACACTGAGTTTAAATCCCGATGCATTAAAATTTTTATGTTTTCTAAAATAGCTATTCATATCTTAAGTATAGTTTATAATTCTAGTTCTACACTTTCCTTAAGCTTTATACAACAAGTATAAAGGCAGAGAGAATCAAGAGTTTGTATTTTTTTTAATAATTTATTAAAGAAAAAAAATATTACAATATCCATACTTATATTACAAATGCGAATGTCTGTGTGTTTATCTGTCACGCTTTCACGGCTAATCTACCGGGCCGATTTGGATGAAATTTAGAATGAAAGTAGTAAAAGTTACTGTGTCAAATATAGGCTACTTATTTTTTCAAAAAATAACCGCTAAAGGGTTAAAATAGGGGATGAAAGTTTATATGAAAAAACTAAACCGCTTGACCGATTGTAATGAATTTTGGAATAAATACAGTTGATAATCAAAGGTCACACACAAGATACTTTATTGTCAAAAATCCACCCCCGAGGGGTTGCAACATAACGAAATAATTAGGCAGTCCACGCGGCGAAGCCGCGAGCGGGCCGCTAGTTAATAATATTTACTATATAGAGATGCATAATATCTAGTTCAAGCCTTTATTTAGAATATGCAAGTTGATGAACTAACACTTTTCACTCCAATGTTGAGTGTCACTCGACACTTATTGTAAGGTCAAAACAGCCTTGGAGTGGAAAGGGTTAAACCTGTTTTCATTTTAAGACATTATTTGGTTCTGGCATAATGAAGTAAAAAAATTGTTATTTAAAAAAAATCTATGATTGTTTAAGTGTAACTAAAAATATCACATCCAAATCAGACTAGTAGTTTTGTTTTGTACAAACAAATTTTTAATGCAGTATTTCCTGATGAGTCATCACAGTAACAATATCTATGAACATGTGCCTACCAATCCTGAACATATTAGTGAAAATCAGACTAGTAGTTTTGGAGATAAGGCATGTATATATGTCTTTGTAAAACATGTATGTAGTCTCTGTACCATCACAGATAAGAAATATACTATTTTAAAATATAAACACCTTTTCCTTTTAATTTAAGTATGTAATAACATAATAGTGTTAGCCCTCATTGTTAGTAGTTTTTAATACTCAGGGTATTGTTTATATTTCAGTTATTTTCATTTCTATGCTGCTTAAAGGAAATAAGATATATCATGAAGTTGAGCTCTGCCGCTCAATGTCTCCAATACAGATGATTTTTTTAAAGGACAGGAATTCTGTTAATCTAGCCTTCTAGTAAATATCAATGTAATATAAACTACTTTTGTTATCCATACTTATATTATAAATGCGAAAGTCTGTGTGTTTGTCTGTCATGCTTTCACGGCTAATCTACAGGTCCGATTTGGATGAAATTTCGAATGTAAGTAGTAAAAGTGACTGGGTCTAACATAGGCTACTTATTGTTTCAAAAATCATCCGCTAAATGGTTGAAATAGGGGTGAAAGTTTTAAAGAAATTAGGCAGTCCACGCGGCGAAGCCGCGAGTGGGCCGCTAGTAGGTTTATATGTTATAATAATTAATATTCTTTATCTTACCCAATCTACCGCAGAATGTTTGTATGTATATTTGTATAGCAGTATTTTGTGTTTCAATAGGTGTTTGGCAAAATTTTCATAGTAATCCATTGCAGTTTCCATTTGAGGTTCATTATTATCTACTTTATCCATTTCGAGGTATTGAATTTTATACTTTATTACTTAAGAATACTTTTTTGCTGAAAATTTAAAAGAATGCACTTATTATTTGCCCAATTTTAATTATAAAATGAAACATGAACGTCATTTGTATGTTTACAGTACATAAAAATAATATATTTACTATAGCACTTTATAATATAATTGTTTTTATACTTCTACATTCCTAATATAACTTAGTAAAACTTGGTGAAGTGGGCAAAAATCACGTTAGCTTGATTACTCACGTTTTAATGACTTAGTGGTTAACTAAAAAGGAAAACATTCCACTTGAACTTTGATGATTGCCTGATTCTCATAGGTTTTCCAGAACATTTAAACATACCTTTGTATTTTATATAATTTATCGTGCTATCATATTCAATATTATATATTTATATATCATTTACTAAATGTATGGAAAACAAAATTTCTGACTGAATTAAGTTTTGTTTCAGAAATTTTAAGTTATCGTTATTTATTTTATTTAACTAACAAAAATGAATCATTTGACAAAGTGATTAAATGACAACTGTTTTACGTCAAGTTCTAATTTAGACGTTTCGTTCTAGAGACGTCTGATTAATCGATTATTTTACAAAAGTAATCGATATTAAATTGCGTAAAATATAACATCGATTATTAAAAAAATGTTTATCTAAAGTATTTAAGATTAAGATAAGATAATATATCAAACTTGTGATGTAGAATATCTAAAGAGATGATATAAGTAAAATATATAGGAATCACATCTCATGTCACAAATACGTAAACGGATATGTATGTAGATTGATAAACGTCAGGAATGGTTCTTGGGCGTAGGTAACGGGCCAGGAGCGTATTATAACGTTACACACTACACGAACACATATTAATTACAATACGTAATAGAGACTACGGGGCACCGAACGCATCACGACTATAGGGAGAGGAACTCTAAAGCAGTGCCTAGGGCTTGGGAAGCAGGCTTAAGAAGCTTCTTTATAATCGATAAACACTCACCTCCACTGCCCGAGCTCCTCTCACCACCTAACTAACACTTAATTACGTTATATTAGAAACATACAGGGACAGGGCGTCCCGCCTAGTAACTAACACTACCGTAGCTCAACGTCAAATATATCACTGCCAGTCCAACGACTGTTTTTATGCCTTATCTTATTAACAAGTTTCTGCCACTACGCATTAGTCATACCGACCACCTGACACCTGACAAGTTGAGTCATAGATACGATTATAGAACTATAACAGATGGCGCTACGCCTTGTGGCGACATGTATATTAGTTGCAACAAGCAACGTGTATATGTATATTAAATATTCTATATGTTATTTAATTCAATTATCATTTTGCCCCTGCGGTTAAACCTGCAGCATAACATCTTTGTGTCTCCGTGTTATAAATATGGCTAATCTTCAAAAATCAACTTTATTCATTAAAAAAAAGTATTCTAAAGTTATGTGCTAACTTCAGTGAAGTAAAGGTTTATAACTAAAACTAAAACAAACGTTTAATTTAGTGAATTTAGAATACAAATGTTAAACAGTTTTTATTCAACCACCGGCATTCAATAGTTCATCCAACGGCGAGTGCACGGAACTTTCACGGTTTAGTGCTTACATATAAGGATCATATCGTCGTGTGTAAACTTGTAGTGACGTCTCACACATTGCATGCCAAAGATTAAGTAAACAGACGCATAGTGATATTGTATCTACGACGGTGTGTCTCTGAGAGGAAAATTATTTTAAAAGTTTTATTAAATTATTAAAATGCCACCTAAAAAGACTTCCCCGAACTCTAAAGAAAAACTTACTATGCCTATTACGGACACACATCTTAGCCCAGCAGTTACGGACACCGACAATGAGAGAGATATAAGTAATGTCACTAATAGACCACGTGCCCGTAAGCGCCAGCGAGATGAGGTATCAGCTTTTATGTAGGATATAAAAAAATTTTAAAAACTAACAAAATACCATACAAAAAAGTATTAAAGATATACAGACTCAAAACAGTGATATAATAAAATCCATAGAATTTATATCTAAGCAGTATGAGGATATGAAGGATAAACTAATAAAACTTGAATCTGAAAAGCTGACACACTTAGCTAACATTCAGTTTTTGGAGACAAAGCTTGAGAACCTTGAAAGATCACAAAAGCATACCAGTATTGAAATTAGAAACGTTCCAGTCCAGAATAATGAAACAAAGAAAGATCTGCTCAGTTTAGTGAAAAATATCGGAGCTGCCACGAATACTAATATAGATGACAACCATATTCGAGATGTTTTTCGACTAAATCAAAAGAAAGGCAGATTTTTCCTCAGTTCTAGTAAAAGCAAAAATCTTAACATCAGTAAAAATTCATAATGGTAATAATAGCGCTAATAAATTAAATACTCTTCATCTGAAATTGGAAGGGGAACCCAAGCCTGTCTACATCAGCGAGTGCCTAACCCAAAATGCGAAAAAGATTTTCTATTTAGCACGAGATTTTAGCAATATAAACGGCTACAAGTTTTGTTGGATGGCTCATGGAAAGGTTTTCCTTAGTAAGACAGAGGGCGCCCAATCCCATCGAATTGACACGGAAATTACCTAGATCGTCTGTTAGGAAAACCTTCACCCAAGTCGTGACTAGCAGGGCTTGCAATCCTCTACATTATTTTTGGGAGGCATTCGCTACTCACAAGATATTTTTGTTTTTATTTATGCTTTGTTCACATTAAAGGTAAAATTGACTTAGAACTTCATATATGTAAATTACCACATACTCATAATAATAGTTACAATATTTTAAATACCAATGTGTTTTTGATAACCATTCACATTATTCTACAACTTACTCAAATACGCTGCGCACAAACATTTATCAATCGTCGTTCTTGTATTCTTTATTATATTTTCAGATATAAGAAAGCGGTCTCTGTGTATTTATCAAAGATGTGCCCTACTGAATTCTCACATAATAATGTTACCTTTAAATAATATATCTAACGACATTGATTCAGCTCAAATATCTGACGCTATGGTGTGCTCTCCTGAGAACTTGGTTCATCACATCAATGTATCTCAGTCAATTCTGTCTATAATGCATACCAACATTCGTAGTGTATCTTGTAATTTCGATGCTCTTACTGTCCTGCTGGCGAGATTACGAATTCAGTGCGACATACTGGTTCTGACGGAGTGTTGGCTTTCGAGAACAGTGATCGCGCCCCAAATTGACGGTTACACTGCCTATTGTTCTGATTATCATAATCAGAATGATGGTGTTATAATCTACATCAAATCAGATCAGAATCAAATTTTCGAATACCAAAAATATACGCGATTAATCCAGTTAAAAATAGTTTCATTTCAAAATATTAATAATTTTATTATTATAAATATTTTTATTATTACATATTATATTATTATTACATATAAACATGTCGCAAAATGCAATCGCAAAATGATCATAATGAGGAACAGAGTGACTTAACACTACGTTCCCTCCGCCTCTACCAGCAGGGTAATTTAAAAAGTTTTAAGACAAATATTTTTAATGAATAAAATTTTTGATTTAAATATTTATTTCCGCAATACTTTACATACTTAATTAAACGCTAACACTCATAATTATAACATTTTTTTTCAAATATATTCATTATAATTGTAAAACTTACATTTAAATTAAAACAAACATAACTATATATTAAACATACAAAATAATCTCACAAACACTTATTTACATTATCTATATATTTTATTATCTATTTCTCAACTAATCGATCCAACGCAACGTCGCATTTGACGTGCCGCTCCTTTCAATGTCATTCTTATAATCGTTTTCAGTGAATCGATGTCTAAATCGATCTTCACTCGCGTTCATTTCTTCCAATTCTTGTAATTCGCTGGCAGATAATTCTTTTAGCTTCTTCCCTTTAATATTTTCCGGTATTACACGAACGACCGTTGTACTATTTTGTGGTCCATTTATTTCATTGGCCATAGAGTCAATGGCGCGATGGAGATCGTTTTCGGGATTCCCCGGACGTTTGTTGAGAAAGCCGTTATTTTTAAAACTGTCCGGGTCGGTCACGTCGAAGCTGTTGTTTGTAAATATTTGCAAGTTGCTTGTGAATTTGTTTTTCTTTTTCTTCTTTTGTAACTGTAATATAAGTTTAGGTGTTAATTATTTGAGTTTCTTGCGCTGGTTCTTCTCAGGTCTGAGGCGTTAAATTTAGTGAATCGTTGGTAAACTATTTGACATTCAAAAATGAAACTTGTAAATTCCTATTTTGAATAAAAAATATTTGACTTTGACTTTGATTTTTATGTTTTTATAGAAGTGAATAAAGTAGATAAGATAACAGTTTTTTTTACAAAATGTGTATTTAGGTGGCAGTGTGTATACAGCATATGCGTATATCCTGTACATATATAAAAATAACATTTTTTTTGCAACTTTTGTCTTTCTATCTATCTATGTTTGTTGATTCTAGCTAATCTATGGAACGGCTGTAATTATTTTAACAGGACTTTCACAAGCAGTTAGTTAATGTAATAACTCCTAACATAGGCTACTTTTTTATTTTAGAATAAATACTTTTTAAAGCTAGGTTCCAAATAAACTCAAATATATTTACCTCATGTAATCTATCAACGACGAGACTGTGTCCTGTATTGACGCCAATACTGCCGACTTCCTCTATGCTATTCGATCTGTGATACGGTCTTAATGCTGACACTGCCCGTGACACCCCCACCTGAAATAATAAAAATATCAAAAATATATTTACATAGTTCATTAAAAATATAATATGAAAAAGCTGTTTCTTAAATAATTATGTATTTAAATAAAAATGCTAACATGGCATAGGTAGGATAGTAGGATAGCGTTTAACTGTAAACACGATTGGCTTTGGGTTCGATTTTTGACTAGATGGAATGATTATAATGACTATAATTTATTTTTTTAATTTACTCCGCGTTGGTGAATTCAGAACGAGATAAATCATAGACATTTAGAAAACGTAATAAAATTGAACGCAGCGGGAAAAATTTTTTTATAAATTTTTATAAGTTTCTAAATGTCTTTTTCAATTTTCCTAAGTGTGGAATAACACTAAAAATGTTTAATAGATAAATCATGATATTGAGTTCCGCTTCTCAATGCGTAAGGTATAGAATTTGAGCAGAAAGTGATGAAAGTAGTGTCTTGACACTTAGGTCTCTGACAACCATAATATGCGTGAAAAGAAACGTAAAAAAATATTAATTACCTGTCCATGTCTTATTTTGTGTTCAGTCAGATCAGCACCTAATAATTCTTCGTAAGGATCCATTCGAATAGGCAAAACGAGATCTATTAGCCATAGTAAAGCCATTGTGACTAAAGCCCCCCACAGCATGAGACAGACTCCAGTTAAAGCTTGGACACCAAGGAGGTACCAGCCGCCACCTAAAAATATTTAATGATAATTAATAGCTTCACGCTGTATCCCGCACACAGCAGGGTAGGCAGAGGGAACCTAGTGTTAAGACACTCCGTTCCCCACGCACCGCCGAACTCGGAGGCTTGCGTGTTAAGTGGCGGAACTTAACGCCGCGCTTTTACCTCGACACCAGAGCGAAGAAAATGGAAATATAATTTCCACTCCTCGAGTGGGAATCGAACCCACTACCAGTCGTTTACAGTCACACTCTTGTGCCACTGGGCCACGACTGGCCACATTTAATGATAATTAAAAATTATAATTGACATTTATATCAATTTTCTTTTTTTTTAGCTTCACGCTGTATCCCGCACACAGCAGTGTAGGCAGAGGGAACCTAGTGTTAAGACCCTTAACGGAGTGAATGAATAAAAAACGGGGAACGTCTCGTTTTCCGACCAAGTTTTGGATGCGTTACAGGCTAAGTGGCGGATCTTAACGCCGTACTTTGCCTCGACACCAGAGCGAAGAAAATGATTTTTTTTTATATGTTTTCGAAATGTTGTGTCAATTTCCTAAGTGTGTGAATAACACTTTAAAAATGTTAAAAGTATTTAATTAATAAATAGCATTCTCTCTTGGCAAACGATTGTTTGTAGAATAATCTTTGGGTAGCAGAAATTTGTAAAAAAATCTCTACAGAGATGGTAGCAGCAAAAGTAAGTTATAATAAAGCGTATAGGAATTTCGACGCAGCTGGTAGTAGAACGCATGGTTCAGCAGTGAGAGAGCCTGGGCGGTATTCAGGAGGCGCGGGTTCGAAACCCACTTCATTCAAAATTTTTATACGTTTTCTAAATGTCTTTTTCAAATCAAACTTTTCATATCCTCGAGTGGAAATTGCACCCAGAGCCAATCACGTTTACAGTCACACTTTGTGCTCTCAGATCATGACTGGCCTCAATTGTAAAATGGTATTAAATATTTATTAACCTTTAAAAAGTCCTGATCTGCCATTTGTAGTGTCCATCGGTATTGGATTATCTGCGAAGAGTCCCACAGCTAGTACACCTGAAAGAATTATTTCAATATTTATAAAAATAAACATTGAAATTGGCTTCGCAGCCGTGAAAGATTGGCGAGAAATAAATTTAATATAATAATTTAATTTAAATAAAAATATAATTTTAAAATATTGTTTAAGCTTATAGTTTAATGACAACGAGATGGCTTAGTTTATATGGCGCCACAAAATTTTATCAGCATTGTTGTCGAGTGTTTACTAATACAGTCATATATGAAACAAAGTATTTAAATAATTATTATGTAGGTATACATTCTAAGCATATGCTATGTGACAGCCTGGTATGGTCTAAAAAATTAACCTTAGTAAATCGGAGGAAAACTATTTGACTTTAACTATCCATATATGCAATACTATAGATAAGCGATATATCGATTACCCAATCAGAAAGTGGCAAACCGAGTAATTTCACAATTATTTCTTAAGAAATAAATAAATATAACCTTTGCCACTTACCCCATAACCCACAAGCACCATGAACAGCGGAAGCACCCACGGGGTCATCGACCTTCATCTTGTCAAACAAAGGAGTAGCAATGGCCGCTATGGCAGCTCCTATCATACCTATCACTAGCGACTCCCATGCACGGTATAGGAAACATCCAGCTGAAAATAACATTTAAATAAAATAAAAATCATCTTTACTAATATAATAAAGAGGTAAAGTTTGTCACCAGTCAGTCAAAGGCAGTGGCCCAAGGGTATCGAGGAGTGGAAATGTTTAATATTTCCATTTCCTTCGCTCTGGTGTTAGAGCGCGGCGTTAAGTTCCGCCACTTAACACCTAATGTCTCTGAATTCAGCGGAAAGTAGGGAACGGAGTGTCTTAACACTAGGTACCCCTCTGCCTACCCTCCTGTGTGTGGGATACAGCGTAAAGTTAAAAAAAGAAGGTGAAGTTTGTTAGTTTGTTTGTAAGGGCTAATCTTCGGAAATACTGAACCGAACATGAAGATTCTTTCGAAATTAGAAAGCTACACTATTCAGGAGTGCTATAGGCCATATTTTATTATGATTGAACAAAGTTCAAAGAATCCTAGGGACTCAAGCAGGAGATAAAAGTTGCAAAACACACGGCAAAGCGCGAGCAGGTCGTTTTGAAATGAAACTATTTTTACCCGCGACGGAACGGCGACTGTATATGTGTTTGGGGTGAGAGGTTGTTTGTTTGTTTGTTTGTTTGTTTGTTTGTGTGTTTGTGCAAATTACTATGTCAATTATTTCCAAAACTATAAGTCCGATTTTGATACGGTTTTCTATGATAGGTTAAGGTTCAATTGGCGTATGTTCTTAGATATGTGTTATTGCCTTAACTCACCAGGGGGCGCTGCAGTAAGCATTTAACGTGAAATCGAATGTTTTCAATTATCTCAAAAAATAGTAGTCTGATTTCGATAGATTTTCAGTGATAGATTCAGATTTAATTGGTGAATGTTCTTGGATATGTTTTATCGTGTCAAACCACCAGGGGGCGCTGCAGTAAGCATTTGTTTGTACTTTTTTTGTATTTATTTGTCTAAAACCGAAACTACTGATCCGATTGAAAAGAATTTTTAGAAAAAGATTCAGCTTTGCTTGGTGCATATTTTAAGATTTTTCTTTTTTTGTTACGGGGAAAATTCACCAGGGGGCGCTGCAGTAAACATTTGTTTATGCAGAGCAAAAACTATGAGTCCGAATTAGATGAAACTTTCAATGATAGATTCAGGTTTAATTGGTGCTTCTTTTCATATATACGTTAAGGTGACCACTCACCAGGGGGCGCTACAGTAAGTACATTTGTTTGTGTAAAACTAAAACTACGAGTCCGATTTGAATTCAGTTTTCAATGATAGATTCAAATTTACTTCGTGCATATATTCATATATGTGTCATGTATGTTTACTTAGTGCATATTTTCATGTATGTGTCAACTCTCTAGGGGGCGCTGCAGTAAGTAGCTGCTTCTATTTTTTTGTGGAAAACCAAAACGACTAGTACGATTGTCAAGAGTTTTCAGTATTAGATTCCGCTTTACTTAGAGCATGTTTTTAATTTATATTACGGTGACAAGTCACCAGGGGGCGCTGCAGTAAAATATTGTTTGTGCAAAGATAAAATGACGAATTTGATTTGGATGCAGTTTCAATGATAAGCTCAAGTTTAATTAGTGCATGTTCTTGGATATGTTTTATCGTGTTAACTCACCAGAGGGCGCTGCAGTAAACATTTAATTATGCAAAGCTAAAACTACAAGTCCGATTTGGATGCAGTCATCAAAGATAGGATCAGGCTTAATTAGCGCGTGTTCTTAATTTTGTTCTCTTTAATATGTGTCATGGTGACACCTCACCAAGGGGCGCTGCAGTAAGCATTTGCTCGTATTTTTTGTGTGAAACCTATTTAGATGCGGTTTTCTGTGATAGGTTCTGGTTTAATTGCTGCGTGTTTTTATATGCCATATCACGAACTACCACGGGGCGCTCCAGTATATATTAGTTTGTTCAAAATCAAAACTACTAGTGGGTTTTGTGATTTTCACTGATTTGGTTAGACTTAAGTTTCGTGAAAATGTTACGGTGACAATCTCCCAGGCGCTGCAATAAGCATTTGATAACCAGAAAGCATTGGATTTATAATTTCTTTTGGGTTTGCATGATATATGTTATTAATATAAAGTATTTCGATATTATGTAATAATATATAATGTGTATCTATTCACTTTAAAAAGCTTAAAATAAAAAGCAAAATTAAAAATTTTGAAAAAACCCACGACGGTTTAATTGTAATTGTAAAAGGATAAAATAACTATAAATCCCCCGCCTAATAGAATATATGTAACGAGATGATAGGGACGACTTCGTCGGGGGCTGCCAGTTGCAACCTCTATTTTAAATATAGTAGCTAACAGTATAGATTTCGTTTTAAAGTCTTTAAAATACCAGTTATCAAAACTGTAAATTCATATTAATATTTAATTTTTTTGCCAAACCTGTTTTAACGGCAAGAAAACCTATGAGAAGGTTTTTGCAAACTTAAAGTAATGACAGCCCCGACGAAGCCGTCCCTATCATCTCGTTACATATATTCTATTAGGCGGGGGATTTATAGTTATTTTATCCTTTTACAATTACAATTAAACCGTCGTGGGTTTTTTCAAAATTTTTAATTTTGCTTTTTATTAACCGAATTAATTGAGTATATCTTTGGTATTCGAAAATACTTTTTAGAAAACTGGACGTTTGATTTCAAAATGTGCGATAATCGCGAAAACAAGAGATCTTATTATCAAGGAAAATCAATTAAATAAGAAAATAGAAATGCCTGTGATTGTAAACGAGATTGATTTCGGGCTAATTCCTAATACTCAAGGAAATTATTTTATTTAAATTGTTTTCATTTCTTCGCTCTGTTTCTGAGTTCTCTGCCCCATGGCTTGATTTCATACGGAAAGTGGAAAACGGAGTGTCTTGACACTAGGTTCTCTATGACGGATAGTCAGAGAGAAGAATGAAGATGTTATGAAGGTGAAAGCGTGAAAATGCTTTTTATTAAGGAGATCGTACATTTACCATGAAACAAATCAATAAAATAGTCGAAACATTATATAAACATCACTATTATAGTAATCGATAAACAGTAAATATATTTCAAAATCGTTAATATTATGGTATAACTGATTAAATATTTCTTGCTGTTTTTTTGTTATGATTAAAAAGTCAATTTACCAGTAATAGAAACAAGAGATCCAAGTATACTGTTAATCAATTCCATCACTTCAGCGCGTCCTTTGTTCTTAATTAAAGTGAAACTAGAAGAAAGAAAAATTAAACATACATAAATGTAAATATAATGTACAGATAATCAAAGTAAATAAATTTGTTAATCGATATTTAGGTATCATTTGAAAAAACGGTTAATAATAAAACGATATTGTAGTAAATAACATAAATATTCCTTCCATTATATTATTTAAGGTTGGGGCCATTCGTGGCGCAGAAGTACAAAATGTGAATGTAAAGCGAATGGTTGTGGGTTCGATTCTCACTCGAGGAATGGAAATATTTGATATTTCCATTTTCTTCGTTCTGGTGTCGAGACTAAGCGCGGCGTTAAGTTCCGCTGCTTAACACGCAATGCCTCCGAATTTGGCGGTGCGTGGGGAACTTAGTGTCTTAGCACTAGGTTCCCTCTGCCTACCCTGCTGTGTGCGGAATACAGCAGAGAGCGTGAGATTAAAGGTTAATATTATATAAATACATTTTTTAGCATCTCATTAAATATTTAATGGCATACTTACAGTAAACCAAAACACCCTCCGCCAAATGAACCCATCATAGTCATAACCGCAGCGCGCGCCGCGTACTGCCATTTTGCACCGCTTACCTTGTATGAGGGAATAATATTTGTAATGAAATTAAAGAAGTACAGAAGAAATAGATAGTAAATAGTAAGGCCAGTTGTAAGTGTGACTGTAAACGTGACTGGTTGTGGGTTCGATTCCCATTCGGAAATCGATTTTGTTTAATTATTTTCATATCCACGTTTTGATAGGATAAAACATGACGTTGAGTTTCATCACTCGACACGTAGTTTTTCCAATCCAGGCGGGAAACACGGGAAACGGAGTGTCTTAACACTAGATTCTCTTTAAACTAAAAAAGATTTACTTTTACTAATATTTCTTAAGCTTATAAATCTCTAGAAAATAACAGGTTACACTGCGAGAGCAAAGTGCGCTCCAGTTTTTCACCCTTTCGCAATTAAAAATATAATAATGGACAATTTAGGCGAAGAGAGTGAAAGTGGACGCCATATACTGTATTACAAAAAGCTACAATATAAAAAAAATAGCAGTTACGAAAGTAATACAAAATATGTTACCCTCGAATAGGGGTTTAAATTCTTTTTTTTTTAATTTACAGTTTCACGTTTTTTTCCGCATAGCAGGCAAAGAGAACTTAGTGTAAAGACACCCCGTTTTTCAATTATACTTAAGAAGTATAATTAGGTATATACTTCATAACTGCTCTAAGATATCTTTGCACGTGATTTATTTACTTAGAGCACACGTGTTGACTATATTAATAATTTTTAATGTGTCATTTGCGTTAGTATTAGAAATATAATAACATTTCGTATAAAAACTTCAAGATATAATAAAAATATTAAGTTAATAACATTCCCCATCACTCGTGAGTAATTGAAGTCATTAACTTTTTTAATGAGGTCATGTTGAATTTTGTTCAAGATATGCTTGCAATAAAAATTTGAATAAGTACTTTATTTTGTTTAAATTGAGCATTATAATAAAAAAAATATGTAAAGTAAGAAAAATAGACGTTTTGAAATGTTTTCTGATTATGCTGATCTGGTTTAAACTATGAAAATATCGTATTTATTGTACATAGGTTTCGGACACGTGTGCAAATTTTTGCGTACGAAATTTGGCGGATAAAAAAGAAACGAAAGATTTTCGATTGTTTACATTAGTAAGACGAACTAAATTTTACAATTTTATTGAAGAAATAAAAAAAACCTACGCAAAAAATATTTATAAGTATGAAGTTTAAGAACTTTTCACTATATCGACTTAACAAAATAAAAAAAAAACTAGTGCGAGTTTCTCAATTATTATCCATATTTATATTATAAATGTGAAAGTCTGTCTGTTTGTCTGTTATGCTTTCACGGCTAGTCTACCAGTCCGTATGTAATTTGAAATGATTTTTCCCATAAAAATAGTTATAATCCAAGGTTAAACATAGGATACTTTGTTTTACGTCTTTACGTCTTTGGGTAGCAGTAACTTGTAAAAATCTCTCTACAGAGATGCTAACAACATAAATAAGTTGTAATAAAAAGCGTATAATAATTTCGACGCAGCGGATAGTAGAACGCATGGCTCATTGGTGAGAGCGCTTGAACGGTATTCAGGAGGCGCAGATTTTAGGCTCCCAACGATCACAACCTCAATTATTGAGGACTGAATTATGAAAAATAAATATTTAATTCAAAAATAATCTTTTATCTAAGCATTTAAATAAAATTTTATAAATAAAAAAAAAAGAAATACAAACGACAAATCTCTATATCAGTACTTAAATTACACCATTTAAAAACAATTACGTACGTATTATCGTACGCGGCAAATTGCGGCCATTTTGTGGAGCTCATTTAATTTTAAAATGGCAACGTTTAGGAACAATCAAACCGATCGTGCATTCGTCTTATTTGTATGAACCGATTTACACTAATTGACTGGCATTATGTATTCAGCCATTAACTTAAATGACCTCTTACATTTCAGCCTGTTTGCTTTGATAAAATTAGCACTAAATAGGCATTTTTATGTTGACAGGTGATTAAAATTATTGATGGTTTTGTATTTATTTCATAATACGCAATATGAATACATATATGAATATTCTATAAACAAGAAAATTTTATTATTAAGCTTAGTTAAAAAAAAAGAAAGGACTGTAAACGACTGGTTGTGGGTTCGATTCCCACTCGAGGAGTGGAAATTATATTTCCATTTTCTTCGCTCTGGTGTCGAGGTAAAGCGCGGCGTTAAGTTCCGCCACTTAACACGCAAGCCTCCGAATTCGGTGGAAAGTGGGGAACGGAGTGTCTTAACACTAGGTTTGCTCTGCCTACCCTGCTGTGTGCGGGATACAGCGTGAAGCTTAGTTAAAAAAAATGTTTTCTAGTTTCAGGTGTTTTTCCGTTAAGCAGGGAGGTATAGAGTCGCCTTGAATGGACAAAAGTAATAATCGAATAAATATATGTAATCATTGCTCTTAGTGATATTCTAATTCACGAGCAGTCGTCTTTATAGTATAACTTTATCCCACCGTCCTGGGATAGCTTCATTATTCGTAATAATCATGTTGTTTTATATATTTTAAAAGTTTAAACAATTATTAACAATTTTTTATTTCTCTTTGTTTATAATAAAGTGAAACAGATTTTTATAAAATATTTCTGGCTGATATAGTGGACTACAACATAATAATGACAATTTCTCTTTCTTGTTATACAGACATGGATGCCACCAACGGCCAACAAATCAAGAAAAAACCAAAACGCTTATAACCACCGGCTTTGACTCTCAGGAGGAACACCAGTCCATCAAATGAACAGACTCTTCAAGTCGCACAAATTACATTCTGTAGCTAGACGCCTACATAGAACTTTTCTAGTCTTTCTGAGCACCATTGAAAAACTTCTTGGATAAAATCATGAATTTACTTCAAAATTTCAACACAGCACAAAATTACAGTTAATAGTCAGTCAATAAGTAGAGACCAATCGTGGCGTGTGGGCAGGAAGTGTGACTATAAAAGTGAAAAGGGGAGATATTTAATATATCCATTTTCATCAATCGCCCTGGCGCCGAGGAAAGCGCGGCGTTGAGATTCGCCACTTAACACGTAATGCTTTCGAAATTCGACGAAAAATGGGGAACAGAGTGTCTTAACACTAGGTTGCCTCTGACTACCCTGCTGTATGCGGGATACAGCGTGAAGCCATAAATAATCATAAAAAGCTGAAAAAGACATGGATTTCACAAGTCCGTGACGTATTTTACTACTGATATGTAAAAAAAACAAATTAATACTTACCCCATAAGTACTCCCAGAGTTGAAAGCCAGCCATCCCCACCACAGTACAAAGGTCCCCATAACTGCGTTAACAGGATTCCCCAAAGGCAGAGGGGCAGTTCCTCGCGCGTATCGTCCTAAACGCGGACCCAGCATGAGAGCTGATGCGAATGCTGAAGAACCTCCTAAAATTTATATAAAATAGCTTTAGACAGGTAAAGAACAGAGCCCACTTTACGTTTGAAGTTTTACTGGGTTGACGCTTTTTCAGCGTAAATTTAAAGGGTCGTTAGAGAGACAATATTCGTCAAGATTCCCCTCGGTATTAAGTTCCGCCACTTAACACGCAAAGCCTCCGAATTTGGCGGAAAGTGGGGAACGGAGTATCTTAACACTAGGTTCTCTCTGCCTACCCTGCTGTGTGTGGGATACAGCGTGAAGCTAAAAAAAAAAAGAAAAAAATAATAACTTACCAATAAGATGCACAGGTCCAGAGCCAGCGATATCAACGGCTCCCAATTTGTTCAGGAATCCATGCTTCCCCCACACCCAGCCCGCCGGCACACAATACACTATCGTATTGAGGAAGGAAAACAGGCAGTACGCTTTGAAGTTACACCTGATTTGAGAGAAAGAAAGAAATGGTGAGAAAGGAAGACTTTGGTATACGTTTTTTTTACACGTTTAAAAGAAGCTGAAAAAGATATATTTAGAAAACGCATATAAAAGACATTTGGAAAACGTATAAAAATTTGAACGTGGGATTTGAACCTGCGCCTCTTGAATACCGTTCAGGCGCTCTCAACACTGAGCCATGCGTTCTACTACACGCTGCGTCGAAATTCTTATACGCTTTATTACAACTTATTTGTGTATCTCTGTAGAGAGATTTTTACAAATTTCTGCTATCCAAATACGCTGCGGTCAAATTTTTATACGTTTCCTAAATGTCTTTTTCAATTTTCCTAAGTGTGGAATAACACTTTAAAAATGTTTAGAAGTAAACGCATAAAATTTCTAACTCAGCAGGATTCGAACCCGCGACTCTTGGCAACTATCCAAGCGCTCTAACCGCTAAGCCCTGCTTTCAACGCATGCGCTGTTACATTTATTTTGGTAGACATAAAAAAGGATGGCCAAAAACTTTGGTATTCAATCAGGGCAAAGTAGATTCAAGGTGAAAAATATATATTTAGGAAGCGTGTAAAAATGAAAGCAGCGGGATTCAAACCCACGCCGCTTGGCAACCGGCCAAGAGCTCTTATTCATACAATACATGCGTTGAATTTGACTGAGTTCAATTTTTTTATGCGTTTTCTAAAAATGATAGTCGATTTTCTAAGGGTGTAAATGACACATTAAAACAGTAACATTTTTTCTTGCAAAGCAGGTTAGCTAGTAAGAACCTAGTATGAATACACTCTGTTCTCCACTTTTCCCAGAGAAATGAAAGGATATTAATATGATCATTCTTCCATGTGGGAATCAAACCCATAAGCAATTGCGATTACTGTTAGACGCTGTCCCACTGCACTATCATAGTGGAGTGGGACCTATGTATATAAAATTTAATAATTAATTTACTATGTGCCACTATATGCCATAACGGTTGAAGAACTGTCATACAAATCACAAAATAGTAAGATTTTTTTAAATATTTATAAGCCACTGTCTTTCGGAATCTCTAAACTTAATTTTTATCTACTTTGAATGGTTAAATTAATTCTAATGTTTTGAACAATTATTAAGAGTCTATGAAAATACACAACTCAAAAAAATGCCTATAAAAAACTAAAAAAAATGGTTTTATATAATAACTAAAAATAATGGTTTTTGGTTTCTTGAAAAATAAAGTAGCCTATGTTTAATCTTCGATTATCAATTATATTTATGCCGAATTTCATTACAATCGATCAATCTCTTTAGATTCTTTATCCTTTCATCACCTATTTCAACACTTTAGAGGATGATATTTGAAAAAAATAAATAGCCTATGTTCAACCCTGGATTATTTACTACTTTAATTCTAAATTTCATCCAATCTAAATTTAATTCTAAATTTCATCCAAATCGCATCAGTAGATTAGTCATGAAAGCGTGACAGACAAACAGACAGACTTTCGCATTTATAATATAAGTATGGATACAAATAAAAAAGAAATCTATAAATTGTCACTATACACATAAATTTAACGTAAAATAATCAAAATCTTACCTCTCAGCCATAGCACCGCTAACAATAGTAGTTGCGGTGGTAGCAAAAGAAAGCTGGAACAAAAACGATGCAAACACGGGGCCCATCAGCGCATCTCCCACCGGTGGGTCCACTAAGAAGTTGCCCACTCCTATAAAAGGATTTGAAAAGGCACCGTCTCCGAAAGACATGCCGTAGCCAAATATCCAGTATGTCAGACCTGATTGGAAAAGAGATGGTAAATTTAGTAGCAAATTTGGGTTGTGGATTCGATTATTTATTCAGGGATTGGTTGTGTTTAAATTTATTTCGATTTTCCGCTCTGTTGCCAAACAAAACGAAAAAATTCTAGATATTGTTCGCGACGGAGCGCCTTCATTGGTCACTAATAGTCGGTCGCTGACTTGCGCGACGTAATTAGTTGTGCGTCTTATAGTTTTACAGCTAATAGGTAGTTAATTATCTAATTATTTTCTATAAATCTTCGTTAGATATTCGTTTCTCATAAATATGACTAATTTATATGAAAATAATTATAAATGTACCGTAACGATTAGGATTCTATAGATCAGTGATATAGTTTTTTATGTTTTTACAGAAAGAATTGTTTTTAACTAGTAATTCATTTAATATTGAAAATACTGTTATTTATTATTGTTCGTTATTATTTCGTTATGTATAATAATAGATTACATTGTGTCACATAGGTTTAGAATTATAATAATTGTATTTACAGTACGTGAAACTTACAAAATTCTCGACATTTTTATAGCTTTTTCGACATTTTTATATATTTATAGTTAGAATATTATTTTGTATTATATATAGTTTATTAGAGAATTTTGTAAGTTTACAGTAGATATAAGTTACACATATGTAAAATTTATAGTATTTAAGTTATTTACTAAAAACTGTGACTTCTATAATGAAAATCGTTGGTATAATAAACGCAATTCGGGACGGTGGCTTGCGGCTCTCTTTTCGGTATAGCTCCGACATACGTAAGCTTGTAGGTTCGTTCGGTCGGATTGTAGTTGGATAGTAGTTGGTCAAGTAGTCGGATCGTAGTTGGACAGTAGTTGACATAGTAGTTGAGTCGTATCGTATCTTATTCGTATCGTATTCGTATAGCAGTCGGTAGTATTCGTATAGTAGTCGGAAGTGTTCGTGTAGTAGTCGGAAGTGTTCGTATAGTAGTCGGACAATAGTGACAAGAACAGTTATATTAAATAGAAATCAAGAAGCCGCCAGCCATCTACCGTTGCACGAAATACATCTCGTTTCATTCGACGACACCCGCGTACCTCAAGATCCGAACCTTATAGTGTACAGGACGTCAGCGGCTCGTTTTTTATATTCGAGTTCCGCCCGTCTGGTACAACGCGCTGGTCCTTCGAGCCGGATCGGGGTACACCTTCACCGCTCCGTCGTCATCATCGTCGTCACCGGCTTCAACGCTGCATCGCCACAGCTACCGTCTTCGTGCATCACCGTTATAGTGAAGCTTCATCGTCCAACTTCGCCGTCACCGTCTTCGAGAAACTTTATCGTCAGTGTTTGAGAAGCTTCGTCCGTCAACATCTTCGTGGAAGATACTCGTCAGTGTTCGAGAAGCTTCGTCCGTGAAAGTTAATCGTGAGTGTTCGGGAAGCTTCGTCCGTCACCGTCTTCGTGAAAGTTAATCGTCAGTGTTCGAGAAGCTTCGTCCGTCACCGTCTTCGAGAAAGTTTATCGTCCGTAAACATGCCCGTCACACGCTCAAGAGGTCAAGCCGAAAGATGGGAAAGTGAAGTGAGGGTTGGCGCTTTGGCTAATCCATTACCGGCTTCCCATCACACAGATTTGCCAGACCTGTCGGCTGGTACTCAAGAGGAGGCGATCACAGAGGTGAATCCAACAACGTTAGATCGTCTTATAGTTATGAAAGAAGGTTCTATGGTTTCGAAGCCTTCAAGTTCGAAAAAGACTTCAAAATCAAGACGTATAGCAAGAGATGCTCGTCGGGAAATTCTTCGTCTTAAACTTGAACTCGCAGAATTGGCTCTAGAAGACGCTGAATCCGATAGTTCAGATTCTGAAGATGATATTAAATCGAAAACCGAGTATGTCCGTTCATGGATTGAGACCAGTGCTGACAAACAAGAGCCATCACCACAGTGTGCCGACATTCCTAGAAAACCATATCCAATGCCGTCAATGCCTCAGTATCCGCCTTGCCCGAACATCGTCACCAACTCCGAAAATCGACAGACAATACAAACACATCAAGCTCATGAAATAGAAAAGTTAAAGAAAGAAATAGAATATTTAAAGAACTTAGTAACACAAAGAATAGAATCCGGTCCTCTCGCATCGCAACATATGAAGTCAGAGTTACCTACAACTATGACATTACCTCAGTCGTCATCGTCCACCATCGCATCCAAAGTGATAATGGATCTGCCTACGTATAGTGGGGCTCTAAATGAATGGCTATCGTACAAAGCCATATATGAAAACACGAAGGGATACTTCAACGACGTGGAAAATACAGCCAGAATCCGAAGAAGCCTTGTTGGGAAGGCACTTGAAGTCGTCGATACACAGCTCATCGCACATTCGAAGCCAGATGCAATCTTGGAAGAGCTCGAAATGAATTTCGGTCGCCCAGACACTATCGCCTACAGTGAGTACGACAAGCTTCGGTCTCTACCTCGATGTGCCGACACTCCAAAAGAAATCCACGCGTTCGCCAGTAAAGTTCGAAGTAGTCTCAACTTGTTTCGTGCACTTCAGCTTCACAACTTCATCACCGCTCCAGATATGATGAGAGCTCTTCGGGAAAAACTTCCATCGTCCTTGTGTACTAGGTGGTACGAAGAACAAGCTTATATCGCGAATCCGAGCCTAGTACACTTTAGCGAGTTTCTCACTAAGCAGGCGGCATGTCGTACACCTTATGCTCCTCCAGAGATCCTGGACGACACTCGACGCATAGTTCATAGAACACACACCACAACAGAAGATCGAAAATTTATTACGCCTCATAGAGTAATAAAAACAGCTACCTGTAAAATTTGTAAAGATGATCATAATAGTGTCAGCTGCAAGAAGTTTCAAGGTGCAAACTCAGAGAGAAGATGGGAACTCGCCAAAGAGCATCAACTATGTTTTCGATGCCTTCGACATAGACAGCCAGGACATTCTTGTAGTCCACAGAGATGCGGAGCTAAGGGATGTACCGCAACTCATCATCGCTTGTTACACTACGAGAAGAAGGCAAATATAGAAAGTCCAAATCAGATTGAACAAAAGGAAACCGTGGCCAACGCTTGGATACCGTCAAAGCCTCAGGCTTACTTAAAGATAATACCAGTCAGAGTTCTTGGACCGGCGGGAGAAATCTCAACATACGCTCTCTTAGACGACGGGTCAACTGTATCTCTGATGGATGAAGCGTTGGCAGAAGCAGTCGGTGCTGAGGGACATTTAGATCCCTTAAAGATAGAAGCTATAGGAGGTACTGGTATCGATATGCCGGATTCGAAGCGTGTCACTGTGACACTTGCAAATTCGTCGAACAAGAAAGTGATCTTCCGAGCTCGTACCATTCCTCATCTAAATCTCTCGCCACAAACCGTTAGTGAAAAAGACTTAGCCGACTGCAAACATCTTACCGATTTGAAAAACGAACTCGTATACAGCTCTGGCAAACCCAAAATAGTAATTGGCCAAGACAACTGGAATTTGCTACTCGTCGAAGATATTCGTACAGGACTAAATAGTCAACCAGTCGCTTCGCTCACCACGCTAGGGTGGGTACTTCATGGTGCACATAGCAGGGTTTCAAGTCAGGAAGTCCACTTCGTTAATCAGCTGACTACTGAATCATTCGCATCAAAGTCACCTTTTCGTTACCCGTGGAGAAGAAACCGGCGGGAGGGAACTCGTGAATCCCTCCCTGAACCTCTGCACCGGCGGGAGCCTCATGTTAAAGGGTCAATTTATGAAAAAAGCAACCCCGTGTTCATCGCCAAGACTCAATTACCATGTAATACATGGCGCAGAAAACGTAGTAAAATAGTGAATCCAGTGCTTACTAGAGATGATCCTTTGGAAAGGCCAACCGAAAGACTCGTTCCACTTCCAAAGCGAAACGATGCCGTCGCTCACCGCGGAAAGGATGCAGCACCACGTCGAGACCTGATACTGCACGGCGGGAGAAATGTTCGCGACGGAGCGCCTTCATTGGTCGCTAATAGTCGGTCGCTGACTTGCGCGACGTAATTAGTTGTGCGTCTTATATTATTACAGCTGATAGGTAGTTAATTATCTAATTATTTTCTCTAAATCTTCGTTAGATATTCGTTTCTCATAAATATGACTAATTTATATGAAAATAATTATAAATGTACCGTAACGATTAGGATTCTATAGATCAGTGATATAGTTTTTTATATTTTTATAGCAAGAATTGTTTTTAAGTAGTAATTCATTTAATATTGAAAATACTGTTATTTATTATTGTTCGTTATTATTTCGTTATGTAAATTAATAGATTACATTGTGTCAAATAGCTTTAGAAGTATGATAATTGTATTTACAGTACGTGAAACTTACAAAATTGTCGTCATTTCTACAGATTTTTCGACATTTATCTATCGTTATCGTTAAAATATTATAATGTATTATATATAGTTTGATAGACAATTTTGTAAGCTTTCAGCTGATATAACTTACATATATGTACAATTTATAGTAATTAAGTTATTTAAGAAAAACTGTGATTGTCATAGTGAAAATCGTTGCTATAATAAACGCAATTCGGGACGGTGGCTTGCGGCTCTCTTTTCGGTATAGCTCCGACATACGTAAGCCTGTAGGTTCGTTCGGTCGGATTGTAGTTGGACAGTAGTTGGTCAAGTAGTTGGACAGTAGTTGGATAGTAGTTGACATAGTAGTTGAGTCGTATCGTATCTTATTCGTATCGTATTCGTATAGCAGTCGGTAGTATTCGTATAGTAGTCGGAAGTGTTCGTGTAGCAGTCGGAAGTGTTCGTATAGTAGTCGGACAATAGTGACAAGAACAGTTATATTAAATAGAAATCAAGAAGCCGCCAGCCATCTACCGTTGCACGAAATACATCTTCTTTCATTTGGCGACACCCGCGTACCTCAAGATCCGAACCTTATAGTGTACAGGACGTCAGCGGCTCGTTTTTTATATTCGAGTTCCGCCCGTCTGGTACAGATATGTTAAATTGTTATTAAATACTTTTCTTTGAATGTACATATTTAGGTTTTAGGTTATTAAGACAAATTAACAAATAAACATATCATAAATTGTTATAGAATAAATTTATTTTATGCCCCAAAAAATCGTAGCTAAGTATCTGGGTTCTGAAATAAAAAAATATATAAATATGTATGAAAATGTGTATCTACTAAATATTGCTTACCGCCAAGAGAGATATCAGCAAGATTCTTCATCATTATATTCGCTTCATTCTTTATTGAGACGCAACCAGATTCAAGCATACCAAAACCTATAACAAAGAGTAAGTACATCATTAAAAATTAAATATATATTTATTAAATTAACAGTAAAGTCATATTGGTGCAGTGGAACAGTGTCTGACTGTAAACACGACAGGTGTGGGTTCAATTCCCGTTCTAGGGAATATTTGATTATATTTTTAATTTTTTCGTGTACCCAAGGCAAAGTGCGTCGTTGAATTCTGTCACTCAACACGCAACGTCTCAACACTATGTTCATTCTAATTGTCCTGAGGGAAAAGTGAAATACTTTTAAGCATTTTTAAAGCGTTATTCCATAGTTAGAAAAATTGAAAAAGACATTTATAAAACGTATAAAAATTTGAACGCAGCGGGATTCGAACCCGCGAACAACAACAACTAACAACAAAAATAAGTTGTAATAAAGCGTATAAGAATTTCAACGCAGCTGGTAGTAGAACGCATAGATCAGTGGTGAGAGCGCCTGGGCGGTGTACAGGAGGCGCGGGTTCGAATCCCGCTGCGTTCAAATTTTTATATGTTTTCTAAATGTAATATTTCCACTCCTCTAGTGGGAATCGAACCGAGAACCAGTCTCCTTTACAGTCACACTTTGTGCTTACAAGCCACGACTGGCATTAGTCGGAATAATACGTTCAATGAATAGGGTTAACACCAAAGAAAAGTTTAGGAAGAGACCGGTTTTGGAAAAAAAGTTTACGAAGCCATTACCTATCCATACTTATATTATAAATGCGAATGTCTGTGTGTTTGTCTGTCACGCTTTCACGGCCAATCTACTGGTCCGATTTGGATGAAATTTAGAATGAAAGTAGTAAAAAATGACTGGGTCTAACATAGGCTACTTATTTTTTCAAAAATCAACCTCTAAAGGGTTGAAATAGGGGATGAAAGTTTATATTAAAAAACTACACCACTTGACCTATTGTTATTAATTTTGGCACATATGTAGTTGATAATCCAAGGTTAAACATAGGCTACTTTATTTTTCATAAATCCACCACCGAGGGTTGCAATATACCGAAAGAGCCACGTAGATTACGCGGCGAAGCCGTGAGCGAGCCGCTAGTCTATATATAATGATAACTAAAAGCGCTTAACCCACTTAACACTAGGAAAAAGGAAATATCCTTTAATAATTTTGTATTATAAGGTTGTGTAAACACCTTGAACATCCGGTTTGAGATTACCACACAAAGTATGAGCAAAAGGAAAATAAAATGTGATATTGCAACGTGCATCTCATCTGCAGCTGTAAAATATACTTTGTAAGTTTACTGGTACAATTGTTTTGCATAAATTCATGGTCTTTCTTTGAGATAATTTCGTCTTTACGAAAAATAAGTAGATGGAGGAGTATGAAGTATATTATGAAGTAATTTAGCATTTTTTTTTTAGCTTCACGCTGTATCCCGCGCACATCAGGGTAGGCAGAGGGAACCTAGTGTTAAGACACTCCGTTCCCAACTTTCTGCCGAATTTGGAGGCTTGCGTGTTAAGTAGCGGAACTTAACGCCGCGCTTTACCTCGACACCAGAGCGAAGAAAATGGAAATATAATGTACACTCCTCGAGCGGGAATCGAACTCACAACCAGTCGTTTACAGTAACGCGCTTGTGCCACTGGGCCACGATTGGCCATAATTTAGCATTTTAAAGTGAGATTCACCCATTTAGGATTTTTTTTAGTTTCACGCTGTATCCCACACAAAGTAGGGTAGGCGGAGGCAACCTAGTGTTAAGACTCTCCGTTCCCCACGCACCGCGGAATGTTGAGGCATTGCGTGTTAACTTAACGCCGCACTTTTGCCTCGCTACCAGAGCGAAGGAAAATGGAAATCTATACTAATAAATAAAATTGAAGTGTCTGTTTGTAATATTAAAATAACAACTTTTTAATGATTGCATATGTATATATACACGATACATATACCAAAATAAGCTTTTTAAAAATTTTTGTCTGTCTGTCTGTCTGTTTGTTTTCGATAATCTCTGGAACGGCTGGACCGATTTCGACAGAATTTACAATGATGATAGCTGATGTAACAGGGCGTAACTTAGGCTACTTTAATTTTAAAACTTGCTGTTTCCCGCGGCATCGTCCGTGTTCAATAAAACAAAAACATTGTAATTCTAAAACAAAAGTAGCCTAAGCTATGCTTCATTACATCAGCTATCTGGCAGTGAAAGTCCCGTCGAAATCGGACCAGCCATTCCAGAGATTAACCGGAAAAATGGGCAAGGAAAAAATTGGTATATGTACCGTGCACACATACAAATGCATTTAGTAATAAGCAGTAATATGAATATTCATCACTATATTTATTTGTAAAGATATATCCATACTAATATTATAAACGTGAAAGTGTGTTAGTTTGTTTGTTCATTTTTCACAGCAAAGAAGCAATGTAATGTCACAGTTTTCTTAGTTGAACAAAGGCTAATTTATACTGTGAGTTACTTAACACGTTCAACGCTAAGCAAAATTATGCATCTTTCCGTTCGGGCCACGTTGGTCAATGCTGGTCGACAATGAGACTTTCCGTTCGGGCCGCGTCGGTCAATGATGACCGCGGCATCGGCTACTTTCGATTTATTAATACAGGCCGTAGGGCACTGCTATCTAATTAAAAACCATATGAATTGACCCGCGTGGCTCACTAATTAATCTAAAATAAATTGATGAAAATCTAAAATGTAAAATACTAAGAAGTAAGACGACAATTTCAAATGCTGACCGACATTCCATGACGTCACAAATAGTGACATTTATCCAAATGTATCATCCAGATATGTTAATTATGAAGTTATCGAGAACATCAGCTTAAAACGCCCGATATTTACTATTACTTACTTAAGTGATTATTTAATATATTGATATGTAATATTGCATTGTTTTTTAAACAGATATTTCAATACATAAACTTTTAAAAAAAATCTTTTTAACTAACAGAATATAAACATATGAAGAAAACATATTCTGTTAAGTATAAAAAAACTTTCATGGCAGAGTGGGATAGCGTTTTACTGTAGACGTGATCGGTTGTGGGTTCGATTTAAGGTGCGTTTAAATTACTTTCTTTCCCTTGCTGATAAAACTGGACTGGACTGGACAAAACGACGCGTCATTGAGTCCCGCTACTTAGGACGCAATGTTTCGATTTCAGGCTGAAGTGTACTAGATGACTCTAGGTTTTCTTTGACTATTTTGCTATAGGAGGAAATTGAAGAAGTAGATAAATAAGAAAGAGGAAGCAAATCCCGTAGTAAATTTTAAATACACGCTTACTAAAGACACGTATTCAAATCCAGATTTAGAATCCATACAGGAAGAAACTCTTCAGTAATCTATAGGTTCACTATTCGAGTACTGGCCTGGACTGTTGCATTACAGAGAGAGGAGCTCGGAGCAGTGCTTGGAATTTGCGACACAAGTATAGGCTTCAGTAGCCCATTTAAAACGCGTATTAACGTTTGCTTACACTGCCCGAGCTGTATGTGTCTAATTAAAATCGAAAAATCGCGGTATACAAAAACGTAAGGTTGTTAGCATAAAGTATCCTAATATTATAATAGATAAATTTGTCCGTTTGTTTGCTTATCTATTTTTTTTAATCTGTTTTTATTTAAGGATTTTTTTAGTAAATATAAAAATGTCAGCCCCATCGTTCCCCAAAACAAACTCAAAGCACACAAACATAACATTTCCTCTTAAGTCTAAGAACACTATTTATACTTAAATTTAGACAGCATTTTGGCCACTACAGAACTAGATTCAGACTATAAACAGTGAAAATGCCGACATCTAATACATTCAAATTATAACGACGGATTAGTTTCTCACGAGCCTCGGCATTTCAGACACATTAAACCAAGAAATGGTGAATATCATCATCCACTCCAAACAATTCACACTTTGGAGTAGATACCCTTTTCATAAGAAAACCAAACTTCTTTAGAGGAACATGTCCACAACGCAACCTAAAGCCTATAGCAATTTGTTGCCGTGTAAGTTCCTTCTCACTAAACCATGTAATATCAGGAAGCTCATTTTGAATTACTCTGTACTACATTTTCTTTAATTTAGATCTTTTTTTCAAATACTCCTTTCAAATGTTTCTAACTTCCTTCCTGTACTTTATGAAAATTTCCGAAAATATATATACCTGTCTCCCTTCTATTAAAGCCCGCTTTGCCAAATTGTCAGCTTCCCCTATGTCCAAGGTGAGAAGGAACCGATTGAAGTTCTACAGTTACGTCTCTGGCATATAACTCAATGTTTTTTTAGTATCATATACGCCACTGATACTCTTCTTGCTGTCACATAAGATAACAATTAAGAGTGGAAACATATACAATTTCCATAAATATTTTTAGAACCATCTGTATAGATTGTAAACCACCCAACATAATTCTGATTAATTTCGTGAATAAATTCATATTTTGATACGTTAATGTCCAAGTTTTTTTTTTGCGTTTTTATACAATTCAAATCAGTACTTCAGATACTTAGGGGCTGGAGAGTGAGTGACAAAATGATGATGCGTATGGGATACATATCCATACTAAAGTAACACTGTTTTAGTCTCTCTTAAACTTCGTGTTTTATGAAGTTTATAGATTAATATATTTTCCACTTATTACGGGGAGTAGTAAATAATATGCAATCAATTTACTTGCAAATTTCTATCAAAAAAATACTTAATAAATAGCATTCCCTCTTGCCAAACGACTGTTCGTAGGATAATCTTTGGGTAATAGAAATTTTTTTTTAAAAAAATGCTAATTGTTGGCAGAACTAATTGTAATCAAAGCGTATAAAAATTTCAACGCAGCTGGTAGTAGAACGCATGGCTAAGCGGTCGGAGCGCCAGAATAACCATTTTAGCGCTCCGACCGCTCCGAAGAGCACAGGTTCAAATCCCGCTGCGTTCATATGTTCAGATGTTTTTTAAACATGTCTTGAACAGAGTATTTGTACATTGTATACACAATCACAGTTATAGACATAGAATAGAGCACTGCATATATGTCGTTGAGTTTCTAAACACAGTTGCCAGATCTACCCTGTATCCCAGGTAACATTATTTGAAATTTAATATCCCCTGATTATATAACGGCACGACACTGTATTACGCAACTTGAATAGAACATAATTAATGCCAACATGTTAACCGGAGTAAGAAAAGGTGAAAATTTCACTAATGTCTAAGCTACTACTACTACTACTACTATGCTACTGATCTATAATTTCAATTTAATTTATATCATTATGTAATTTGCTATTAAGCTAAGTGTAATATTTGTTAATACAAAGCGCAAGGTTAAAGATGGCGGGGATGAACTTTCCCCGATCTTCTGTTTCTGTTCCCAGTAAAAAGACATAGGCACAGCGGGCGAAGCCGCGGGTGACAGCTAGTAATAAGTAAAATTAGACACCGCCATGTGTGGAACGGTAGACTTTTATGTAAATTGTATATTTATACTTATACGATTGTTTGATATTTATCTCATTTCTTATTTACTATAGTAGTTGACTACCGCCAGACGGAGAACGGAGTATCTTGACCTTAGGTTCTCTCTAACTTCTCTGTTACTACGTAAAAACGATGACTATAACGAGGTCAGTTCCACCATTTTATACGCGAGTTCTAAAAGCGGTAAGTGGAGTGACAAGACACTAGGTTTCGTTTAGATCACCATATTATCTTGTTTTCGGTGTAAAAAACGACTTATTCACGGATCATTATTATAATTTCTCTGCTTTGATGCACCAAGCAAAGTGCAGCATTGAGTTCCACCTCTCAACATGTAATATCTTGAGTTCAAAAGAAAAATGGAGAACGGAGTGTCTTGACACTAGGTTCTCGCCTGTTATGCAGAAAAAGCATGAAGCCGAATAATAAATGGTGAGTGACCTTTTAGAAAACGTAAAAAAAATTGAACACAGCGGGATTCGAACCCGCGGCTCCTGAACACCGTCCAGGCGCTCTCACCACATCCATGTGTTCTTCTACCAGTTGCGTCGAAATTTTTATACGCTTTATTACAACTTATTTATTTTTGTATCTCTGTAGAGAGATTTTTACAAATTTCTGCTACTCAAAGATTATTCTACGAACAATCGTTTGGCAAGAGAGAATGCTATTTATTTAATACACTTAAACATTTTTAAAGTGTTATTCCACACTTAGGAAAATTGAAAATGACACTCACCTGTTTGCATAGTGAATATAATGAAAGAAGATGTTAATATCCAATTAGTGTCTTCCAAGTCGATTTCGAAATTTTCTTGCAAACTGACGGTTGTGTTCGTTAAGTTAGGGGACCGAAGTCCCATGTGGAAGGTCCAATTGCTATCCATGTTTGTATATCTGTCTGTCTGTCTGCTTGTCACTCAGCCAGATATCCTTAATACAATATATCCATTTCCTTTTAAATTCCGCAAAAAAATATTGATTATATTACGAGTTTTATACCCCAAGTATGAAATTAGTATAATGAATAACATAAACATCAATTAAGTCTTAATCACTCTGCCAATAAGAATAGAACGTAAACAATTAAATTTATACACGTTTATCTGTTATGTCGCGCACTAATTCCATATTAAATTATAAAATAATATATATACGAGTATGTTCTACTTTTATTTCATTTTAATAGATTTTAAATGTTTTTTTTTTTTTAATTTTTAAGGCACGACCGAAGACTTCGAATATTTGGATCGGAATAAAACGTTTATACAAGTTACTTGTGTTTTTATACTCAAAGTTAAAAAAAGCAAAATTAAAAATTTTGAAAAACCCACGACGGTTTAATTGTAATTGAAAAAGGATAAAATAACTGTAAATCCCCCGCCTAAATGAATATATGTAACGAGATGATGGGGACGACTCCGTCGGGGGCTGTCATTACTTTAAGTTTGCACAAATCTTCTCATAGGTTTTCTTGCTTAAAAATTAAAATATTAATATGAATTTACAGTTTTGATAACTGGTATTTTAAAAACTTTAAAACGAAATCTATACTGTTAGCTACTATATTTAAAATAGGGATTGCAACTGGCAGCCCCCGACGAAGTCGTCCCCATCATCTCGTTACATATATTCATTTAGGCGGGGGATTTACAGTTATTTTATCCTTTTTCAATTACAATTAAACCGTCGTGGGTTTTTCAAAATTTTTAATTTTGCTTTTTATTTTAAACTTTTTAAAGTGAATAGATACACATTATATATTATTACATAATATCGAAATATTTTATATTAATCTTCATGCAAATCCAAAAGAAATTATAAACCCAATGCTTTCTGGTTATCAAATGCTTATTGCAGCGCCTGGCAGATTGTCACTGTAACATTTCCACGAAACTTAAGTCTAACCAAATCAGTGAAAATCACAAAACCCAATAGTAGTTTTGATTTTGAACAAACTAATTTATACTGGAGTGCCCCGTGGTAGTTCGTGATATGGCATATAAAAACACGCAGCAATTAAACCAGAACCTATCACAGAAAACTGCATCTAAATAGGTTTCACACAAAAAATAAAAGCAAATGCTTACTGCAGCGCCCCCCTGGTGAGGTGTCACCATGACACATATACGAGAACACGCACTAATTAAGCCTGATCCTATCTTTGATAACTGCATCCAAATTGGACTTGTAGTTTTAACTTTGCATAATTAAATGTTTAATGCAGCACCCCCTGGCGTGTTCATAACGTAAAAAAAAATACCTAAAAACTTACACCAAGTAAAGGTAACTCTAATACTAAAAACTCTGCGCAATCGGACTAGTAGTTGTAGCTTTGCATTAAATATTACAAACAAATGTTTACTGCAGCGCCCCCTGGTGAGTTAACACGATAAAACATATCCAAGAACATGCAGTAATTAAACTTGAACTTATCATTGACACTGCATCCAAATCAAATTCGTCATTTTATCTTTGCACAAACAATATTTTACTGCAGCGCCCCCTGGTGACTTGTCACTGTAATATAAATTTAAAAACATGCTATAAGCAAAGCGGAATCTAATACTGAAAACTCTTTTCAATCGTACTAGTCGTTTTGGTTTTACACAAAAAAATAGAAGCAGCTACTTACTGCAGCGCCCCCTAGAGAGTTAACACATACATGAAAATATGCACTAAGTAAACATACATGACACATATATGAAAATATGCACTAAGTAAACTTGAATCTATCATTGAAAACTGCATTCAAATCGGACTCGTAGTTTTAGTTTCGCACAAACAAGTGTACTTACTGCAGCGCCCCCTGGTGAGTAGTCACCGTAACGCATATATGAAAAGAAACACCAATTAAACCTGAACCTATCGTTGAAAGTTTCATCTAAATCGGACTAGTAGTTTTTGCTCTGCATAAACAAATGTTTACTGCAGCGCCCCCTGGTGAATTTTCACCGTAACCAAAAAACAAAAATCTTAAAATATGCACAAAGAAAAGCTAAATCTAGTTCTGAAAACTCTATCTAATCGAATTAGTAATTTCGGTTTTAGACAAACAAATACAAGAAAAATTTTGGTTTTACACAAAAAAGTACAAACAAATGCTTACTGCAGCGCCCCCTGATGAGTGGTCACTGTAGCACATATATAAAAAGATGCACCAATTAAGCCTGAACCTATCCTTGAAAGTTACATGTAAATCGGACCAGTAGTTTTTGATTTGCATAAACAAATGTTTACTGCTGCGCCCCCTGGTGAGTTTTCCCCGTAACAAAAAAAGAAAAATCTTAAAATATGCATCAAGCAAAGATTAATCTTTTTATGAAAATTCTTTTCAATCGGAGCAGTAGTTTCGGTTTTAGACAAATAAATACAAAAAAAGTACAAACAAATGCTTACTGCAGCGCCCCCTGGTGGTTTGACACGATAAAACATATCCAAGAACATCCACCAGTTAAACTTGAATCTATCACTGAAAATCTATTGAAATCAGAATATTATTTTTTGAGATAATTGAAAACATTCGTTTTCACGTAAAATGCTTACTGCAGCGCCCCCTGGTGAGTTAAGGCAATAAGACATATCTAAGAACATACGCCAATTGAACCTTAACCTATCATAGAAAACCGTATCAAAATCGGACTTATAGTTTTGGAAATAATTGACATAGTAATTTGCACAAACACACAAACAAACAAACAAACAAACAAACAAACAAACAAACAAACAGACAACCTCTCACCCCAAACACATATACAGTCGCCGTTCCGTCGCGGGTAAAAAGTAATCAAGCGATTACTTTTTTCAGGGTTCAGTTTTTCAAATGGTTAAAATTATAGAAATTTTGTTATTTTAAATGATTGTCATAGGTTCAGTTACTTACTAAGCTAGTTTTAATATGATCTGTGCAAAAATTGACTTTTGTTTTACTGTAGTAAATTTGAAAAAAAATGTATTATAAGGATTTTTAAGTTATTTGTATTTTTTACGTTTAATATATTGATGTTGTAAGAAAACATCCCCGAGAGTTGCAATATAACGTAACAATTAACGCGCCGAAGCCGCGAGCGGGCTGCTAGTATCCATACTTATATTATAAATGCGAATGTCTGTGTGTTTGTCTGTCACGCTTTCACGGCCAATCTACTGATCCGATTTGGGTGAAATTTAGAATGAAAGTAGAAAAAATGACTGGGTCTAACATAGGCTACTAATTTTTTAAAAATCAACCTCTAAAGGGTTGAAATAGGGGATGAAAGTTTATATGAAAAATCTAAACCGCTTGACCAATTGCAATGAATTTTGGCATAAATATAGTTTAAAATCTAAGCTTAAACATAGGCTACTTTATTATTTAAAAATGCGCCTCCGAGGATTGCAATAAAACAAAAGAGTTCACGCGGCGAAGCCGCGAGCGGGCCGCTAGTATTTATATAAACAATTACAACCCTTTAAAGGTTGATTTTGAAAAAATAAGTAGCCTATATTGGATCCTGATGTTTTACTAGCTTAATTCTAAATTTCATCCAAATCGGACGAGTAGATTAGACGTGAAAGCATGAAAGACAAACAGACAGACTTTCGCATTTATAATATAAGTGTAGATGGCATTGTTACAAAAAAAAGCAAAACAACAATGTTGTTCACAATTTTGCTGGCTAAAGAAAACTCTAAAGTATTCCTCGTAATAAGGACTTACATAATATTTTTTTTATTAGTAGATTTTTTACTACAGATACTTTAGTAAACGAGCTCAAAACCACGAACAAAATATCACATTGTTTTAACGAAATTGCTAATCATTATTTAGACGGCCACTTATTATAGGATGTTTTTTCTTCCTTACGCATCTTTCCTGAATTACTATATTATAGGCATAGACAAAATCTATTGTTAAGGCAATGTATTCTTCATTTTTCGCGAAATTTCCATGCATTCCGTATTGAGTGAAGGAACTCAACGTCCCCTTTTACGTTATAAGAGCGGAGACATGCAACGAATTTAAAATAGCAAATAGGTCCAATAGCAATACTTGTATTATCTCCTTGGCATGAACCTGACATCTTTGCTGAAGAAGTATTTTTAAGCGTCCTTTTCAGTTTGTATAAATATTTTGTTATTTATAAATAAAGTTTAGTAAAAGTGGGTATTGTTTTGCAAAACTATATATTATTATAATTTTTTTGTAGCTTCACGCTGTATCCCGCACACAGCAGGGTAGGCAGAGGGAACCTAGTGTAAAGACACTCCGTTCCCCACTTCCTGCCGAATTCGGAGGCATTGCGTGTTAAGTGGCGGAACTTAACGCCGCGCTTTGCTTCGATACCAGAGCGAAGAAATGGAAATATTAAATATTTCCACTCCTTGAGGGTAGTGTTGCCCAAATTCAGTCTTGGTCTTGCAGTCTTGGTCTTGTTCTTGCGTTTTTGCAAGACCAAGACCAAGAACAAGACCGCGTATTTTTAGCAAGACCGAGACCAAGACTGACCGTGCAAGATTTGAGCAAGAACAAGACATAGCCTGCAAGACTCTTGCGTCTTGCAGCTAGGACTTAGCGCTATTTCACTGAGTATTTGCCGCTTTTCGGAAGTACATGGTTATGATACACGCGCCGGCGGCTTCTTTTGAAATCTAAAACAATCGTTGCCGCCACGCCGAAATCATAACATTTGACACTATTTGATTGCCCGCCATAGGGCGTAGGCGTAGGTATACTCATGCAAAATAATTTCGAATTTTAAGAGTACCTACAGGTGTTCCTGTTGGTGTTTTTTTACATGTTTTAGCAAATGTAAGCTTATAAATCATAAATGTTTATTAAGAAACAGTTACTTCCATGGAAAACGACATATAGGTCAGTTGATTTTTCGAATTTCTTATCAAATCTTCAGTTATTTATTAATCTGATTGATCTTTACTATGGCTATGTTAATTCAAGCTCACAATGTTCCAATTCTAATACGTTTTTCAAGATTTAAAGTAAACTTTAATAAATAGTAATAGACTAATAGGTAATTGCAAGACTTGCAAGACCAAGACCAAGACCAAGACTGGGAGCGCAAGACCAAGACCAGGTGTATTGGCGCAAGACCAAGACCAAGACCAAGACCAGGTGTATTGGCGCAAGACCAAGACCAAGACTGGCTAAGTCTCGTCTTGTTCTTGCATTTGGGCAACACTACTCGAGTGGGAATCGAACCCACAACCAGTCGCTTTACAGGCACACTCTGTGCCTCTGCGCCACGACTGGCCCCTATATATATTACTCCTCTATTAAATATAACTAGCGTGATTGTTTTCTATAGATCTTTTATGTATTGGTAAGTACTTATAACTTCCTTTCATAACGGACGCTCATTTCAATTAAAATACAATGTGTCTAAAGCGTTTACATTATGTTCACTTCGTCTTATATTGAACGAGATGTTTTGAATCCATACTAATATTATAAATGCGAAAGTCTTTATGTCTGTCTGTTACGTTTTCACGGCTAATCTACCGACCCGATTTGGATGGAATTCTGTATGAAAAAAGCTGAAGACCTAGGGTCAAACATAGGTCACCTATGTATATCTTAAAAAATCAACAGGGCTTTAGACTTTTATTTTTAAGACCATTTTTTGTTAAAAGAAACTAAACTGCTTGACCAATGAATTCTATGAATTTTCGCAGAAGGATAGTTCAAATATAGGCTACCTATTTATTGAAGCTGAAATATAAGATAAAAATTTGTGTCGAAAATATAAACCGCTTAACTTAACTTAAGCGCTTAAGTTAAGCGAGAACGTTAGAAAAGGGGAAGAAAGTTAGAAATACGTATAGTTACGTAGTTTACTCGAGCGGTAAGCTATTTTCGACTAAAACAATATTGTCAATTTGTTATTATGTAAGTACATACAAATGTAAAAATTCGGAATATGTTAAGAATATTTAGTGTTTCGCTTCGTGTTGTATAAAAATGTAAAATTTTATGATATTAGTCTATTGTAAAGCGACGACAGTCGTAGATTCAATTTAAGATTAGGGTAAATTATAAAAAAAATCTTTTTTAATGAATATTCGGTAATAAAAAGCAGCTTCACACTTTTTCCCGCATGAGAGAGGACTTAGTGTCAAGACACTCCACTTTCCGCGAGAAATCGAGACTTTTGAGACTTGAGTAGTGGAACTCAACGCTGTGCTTTTTTGTAGATACCAGATCGAAGAAATAAAAATTTATATTTACTTAATCATTCCCCGAGTGGGAATCGAAACTACAACCAACGTTTTACAGCCAGTTTCTGTACCACTGAGCCACGACAGCCTCAATATTTCATCATAAATCTAAATATTATATAATATGCTAATTTATATATATCTGAAGATTATTTGTCTTGGAAAGATATAGGGATTATTTTATTTCAGCTCCAACATTTTCCCGTATCTATATTAGGGTAGTAAGAGAGAACCTAGTATTAACCCACTCCCTTTTAACTTATTGGTCGAATTCCAAACATTGCTTGGCGTAGCTGAACCTGATGTTCATGTTCATTTACCTTGTTCAATCTGCCTAGTGGGAATCGAACCTGCTACCAATCGCGATTACCGTTAGACGTTTTCCCGCTACGCTACTTTAATTTACCCGTATATACTTTACTAGCGGCCCGCCCGCGGCTTCGCCACGTGGACTATTTCGTTACATTGCAACCCTAAGGGGTGGATTTTCGAAAAATAATGTAGCCTATGTTTAACCTTGGACAATCAACTATATCTAAGCCAAAATTCATTACAATCGGTCAAACGGTTTAGATTTTTCATATAAACTTTCATCTCCTATTTCAACCCTTTAGAGGTGGCTATTTGAAAAAAATTGGTAGCCTATGTTTGACCCTGGGGTTTTTACTACTTTCATTCTAAATTTCATCCAAATCGGTTTGGTAGATTAGCCGTGAAAGCGTGACAGACGAACAGACAGACTTTCGCGTTTATAATATATGGATGGATTACTACGAAAATCAGGAAACGTAACATATCACCTTCATTCAAAACAAAGTCTTAATGATCGTTTAACTTAAATTTACAGTCAGCATTAACCCAGTGACCGACTTTACATATAAATTAGTTATTCTAATAAAAAAATGTTACGATAATGTATATTATTGAAATTATTTTAGTAGTTATTTGTAAATTTTCACACATTCTCTAATAGCAAGGCCGCCATAATCTGTTACAAGATTGTTCAAACAGAATTACGACACTGTATTTAACTGAAAATATATTTATCGATCCATCGTGGCGTAGTGGGACGGGATCTGACTGCAAACGCGATTTGTTGTGGGTTCGATTTCTACTTGGCGAAAAGATTATATTTAATTTCATATTATTTCTCCGCTTTTGTACTTAAGATAGCATGGCGTTGAGTTTTACAAATCAATAAACAGTGTCTCGATTTCGTGTGGCATATAGGGGACGGAGTGTCTTGACACTAGGTTCTCCATAGCTACCCTTCATTCGTACTTATGAATTGTCAGTTCTGATAAAAATTACATGAAATAATTAAATTAATACGAAAAGATGTTTTTCCACGAACAATAGTTAGGTTGGGTTGGGGCCAGTCGCGGCGAAGTGGCACAAGCGTGTGACTGTAAACGACTGGTAGTGGGTTCGATTCCCACTCGAGGAGTGGAAATTATATTTCTATTTTCTTCGCTCTGGTGTCGAGGTAAAGCGCAGCGTTAAGTTCCGCCACTTAACACGCAAGCCTCCGAATTCGGCGGAAAGTGGGGAACGGAGTTTCTTAACACTAGGTTCCCTCTGCCTACCCTGCTGTGTGCGGGATAAAGCGTGAAACTAAAAAAATGAATTCATTTCCTCACGTTTCAGGTACTGAGACATAGCGCGGCATTGAGTTCTGCATATCAACGCACAATGTCTCGATTTCGGAATGTGGGGGACGGAGTGTTTTGACACTAGACTCTTTCTGCTTTACCGTACGGTTCTGCACACGTTGATCAATGTAAGTGATAATAAACGTGATAACACACGTGAAATTAATACGTGAAGAGTATTTTTTAATGTTAATTAGGTTGATATAACGTTTATGTGAATTAGAAATTTAGAAAAACACTAATATAATAGTAATGAATACAGAATACATATTTTTGTCAGCTTATTGTATTCCAAGTGTTTTTGTGTACTAATGCCTACCATTAGTGATGAAAGGAAGATATTATTAAAATAATGATTTCCCTGAGTGGGAATGGAACCCACAACCCATTTCTACCCGTGGGGGGAAGGGTAGAAATTGTTTAATACAATTCCCCTCCGTCGCTGGGCCCGTAAAAGGCCGGTAACCCAATAGCTTGGTGGTAGGAGATTCGTACTCCGACTGGCTCGCGACCACTATCGTGTCAAAGACAGACCGCCAAACATCTGATGATGTGTTCCGGTTCGATGGCATGTAAGCCAGCTCCCCCTATTCTCACCATCCCTATCCTTCCTCCCTACTTTCCTCCTCCCCTCTTAAGGTGGGCAACGCATTCACAACGTTTCTAATGTTGTGGATGTCTATGGGCAAAGGTATCTACTTACCATCAAGTGGTCCTTCTGCTCGTTTGCCTTCCTTTGATAATAAAAAAAAATACGTTTACAGTCAGTCACTGTCAGTAGGGTGGCAGATGGTACGCCACCATATACCCACTAAAACCTGACGATCCTAGTTCTCGATCACTAGCCACGTAACACTAGGTTTCCTATTTTGCTGAGTGCGGGATACAACGGAAAGCAAAACATTTTCAAAAGATAGTTCCACAAGACATTTAGAAAACGTATAAAAAATATTAAATATAAAAATATATTGATACAATTTTCCTAAATGTGGAATAACTTTTTAAAAATGTTTAAAAAATTATTTAATACATAGCATTATCTTTTGCCAAACGATTGTTCGTAGAATAATCTTTGGGCTTCAGAAATTTTGAAAAAAACTCTCTACAGAGATGCTAACAACAAAAATAAATTCTAATAAAGCGTATAAGAATTTCCACGCAGCTGGTAGTAGAACGCATGGCTTAGCGGACAGAGCGCCTGGACGGTTTTCGGAAGGTTCGAATCCCGTAGCGTTCAAATTTTTGTACGTTTGCTAAATATCTTTCACATAATCTTTTCTATAAAATGGTATACATTTGGTTGTACTGCATTAAAGCGTTAAATAGGCTTCTCTTAGCAACTATAAATTCATCAAATTCATTAATACTTAGTGATAAACAATAAATAACCGTCAAGGCTGCGGCCGCGGTGTAGTTGCATTTTAACAATGGTTTTTTCCAATAGTAGTTTAATTATGCTGTCTTATAACTAAACTGTTCGTGTTACATAATAATAAATCGTAAATAACATTTAGATACTGATACAAAAGTCATAATGCCCATACTTAATGCTAATAGCGTACAAGCAGAGAGAAAATGGTTAAAATAAAATTTAATAATTAAGATAATATTATTATTTTTTTATTTTTATTTTTTAGCTACATCCCCGTGGGGGGACGGGTTAAGAATACAATTCCCCCCCGCCGCTGGGTAGCGTCCCGTAAAAGGCGGGTAACCCAGTAGTTTGGTGGTAGGAGATTCGTTCTCCGACTGGCTCGCGACCACTATCATGTCAAAGACGAACCGCCAAATATCTTATGATGTGTTCCGGTTCGATGGCATGTAAGCCAGCTCTCCTTATTCCCACCATTCCCATCCTTCCTCTCTCCTTCTGTCCTACATTCCCAAGGCTGGCAACGCATCCATAATTTAAATGTTGTGGATGTCTATGGGCGAAGGTAACCACTTAACACCAGGTGGGCCTTCTGCTCGTTTGCCTCCTTTATTCCATAAAAACAGCTTTGCGTTTTTTCTCGCATAGCAGGGTCACAGAGAATCTAGTGCTAAGACACGTTTTCCACTTTCCACCTGTATCCGAAATATTGTGTGATGGGCTCAATGCTGCGCTACGCCTTGTCATCAGAAGAATTTAAAATAATTAACGTATAATTTTTCCCCTAAGTAAGAATTAAACCCACAATTATCACCTACATATACGACTGTGCCTATATGGCCTCAGTTTGATTATCATAAACTTTTATTTACGTACACCAACAAATCAAAAATAACTGAACTAAATAATTGGATAACAAAATATATCAGAAAAAAAATGTACAAAAACTCATTTAATTTTTTTTTTCTTCTTATTTTACTCCTTTTAGTAAGGAGATATCATTGCTGAGAATTTATTTACTAGAGGATTTATCTGATAGGAGTCCGGACACAGGTACAAATTTAAAAAAAAAAAATCAGACGATAAAGTCAGTCCAAAAAAATCGCCCAAAAAAAAATCGGACGATAAAAAGTCTGCCCCTACTAAGTCTACTAACTACTCCCTACTAAGTCTACTAACTACTCCCTACTTAGTCTACTAACTACTCTCTACTAAGTATCTTTGATAAAAAGTCTACTCGTAACTCATGAAAAAATACAATAACTTTCTAAATACACTCAGGGCCAAAAATTAGCTTATCAATTTGTTAATAATTAAATTTGTATGAACGAACTTGAACAATGATATCAATATGTATAATGTATGTATATAATACAGGTGATTCAGAGACAAGTTTGAGAAGGCCTTTGGTGACTCATTTTTTGCAGGAAAATTATTGTTTTACTACTTATTTTTGATATGAGTTTGGTATTTATGTGAATAGCTTCACGCTGTATCCCGCACACAGCAGGGTAGGCAGAGGGAACCTAGTGTTAAGACACTCCGTTCCCCACTTTCCGCCGAATTCGGAGGCTTGCGTGTTAAGTGATGGAACTTAACGCCGCGCTATACCTTGACACCAGAGCGAAGAAAATGGAAATATTAAATATTCCACTCCTCGAGTGGGAATCGAACACACAACCAGTCGTTTACAGTCACGGCCACGACTGGCTAAAGAAATAAAATTAATATTGTATTTTAATATAAGTGGCTTAAATTACTTATCTTAAGGCCTAAGTGGCGCAGTGGGACAGCGTCTGACTGTAAACTCGACGGTTGTGGGTTTGATTCTTACTCGGGGAAATTATTATAAACTATTTTAATTTCTCCGTTCTGGTACCTAAGAGAAAGTGCGGCGTTGAGCCGGGAGTGGAGAACGGAGTGTCTTTACACTAAGCTTCCTCTGAGTACATTGCAATGCGGGAAAAAATGTAAATCTGTAACCTATTTATACAGAATCTGCTTGAAATTTCAACGATAGACCAGTGCCAGCAAGAAAGCCTACTCTTTAGTAATGAAAACAAAAAAAATGAAATATTCTTTTTCAAATAATACAAAGAAGTTAATTCTCATTACTTGAAGCTATGATCATCGAGTTAAAGCGAACAAAAAACAACTTGAAAATCGTTAATAGTGACATCTATTAGAATTAAAGAACACTTGTACACTAAACTAAAACGCACTCTATAGGCAGCTAGCGAAATTAAAAATTACGACTATTCGATACTAGATGGCGCTTTCACAAATTATTTCCTCTTAATAATAGAGGCCGCCGTGTCTCAGTGGGACAACGACTGACTGTAAAACGATTAAGTAACGGTTGTGAGATCGATTTCCACTTGAAGTAATGATTATATATAATTTTCATTTCTTCGTTCCGGTAACTAAGACAAATTGCGGCGTTGAGTTCCGCCACTTGACACTGTCTAAATTTCTGGAAGAAACACACTACGCAATACCGGCCTATGGGCTATAATCCATACTTATATTATAAATGCTAATGTCTGTGTGTTTGTCTGTCACGCTTTCACGGCTAATCTACTAGTCCGATTTGGATGAAAGTTTATATGAAAAGTCTAAACCGCTTGCCCGATTATAATGAATTCTGGCATATATATAGTTGATAATCTAAGCTTAAACATAGGCTATTTTATTTTTCAAAAATCCACCACCGAGGGTTGCAACATACCGAAACAGCTACGTAGATTATGAGAGCTATGTAGTTCACGCGGCGGAGCCGTGAGCGGGCCGTTAGTAAGCTATAAGCCATGACAAAAAATAACCTCTCTCTCTCATTTTTAACTAAATAAGTCTAGTTAACTAAATAAGTCTAGTTATTTAGTTAACTTAATTTAGGATCATTTTATCCCAACACTGGGCAAAATAGATTAAACCGTCATTCCCAGCGGCGACTCGCAAACGTCATAGATGGCGGTACCCGAGAGCCTGCGAGGGCGGATTATTGTTTTAATAATTGAATATTATTCCATGGTAGCTGTACGGTGGTGAACACAAGTTACGCTTCTTATTGCTTAGTTATATTATAAATAGACTAGTGGTTCGCTCGCGGCTGCGTCTGTTTAAATTGAAGTTTGAGCCATTTTAATGAGACAGTTATTTTATAGGAGTTTTATGAACAAAATTTAACTCTATATAACTTTCCAAATCTAACTTCTTCTCCTAACCTAAAGGTTGTCTGGAAGATATGGCTGTTAAGCGATAAGGCCGCCTTTTGTGCTTCACATACCTATTTGTTATTATTGTTTCTCTTGTAGTCTTCGTGGTGTACAATAAAGTATAAATAAATAAATAAATTGACGTAACTATTTTTTGCTTTTGAATAAATTTAAATAAAATGAACACTAAATGTTAAAAATTATAAAAGTACTATACACAAAACTTCATTTAAATCGGTTAAGCGCTCCGAGATTAGCGTGCACGAACGCACAGACAAATGGAAAAGAAATAAATATATTTTTTTTCATATGTCCAGACAGTTTTATGTATAGATAGATACCTTACTATGGATAGGTACAAGTATATAAGCATTTGACGTTCTGTAAAAAAAGTACGTCAAATACTTACATGGTAGTTAGCATAATAATTATTTTATTGACTTAATATATTTCTAATGTGTTATTTAAAACGAAAATGACCTTCTGCTTCGTATAGCAGAGTGTCAAGAGAGGACCTAGTGTCAAAACACTCCGTTCTCCCTTTTCTGCCCGCAATCCAGATAATGCCTGTTAAGTAACGGAACTCAACGCTGCGCTTTGTCTCAAGTAATGGCGGAATAAAAATTACTTATATACAGTCATTCTCATAAGTGGAAATCGAACATATATAAGCACTGTTTTACTGTACCATGACAGCCTTTAGTATATAAATGAATATAAATAAATAGAAATAATAATATTTTTATGGTTCTGCTTACAGTCAGGGGTGTACAGCAAGTAAAGCCCTGGCGAATTTCGACAAATTTAATCTACAACGAACTCTAAAAGGTGTTACACCTTTTAGAGTTCGTTGTAGATTAAATTGGTCGAAATGACCACGACGATTGGAGATTAATCTCGAGATATGCTTTTACATTATGAACTAGTGGCCCGCTCGCGGCTTCGCCTGCGTGAACTACACAACTATTTCACTATAGGCACATAGACATCACATTAGGAATCTCTATAGTCTATCTGTTTCTCTCAAAAAATTGTATCATTCTATCTAGAAAAGAAACCGCATCAAAATCCGTTGCGTAGTTTTGAAGATTTAAGCATATATACGTAATGCCTCCAAAATTCGGTGGAAAGTGGGGAACAGAGTGTCTTAACACTAGGTTCCCTCTGCCTACCCTGCAAAAAAAAGCATATATACACACAGACAGACGCGAGAAGCCACTTTGCTTTATACTTGTAAAGATTAAATTAATGTTTTATGTAAAAGTAATGGTTAATGTCTGTAGACTTTACATAACGTGAATTTAAGTAAGTTTTAAGTTATTTGTAAGTTTACTGGTAGCTTGACCATCTTCTTTTTAAGTTACTGGTAGCTTGAAGATGTCTTATTTTTTTAAGTTTCAAGCTGTATCTCCTATATATGCTATTGACACTAGATCCCGCACACAGCAGGGTAGGCAGAGTGAACCTAGTGTTAATACACTCCGTTCCCCACATTCCGCCGAATTTTGGAGGCATTACGTTTTGAGTAGGTAGTGGAACTCAATGCCGTGCTTTGCCTCGACACCAGAGCGAAGAAAATGGAAATATCAAATGTTTCCACTTCTCACACACATACATAGCAGGGTAGCCAGAAAATTCTAAGTATTAAGGTCGGAAAGGCAACTCCGCTCTCCAATTTTCGTCTGAAATCGAGACATTGCAGGAGCTTATAAAAAATGAATTTAATTATTCCTAGTAGATTCGAACCCACAACCAATGGAATTTACAGTCACTGACCCATTGCACCATGAAGGTCTTAATAATTATTAAATAACTTGTTTCAATTTTAATATATGGAAATATATGAATTACCTTTTTCTGATATCTTAAGACGCATTCTTTAATATCACCACGTTCAAGCTACGCTGTACTCGTAAACGCTGTATGATCACGTAGAATTATTGCATTAAAATATAATCTAGCCCCCGATGCGGGGATACCCCTTCCACTAGTATAACCTTTGCTTCTTTCTCTTACTCCTTCTTTCTCTTTCTACTGTAATGGGAGGAAAATGTTTAAGATAAAAAAAAATATTATGTTCATCACCTCGTGGCTAGGTGGACAGAGAGAACTTAGTGTTGAGACACTCTGTTCTCCATTCTTCTTAAGAAATTAACACATTATTATTTCCATTTTCTTCGATCTGGTGGCGAGGTACAGCGTGGCGTTAAGTTCCGTCACTTAACGCGCAATGCCTCTTAAAATCGGCGGGGAATATGGTAAACAGAGTGACTTAATAAAAGGTTACCATTTACTTACCATACTAAGCGCGGGATACAGCGTGAAGCTCAAAGAAAATAACACTTTCCGTGTCAAATAGCGGGACTCAACTCCGCGCTTTGTCTTAGGCACCAAAACGCGAGAAAATCATATATAATCATTTCTCTAGTGAGAATCGAACCTACAACCATTGCGTTTACGTTTACCAGTCAGGTGATGTCCAACCGCCCCACGATAGCCTAATCTGGTTTCATGTGTGTTTGTTAAGAGACTGAACGTAGCACGCTGTCTTATAAATGTGGACAAATGATTATAATTTGTATATTATCATTCTTCTGAAGCTACAACTTGCAACCAATCGTGTTTGTAACTCTGCGATAAAAGCTTTTAAAGAAAAAGGTTTAACATAGTAGTAGAACAAATTTTTAACCAATTCAGTTTACTATCTGTAGATTGTTTTTAAATACTGTTTTGCTTCCAGTATTTTTAGGATATACTTCTTTACGGGTATTATATTGTAGCGTCACGCTGTAGCCCGCACACAGCAGGGGGAACAGGGGGAACCTAGAGTTAAGACACTCCGTTCCCCACTTCGACACCAGAGTGAAGAAAATGGAAAAACTATATATTTGCTCTCTTCGAGTGTGCCCCTGCGCCCCAATTACACCTGTTATATTGTAATAAGTAAATAATACGTTGATAATTAACTTACATAATGTTCAACTGGCTTATCGCTTTACTTATGTAAATAAATGATTGTATTTACATATATACTAAACTATGTAACTCTATTTTAATCCACTCCAGTCCAGATCCGGTGACAATACTCGTACAACATTTTCATAGTATAAACCAGATTAAAATTGGACGACGACAAATATATAATACTGAAAACATATTTTATGTGTTTCTTTAGTCTCTCCTTTAAAAAAACTTGTTTTTTACAAAATCAATAATAAAGTGTTAAAATCATAAATAGTTAGGTGTTAAAACATATAACAAATCAACATTTTTTTTATACACATTGCACATTTTGCAAAAACCGCAAGCGTAAAAAATGACAACTTTCTTTTGTGATGTAAAACTTTTGACAGCTACATTTTTTCCCGCCATTTCAAAAGTCCAAGGCCACTTCACAATACAGCCCAATGTATTTATTCTTTTTCGAAGCGTAACTAAATAGTCTACGGCCGCCGCCCGACCGTCGGAGAAATTGTTTTATAACTCTATTCATATTTATTTTACAGTAGTGTTTAATTGTTATATTGCAACCAAAGGTAATTTGGATACTACCGCAATTTGGTGACAGTAAAAATTTTACTTTGTCTATGGTATATTGTTTTGTTAGTTACTTTAACGTTAACCGCTATATTTCATAGAAATTTAATGTCGATGTTTAGTGCTTATAATTTTAGGTCGTAAAGTCATTTTAATTTTTTTTTATTGTATTATTTGTTGTTAAACCATAATTTAAACGTTTAACAAGTATGATTTAACCTTATCGAAACTTTGAAATATCACAGGATAAAATTATTTTTAAATATTTGCAGTTGAATTGCAAATTAGAGTAGCAATATAAAAGTTGTTAATATCATATATTAACAAAAAGGCAAACAGAACAAATATTATAATGATATTAAAAAACTGTATTATTAACTTACAAATCTATCTATCTCCCTAAATAGCACGGCAGATTATATAAAGCTTAAAAAATCATCATAAATTAATAAAAAAAACACATTTAGCAAATGCCCTCGACACGAACTCCGCGTTAATCCGTTATAATATCAAAATTAGTTATTTACACTCTTATAGTATAATGTCAAAACAGAATAATACACCAGTATCAAATTAAAAAAGGGGCGAGGGCTCAGGTGCGTCCCCCTCGCAATTTGACAGACTATTAATACGGATTTAGCTGGATTTAACCGGTTTAGGGCGGATTTCGGCTGTTCTAAGTGGTTTAGAGGCGCTGATGTGTTGACTCTGTTATTGGGAACGTTTAAAGGCTCAATTTTATACAATGATTTTTACATTTTTTGGTTCCTTAAATAATGTAAGCAAGAATTTTGAACGTTTGGATTCCTTAAATAACTTAGTTAGTTAAGAGTTAGGGGTTATTCATTATAACATTGTCAGAAGCTTTCTTATTATAGTGTTTATTGCATTCACAAGACTCTACTTAACGCTACTTACATGTGATAGCTTCTACCACGTGACGTATTGCTTTAAACCGAAATAATTATATAGCCTTAAAAGAAACAAAGAACTTAGTGTTGAAAGGCGTGTCTTAACACTAGGTTCCCTCTGCCTACCCCGCAGTATGCGGGATACAACGTGAATCTAAAAAAAACTAACGATTAATATCAATAAATTGATACTACAGAATAGAACTCGCTTCTACTGTTCTTTTAATAAAATAACCACAAAACGCATCAGTAATAACTATTATAGAATTTAATTGTTATACATAAATAATCACATAAAAAGCACACCATTAACAAGCTCTAAGCACTTATCCTTTTAATTTGGCTGAACAAGGATATTACATTATGGCGTCCCCATTCTATTTGTGTTAAAAAACGTCGCCTAATTGCTCCTTTATTGGTCGATACTCTCAGCAGTGACATATTGGTAACGCATGCATTTAAAATGTTTGATGTCAGCTAATTGATACTGTTATTTTTGTCTTTATGTGTGTTTGGCTTTTTAAAGCTGGTTTTTTACTATAAACGGAATTTGATTTGGGGAGCGTGTAATGATATTAAATTATTTTGAAAAGTTGTTACTACTTATTGATTTGATCATGACAGTCAATTTTTAATTTTCTATTTTTAAAATTTGGTGTCAAAGAGAGACGGTAAACAGAGTGTCTTGACACTAGGTTTTGCTATGCGGATGAAAGCGCGTAGCAACAAAACAAGAGAATCTAGAAAAAATCCTTATTATGTTTTATCTATAAAGTAGGTATCTTTTGTGCATTTTTGTAATAAAAGTAAACATGGCGTAAAACGTATAAAACCTTAAAATTCGCCAAATCAATAACCTCTCTCGCTATACCTCTTACATATTTAAATCCGAAATCAAACCTCAATTCCTAAACACAAAGTCAATATCAATTTTTCACACTAATACATAATTTAACACTGGTGACCCGTCACTTCGCGCATCGCCATTTGTCGCAATAAAAAAGAAAAAAAAAGGATTGTCTTTTGATTCCAATTTTGAATTCAATCTGCGCGGGTCGGGCGCCATGATTTTATTTTCATGACTGCTCTGGGACGATGCGGACGTGAGGGTTGTCTGTGACGAAATTTTTAATAATAAATGAAGTTTAATATCGTTATTATATGGATTGTGTTCTTCTGCTTAATTTAATTTATTAGAGATGGAATATGATTGTTTTGTATTGTTATATTATTTTAATGATTATAGAAATCATGACATCTGTTGTTCCTTTAAGTTAATATTTAGATTATTTGAGAAGAGGAGAGTATCTTATAACTGGATTTTTTTTATTTCTAATAGGTAATAGGTATCAAGCCTTTTGTAAAACTACAATACTTGAACTTTCTGATCAAGATATTAATTATTTGACAGATGGATGATTCTGAACATTAGAAATGATTAAGGAAATATTTACATTATTTGTTTGGTTTTCACGTTGGTATGTTGATTACCTGCCGATGTGTTTTTTTACGTATCATTAGGTACGTAAAGGTAACAATTTCTTATTAAAATATATAACGAAATTGTTAGAAGTGTTTCTTTTTTAAAACATATCTACAATATACACAAGATAAATTCGAACTACATTTTAACAAAACATAAAACAGCTTCAATAACGGGCAAATCAATCGGAATCCAGCTTATGATATAAGAAAATTCATTCTCTCACGTGATAAAACTTTTACGTCGGTCTCCGGGGTGCCGTAAACACCTCGCAACCCGAATCAGGGATATTCCGGCACAATCATGCCTCTATCTACACTATTTTTTCACAACAAATCGTGGGATGGGCGCGAATCTCATATATTTTTTAAAAGGTCAAAAGGAACAGTGTTTTGTTTGGTTTACAAGTTTTTAGGTCACCGCAGGTGTAAGTAATTCGGCATTGTAAGTTATGTATTTTGAATGTATGACAAGTTTGAATTATTACAAGTAGGTGGTTAGGCAAAACAAGCCCTTTAAATTTTAAAGTTTAAATGTTTTTAATTCATATGTTTTTATTCTTAGTGTATCTTTGGTAAATTATAATATATTTTATAGGTCTGAAGGAGCGCCTGCGAGTCGATTAAAATCGACTTTAAAGCTTGCATTTTGTTCTAAAACACTTATGTACACAATGTAAACGAACAAAATGTAGCCTAGTTTAATATTCCTGTACTAATTAAATCTAAAATAAAAGATTTTTTCTAACAACAAACTTCACAATACAAATCAAAGAAGTAATTCAAGTAGTAAGTATAAAGTAATGTGACAATTAGTTTTTCTAACTAATGTCTGGTCATCACAGCACACACAGTATGGGACAAGATTATTTACACTTTACAATGGCCACCGAAACTAATCATTTGCTACTGGTAGCGTCAATAACAACCTGCCCCAGCGGGGAACCGTCATTATTGACAAATATAAAACCTTTTTTGAACAATTACGACAAGGAATTTTGAACGCAATAAACGTCAGCCATGTTTTTTTTTCGAAATGTCAAAATGTTTCCCTCTAAACAATGGCGTCCTGTCACCGCTTTGTGTGTAATTCATTATGCCAAAAGTAATAAAAACATTTTGTTTGTTTTCATCAAGTTTAGAAGAAATTTGTTACAATTTCTTTCTGTTTAGTTAGTTGTAAGTTGAATTTGTACGGTTGACTTGTAGTTTTGAGAAGTTGTATTTTGTTTAGATATTGAAATGGCTGTACAGATTTTTATATAAGTTTGACTAGCTGGTGCCCGGGCCTTCATAGGGACTTATCAGCTATGGACCTAGTCATGAACTAAAATGTTAATTAACTATTTTTTCTCTTTGCAGAAATATACATACATGTAAAATAGAGGCATTTCATAAAGTTTTATGCAATGTTAGACATATTTTTTGACAGTGAGTTGACTTATAAAAATTATCAGTCTAAGAAACTTTGTGAAAGTCTAAGATACATGAAAAAACGCCTTAAAGCAGGTTGTTTAAATATCTTAGTTGAAGTGCAAAAATTGACGTGAACAAAGTCGTGGAACATCATTATAACTAAGTGATCAGCAACACTGTAAATAATACATGGAATTTAATTAATTAGTGGATAGTAGTTTAGTAGTTTGGCAAGATTAGATTTTTTTTGTTAAGCGTTGTTGTAAATGAAGAAGGGGAAATGTCATAAAGCCAACAAAAGACAAAGTTGCAAGCAGACCTTGGAACACTCGTGTTTGGCTGATGGACTATACGTTACAAGCTAACGTAAAGTGAAATTATCAAACCAATTTTCTTTCAGCAACAAAAACACACTAAATAAAAGTATTGTAGCTACACAATAAGCATTTATTTCAAAATATATATATACGAATTTGTAATGAATTAAGGAATAAATAATATTCATTTAACGATTTACAACTCACAAATGAGCTATAGCAACGCATTGTTAAGTCCGCTAGTAACAAATATAAAATTTAATAAAATATAGTCATTAAAACGCGAAACTACAGCGCTGAAATGCAGAAAGTGTTATTCGAAAACAAATTGGGTCGACCATTTTGCCGTGTAACTAAAATGGCGTTGCGCGCCAAAATTAACGTCATTTAGAATTGTTTCCCGCCGCGGATAAACTGCTATCATTGTCCGTTCAACGTTCTGAAACTGCGCGATTGTTTTATGATATTATGCCATTAAGCTCCGCTACTATGGGAATTTTCAGCACGAATATTTTGTTTAAGTTTGAGTTTTAATATGATTTTTAAATTTATTATTATTTTAATTTAACGAGGTTATAATGTGATTTTTAAATTATTATTTTAATTTTAATGATAAATTATTTAAATTGATAAATATTTCAAGGGTAATTTGAAAAGAGAGTTTGATATATTTATCAAAATAAATATGTAGCTACCTATAGAAATATCAATTAAAATAATTCTTTTAAGTAGTATTTATTAGTTTTGTAAAATAACTATCAATTAGAATGTAACAATTTGACTTCAAATTTTTAAATATTTACTTTATTCGTGTAATTATTGATCGTCAAATAAACTTGACTCTATGTTCTATGTGTTTTTACAGTTTTATGAATGGAATATGTTGAATTTATACAAATCAATCAATATACAAAAATAATTTAATTTTGATACCTGGGAATCGTTTTTTGGAAACGCCAAAGGAACAGGCGTCAAATTGTTTTTTTTCGTTATTCTGAGCGTTCTGATTAAATTATCTGGCTAATGCTATGAATATGGTATAATTGAATCGGGACTCATGATCGTATTTTTTGGGAAAATCAGACGCCGATATTCATAGGTGCTGCTAACACAAGAGCGTTGAAATAACGTTGAAGTTAACGTTGAGCGTTGAAGTAGTTATGACACTTTACAATATTTTCTCTGTATATACAGACAGAATATTTTTTTGAAAGTGTAACTTTGAGGATGGGGCTAAGTCAATGAGAAATTGACACAAGACATTGAGACATGGCGTGCTAAGTGGCGAAACTCAACGATGAGGTTAATCTTCCAATCTTCTCCAAAGTGGGGAAAAAATTTAAATATGATCATTCTGTCGAGTGAAGATCAGTCAGATTACCACGTTATATATATTTAGCACATATATAATTGAACAAAAACCATACAATTCATTGTAAGTTGTCAAGTACATGAACGTTTTGCTCTGAAGTATCTCTTACTACACAGTAAAAAAACACAAGAAATTACTTCGTCGCTGTATAAAATAATAATAATAATAAGATAAAATAATTTTGCTAAACAGAAAATCACCATTTATTTAATAAACTAAAACATTTTTGCCTCATTCTGACCAAATTTTCCGAATATCACAGAGCATTTCCATACAAATTCATATCTAAATATTTTATTTGGCTGGACACTATTACACTAAGAATAGCAATTATAATAAACAAGTTATTGGCTTCGATTATTTTTATACCATACATTTTATCTGCAAATATTCCAGCAACATAGTAGCGTAGCGCGATGAATAAAAGAAAATTACTTTACCGATATAAATGTTGAAAACGTCGTAAGTACCCTCCATTTTCATCCTTGTCTAACGGAACAAAACGTATATATGCCTCTCATTTTCTCACAAAGGAAATAATAAGCGAAGTAAGCTTTTCCGAGGTTTTAACCGTTTGAATCGCCCTCGGGTTCCATGATGGCTGATTATGCAATACAGTATGGGTGAAAATACACTGAACGCGTTTCCTAGACAACCTTATTAAAAAGATACCGGGGGTTCCCGAAAGCAGAACGGAAAGACCTTATTCCTTTGCTATTGGCTGATTTAAAAAAATAACTCTACACACGATTGGTCAAAATGCCGTGTTCTTTATGACGTTAATTCAAAAAGTCGTAACTGCTGTCTTGGTTAAAAAGAAAAGAGAAGGTCGTAACTGAGAAGGTTTTATATCTATTTAATACCTTTCAATCTTATTCATTATTTGGTGAAACGAAACGTTGATATTTTTATCTGCTTTATTATTGTGTGTGAAATTTATTGATAAGTCCACTTATATTTATTTTAACACTAACTTAACTTGGCCAGTCGTGGCCCATTGGCACAAGCGTGTGACTGTAAACGACTGGTTGTGGGTTCGATTCCCACCCGAGGAGTGGAAATTATATTTCCATTTTCTTCGCTCTGGTGTCGAAGTAAAGCGCGGCGTTAAGTTTCGCCACTTAACACGCAAGCCTCCGAATTCGGCAGAAAGTGGGGAACGGAGTGTCTTAACACTAGGTTCCCTCTGCCTACCCTGCTGTATGCAGGATACAGCGTGAAGCTAAAAAAAAAACTTAATTTTCCTAGATATATTTATCATAATTTTTAAACATGCCGTTCCCTGATACCTTACTTAAAGTAGAGCTATAATAAAATGCATTTTCTATATATTTTGGCATGCATATTTTGGTTTGGCAGAGAGAACTAATAGGCACATCACTATGACAATAATTTTATCTACATACATTCTGTTTATTAAGAAAAAAACAATTAAGCAGTCGTGGGACTGCCGATAGAAGTGAAAACGGAACTATTAAGTTGAGTGTAATTAAAACTATATGCAAAAATTATATGAAATTTTTTATGTTTTATTTATTAGTTACATATGATGGGTTAAACAAATCATGAACAAAATATAAATACAAAGTGGTTGAAAAAATAATTAATATACAATTATCTTAATTATACATAGTATTTATATTTACACGAATTTCAATTTCAATACTATTATCATGTCGCATGTCGGTGACGCGAACCGAGGATTTTACCCTCTACCAAAACGCTCAACGCGCCTAAAGAAGTTTTCACTTCAAAAAACTAGATACAATCTTCAATAAATTTCATTATCTTTGGAGTCATGTCTAGAGCCCTAAATATTCATTAGAATAGAAATTAAAGAAAGCAATGTATATGGTAATAAAACAAATTTTGTACAAGCATCCACGTTTTTAAGGTAAAATAAATAAAATTATCCACAGTCCACCGTATCGAATTACGTGCTACTGTTACCAAACATGTCAGAACAATGTACGACGAGAATAATGAACGCTGAGATCCTTTTGTCTATGCGTAGAAAGGAACTTCCAAAAATGCGGTAATAACATAATTCAAAGGATTCAAGTTAACATTTTTTGTTAATAAATTTGTATATTCAAGTGTGGAAATGATTATGAACGGAGAAATGGTAAATTTTAGACAAAGCGGGGTCTGTAGAAACGCCACTTAACACTCAATATTTTGATTTCGAGCGAAAATTGGAGAACGGAGTATTCTGACACTAAGTTTTCTTTCACTACCATGCTGTACAGGAAATCCTACGTAGCTGTTAAAAAAATCTAAGCCGTTATAATTTTTAAATTAGAAATTAGATTGAAATAAGTATTAATGAATACTTCTTAATTCTTTTTTTTTTGGTAAGATTCTATTACATACATACAAGGTGTGTGTTTCATGAGAAAGTATTACAAATAATCAAGCTTTTCCTTATACTGTTCAGAATGAAGATTGAATGAATGCCAACTCTATCCTTTTGTATATTATGCACCCCGAATTTTCTAAAAGGCACTTTAGATCGTACGATTTGTCTGAACCAACCTCTGCTACCAAATTTATTTGTTTTTCAGCTTCACGTACTTCCCATTTCATGGTAAACCGAAGAAACATACTGACAAGATGTGTGTGTTTTGAGTGGAACTCAACGCCATGCTTTGTCTTGTCACCATAGCCGACGATTAAAAATAATTTAAATATAATAAATAATGTAGATATAGGTTTATCTTAAAATATCGTATACCTAAATATTATTTTAAGTGTATCGATTTTCAGTGGAAATATTTCATATTTCCATTTTCTTTGCTCTGGTATCGAGGCAAAGCGTGGCGTTAAGTTCTTCCACTTAACACGCATATGTGCGGGATACAGCGTAAATCTAAAAAACACAGTACGTGTATCGTAGAAACATATAACATTTCGTTAAAAAACTAAATGAAACGTTATTTTTTAAATATTTAACATCGAATGTGTCACGAATAACCAACCACACGACAAATCGTACACTCTAAAACCCATTACACAGCAATACCTCACGTCGTATCCGCTAAATAATAGAGTGACGCGTCTGCTGGCTTAATATTCATTGCCTTATTTTTCATTAGTCGCTGAGTCGCTATAATTGGCTTGCCTATATTGTTGTTTTGCTTTGCGCATCTTCTGTTTAAGGTTTTAGTATGGTTGGTATAAAAATTTTATTTTGTTTTAATTATGAAGAACTCGTATTTATTTATATATGCATTTCTTTATACCTACGTAAATCGTCAATAGAATAGTTCGTTCAAAATGATTCGATTTTCTCTAGGGGGAACAATTATATTTAAATCAGGTTAATTTCCGTGTAAGATAAGGTACGGTGTTGAATTACGCGTGGAGAAATAGAAACGTTTTTGTGTTTTTTACAAAAAAAATATGCGGATAGAGAATTCTAAAATTTGATGTACTTGACATTTAGGTAAGTAGTAGAACTGTAGAAAGTCATGACTTTTTATATTGCAACCTACGGGGGTGGATTTTTAAAAATAAAGATAAATAAATCTTTAATCTTAGATTATCAACTATATATATGCTAAAATGCATTACAATCGGTCAATATTTTTCATATAACGGTACTTTCATCCCCTATTTAGAGATATACCAAAAATCTTAGTAACGATCATTTATATGTTATGTCATAATTCCCAAGTTTAATTTATCTTGAAAAATAAATGTTAAGAGAGTCTGACTGTAAATGCGAGGGTTGTGGGTTAAATTCCCACCCGGGAGCCTTAACAGTAGATTTTCTCTTCAGACTTTAGCAAGATGACAAAGAGTATATAATTTTAAGTTTATTACTGTAATTTCATTTTTAATCTAACTTGTAATCAAAAGAACAGATGTATTTATATTTATTTATATATGCAGTCATATCGCTCGACAGTGTCCGACTATAAACATATTTAGTTGTGACTTTGACTTTCCCCACTCTGGGAAATGATTATATTTAATTTATATACAATTCTCTTCTCTAGTAAGACAAAACACGACATTGAGCCCCGTCATTTAACATACAATGTCTCAAATTCAGACGGAAAACGGAGAACAGAGTGTTCTGACACTAGATTCTCTCTGCTTAGCGAAGAAAAACGTGAAACTGATTAAAAAAAAAGAAAATAACAATGTCTCCCTCAAAATACAGTCACCCTACTCAATATACCATCTTCCAAGCAATTCCCTTATCATTTATAACGCTTTATCTCGATCTATTCGATATATTTCTCATGGCATATTATTAGAAAATATTCTGAGCGTTACTCTGACTTATATTCATGTTATATTTTATTATTTTACTATCGATCGAGTTAGTGTGGCGAAGACACATTAATATTGGAAGCTTCCTTGACGCGTTAAGCGCGCGTTGCTATAGCAACGTTTATGTCACATATGTCAAACATATAGTTACAGCATATGTCAATGTATATAGTATTTTGTGTGATATTTATTTTATAAACTAAATAGATTTCTAAGTAATTATTATAAAAAAATATTAGCTTTCTTTGATTGATGTTAAATGGGATGGATGCTAGGTCACTTTCAGGATACAAGGTTCTTATATAATATAATATAATGAACTTAGGTAAACTTGCCGTTTTTAACTTCATAGTAGTACAGTTAAATAGAATCTTAGTGTTCAGACACTCTGTTCTCCACTATCTAATAGAAATGAGATGGAGATTTTGTGTGTTCAATGGCGAAACTCAATATCGAGCTTTTGTCTTGTCAGAGCAAACGAATAAAGTTAAATAAAATATTATCATTCGCCTTAGTGACAATCAATTCTATAATGTAGAATTTTAAAACCATTACTTTATGACGTCCCTTAAATAATATTTTGGCTCGAAAAGCAATCGAAGCAATTGCTTAATAATTTCTTACATAAAAAAAACATAGTAATACGTGAAAAAGACTAAAATGTCCTCTTTGCTTATGTGTCTACTTCTTAAAAAATCATAAACAAAAATTAAAAAAAAACAAAAAGACGTTTTACAGCTTTACAGTTTTACCCGCGTTGCACACATAAGTGTGACTAAAGCGACTGGTTGTGAGTTCGATTCCCACTCGAGGAGTGGAAATATTTAACATTTCCATTTTCTTCGCTCTGGTGTCGACGTAAAGCGCGGGCTTAAGTTCCGCCACTTAGCTCGAGTGTCTTAACACGAGTGTCTTATCATTAATATACCTTTTTTTTTTTAGCTTCACGCTGTATCCCGCACACAGCAGGGTAGGCAGAGGGAACCTAGTGTTAAGACAATCCGTACCCCACTTTCCACCGAATTCGGAGGCTTGCGTGTTAAGTGGCGAAACTTAACGCCGCGCTTTACTTCGACACCAGAGCGAAGAAAATAGAAATGTAATTTCCACTCCTCGAGTGGGAATCAAACCCACAACCAATCGTTTACAGTCGCACGCTTGCACACTGGGCCACGACTGGCCACATGTATATCTTTTTATACACTAATATATACGAAAAAAAGTAACCAAAAATTAGACACATCTTCAACATATCCACCCTACGGACAAGTTTCTTCCGTAATACGCTTATCATTTATTACCCTTATCTGTTAGCGGATGTTCACTCTGTTATAGCAATATTATGCGAATCTCGTTGATGGCGAAAAAAAATTGCCCAATCAAATATAAGTTTGCCATTTTATCTGCGACTGTTATCTTCCATGTTAATAATGTTATACATATTAAACGATTTTGTTTTGTTAAGTCTAACAAGTCTGTTAGATGTATGTTTTTATATAAAATCTGGATATTTTGTCCATTTTGGGACGAAATGAAAGCTTTAAATTTGTTGTAAAAGACAATTACTAGATACTAGCGACCCGCTCGCGGCTTCGCCGCGTGAACTATTTCGTTATATTGCAAGCCTCGGGGACTCATTTTAAAAAAATAAAGTAGCCTATGTGTAAGCTTAGATTATCAATTATGTTTATGCCAAAATTTATTACAATTGGTCAAGCAGTTTAGATTTTTCATATAAACTTTATAAACTTTCATCCCCTATTTCAATTGCTAAGAGGTTTATATACAAAGTAGGAGTAGCCTATGTGCTATCTTGGAGCTTCCATTATTTTCACTCTAAATTTCATCCAAATCGGGCTATTAGATTAAACGTGAAAGCCTATCAGACAGACAGACAAACACAGTCTTTGGATATAAAAGTGTATCTCAAATAGTAGTACCTATTACCTTGTACCTTGCCATATATACATTGTAGCCTGTGTAATAAATATATTTTTTTATTTACTTAATATATTTATTATATAATTTTGCAAACACTATTATCAAGTTAAATTTCAAATCCATACTCCTTCCATCTACATTATAATTTTCATCAAAAGTTTCCTTAAGATTTATCTAAAAAAAAAAAAATCTATATCAGAGCTAACTGTTTACTAATTTCTCATCTAATTTAGCAAAATGAGAAAATGCGAAACACAAAAAATATATACACATGTAAGTAAGTATAGAAGAACGGTCAAAATCAAACGCTATAAATCTAAGTCGGTGGACTTAATAAAGTTCCGTTTATAGCGACCGTGACGGGTTTATTAGGCCACCACACATTATCGTTGACGTCTTGATGTGCTAAATTAAGAAGTATACGTTTTTAACTATTATAGAAAATTAATCTCTAGTAATATTATAAATGGGTGAGTCTGTCTGTCTGTTTGTTACGCTTTCACGGCCAATCTACTGGCCTGGTTGGGATGAACGGAATGAAAATAGTTGAGGACTCAGGGTTAAATATACGGTTTTTCTAAAAATTTAAATAAGGGATGAAAGTATGTATTATATGGAAAACCAAACCGCTTGTTCGATTTCGATGAATTCTGTCAGGAAGACAGTCGATGCAGGATCAAACATAGATCAACTTTTTTTTCTAAAACCAACTCAAATGGTCTAAAATAGGGGTTGAAAATTTGTGTGAAAAGTTACTATACTGAATAAGTGTGGCTGTGGGCATAACGTTGACGCAAAGGAAGTTTGGACGACAATTCATATATTTATTAATATTTGGTCATTATAATAATTATTGTATCCAATGAGGTTCAGTATATAACAGAGGTACAGTGGCTGTCTGTAATCATGATTGGTTGTGAGTTCGATTCCCACTCGGTGAATGAGGAGGTATTATTTAAATATTTCCTTCCTCCGTTCTGGTACACAAGAGAAAGCGAAACGTTCAGGTCTGCCACTTTACTCGTAAAGTCTCGAATTTAGGTTGAAAGTAGTGAACAGCTTTGTGGAAAGACGAGTGAAACTAATAAATAAAAAAAATATTTTAATTACTTCAATCTTCTTATAGCTACACAACAATATCCGATCCGAATAAAAATAAGGAATTTTCCCTTTTATTTCAGCTTTTAAATAAAAGCCTGAAAGCTTCACAAGTTCTGGAGGCCTGTGAAAAATTTAAAACTTTCCAAAAAAAGCAGATTATTTTTCATCATAAAATAATAATTTCTGAAAGGCAGAAAATATAATAATAACTTTATATAATCCATAAATCATTTGCTAAACGAAAAAAAAAGGTTTCATCGCTATGTAAGAAAACCTTTTTTACGTTAAACCACAACAGATTACGTGCAATTATATTGCTTTTGCAACCAAAACTTAATATCTACTCTATTCTTCAAATTTTAAAGCTCAAATTTGTCTACCAACATTTTTTTATGAAGACATAAACGCTTGTTCATTGTAAAATAACCTCTATAACAAATGAGGGTAGGTGTACAATTGTTCGTATTACAACCCTTAGCCAACTCCCCCACTAGAAGGCGTGGTTATTCTAAATCTTCACAGATCCCACAAAACTCATCAGAGATCTGTCAGCCGCGGACGTTTAATCTGGGTGTGAGTGGCCAGTGCGTGTAGTGACAACTAACTGTGATGGAATCGGAAATTAGCAAGATGCAAACGAAAATACCGCCTAAGAATTTCTCGATAGAATCAATTGTCGGTCTGAACGACCGTCGGTCTCCAGAAATCGATATAGAGAACACGATAGCTGATTTCAATGAGCATTCGGAAGATGAGGAGTTGAAAGTTAGGGATGGGAAAATGGGATACTATTTTCAACAGAATAGAGTTCCGAATTTTCCGTTTTTCATGTCGTATGATAAGAGAATGGGCAATGGTTATCAGGACGGTCAGCCTGAAGATATGAAGAGAGCCAGCCCTGGGAGTGTTAGGAGTGAAGTTGATAGCGACGGAGCTGATGATAGACCACATGGTATGTGTTTTTTATTTAGTTTATAATAATAAAATTTCATAAATTAATTAAAAATATTAATTTATTAACATATTGATCCAAGATATTGAAAATATCGCAAATAATGGAGTAGTCTCTCGTGCAAAAGTTTTATTTAGAAAAATATAATATTGCTTATATATTCAATAATTAAAATATTTATTATCTGCCCTAAAAGTTTCGAACACCAATATATAAAACAAAAGAAGATTTAAAAGAAAAAGGTTTTAATGTTTTCAAGAGACTAATTTCGGTCTGTTAAAGTTTAGAACGTAGCGGTGAATGGTTAATGGCGTTTTCAAAGAGCCGACGCCGACGGCATACTATCATACTTAAACTGTTATTGTGGGACAATAAAAATATAATGTATTTTTAAACAATTGATTATTAAATTCTATACAAGTTGCTGATTATTTGAATTTGAGTCTTAGTTAAAATATTTAATTTATTTATGACTAGCGGCTTTGCCACGTGAACTACATAACTGTTTCGTTATATCACAACCCTCGGGGGTGAATTTTTGAAAAATAAAGTAGCCTATGTTGACCCTGGATATTTTACTACCTTCATTCTAAATTTCATCCAACTCGGTCGGGTAGATTAACCTGGTAAGCGTGACAGACAAACAGACAGACTTTCGCATTTATTAATATAATAAATGCTTATTATTATTTATTTATTAGTTATTATTATAAATGCGAAAGTCTGTCTGTCTTAAGTATGGATGGAATGCATAGTTATCTAGGTACATAATCGCGAACTGTAATCTTACTTAATTATGAACATTTTAACCGTTATTATAATCGAAAGAAAGGAATCTAAATATAATTAAAAAGGAATATTTAATACATTTTAGGCACATAAGTGATTCATGGTTTTGTGTAGGTTAGGTGTCCGATCTGTTTAAGTAACTGACCTGGCAGGGCCTGAAAAGGCAGAGGTCAAGAAAAGAAGGAAAAGGCAAATAAATTATTTCATTCTGAAATAATCTCGGTTTTCGCATAACTTTTTTAAAGTAAATCTGTAAGAAACAACTGATTCTTAGTACAATGATAATGAACATACCTAAAACTCTCTTGTCGTCCGCTTCAAATTTGTACCTGTATCCCGGACTAAATGAACAATATTTCATGAACCTGATGAAGTCTGGAAAGGCCAGGGTCACTAGAATCTTATGTCCTTTCCAGGATCATTAGAATAATGGAAATATCAATTTAGACGTTTGCCTTCAAGTCTTTTAAAACTATTTATTTTTTTATTTTTATGATGTCCGCTTCAGATGCTTTGTGATGCATATTTATATTATAAATGCGAATATCTGTGTATTTGTCTATCACGTTTTCACGGCTAATCTACTGGTCCGATTTGGATGAAATTTAGAATGAAAGTAGTAAAAATGACTGGGTCTAACATAGGCTACTCAGTTTTTCAAAAATCAACCTCTAAAGAGTTGAAATAGTAGATGAAAGATTGTATGAAAAATCTACGCAGCTTGACCGATTACCTTTCCGATTATTTTTCAAAAATCCACTACCGAGTGTTGCAATGTACCGAAACAGCCACGTAGATCACGGCCACGGAGCGGGCCGCTAGTAATAAATAAATATCAATTTAATAGAATAACAATATTAATAGTTTTTGAAATACCTACATTAAAATAACAAAAGCAATTCGAGGTGATTAAAATTCTGTTTTACTATATCTACTCTCCATTTAATATGTTTAATATTTTGTAACACTTAAAATTATTAGTTCTTAATAAAGATGTTTCTTAGAAAGAACCAACAAAACAAATTCACGCATAAATTTCGACTAGTCATCGCTTCCAGTAGCAGTTTGTTTCAACAACATTGTCACACACAAATACCTCCCCATGACATTATGTCAGCGTGACGTCTGTCAAATTTACCGCCAAAACAATTGACCACAGACAATAGATATGTATACAAATACTACCTTTTTTCTGCCCTTTGCTCAATTATAGATCGGTGTATTGTGGCTGCGTTGACAAAGAAATTTGGTTAGAAATTTCTCTTTTATTGCTGTCGTTCAGAGTATTTTGATTTTAAATTTTATTGCTTCCATATTTTTGTTTTACTAGGAATTTTTAGTTTGACTGTGTAATTTTTTTACATAGTGACGATATATTTTAAATTTTCAAAGATTAAAAGAGTAAAGCAAAGATTTTATTTTTTTTAATTTAAATGCAAGTCGCAAGCTCAGTTTATATGTACAATATGTAAGTATAGGGTAAAATACCCAAAGGGGCTTTTAAACTAAATGAAACCTTAAACGTATGATGTTCCACATATATATTATATATAAATATTTTTTTACAGTTAACACGATTACCAATACTAACTTCTAGAAACAGTAACATAATTGTCATTATAATCTAGACTAATCCTATGCCATGTATGTAGGTACTAGTCAATACACAAAATTTTAGCACCATGTTCTTTTCTGTAAGTCCAACTCATGTTTTCTTATTAACTGAACTAAACTATTAAAAAAGTCTGCTTTACCCTTTTCCCGCAAAGCAGAATACTCAGAGGGAATCTAATGTCAAGGCACTTTGTCCTTCACTTACATAAGTGGCGGAACTCAACGCCGCTTTATAAATGATTATTCGTAACTATGTAATTGGGCAAATTATATCAAACTTAGTATAAGTATCTACATACGAGTATGAGGGTTTAAAGCATAACAGTACCTATATAAAGCGATTTATCAAAGGTGTTATAACGTATTAATAACTCCCGCCGAGTAATAACGTGCCATGATGCTGAGATTAAACGAGATGAAGCGAATTAAATTGTTAGGGTTGTTACACACGAAGCTGGTTGATGCAAAATTTTGGTGTTTATTATAAAGTTATGATTTGATTTCTGTAAACCTATTTCTTAATATATCAGTACAAATATCTGAAATTTCAGTGTTCTTCCACACGTTAAATGTAACAAAAGATAGTTTTTTTACAATTTTTGTCTGTTGGTGTGTGTCTGTTTCTTCTAGCTAATCTCTGAAACGGCAAGACCTATTTTGGCCGGAATTATACTGGCAAAAAGCTGACGTAATAAGGAATAACTCAACTTCTTTAATTTTAGATTATCCTAAAATCTGCGATATGAATAATAGCTTTTTGAAAATTCTACGTGGATTACGTCGTAGGCACAACTAGTCATAACAATTAAACAAATTATATATTTACTAATTAATTATTTGTTATTGTAATTATCATTATATTAATAATTAACTATTTTAACACCAAAGCTAACAAAGAATAAATACCAAATAAATAAACATAAAAATTCAACCCAAGTATACACCAAGCTTTAGCTGTTTACGTAAAGCTAAAAGCTCGTGAGTGAAAGGGACGGGTATATAATCACGGCCCCGCCCTCGCAGAAGGGAGAGAAACGAGCAACGTTATTGGCTAGCGCATTATGGATTTTTAGTAGACTAAACCGCGTGCGACTGCCGTCCTTATCACGGTTTAAATAAAATCTATAATACTGTATACTTGTGTGAGTGTGTACTCACGAGGCGTCAACACAAACATAGTGACAGTTCACTTTTTCAGTGCGCAACTGTTAGCTGCCAGTGCTTTTATTGTTTTTTGATTTTTTATTTTTTTTAATTACAATTACAATGGAGGAACGTTATTCAATGGATAAATTGAAAGAGATGTCCGCGGATTTGTTGGTTAACAATCATATGTGTAGGAGTATTATGCGTAACACGCCGCCCTCGTCGCCTAAATTGAAAGGTATTTAAGAGTTTAGTTTAGTTTAGTTTTAAAAATTGTATAACGCAACGGGATTAGAGCCCGCACCTCTGAGCGATATGACCCTAAGCCATGCGATCAATTCAATTTCTTTCAACTCAATTTTGTACGTTCAGAAAATAAAAACATTTTCTAATTTCCTAATAGTGTAAATAACAGTTAAAATGTTAAAAAATATATAGAGCTACATATATCATTATTTTTTTTTTAATACCTTTTTTTTATGATGTTCCTAATATGGTTACGTAATAACCTTATTACAATATCATTTGTATTATTGTCATTCAAGTTAAGTAGGCAAATACCTACGAACGACTAAATATTTTCTTTTTAAAAATCCGTCATTTCTATATTTTGGTAAAACTACTTTTAAGAGGTTTAAAAATCAAAACAAATATTTTGTTGAATAATTATATTATATTTCATTAATAAAACATATATATTTATTATGTTTTAATTTATGAATAATAAAACATGTAGGTATATTTATTATACGTTTTAATTGATGAAGTCCTTGGCTTCTGATAGGTATGGCGCATATACGCGATGGTTATGCGTTTGATTCTCAATACGTTGAATGATTTAGTATAATAATTTCGTACATGTAGTTTAATACCAATACCTACACAATACGCAATGTTTCGGCTTCCGGCGGAAAGTGGAGATACAACGTCTTGACGCTAAGTTTTTTCCACCTACTTTAACACCGGGAAAAGCAGAAAAAAAATATAGAATTCATATTAAATTTTAATACACTAGGCCTAATTACTTTCAATCATAATACAAATAAAATTATTAAAACATTTTAGTTTTTATGATGCCATTAACACGTAACTGTTTTTGCTAATTGCGGGTGCATCATTTTCAAAAGCGCCCGCACAATCTGTATCATAAAATGTACAAACAAACAACATCTACGCAGGTAGATGATTTTACTACCAATTTTTAAATATTCAACCTTATCCCTTTAAAATAAGTATAATATTAACAAAAATCAAAGAAAATCAAAACTTAGCTGTGTTATAAAGCAATTATGAGATTTTTACAATGACTTTGAACGATACCGCCCGTATTTGAGTCTCGTACCATCTTTTGTATATCAGTCATAACATTTATAGAGGTTATATTTACCGTTATGGTGTTATCTGTACCTATAGACTAGCGCATTTTTTGTGACTTTTTCCACATTTACAATAAAAGCTCTGATACTTTTATTGTCATATTTATATTTTATGATAGTATAATTATTAAACATCAGAAATAATAGGTAAATATCTTATATTATTTGGTCTTCCTTAAGCAAAATTTAAAAAAAAATCCACAAATGTCAAAATGTATAAAAATTGCAATATGACAGATACAGATAAAAATTGTTAAACGCAATGAATATTTAGTACAATTAGAGCTAAATGCGATGAATTTAGAGCATTTAATTAAATTAATTACCGGCAATATAATTGATGTAAAACCGCAGCTGTCGATCTGTCAAATGGCCAATGGCCCATGTATTGTCTATGACCTTTAGAAAAAGAACTGTCAGCGTGGGTGGATTCCCGCCACAATTTGACAGTTTTAATTACACGTCGACTTGGACATAAGTCAATTGGCCTTAACTGAATTTGTTTTTATGGCGAATCCCCTACGGAGATATTTATCTTCATTTCATTGTTGCCGACTACTAGATTTGGATTTTATTATCAAAATTGGTTTAGGGGAGCGTGCCGAGGGATGACACCGTGTAATTGGCTCTACATTGGATAATTGTTCAGCAAATGTTTTGCTTTCATCTTTCCTAATTCAGTTTAATTCTTTTGGGAGATCTTTTGATTTTTACAATTGAATTAGTTGTAAATTTTTAAATTTCTTACTTAGTGATTGGGACGTTTGAAATGTACATCTTCAAACTAATTTAGTTTTGCAATTTACATTTGTCTAGTGATACCAGTATACCTTCTTAAAAAGTTTCAACAAATTAATCAACGTTAAATATAAATTATAGATATCTATTTTATAAAGTTAGTAAAGAAATAAAGTTTCCAAAGACAATATAAAAGTTATATATCAACAGAACATTATCTATAAACAATATCAAAAAGCGTTGTAATTTCAAATCACAATTGTAATAGACAATAAACATGGCGACTACAGAATAATAACCGACGCGTGGCGTGGGGTGGCAAAGGCAATTCTCGATAATTCCTATTGTTAATGTATGGATCGCTTTACGGCTATTACAAGGGCTATTTGGTCCCCAAATTGTCAGGCCACTATTAATTAACCATTTAGTGAAAAGGTAATCGGTTTAACCGATTAATCGATTAAATTGTGCGTGAAATTGTTGCAATCTTAAAGATTATATACATAGTATTATATTGGCATTCGTTATTTAATTATTTATAACCATGGTCGCACAGTGAGAGAGTGTTCGGCTATAAATGCAATGGTTATGGGTTCAATCCTGAATCAAGAATTTCTCTCGTAAGACAAAGGTGACCTACGACACTCTACACGCAATGTCTCGTATTTGAGCAGAATGCAGAAAACCTAGTGTTTTGACACCAGGTTCCGCTTGCATCTATGATATATAGGATAAAACGTGAAGCTAAAAAAATGATATACTTATTCTTTTATTATTATCTTAACATAAATTGATAACTTTTTTATATCATATTTCCTCTAAACTTTTAAAAATCTTCATAGCATATTAGTACCGATGTTTTCCATTACAAGTGATAATGGATACAAATCGTGATTTTGTTCTCATCAGTGATTTTGTTATGTGTTACTTTTCGAAATGAAAACGTTTCAAGGTGCATTACAATGGTACTTTAAACGAGCAATAAGATATAAGAAAGTAAAAGAAATATACGTACATATTATTATGGACAATTTGAACTTATATAATTCAAATATTTAAAAAAAAAATGGTTCAGAACCTATGGAGAACTTTTATTAAAATGTTGTGAAATTGTGTGAAATTTTATTCAAAATGCATTTGAAAAGATGTAAGTTAACTGTCCTCTCTGAAGCTCTGATTTCAGGTCTTAAATTGCTTATAACTTTTAATGTTATACTATAAAACCGTAAACCGAAAAAAACGAATAAAATTAAATTAAAGTTTAAACACGAAACTAACAAATAGGCTTATTGCTGAGTCCATAAAACTATAGTTAAATAAAAAAAAACCATAATATTTCCTATTTAAAATAAAAATCGATGTCAGATGCGTTCATCATTTATATTTAAGACCGGCGCATATGTTGTCGCCCTTACATCTTTCAACTTTACAATTCCAGCGTTGGTTTGTTCAATTAGCGTGTTTTGAAACAATGACGGACCGACGGGGTTTCGAAATTTACATAAACATTGATACTAGTGAAGCATTTACTTGTAACGTTGATATTTCTATTTAATTTTATTATCTATGGTTAATGTTGAATTATATTATCTGTTTGTAGTAAATTATACTAATTTACATGCGACCTGCTCGTGGCTTTGCCTCGTAAATTAAAGTCTTAGAAAATTAATTAAACACAATCCAAATTATATTTTTTTTATTTATGAACCGTTTGAAATAATATTAATTATCTGTATTTGAAGTAAATTATAATATTTTATTAACAGACTAATGTCAATGTCAAATTTCAATAAATATTATAAAAAAAAATAAAGGATAACTTAAGCTAAAAGCATGTTTAAAATAAAAGAACCACTTAATACTCATCCAATGCACTTCAAGCTCCCTATAAAACATGTCGCCAGTTATAAATACATTTAAAAACGAAACGGAAGCTTATTAAGGAAGCATTCAAATTTGTCTATGACATATTTTTTTAAGACACACGCCAAAGCAGCTGGAATGAGGTTTGAAGTAAAGAGGTTATAAAAAACGAATTTTAGAGGAAGTTAGGCTAGACTATTTGCAAATTGTTTAAGTGTTCTGTCGCCACCCAGCATGGGAACCATTCAAGTGGTTAAGCCTCATTAAACGAAATTTGTTGGGTCAATGCCGAATTTAAAAAAAAAAACAAACTGTCAAAGAACTTTTTAGGAATTATGTCACAATTGAATTTATAGTATTTACTCTGTTATCAAAGGAAAAGCTACTATATTTTTCAAAATAATATTCTACTTATAGTAAACGAATAGTAATCGCTTAGTCGTATAAAATAATTTGGAAGAAATAATATTAACTTTGTAAATAATAAATTTGCTTATTTAAAAAAAAAGTTTACATTTATTAAGTCATCGTGCCATATCGTAACAACGTCTGACTGTAAGTGCAATTTGGTTGTGTGTTCGATTCCCATTCGAGGGAATCATTTTACTTGGGTACTAGGTACTTAAATTATTCTCTTTTCCACTTTCTGCCACTTAACTTGCCACATAATGTCTCGATTTCGCCCTTAGAGTGGAGAACGGAGTGTCATGTCTCTAGATTATCTGACCGGAAAATTTAATTTTAAAAGTATTATTTATTATACAACATGTGGGCGCTTAAAGACATCAACAGTTCCAAACACTTGTAATAAATGTACTATAATGATAGTCATTTGCCTGCGAAATTCACGAGATGCTAATTGACTATATGACGGCTACCATGTTTTATATAATGATGTAAATAGTTTGTTTGCTCAATTTATTTTACTTATAACATTATATAAGCTGTTGTTAAAGAAGTACGAAATATATTGAAATTTATATACAGTGGATATAAGTGGAAGCGGAGTGTCTTGACACTGGGCTATTTTTGACTATCATGCTTAGGGTCTTATTGCGACTGGTGCTGGTTTCTAGGCCCATGAACGTAGATTCGTTTCTTATATGCATATTTATGTTACAAACAGAAGTAAATGCTCTGTGCTTATTTGTTAATTTACTTACGAAATTATATATGCATAGAATAATGATTTCTCATTATTCTATTTCAGTCACATAGCTAATGTTACGACATTTAAGTACGTAAAATTTTATTACAATAAATAATTATAGTACTTCATCAAACGGATAACTAAACTATCCAATTTAAATAGCATCTAGAACTGTTACTGTAAAAATTGTGATACATACAAATACTTACTTACCGCGTAAAGCTAGATTTACTTTTTTCCTCATAGCAGAGTAGTCAGAGACAACCTAGAGTCAAGACACTCCGTTCTCCACTAACACAAACTACAGTTAATTACTCAAAATTGACATATCATAAAATCCTCCGCCAGAAACCAGTAGCCATAGGTGTTAATTGCACGCCCTGAGTTTCAAAACGTACATTAACAAAACCAATACAAATAAGCTATTTTCTAATTAAATATTTTCCCATGAACCGCATATAAGTATATTACAAAGGCACCGAAGGTTTGATTTTGAAAAAATGCCGACTTAACATCTCTTATTAGTTAGAAGTGGTACTAAAAACATTGTATTGACATTGGTGGAAGCTTTCAAGTCTGTGTCTATGGCCGTAATGGCGGCGTGATTAAGACGTTCGATTGTTTCCGGTCAATATATTTTTCATGTTATTTTGACAGTTCATCGCATTAATTATAATATTATCTGTATTTTTTTTAATAATGAATTGTCACAAATGACGTATTTATATTTATTACCGTACATGACGTATGCTAATAAACATAGTAAGTAGGTGTATAATTAATATAATTAGCATTTACAAATTGTTAAAAAATTATACTTAATTTTAGAAAACGTATATAAACATACGTAGTGGCGCAGGTTCGAATCCTGTTGTGTTCAAATTTATACTAAAAAAGTTTTCTTAAAATGTTTTTCAATTACCTAAGTGTGTGAATAACATTTTGAAAAAAAAGTTTAAAAAAATATATACAAATTGTCATTGATTACAAAATTATTTTCATCAATTATTTCTATTACATTTTAACGAATTAAAAATAACTATTTAATTACAACTAATTATTCTAATATATTTATATCTCTCTCTATATTACTTATATAGAAGAAGTATTTAAACAAGTAGCTGATGTCTAGACAAAACAGTAATTAAGATAACATTAAAGCTTGCCGCTCTAAGTACTACTTATAACCCTTTAGAGCTCCTTTGAAAAGATAAGTCATTATTGAGGCAATGCTTTGAGTTCGAGCTTCCATACACTTGCGATGCACTTGTTAATTTTTGCTCGTTACTTTATATTAGCTTTTTTTTTTCATATAACATATAACTTTATGATCTTTTACCATTGGTATATGGTATAATTTTTTTTTACGGTGGCGTAAGACAACGCTGACGTTGGTAGAGTATTGTATATAAGGTTGGAATCCCATTCAAGGGAAAACGGAGTGACTTGGCACTAGGTTCTCTCTGGTTTTTTATATTATAACAAGTATTATATACTAGACAATGGTGAATAATATCCAAAAATTATTATTTTGTATAATAACGAAAATTCTAATGTAAAATTTTGTCCACAGAATCTTTAAGTCCACAATCGGAACCAATCAACACATCTAACTCAGCGCCGGATCCTAATATTAGGTAAGAAAATTATTATTTTTTAGTTGTACTTTTTTTTTACCATAAAAGGTAGATACGTTGACGCGTAAAATACGCGTTGCCTTAGCAACTATGTATATGTTGCTCATACGAATAACAGTCAAAGACGTGATAATGTTTGCAATTATTTTTAATTTAAAAGATATGGCTTTCCGGATTTATTCTCCATTCAGCCTTTTTAAGTACTTACATAAATATTTAGGCCAAATTTCATAATAGATACTTATTTAGATTCATAGAGTTTTCTATAAAAGCATACATCATTTCGTACCTAGAAGGTACGAAATGATGTATGCTTTTATAGACATATATAAAACTAGCGGCCCGCTCGCGGCGAAGCCGCGTGATCTACGTAGCTCTTTCGGTATATTGCAGCCCTCGGTGGTGGATTTTTGAAAAATAAAGTAGCCTATGTTTAACCTTGGATTATCAACTATATATGTGCCAAACTTTCATTCCCTATTTCAACCCTTCAGAGGTTGATTTTTGAAAAATTAAGAAGCCTATGTTAGACCCAGTCATTTTTACTACTTTCATTCTAAATTTCATCCAAATCGGACCAGTAGATTAGCCGTGAAAGCGTGACAGACAAACACACAGACATTCGCATTTATAACATAAGTATGGATATGCTTTTATAGACATAGATATAGCTTGTAATGTTTGTTAATAAGCAAACATTAATTGTTTTATGTTGTCTACTATTTAGGCTACTTGAAACAGATTTTTCTTCGATTACTTTATCTTTAGTTCTCTAAATCTCTAGTACTCAATGAAAAATATAATTTTTTTACACAGGCGATACCGCACAGCGTTCACACGAGAACAACTTGCACGCCTTGAAAAGGAATTCATGAAGGAAAATTATGTGTCCCGACCAAGGAGATGCGAGTTGGCGGCACAGTTGCAACTACCAGAATCTACCATTAAGGTAAACATCACTAAAATTATTTATTTAGTGTTACTAGTGTTGGTTAATATTATATTTATTTGATTAAAACAAATTTAGGTAGGTTGGTTTATAGAAATTTTATCGTGCGCTTTTGAAGAATTATAATTATAAAACCTAGTAGGAACTATTTTTAAGATATATATAAATATTTTGTTAGTAAGCTAAGGTTCAATAATTTGACAGTCCTAATTACCAGTTTTTTGAATGTAGGTAAAGTATTGACGTATTTTTTTTTAAATTTGTCTTTAATTGGTGAATTTTCTAAGCAAAGTAATGAAATATAGTGATCAAATAAATTTAATAATTCAATTATTCACATTTAACTATTATTGTCTATGCTTAATTATCTATGTGCTAATTCTATACATTCAAATTTAGAAAAAAAAAAACAAGAAGGGTATTTTAAAAATATCTTTTTCTTTGTCTAAATCACATGAAGTTTCACAAGACTTTTTTACAAAAAAAAAATCGAAGGTCTAAAATAATTAGTTGACAAAACTTTTCATAACAATGTTTAGCTGAAAAGCCCACACGTTCATACTTTATGTAGAAGTAAATACATACATTTGGTAACTGTTTCACAACCCACCCACATCGTGACCTGAATCATTCACAAAATGACGTGTTTTCGTAACATGACATTACTTATTAATATCAATATTCAACTCGCTTTCATAAGATGTCAAATTAGTATAAGGCTCTTTGTATGGGGTTACAGCCTATGCTTGTCAAATGATGATGTTGTCAATGTTCTTATTATTTATCTGTGGTATGTTAAAAGTATTTATAAATGATATTAAAAAAAAGAATAAAATTAGACACCATGACAGACTTAGGAAGAGTTTTTATATTATAAGTTTTATGGTAGTAAACTGACAGTTTTCTTTATTGTTATCTGTATTAATTAACTAGTATTAAGAAATAGAGGCTCTTGCATATATCGACTTGCCTTATAAACATAAAATACTCAGCAGTCTAAACGTTTAGATAGTTTTTAAGAGGCGGCTTTGAATTCCGCTGTCTTCAAAAATTTTATAACTACCTACATATTTCTAAAAACTGATTTCTAATTCCTGAATTTTCTAAATACCCCTTCAACTCTTCAAATTTCAAGCCATAACTTACGATTATCATCCGATAACTTACACTGTCCATTGTGCACATAGCCTCTGTCCTATTTACAGGCGTTGTTTAGTGTTTTACGACTACGGTATGATGCTTTAATTAGAGCCCCAATAATTTCCATCACGTACAATTTATGCTGTTTCGCTAATACGCAGAAACACGATATTAACATGTGAAACAATTTGAACTTAGTTATTGACGTTTATGTCTTAAGTGTTTGATATACTCATAAGGTTTTTTTAAAGAGTATGAATATAAAAAAAAAAAACATATATAACGATTTAATATGGCAATGGTGATTGTACTAGTTTAAAAGTTGAGTTTTTTTAGCTTCACGTTGTATCATGTTGCACACATCTGGGTAGGCAGAGAGAACGTAGTGTGATGACACTCCGTTCCCCATTTTGCGCCGATTTTTGGAGGCATTGCGTGCTAAGTGGCGGAACTTAAGGCAGAACGAAGAAAATGGATATTTCCACTCTTCGAATGGGAATTCAACCCACAACTAGTTCTTTACAATCACACTTGTGCCACTGCGCCACGACTGGCCTCATACATAATGAGTATAATTGTATAGGGTAAATGATTTGAGATGATGTTTTTATGTAAAACTAAACCATTTTACTAAATAAACAATTATTTTTTGTAGCTTTACGCTTTTTTGCCCGAATAATCATTTCCATGAGAGAAAATTTGCAGACGAAGCTCTTTTCTCATTCTACAAAATCAATTACAAATTCATTAGATTATTATTAATAGGTAATTCAAAACACAATAAACATCAAAAGAATAATTACTAAATTATTTCACCAACGTCACGATCTTTTAAAAAACTTTTTACTCTATCAAATAAAAATAATTAATACCACATACAAATACCGTACGCCAATTTAAATTTAAATTCTTCGTAAACACTGGCTGTCCAGTGTCCAGTCATAATGTCAATTATCACTTCCACTAAAAAAAGAAAACCGGTAGAAAAAAAAAACGTGTTTATGGCTCATTCGAATTTTACATTCACGCTAATTTGTTGATATGCATTAATAAAAGAAACCGACCGAGTTATTCAGTAGCTGTGCGATGCTAATGAACATTAATGCCGGAGAACGTTTTAAAGGTAGGAAAATATATAAAAAAAATATGGTTTATCATTAGTAAACTATAGGCGTATGGAATTGACTGCGTTTTATCGAGTGGTAGACAACTTAATTGTTAGTTGTTCTTTGTTTTTTTTTCGGATTTACGATTTTGTTGGGCTTAGGGTGAAATTTTGGATGTAGATATTATGATGATATGTTTGTTTTATAATGTAGAACATGTGTTTATATACTTTCTATTTAAATTAGTAAGTACTACCTTATTATTGTCCAATTTAATACTTGTTCACACACTTAGGAAATTGAAAAAGATATTTTTTTGAAAAATATAATAATCTTTTAAGCGTGTCTTTTCCATAATTACTATTATTTACAAAATTTTATATTTATTATATTCGTGTACTGTTAATACTACTGCATTTATAATATGTATAATTTAAAATTTAATATACTTTTTTCATTCCAAACTTGTGTCTAGCCGTAATCTTAATAACTTACAAATATCAGTTGTCTATGGCCGGGCATCTGTTTTATGGTGCGATGATACCAATTAAAAACTATTTAATTAACTGCGGCTACCATTTGATGCGTTATAAACTTAGATATTTCGTGTGTTTGCTTATTGTGATGAACTTTTATAGCGTTATGAGGTCGAATATATTGGATTTCAAAGAGAAATAATTATAAAACGTTGGCTTTTCTAAAATGTGGTATATTGTTTGTCATTTAGTTAGAAATATGTTTATTTATATATTCTTTTTTGCACACATATTATGGTAAAAACATCGTTATATTTCGCATCTTGACTTAACTCTAAAAAGCATTCTCTTCCAGCCAGTTTTGTCGTGTAGAATATCAAAGTATAGGTAATAAAAAGGTACACAAGTATATTTTCTAGTTATACTTATACATAATAACTCACATAAAAATATATAATATACGTATATAAACACATAGATACGTTTAAAATTAATATAATTCTTTAAATTATGTATAATAATGTGTGGCTGTATATATCACAACCTTAAACAAATAGAAAGTAATAATCTTGTCTGTGATATAACAGAAGGCGGCCATTTTGCGTGCAATTTTACTGCAAAATTCCCGCCAATTAACACGTAATTCTGCATTCACAAAAGGTGTTTTAAAGGCTCTAAGGGTATTTACTTACGCACTTTGTTGTAAACGGCCATAACCGTCTTAATGATTTTAGTATTGCTTTTCGATGTTTTTGCTTACTATGTGTCTGTTTATTTTCTGTTAATATACCGTTAATATATAGTCAAGAAATAATATTTAACTTTTCTTTTTAATATTAAACTCTTCAGAGCGGTGAAAGTAATATGATTTTTGTGATTTGAATATATATTAGTGATATGTTATGCACAGTCACCAAAGAGTAGAAAAAAACTATAATTTAATTAATGATTTAAGATTTTAAAGCGCATGTTTAAGCATTCTGGTTGGTTAACTAACAAAATATTACTAATATTCCTTAATATATAACATTTGTGAAGTAAGCAAGATTCGTCTTTTACTGTCCCAATAGAATCTAACTCAGCATTGATTTTAATTAAAAAATATTTTCGATACCTTTGAAAAGTAATAAAAAATGGTTATAATGTAACAGATAAAATATGAATTATTTCATATTAAATAATTAGATTTAGGCAATGTTGTCTGAAAGTTGTAGCTTTCCGTCGGATGGATAATATTGATACAAGAATGAATGACGGTTTTTAAAAGCAGACGGGTTATACAAATTTGCTTCAAAATCTTCACATTTACTAATTTATTTAATTAGTAAACATGAATATTAAAAAATGTAATAATTACAAGGATTTTAATAAACTATAAAAAATGTTAAAAATATATTTATTATAATTATTATAATTTCCCAAATAATATACATTTTCTGCCATAATAATATTCAAATATAATTCCTTTAACGTAATTAATTAGCGATAGTGTGTGAAGTGCATCTCAGTTGTAAATGTAGGGATGATCGTCGAAATAAACCTGAGTGATAAGACATTAGGTATTTATTGATACCCGTTTATTAGTCTAATTCCAGTTTTAATAGTGTTTTCGAGTTCTTTATAGCGGCAGGACTTGTTTTATTATTTTATTTTAATTTTGAATTAACATACTACATGAATAGCAGACGATAAAATTTCTATGACACGTTTAAAACTTACAGAATGTTTGTTTTCACTTTAATTACTTTGTTTTAATAACTTAATTAATAATGTGATGTTATCTTGCCTGCAGGTATGGTTCCAAAATCGCAGAATGAAGGACAAAAGGCAACGTATCGCAGTTGCTTGGCCGTACGCCGCCGTTTACAGCGATCCAGCGTTCGCAGCGTCTATATTACAAGCCGCTGCATCATCAGTGGGACTTCCCTACGGATACCCCTCCCCGGCCCTCCTCCCTCCCTTCCATAACCCTCAATTATTACCCTCCGGTTACCCCTACCCTTACCCTCCTTACCCCAGATACCCGTACATCCCTCCCACCCCACCTTCCCCTGTCAACGCAGAATCCAACCTGCGGCCCGCGTACCAAAATTTCAATTTAAACGTTGATAAATAAGACTTTAGTTTTAAATACGTTTTAAGATTGAACAATTACAAACAAGATGTCGGTTTTAAATAGTGTAGACAGATTTATTTTTTCATTTGAAACTTGAGAGTTGTTTTAATGATAATTTTCACGCCATTTTGTATATAATTGATTATGACATGAAATGTCAACTGTCATGTCAAACTATGAAGTTGTATTGTGTATATGTAAATAAGTTTTTAAGATTATTACGTATTTATTTAAATTTAGGTTTAATAATTAGATAATATTAATAAATAATATTAATATCTTTCTATGTTTTAGTAAATTAATCTCTATATATAATAAAAGAGTAGAAAAGTCAATTCTGTACATGAAAAATTTCAGAAAAATTTTAATTGGGTGTGTTAGTATATCGATAACAGAGGCCAAAAATCCACTCAGTAGAATTTTTGTCTGTCTGTCTGTCTGTCTGTCTGTCTGTCTGTTAATTTGTTCGTCAATCACGCAAAAACTACTGGATAGAAACGAATGATTTTTGGTATAGTGATAGCTTATAGTCCAAAGGTACATATAGGATAGTTTTTATCCCGGTTTAGTATGTAGTTTTTTTGAAAAAAATAAAAAACCGATATAAGTAAACTATTTGTATACTGACATCTACCGGGTAGAAATTAATGTTTTTTTGTATGGAGTTAGTTTAAAGGTTAGAGCAACATATGGGATAGTTTTCATCCTGGTATTCTATACAACTGCCGCAGAAAACCAAAATAAAAAAAAAAAACATTTAAATTGTGTTGATAGTTCACGAGTGAAACTAAATTTGTTTTAATATCACTAATATTACTTAAAATAATTATAAAATAAATTGAGCACAACATTTATTGAAGATAATTTGCTATAAAAAATACATTTGACCGGTCTACAAAACTTTATATTATCTATATGACAACAAATGTCACTACGTTTTCTGTCACCATCTGTTATTATATAGTTGACATTGTACTAGATATATTCGTACTCATTAATATTATTATAAAAATGCAAAAATCTGTATCTCTTCTATAGTATGTTTTCACGGGTAATCTACTGAAATAGTTGATGAGGCAAAGTCAAATATAGGCTACCTCTTTTTTTTTTAAATAATTCCAGAGGTGCTCAAATAGGGTATGAAAGTAGTAGTTCACCCAGCGACGTCGCGAGCGGGTCGTTAGTTTACCCCTGGTATTCAATACAGTTCCCGCAGAAAAATAAAAAGTACCAATGTCAAGTTATATTGATTATTTGCAAGTAAAGGTATTTTTTTAATACCAGTAAGTAACACAATTGTAAAATAAAATAAAAAGTCTAAAATTTATTTAACATATTATGACCAGTTTATAATACTATATACCTGATGGTATATATGTACGAAATCTGCTATCATATAGATATATGATAGCAGATTTCGTACGTTTTCTTACTAGATCAGTTATCACTATACGTTATCAAATAGTATAGACATTGTACTAGATGTATCGATGATTTTCGCAAGAATATAATTAGTGACGCAAGGTTAAATTTAGACCACCCCCCTTTTATAAAAAAAAAACCAATCCCAAAGAGGCAATAGTGGATGAAAGTGGTAGTTCACGTGGCGAAGCCGCGAGCGGGTCGCTAATATTAAATAAAGCAAATTAAAAAATGATAGGTATCTTTTATCTGTTAAGACCTTAAGATATAAGGAGCGAGCATTTTAAAATTAAAACAATAAAGTAAGAAATTATTATATAATACGATAAGACTTTATTTTAAAATGTATAAAAGACATTTTGTAAATTTCTATCCATTCCATTATGTACAAATATTTTTTTCAATTTTTTGTTAGGTATTAAAATTAAATAAGCGGTTAAATGAATAATCATAACCTTAGGCAAATGCCTATTCTTTAGCAAATAAATTAAAATTATACATTGAAAAAGACCATTTAAAAAATATATTTAGAACTAGTCCAATATTTATTCCAATAACAATAATATTATTCAGTGTGTTTTTTTCAATATTACTTTTATAATGACCGCGGATATGTAAATAAATAAAAGACGTAGGAAGCATCTTTTTTATCCTCAGCCTATTATTTTGTAAAAAAAAAAATGTAAATTTACTGGTAATTAAGTGTTCATAGATTTTAAACTTTCATCATTTTGAATGTTAGTAATAAGCTCAATGTAAATGAATATTAAATATAAAAAAGATATGAAGTTATATATATTTATTGTTTCATTTTTCTACTTTTCACTACATTAGAAGGCTCGTTGAGGCCCAAATGTTTTTTTTAGCTTCAAGCTGTATCCCGCATACAGCAGGGTAGGCAGAGGGAACCTAGTGTTAAGACACTCCGTTCCACACTTTCCGCCGCATTCGTACGTATTGCGTGTTAAGTGGCGGAACTTAACGCCGCGCTTTGCCTCGATACCAGAGCGAAGAAAATGGAAATAATAAATATTCTCACTTCTCCAGTGTAAATCGAACCCACAACCAGTTGTTTACAGTCACACGCTTGTGGCACTGCACCTCGACTGACCCCATAATGTACCTATTTGTATTTATATTATCTTTTGTTTTTGCAATTACTACACATTTTGAAATGAAACTATTTTTAACAGGATTAATCGCATATATTTTTGGTATTCGAAAATACATTTTTAGAAACCCGACGTTTCGAACACTTTACAGTAGTCCGTGGTCACAGGTAGACTACCTGTCATAGTAATACCAAAAATATACGCGATTAATCAGGTTAAAAATAGTTTCATTTCAAAATATTATTATTAATATATCGACATAATAAACATTAAGATATAATAAATTTTACATAATATGGTTAAAATTCAGTCATTTGTAAAATTTTGTATTCACCTAGGTAAACAAGTATGTTCCCCTAAAACAATTATTTAAACTATACTCATACTTAATATTAGTTCATTATTATACATCAAACTCGAGCTATGAATACACAAGCATTCGCGAACAATGAGAAGTCAATAAAAACAGCGTCACGTCAAGAGTATATAAAAAACATATAAGTGTACATTAAATTGTGTGTTTTTTTTTAACTTTGGAAATGCAATCTATATTAAATATATTATAAAATATAAGAATTCTGCCATCCTTTATTTTTCTCTATTAATATTAGTACCTACTAGATACAGTTGATACGTTAAGCATGTGTAAGTATATCACTTTATACAAAAGTAAAATGCCAGTTATATTATTTTTGTTTAAAGATATTAACATAAACTACTCCTGCAATGCAAAAGAAATCTGAGGGGATAGTGTGGGAGGCCTAAGAAGTCTTTAGACCTGGACGAGGGTGCACGGATTAGATCTTTTCCCTCCGCATGATTATACATTTTTTTGGCTGTTAATCAAAAAGTTCACTTGATCTGAAAAAGCCCTTCCCATTGTGTGAAAGAAATTATTAAAAAGATTACGCCCTTTACAATCTGAACGGATTCTTATTGTAAGCTGTAAAGTGTCTTTGTCGAGATCATTAAGCCCGTGTACGAGTAATAGAAGATAAAGAGTAGTGCGACCTCTTCGTAGGATTTATGGATTCGATTTAGCTGATTTAATCCGTTAAATTTCATCTTCCCTGTCCGCGTCTATTTTTTATTAAGGATACAAAAAATTTGAATAATGTTGATAAAGTTAAATTTTCATCATTTAGATCTTCTTGGGTAGGTATAGGTACTATATTAGGTATCTTATTATTACCTAGTACTTATGTTATTATTGTTTTCATCACTTTTAATAATACTTTTTAAAGATTTCTAAAATAAAGTTTATGGAGAAATTGATGTTTATTCTAAAGTTCAATAAATATCTAATATATTGAAGTTTAAAATAAACATCAATTCTATCTAATGTAATAAATAAATAAAGTTTCTTACTTTGTTTGCTACTGTTGTACTTTGTTTGGCTAATCTTCGGAAATACTGAACCGATTGGCAAAATTACTTCATATATTTCAGTTCATTCAGTTACACTATAGAGTAGTGTGTAGTGTAAGTGGCTCAAATAAGGGATAAAAGATGCAGATCATGGTGGGTACGCTAGTATCATATATTTTAAATTACACTTTTATTAAATACTTAGCTAAAAGAGCGACTATAAAAGTTATACTTTAGCTTGCGTCTTGTGTAGACAGAGCTTCCATCTATTGAGGAAAAGAGCTAAAATAAACCGCCATCTACTGGTGAGTAGATAAAATTAAATTGTTTTTGTTAAATAATACGCAGGTTATTTTAAAAGAACAAACAATTTTTACCTATCATAAATATTAAGAAGGGAATTCGAAATATTATTCAATAACATTAATTATCATAATTTTAATGTTATTTTTTTTTAATTTTCAATATTGTTAATCTGTAATTCTAAACTTCAACTTTTGACAGTTCGCTACTTCCTGTTTAAATAGGACATTATCTTGTTATGATTTGAATTACCGCAAATTATTTCCTCATTTAAATTTTAAAATTACTGCAGTGTCGAATAAAATGAAATAGTTAGAGTTGAAAACTTTACTTACAAAAATAATGGAGCAAATATACGCATTGGGAATTTACTGCATCGAGCATGTGCAGTACTGGTAAATATTGATTTGTGGTCAAAATTGGTTCATTAAAATGTATTCATTTTATCATTTTCCTATGTACTGTTTATGGGTTAATTTTTATTTATTTAAAAGAATATACTTTTGTTCATAATAAGAGAACAAGTCGGTATTACTTTCCTTTTTTCGTTTTATAAATATGTTCATTTTAAAAATATATTCTCATGAAAATACTTTTAAATATTTGCATTTATAAATGTGATCGAATTTAATTATTTATTTTATAATCATGTTAACATAGTAATGCGAATTAGATATTTTTTTTAATTAATAAAATACCAAACTTTCTTAAATTAATAATTACTTAAAATAGCACTTTACTAAGTACCATCTTTCTCCCCTAATTATTCATACATAATATACACATGTGATTAGACTATATATTTTTAATAAGTACATTATTTTAAAAAAATATACTGCCTTCCAATTATATTAAGTAAAATATTTTATGTAATAAATTTCTTATAAAACTTCTTTAAATAACTATTTTAAATTTATAAAGTTTTATTTTTTTTTGTGTATTTACAGGTTCAGAGACTATGCAGGATATTTTGAAATGGTCAATAAAATTTCAGATCCACATAATATTATTGAAGTGTTATTTCCCCTTATGTCTATTGTGGACTCAGTATTTGCTACGCAACTGCTCTTTGTCATGGCTTTTGGTGGGTGGATGAATTCTATTATCAAGTGGTAAGTTTGTTCCAAACCAATATAATTAAAATGAAAGTAAAAGTAATATGCTTAAAGTTATTTTTATTAAGAAACATAAAAAAAAACATAGAAAATATAAAAAAAATATGTTTGAGACCACTGCGGAGTAGTGTGAGAGTGTTTGACTGTAGCTATGGGTGATGGTATGTGTCCATTGTGGGTTTGACTCCCGCTTAGGGAAACGATCATAAGTAAAACTATATTGTTTCTGCGCAGTGGTAATAAGACAAAGCTTTGCATTGACTTCACCAATCAACAATATCTCACATAAAGGAACTACTAATACAAACAAAATGCACAATTTTAAATCTCCAGGTGGCTTTTAGAGGACCGTCCATATTGGTGGGTGCAAGAAACAACATTTTACAAATCAGATAAGCCTTATCTAATGCAAACGAGTCAAACATGCATGACCGGGCCGGGGAATCCCTCGGGTCACACTACAGCCGCAGCTTCTGTGTTAATATTGTGTATTATGTGGATATCACATGTTATTAATGATAGGTAAATATATATTTGTTTATTTTAAAGTATTTTCAGTTTTGTTGATTGTCAGTTCATTTCTTAAAACCCTTATATTTTAAATGCGAAAGTCTGTCTGTTTGTCTGTTACGCTTTTACGGGTAATTCAGCAGTCCGATTTGGATGAAATTTAGAATGAAAGTAGTTAATAATCTGGGGGTTAAACATAGGCTACTAATGTTTAAAAAATCAATCTTCTAAAGGATTGAAATGGGGTATTAAATTTTATTACAAAAGACTGAACAGCTTGACAGCTTGTAATGATTTTTTCGATAAATATAGTTGATAACCCAAGGTTAAGCATAGGCTACTTAAATATCCACCCCCCGAGGGTTGCAGCACAAAAAAACGCGCGCGCGCTTGTTTTAAAATAAATGTCTTTTTCAATTTCTCCTGTCTTTCCTACTTTCCTAGTCAGATGCAGCGCGGCGTTAAGTTCCGCCATTAAATAAGTTGTCGCGATTTCAGGCGGAGGGCGAAGAACAGAGTGTCTTGACACTAGGTTTTCTCTGTTCACTGTAATATGCAGGAAAAGCGTGAAGCTGTAAAAAACCCATCGGAAAAAATCGAATATATATTTTTTATTTATATGCAAATTAAGACTTCTTGTTCCTTTTTAGTACCTTGTAAAAAAGTTCCTTTTAAGTATCTTATAAAAAAAGAACCTTATAAATAAACTATGTCTTTACGTTTTCTTTTCAGAAAATGGACAGTCTGGTGGTGGAAACATATTACCTTTCCATTGTTTGGCTTTGGTCTCGCCTCAGTGATGTTTGCTAGAATGTTCGTAGCTACCCACTTTCCTCATCAATGCTTCTTTGGTGCTTTATTAGGTGAGTAATCTATATAAATAAGTCTGTTTGTAATATTAAAGTAACCACGTTTTACTAAATTTGTGTGTATGTACATATAGGGGCCAGTAGTAGCGCAGTGGCACAAGTGTGTGACTGTAAACCACTGGGTGTGAGTTAGATTCCCACACGAGGAGTGGAAATATTTAATATTTCCATTTCCTTTGCTCTGGTGTCGAGGCAAAGCGCGGTGTTGAGCTCCGCCACTTAATACGCAATGTCTCCGAATTCGGCGGGAAGTGGGGAGCGAAGTGTCATAGTAGGTTCCCTTTGCCTACTCTGCCGTGTGTGTGATAAAGCGTGAAGCTAAACAATACATGGTACATATATCAAAAGAATAGTCTTATCATTTTTGTTTGTCTGTGTGTTCTGTTAATCTTTGGAAACGCTGGGCTGTTTTTGATGGACCTTTCAATGGCTGATAGCTGTTATAAAATGGAATATGTGACTGTCAGGTGTATTCCTGTCACCCGCGCTCTGTATATACGTGACAGACCCGTTCATCTGGCAGTACGGGCCGCACCTCGCCACGCCACAGCGCACCGTATTCCTGTGGCATACAGTCAGACCCTGTCCCATTACTAACTGTCAATGCTAAACGTCTCCATATGTGACTGTCAGGTGTATTCCTGTCACCCGCGCTCTGTATATACGTGACAGACCCGTTCATCTGGCAGTACGGGCCGCATCTCGCCACGCCACAGCGCACCGTATTCCTGTGGCATACAGTCAGACCCTGTCCCATTACTAACTGTCAATGCTAAACGTCTCCATATGTGACTGTCAGGTGTATTCCTGTCACCCGCGCTCTGTATATACGTGACAGACCCGTTCATCTGGCAGTACGGGCCGCACCTCGCCACGCCACAGCGCACCGTATTCCTGTGGCATACAGTCAGACCCTGTCCCATTACTAACTGTCAATGCTAAACGTCTCCATATGTGACTGTCAGGTGTATTCCTGTCACCCGCGCTCTGTATATACGTGACAGACCCGTTCATCTGGCAGTATGGGCCGCATCTCGCCACGCCACAGCGCACCGTATTCCTGTGGCATACAGTCAGACCCTGTCCCATTACTAACTGTCAATGCTAAACGTCTCCATATGTGACTGTCAGGTGTATTCCTGTCACCCGCGCTCTGTATATACGTGACAGACCCGTTCATCTGGCAGTACGGGCCGCACCTCGCCACGCCACAGCGCACCGTATTCCTGTGGCATACAGTCAGACCCTGTCCCATTACTAACTGTCAATGCTAAACGTCTCCATATGTGACTGTCAGGTGTATTCCTGTCACCCGCGCTCTGTATATACGTGACAGACCCGTTCATCTGGCAGTACGGGCCGCATCTCGCCACGCCACAGCGCACCGTATTCCTGTGGCATACAGTCAGACCCTGTCCCATTACTAACTGTCAATGCTAAACGTCTCCATATGTGACTGTCAGGTGTATTCCTGTCACCCGCGCTCTGTATATACGTGACAGACCCGTTCATCTGGCAGTACGGGCCGCACCTCGCCACGCCACAGCGCACCGTATTCCTGTGGCATACGGTCAGCGCTGTGGCCGCCATATTGACTGGCGTGGTGACGTACTATAGTTTGGTATTGTGTGGCCTGGATCCGCATTATACTGTTAAATTGGTGAGTGTTTTGAATAGTATATGTTTTAGAAATTAGTTTGTTTTATTAAGTGGTTTTTTTATTACATGTGCATGATGATAACTATAATTTTATTTTTTTAAGTTAAATGTATTATTACGTATAGTAATGTAGTTGGAAAGAAGTTAGTGTCTTGACACTTTGTTTTCTGTTTGTCACTCATATTTTGGGGATGGTGTGGAGTGGTAGAACTCAACGCAAATCTTGGTCCTAGATTCCAGAGAGTGAAAATGAACATTTTAATATAATCATACCCCCGAGTGGGAATACAACCCTTGTTTTGCGTCATGATAACGTTGAATTATAATATTACTAGCGGCCTGCTCGAGGCTTCGCCGCTTAGATTGCCTAATTGTTTCGTTATATTGCAACCCTCGGGGGTGGATCAACTATATTTATTCCAAAATTCATTACAATCGGTCAAGCGGTTTAGTTTTTTCATGTAAACTTTCTTCCCCTATTTCAACCCTTTAGTGGTTAATTTTTGAAAAAAAGTAGCCTTTGTTAGACCCATAGTTATTTACTACTTTCATTCTAAATTTCATCCAAATCGGACCGGTAGATTAGCCGTGAAAGCGTGACAGATAAACCACACAGACTTTCGCATTTATAAGTATGGATTTAAAATGATTTAAAAATACTTTATTGATATCCTGGTCCTCTGGTTAGTAACTACAGTTATTTCACGCTTTTAAGTCAAAGGGAATTTAGTGTCAAGACACTCCGTTTTCCACTCTCCATCTTCTCTACAAAGCTTTTGATTTCTCGTGGAATTTAATGCACTGATTGCCTTAACACTACCTTCTCTCAGAATACCCTACTATGCATAAAATATCTTTTTAGTAACACATATATGCAATTCGTATTTTTCATAAAATGTTCGAAAAGCGAAAAACGGAGTTAAACACCGTTAAAATACCATTTTTTCAGGCGTTCCGCTGGTGTGAATCACCGGATAATATTCAAGTGTCATCGACTCCAATGTTCGGAATAGTTCTATACACTGCCAATTTACTAGGCTTTGCTTTGTCAGCGTCACCCAAAGTGGCTATGTGAGTATTTTTAAAGTGTTATTCTTTTTTTCGCAGCAGGATTCGAACCCGCGACTTTTGGAAACTGTCCAGGCGCATTCAACATTTTTATATTACACAACTTATTTTCTTTTTTTTTAATTTCGGTGTGTAAAATTTCGAATTTTTATACGTTTTCTAAAAATGATTTTTTCAATTTCTTAAGTTTATGAATACACTTTAAAAAGTTTAACAAATAAGTAAAAAAATATATTTCAAAAAGAAATATAACAAAATTAAGCGGTAACAAGTATATATAGGAATTGGAATGTAGTTCTTTAAGAACGTAATAAAACTTGTTCGGTTGTCAGTTCAATACCCACTCAAGCTTCACGCTGTATCCCGCACACAGCAGGTTAGGCAGAGGGAACCTAGTGTTAAGACACTCCGTTCCCCACGCACCGCTGAATACGGAGACATTGCGTGTTAAGTGGCGGAACTTAACGCCGCGCTTTGCCTCGACATAAGAGCGTCGAAAATGGAAATTATATATATGTATTTTATTACTTCTGTATCAGAAAAGGATTCAAAGTATTTTTCATTTCGAGATACCAGGCCAGCATAAATATAGTGGAGTTTTAAAAGAAGTTACTAGCAGTTACTTGTATGTAACAATACACAATGTCTAGATATTAAGCGTTGCTTGGAGGACGGAGTGTCTAGACACTAGGTTCTCTCTGACTAACCCGCTATGCGGGTAAAAGCGTGAAGCTTTAAAAAATAGTGTACGTAGTAAAATTTAACTATCGTTGGCTGTCATTATTCCATCAGTAATTTATGAATTTAAAAATGGATAAAGATTTTGGTCTAGACAAAAGAATTTTATAATAAAAAAAGAGGAACGGAGTGTGCCTACCCCGCTATGTGCGGGATGCAGCGTAAAGCTAAAAAAAGGAAATTAAAATGCAGCGGGATTCGAACCTGCGTCTTTTCTAAACCGTGTAAATAATACTTTAAAAAATTAAAAATCTTTCTCTTTCCAGGTTCCGCCATTACACAAAAAATCGATCGTTAATAATATCGATATTCGCAACAGCAATATCGATATACGGTTTCAAGCAATTGCAAGAGAACATCCCTAGAAGTAGTGCCTTTCGATATTATTCCTTACATTTTATATTAAATGTAATAAAACCGGGGGTTCTGTTACGATTCATACCGGTTTTGTCTATGTGGCCTTATGGGAAGGAAAAGATTCAATAATTAGGAAAAAAATAGTTATTCCCCTTTAAACGCGATTAAAATTAATTGCAATTAACATTTAAATATTAACAATTCATAATTTGCTTTTAAACATTTTTAAAGTGTTATTCCACACTTAGGAAAATTGAAAAAGACATTTAAAGAAATTACAAATTGAATTTGAATTTTTCATTTTTCCTATGTGTGGAATAACACTTTAAAAATGTTTAAAAGTATTTAATACATAGCATTCTCTCTTGCCAAATAATTGTTCGTAGAATAATCTTTGGGTAGCAGAAATTTGTAAAAATCTCTACAGAGATGCTAACAACAAAAATACGTTGTAATAAAGCGTATAAGAATTTCGACGCAGCGGATAGTAGAACGCATGGCTCAGTGGTGAGAGCGCCTGAACGGTGTTCAGGAGGCGCGGGTTCGAATCCCGCTGCGTTCAAATTTTTATACGTTTTCTTTAAATGTCTAATTCGTTATTTGCTTGTGGTGAAATCATAATTTGTTGAAAATTAATTACTTCTTAATGTTTATGCTACAATTAACAATGAATTAATTTTTAATTGAGATTTTTGATTTAATTTAATAATTTTTTTTTTTTTATGACATGATTTAAATCAAATTAACAGTAAATGTTAAGAGGAGATTATCGAAATATAATAGTTAAAACTGCATTTAAATTAGTTAAGCCGTTTTTGAGATTAACGTGCACAAACGTACAGACAAACAGAAATAATATAAAAATCATTTTTTTTTTGGTTTTATTATATTGATAAATGCCCTTAATAAATTTTTTTTTATACATCTTCCATGTACATATGCGATCAGTTACATTTTTATTATATGTATGGATTACTGTAATATATTTAGAAAAGTTTTTTTTTAGCTTCACGCTGTATCCTGCACACAGCAGGGTAGGCAGAGGGAACCTAGTGTTAAGATACTCCGTTCCCCACGCACCGCCGAATTTGGAGGCATTGCGTGTTAAGTGGCGGAACTTAACGCCGCGCTTTACCTCGACACCAGAGCGAAGAAAGTGGAAATATTAAATATTTCCACTCCTCGAGTGGGAATCGAACCCACAACCAGTCGTTTACAGTCACACGCTTGTGCCACTGGGCCACGACTGGCCACAACATTTAGAAAAGGTAATTTGCCATTTACATAGTAATATTTAAAGTTATTACTAGGAACTGCCTCTTTGCTCTGCATGGCGGGAAGAGCTGAGCGAAGTACATATTTAATATTATTACATGTTAAAAAACGTTTGAAAAGCAAACACTTAACACTAACATAACACTTAACGTTCCACAGCCTAAGTCTATGGGCACTTTTTGACCATTTAATTACCATTTATTCAAAAACTACATTTACAATTGTCACCAAAACACTTCACAGCACACAAGACACTGTGCTCGATATCCCTGACAAAGTTCAGAGGTCTACTACAAATAGCCCAGGAAGAGTTAAACCACAACGAAACACACTTTTGACCAGTAAGAGCTGAATTAAAGCTCAATTAAAAGACGTTTGACTGTAACCGCATTAGTTGTGGGTTCGATTCCCACTCGGGGATTTTATTATTTTCTTAATTATTTTCTTTTTCTCCTTTAGTAAGCAGACATTTCACAATGTCAACAATCTCGAATTCGGGTGCAAAAAGGAGAACGGAGTGTCTTAACACTAGGTTCTTTCTGACTACTCTGTAATGGGGGAAAAAGCATAACTTCCATTTTAAGAGGCACTGCATTAATATTTTTAATATTATTTCTTATTCTTAATATATATTTAGATAGTTATTTTTATTGCCTAATAAAAAACACTGTGATATTTTATTTTATTTTAATTGTTGCACGAAATTAAAAAAACTAAAAAATTTTACTTGTTTTATTGTAAACCTCCTTTTTTTACCATTATAAAGCATGACTAAATATTTTTAAACATTTTTAAAGTGTTATTCCACACTTCGGAAAATTGACAGAACCCCTGGACGGTATTCAGGAGGCGCGGGTTCGAATCCCGCTGCATTCAATTTTTTATACGAGTACGTTTTCTAAATGTCTTTTTTATTGATTAAAATATTTTTTTTATATAATCTACTGACGTATGGCTACATTCGCGTTTATAATTTTGATATGGATTCCTCAGAGTCGAATTCGAACCCACGACCAATCGCGTTTCAACTGAGCCATGGTGGCTTGTTATATACAAATTTAATATATTAAAAAAAAAAATAGCTTCACGCTATCCCGCACACAACAGGGTAGGCAGAGGGAACCTAGTGTTAAGACACTCCGTTCCCCACTTTCCGCCGAATTCGGAGGCTTGCGTGTTAAGTGGCGGAACTTAACGCCGCGCTTTACCTCGACACCAGAGCGAAGAAAATGGAAATATAATTTCCACTCCTCGAGTGGGAATCGAACCCACAACCAGTCGTTTACAGTCACACTCTTGTGCCACTGGGCCACGACTGGCCCATTTAATATATTATCAATGCAAATATCCTAAAAGCAATATCTTATTCCAATAAGCGATAAATAAATTTAATTATAACTAAGCACTTCATATAAAGTTATCGAAAATGTTTTATATAGATTATTTTAATAAAAGGATCGGACGTCAAAATGGTGTTTGGAATCAAACCTGTGATATTTGACAAAGGATTTTCTTCATCTGATTTATTGCAGTATGTAAGTATCTAATGTTTTTAATTAAACTTTTTTCTTTTTCTTATATATGGAAGAGAATCTAGTGTTAAGACACTCCGTTCTCTTTTTAAAGACTATTTTTAGAGTTTTTATGGAAATTCTCAGTGGAAATGGAGAAAGAAGTGTCTTGGTTTTCTCTGCCTATCCAGATGTAAGAGCTGCTTAAAGCAAGAAACGATAATTAATCGCGTTTACTACCATTTTCTGTATATCAGCGTAGATAGAAGGAACCTAGAGTTAAAACACTCCGTTCCCCATTTCCGAAGAATTTTGAAGGCGTTGCGCGTTAAGTGGCGGAACTTAACGCCGCCCTAAAGCGTTATTATCTAAAATGGAAATATTAATTATTTCCACTCCTCGAGTGAGAATTGAGAATAGTGTGACTGTAAAGCAACTGGTTGTGGGTTTAACCAGTTACTTTGCAGTCACACTTTTTGCCACTGCGCTACGAATGGCCCTAGTCATTGCAGTCTGTTCAGTACTACATCTGACTCAAACACTCTACAGTTGTGGGTTCGATTTCCATTCGAGAGAATGATTATATTATTTTTTTTATTAGAAGAAACTTAGTTGCGGCGCCCTATTCCGCGCATTATCCGAATAATTATAAGCAAAATATAGCAATTTAATAACTTAAAGTAATTGCTATAAAAAATAATCAGGCGCTTATTTACAGATTGAGCTACTTATTAAGGAGGCGAGAATGGCCCAACGAAGGAACGATGAGAATCATTATGCCTGGTTGAAATCTAAAGAAATGGAAATTATTGATTTGGATAAATATGAAAATATTGTGAAAAAGGTATTTTTTTCTATACTAATAAATAAATAAAAGTGTTTTTTTGTAATATTATAATAACCACTTTTTACCCGCGACGGAACGGCGACTGTATATGTGTTTGGGGTGAGAGGTTGTTTGTTTGTTTGTTTGTTTGTTTGTTTGTTTGTGTGTTTGTGCAAATTACTATGTCAATTATTTCCAAAACTATAAGTCCGATTTTGATACGGTTTTCTATGATAGGTTAAGGTTCAATTGGTGTATGTTCTTAGATATGTCTTATTGCCTTAACTCACCAGGGGGCGCTGCAGTAAGCATTTTACGTGAAAACGAATGTTTTCAATTATCTCAAAAAATAATAGTCTGATTTCAATAGATTTTCAGTGATAGATTCAGGTTTAATTGGTGGATGTTCTTGGATATGTTTTATCGTGTCAAACCACCAGGGGGCGCTGCAGTAAGCATTTGTTTGTACTTTTTTTGTATTTATTTGTCTAAAATCGAAAGTACTGCTCCGATTGAAAAGAGTTTTCATAAAAAGATTTATCTTTGCTTGATGCATATTTTAAGATTTTTCTTTTTTTGTTACGGGGAAAATTCACCAGGGGGCGCAGCAGTAAACATTTGTTTATGCAAATCAAAAACTACTGGTCCGATTTACATGTAACTTTCAAGGATAGGTTCAGGCTTAATTGGTGCATCTTTTTATATATGTGCTACAGTGACCACTCATCAGGGGGCGCTGCAGTAAGCATTTGTTTGTACTTTTTTGTGTAAAACCAAAATTTTTCTTGTATTTGTTTGTCTAAAACCGAAATTACTAATTCGATTAGATAGAGTTTTCAGAACTAGATTAAGCTTTGCTTTGTGCATATTATAAGATTTTTGTTTTTTGGTTACGGTGAAAATTCACCAGGGGGCGCTGCAGTAAACATTTGTTTATGCAGAGCAAAAACTACTAGTGCGATTTAGATGAAACTTCCAACGATAGGTTCAGGTTTAATTGGTGTTTCTTTTCATATATGCGTTACGGTGACTACTCACCAGGGGGCGCTGCAGTAAGTACACTTGTTTGTGCGAAACTAAAACTACGAGTCCGATTTGAATGCAGTTTTCAATGATAGATTCAAGTTTACTTAGTGCATATTTTCATATATGTGTCATGTATGTTTACTTAGTGCATATTTTCATGTATGTGTTAACTCTCTAGAGGGCGCTGCAGTAAGTAGCTGCTTCTATTTTTTTGTGTAAAACCAAAACGACTAGTACGATTGAAAAGAGTTTTTAGTATTAGATTCCGCTTTGCTTATAGCATGTTTTTAAATTTATATTACAGTGACAAGTCACCAGGGGGCGCTGCAGTAAAATATTGTTTGTGCAAAGATAAAATGACAAATTTGATTTGGATGCAGTGTCAATGATAAGTTCAAGTTTAATTACTGCATGTTCTTGGATATGTTTTATCGTGTTAACTCACCAGGGGGCGCTGCAGTAAACATTTGTTTGTGATATTTAATGCAAAGCTACAACTACTAGTCCGATTGCGCAGAGTTTTTAGTATTAGAGTTACCTTTACTTGGTGTAAGTTTTTAGGTATTTTTTTTTACGTTATGAACACGCCAGGGGGTGCTGCATTAAACATTTAATTATGCAAAGCTAAAACTACAAGTCCAATTTGGATGCAGTTATCAAAGATAGGATTAGGCTTAATTAGTGCGTGTTTTCGTATATGTGTCATGGTGACACCTCACCAGGGGGCGCTGCAGTAAGCATTTGCTTTTATTTTTTGTGTGAAACCTATTTAGATGCAGTTTTCTGTGATAGGTTCTGGTTTTAATTACTGCGTGTTTTTATATGCCATATCACGAACTACCACGGGGCGCTCATAAATTAGTTTGTTCAAAATCAAAACTACTATTGGGTTTTGTGATTTTCACTGATTTGGTTAGACTTAAGTTTCGTGGAAATGTTACAGTGACAATCTGCCAGGCGCTGCAATAAGCATTTGATAACCAGAAAGCATTGGGTTTATAATTTCTTTTGGATTTGCATGAAGATTAATATAAAGTATTTCGATATTATGTAATAATATATAATGTGTATCTATTCACTTTAAAAAGTTTAAAATAAAAAGCAAAATTAAAAATTTTGAAAAAACCCACGACGGTTTAATTGTAATTAAAAAAGGATAAAATAACTGTAAATCCCCCGCCTAAATGAATATATGTAACGAGATGATGGGGACGACTTCGTCGGGGGCTGCCAGTTGCAATCCCTATTTTAAATATAGTAGCTAACAGTATAGATTTCGTTTTAAAGTTTTTAAAATACCAGTTATCAAAACTGTAAATTCATATTAATATTTTAATTTTTTGGGAACCTGTTTTAACAGCAAGAAAACCTATGAGAAGATTTGTGCAAACTTAAAGTAATGACAGCCCCCGACGGAGTCGTCCCCATCATCTCGTTACATATATTCATTTAGGCGGGGGATTTACAGTTATTTTATCCTTTTTTAATTACAATTAAACCGTCGTGGGTTTTTTTCAAAATTTTTAATTTTGCTTTTTATTACTAAATGCATATAGGTACCTACATATATTTTATTTAAGACGATATACTACAATAAGATTTTTGTAAATTTTGTCTACCTGTGTATATGTTTGTTCCGGTTAATCTCAAAAATGGCTGGACATATATACGTGTATATTTTTGCAAACTTTTTTAGCTTTTCTTAGCATGGTAGACAGGGATAGGGACTAACCTAGTGTCAAGACACTCTGTTTTTCTCTGTGTCACAACCAAATGCCGCCGTATTGTCGTGTTCATCAAGGTGGAAAAATAAAATAATTAAATTATGATTTCTCCAAGTCAAAATAGAATCCATAACCAATCACCACTATAGATGCTTTCCCACTTCCCCGCAATGGACCTAAATATTTAAATTTTTGTATCCATACTTATATTATAAATGCGAAAGTCTGTGTGTTTGTCTGTCATGCTTTCACGGCTAAACCACTGGTCCGATTTGGATGAAATTTAGAATGAAAGTAGTAAAAGTTACTGGGTCTAACATAGGCTACTTATTTTTTCAATAATCAACCTCTAAAGGGTTGAAATAGGGGATGAAAGTTTATATGAAAAATCTAAACCGCTTGACCGATTGTAATGAATTTTATCATAAAAATAGTTGATAATCTAAGCTTAAACATAGGCTAATTTATTTCTTTAAAATCTACCCCCGAGGGTTGCAATATAACGAAACAGTTCACGCGGCGGAGCCGCGAGCGGGCCGCTAGTAAATTATAAATGGGAATGTCTGTGTGTTTGTCTGTCATGCTTTCACGGCTAATCTACCGGTCCGATTTGGATGAAATTTAGAATGAAAGTAGTAAAAGTTACTGGGTCTAACATAGGCTACTTATTTTTTCAAAAATCAACCTCTAAAGGGTTGAAACAGGGGATGAAAGTTTATTTGAAAAATCTAAACCGCTTGAACAATTGTAATGAATTTTGGCATAAATATAATTGATAATCTAAGGTTAAACATAGGCTACTTTATTTTTCAAAAATCCATCCCCTAGGGTTGCAATACACCGCAACAACTATGTATGTAGTTACGCGGCAAAGCCGCGAGTGGGCCGCTAATAATTGAATAAGTCATTAATTTTAGTCTGTTCAATGGGACTGCGTGTGACTTTAACGCGGTTTTGGGTTCGATTCCCACTCGGGAGAAAGATTATATTTAAATTTTCATTTCTTCACAAGAATGAAGGTACAAAAGTACCTAAGACAAAGGGCGGCGTTGAGTTCCGCCACTCCACACGCCATGTCTCGAGTTCGGTTGAAAAATAGAAAACGGAGTGTCTTAACACTAGGTCTTCTCTGACAATCTCCTCTATGCGAGAAAAAGCATGAAGCTAAAAAAAAATAATTTTAGCTGTCACCAGAGCATTGTGCTGCGATTGTTGTCAAACTTGACACTTTAGTGGACCAAACCAACATGGCGGAGTGTGACATTACATCAGAAATACAGAAACTTCTAGAAGAACAACAGAACATACAACTAATGGAGGAAAATATAAAAAGTTATAAAATGAAACGATTCAACAAGGTATACCCGGAATTGGTGAATGGGAGGCGTCCTTCTGTTTCTTTTATTATAGAGTAGACTTTTTTTTTAAATATATGAATCTATTTTATTATTATTATTATGTATTTCAATAAAATAAAAAAATAAAAAATAAATAGCTTCACGCTATATCCCGCACACAGCAGGGTAGGCAGAGGGAACCTAGTGTTAAGACACTCCGTTCCCCACTTTCCGCCGAATTCGGAGGCATTGCGTGTTAAGTGGCGGAACTTAACGCCGCGCTTTACCTCGACACCAGAGCGAAGAAAATGGAAATATTAAATATTTCCACTTCTCGAGTGGGAATCGAACCCACAACCAGTCGTTTACAGTCACACGCTTGTGCCACTGGGCCACGACTGGCCACAATAAAATATGAATTTGTTATCCAGATTTTATCGATTTTATAGACTGAAATAATGTCTGATTATTGTATTTTATAATTTTGTTTAATTAAGTTTTCCTTACTGGTCATTTTTTTATACGTTGAATAAGAGTCTATTTTATTATTATTATTCTGTATTTCAATAAAATTTTAATTTGTTTTCCAGATTTTATCGATTTTATAGATTAACCCTTAAATGCATAGAGTCCTAAAAATGAATCAATAACTTTTTGCGCGGATATCCGACAAGAGTTTTGATGTCCATACATTTGGCTGAATGGTGATTCCTTCGTCCATTGACTTATCTAAAATTAACTAAAATAATGACATTTGACTTCAATATTTGTGTCTTTCTGACGTTATACCAATTGGTGCGCATTTTTGATAGCGGATTCATTTACGTACTATTAGAAGTGGATTATTAATAAAAACCCTATAAGATATGACTTATAATTTTTTTAAATATTTTTTCCGATTTCCACTTATATCAAATATTATAACCTTATTTTTTAAATAAAATTCAATAATTCATGTATTTATAGTTTAAAATAATGTCTCATTATTGTATTTTTTAATTTTGTTTAATTAAGTTTTCCTTATAGTTACTATTTTATAGGTTGAACTATTAAGTGTCCTGTGCCTTAGCAACGTACATATAACAATGTATTGTAGTGTGTGTTATATTCATTTTATTAAAGTAATACACTTTTTAAGTATTTTTTTTTAAATAGTATTAGCATTATGCATTTCTATAACTGTGCCAAATTTCATACTCCTACGACCGTTTTTTTTAAAAAAGGGATACAAAGCATTTCCTTAACCTGTCAACATATATAAAAATTTAGCCAACAAATTAGCGGAATTCATTCCTTCATTAGTGGAAGTCATTTTTCAGTTCGATGTCTGTCTATTTATTTATGAAAGTATAAAAATTGGGGCCAGTCGTGGCGCAGTGGCACAAAGTGTGACTGTAAAGCGACTGGTTCGACTCCCACTCGAGGAGTGGAAATATTTAATATTTCCACTTTTTTCCCTGTGGTGTCGAGGCAAAGCGTGACGTTAGGATCCGCCATTTAACACGCAATGCCTCCGAATTGGGCGTAAAGTGGGGAACGAAGTGTCTTAACACTAGGTTCCCTCTGCCTACCCTGCTGTGTGCGGGATACAGCGTGAAGCTAAAAAAAAGTAAAAATGTAGCAAAACTTTTTTGATTTTTTTTTACTATTTTGATGACTAAACAATATTTTCCTAGAAAGAAACTGAAGCCATAGCGGCCTGTCGTGGTTTGTGTTAACTTTAAGTTCCACCACTCACATACAGTGTAACCCATCTCGATTTCGTGTTAAAAATTTAGAACATTTTCTTAACTGCTCTGCTATACGGGAAGAAGCGTCGAATTGGTTAGCTATTATTACTATGTTTAAGTTTGACCAATAAAGTTAATAAAATCAATGATTATTAAACATACAACAAGAAAAAAGTATATAGTAGAAAGATTCTTTCTTATTAAACCGGTTAATATTTAATATTAAAATGCGGAAGTCAAATAAATATCTAAATAATGAAAAAACCTTGAATTAAAGTATGTTTGTTCGTAATAACAATCATTGCACTACATTTATAGCGTATAAATAATCGAATATGAAATCAGAAGACATTTAGGACGCCTAAAAGGTTGGCGTTAAAATGGTGTAACTGATATTTAATAAAATATATATTTTTTTAGCTTCACGCTGTATCCTACACATAGGACGGTAGGCAGAGGAAATCTAGTGTTAAAACACTCCGTTCCCCACTTTCCGCCAAATTCCGCCGCATTGCGTGTTAAGTGGCGGAACTTAACACCGCGCTTTGCCTCGACACCAGAGCGAAGAAAATGGAAATCCATACTTATATTATAAATGTGAATGTCTGTGTGTTTGTCTGTCACGCTTTCACGGTTAATCTGGTGGTCCGAATTGGATGAAATTTAGAATGAAAGTAGTAAAAGTGACTGGGTCTAACATAGGCTACTTAGTTTCTTAAAAATCTGCCTTTAAAGGGTTGAAATGGGGGATGAAAGTTTATATGAAAAATCTAAACCGCTTGACCGCAACGAATTTTGGCATATATATAGTTGATACTCCAAGATTAAACATAGGCTACTTTATTTTTCAAAAATCCACCACTGAGGGTTGCAATATACCGAAATAGGTACATAGACCACGCGGCGAAGCCGCGAGCGGGCCGCTAGTATTAAATATTTCCACTCCTCGAACCCACAACCAGTCTCTTTACAGTCAGTCGCTTTACACTTTGTGCCACTACGCCACGACTGGCCCAAGACTGGTTCATAATAAGATAATAAATTATTAACATGAATAAGCTTAGTCTAATAAAAATCTCAAGAACATCACTATGAAAGTGACATTTGTAAGTTTAAAAAAAAATGAGGTTAGGCCTCTTCGATTCTACCCGATCTCTTTAAGGGATTACGTTTACTGCTTACTTCTTATAATTCAATTTGTATAATATATTTGTTTATTAAGATATATATTTTTATAGGTTTACTTTTAGTTCTTGTTTTCGTTATTATACCTAATACTTAATAATTAAACGTATTTAAAGTGTTAAAGACATTTTAAAGAAAACGTATAAAAAATTGAACGCAGCGGGATTCGAACCCGCCCTTCCTGAATACCGTCCAGGCGCTCTCACCACTGAGCCATGCGTTCTACTATCCGCAGCGTCGAAATTCTTATACGCTTTATTACATCTAATTTATGTTATTAGCATCTCTGTAGAGAGATTTTTATAAATACACATAGTGTTTTGTCCCTCAGTCACTTGTCAACTCGCCATAAAATTGTCTATGGTACCAGAAATATATAAAAAACAAAATTAAAAATTTTGAAAAAACCCACGACGGTTTAATTGTAATTGAAAAAGGATAAAATAACTAGAAATCCCCCGCCTAAAAGAATATATGTAACGAGATGATGGGGACAACTTCGTCGGGGGCTGCCAGTTGCAACCTCTATTTTAAATATAGTAGCTAACAGTATAGATTTCGTTCTTAAACTGTAAATTCATATTAATATTTTAATTTTTTCCTAAACCTGTTTTAACAGCATGAAAACCTAGGAGAAGTTAGCAAACTTAAAGTAATGGCAGCTCCGACGAAGTCGTCCCCATCATCTCGTTACATATATTCTTTTAGGCGGGGGATTTCTAGTTATTTTATCCTTTTTCAATTACAATTAAACCGTCGTGGGTATTTTCAAAATTTTTAATTTTGTTTTTTATAAAGACTTTAAAACGAAATCTATACTGATAGCTACTATATTTAAAATAGAGGTTGCAACTTTCAGCCCCCGACGAAGTCGTCCCCATCATCTCGTTACATATATTCTTTTAGGCGGGGGATTTCTAGTTATTTTATCCTTTTACAATTACAATTAAACCGTCGTGGGTTTTTTCAAAATTTTTAATTTTGTTTTTTATTTTAAACTTTTTAAAGTGAATAGATATACATTATATATTATTACATAATATTGAAATACTTTATATTAATCTTCATGCAAATCTAAAAGAAATTATAAACCCAATGCTTTCTGGTTATCAAATGCTTATTGCAGCGCCTGGCAGATTGTCACCGTAACATTTCCACGAAACTTAAATCTAACCAAATCAGTGAAAATCACAAAACCCACTAGTAGTTTTGATTTTGAACAAACTAATTTATACTGGAGCGCCCCGCGGTAGTTCGTGGTAGATATGGCATATAAAAACAAGTTGGCCCCCTGGTGAGTTAACACGATAAAACATATCCAAGAACATGCACTAATTACACTTGAGCTTATTATTGAAACTGCATCCAAATCAAATTGGTCATTTTATCTTTGCACAAACAATATTTTACTGCAGCGCCCCCTGGTGACTTGTCACCGTAATATAAATTTAAAAACATGCTTTAAGTAAAGCGGAATCTAATACTGAAAACTCTTGACAATCGTACTAGTCGTTTTGGTTTTACACAAAAAAACAGAAGCAGCTACTTACTGCAGCGCCCCCTAGAGAGTTGACACATACATGAAAATATGCACTAAGTAAACATACATGACACATATATAAAAATATGCACTAAGTAAACTTGAATCTATCATTGAAAACTGAATTCAAATAGGACTTGTAGTTTTAGTTTTACACAAACAAATGTACTTACTACAGCGCCCCCTGGTGAGTGGTCACCGTAACGCATATATGAAAAGAAGCACCAATTAAACCTGAATTTATCGTTGAAAATTTCATCTAAATCGGACTAGTAGTTTTTGCTCTGCATAAACAAATTTTTACTGCAGCGCCCCCTGGTGGATTTTCATCTTAACAAAAAAACAAAAATCTTAAAATATGCAGCAAGCAAAGCTGAATCTAATTCTGAAAACTCTAGCCAATCGGATGAGTAATTTCGGTTTTAGACAAATAAATACAAGAAAAATTTTGGTTTTACACAAAAAAACTCAAACCAATGCTTACTACAGCGCCCCCTGATGAGTGGTCACCATAACGCATATATAAAAAGATGCACCAATTAAGCCTGAACCTATCTTTGAAAGTTTCATCTAAATTGAACCAGTAGTTTTTGCTCTGCATAAACAAATGTTTAGTGCAGCGCCCCCTGGTGAGATTTCCCCTTAACAAAAAAAGAAAAATCTTAAAATATGCATCAAGCAAAGCTGAATCTTTTTCTGAAAATTCTTTTCAATCGGATCAGTAGTTTCGGTTTTAGACAAATAAATACAAAAAAAGTACAAACAAACGCTTACCGCAGCGCCCCCTGGTGGTTTGACACGATAAAACATATCTAAGAACATTCACCAATTAAACTTGAATCTATCACTGAAAAACGTATCGAAATCAGACTATTATTTTTTGAGATAATTGAAAACATTCGTTTTCACGTAAAATGCTTACTGCAGCGCCCCCTGGTGAGTTAAGGCAATTAGACATATCTAAGAACATACGTCAATTGAACCTTAACCTATCATAGAAAACCGTATCAAAATCGGACTTATAGTTTTGGAAATAATTGACATAGTAATTTGCACAAACACACAAACAAACAAACAAACAACCTCTCACCCCAAACACATATACAGTCGCCGTTCCGTCGCGGGTAAAAATTAAATATAATCATTCCTTCGCGCAAGAATCGAATCCATAACCTTCGCGTTACAGCCAAACGCTTCCCCACTGCGCCACAACGGCTTCAATACTTTCGAGTTCAATATTTTAACTCGTAGTCGTATTTTCTCGTAATTGACGTATGTTAATGCATTGTTCATACAACGTTACTATGTAAATGAGTGTTTTTAAAATACAACGCAGATTCTTTATTTTATTGGTTCTTGAAACAGGTTCAATTTCTGCAATGGCAAAATTGTTTAACATTTTTTTGAGCTGAGCGAAGCGATGCTCTTACTGGTCAATAGTGTGTTTCGTTGTGGTTTAACTCTTCCTGGGCTATTTGTAGTAGACCTCTGAAATTTGTCAGGGATATCGAGCACAGTGTCTTGTGTGCTGTGAAGTGTTTTGGTGACAATTGTAATTGTAGTTTTTGAATAAATGGTAATTAAATGGTCAAAAAGGTTCCATAGACTTAGGCTGTGGAACGTTAAGTGTTATATTAGTGTTTGCTTTTTAAACTTTTTTAAAATGTAATAACATTAAATATGTACTTCGCTCAGCTATTTAGCAGCAAAGAGGCGGTTTCTAGTAATAAAAGTAGGTTCACACTTTCTTTCGCATAGCAGGAGAGAGAGAGAGAGACAGCGAGAGAGAAGCTTAAGGACTCTTTTCTCTACATTCAGCCTGAATTCGATATATTGCTTGTTGATTGGTGGAACTTAACGCCGCACATTATTTCAGGTACCAGAGCAGGAAAATGAAAATAATTTAAAACATAATTATTTGTCCGAGTGGTAATCGAACCTGCAACCAATCGCATTTACAGTCAAACGTTGCCCACTTGGCCAAGGTGGTCTCAAATTGCTGTTATTTGTAAACTAATTACATGCATTTTATTTCCACTTATATGGAACTTATACTTTTTACACAGGAAAGATGATTCCTTTCACGTTTCTAGGCCGAAAGTTATTTATTTGCATTGTCATAGAATAAAGTATTGCTTTTGAAATGGCATACAAGTGGCCTACAAATCTATACAAATAAAAAAAGTAATTGAGAGTATGTTTGTACTAAAAGCATGTGTGTATGTATACGATACATAAACTAAATTAACATTTTTTACAATTTTTCTTTGTACGTCTGTCTGTTTGTTTGTCCCGGCAAAACTTTGGAACGGCTGGACAGATTTTGACGGGACTTTCACTGGTAGATAGATAATTGATGTCATATAATTGATGGGTATAATTCAGGCTACTTTTATTTTCTTTTTTGTTAATTTCGAATAGGGCGAAGTCGCGAGCACAGTTAGTTAATTATATTATTTGTACGTTGGAATATATTGTGATATATCAAATGGATATCAAAAACTAGGATATTTTTTTAGCAATCAATTTTTCACAAAAGTGTAGGTGAATTGAATTCAGTTTTTTTTCTCCTTTCTCCACTAACCAACCGAATTCATGACATTGCGTTTTGACTGGCGGAACTTAAGCTTGTTAAGAAAAAAATAATTTAGGTATATTCGATTCCCCGAGTAAGAATCGAACCCACAAGTATGGCGTATACAGTCGCGACCGCTTTCATATGTATTTTATTTCTTTAAAATATCTTAAAGTTCATTCTCTCAAATTAAAAAATCTATGTCATTTCGAGTATGGTACCAAAAAAGGTTTTATACTCTTAAAGGTTATTCATGGCTTAGAAGTGTCGCATAATTAATAAGATTATATTCATGTACTATTTAATATAATACATATATGGTGAATGTGATTACATTACATGTCAATCTAAATATATTCTGCCATTAATTATCCGTACTAATATAATGAATGTGAAAGTCTATCTATCTGTCTGTTACTCTATACTAATAAATGTTATTTATTTCAAAAATTAAATAGTATATTATTTTGAAAAATATCATACATTTAAACAATTTAAAACAAACCTTTGCCAGTTAAATTAAAAAAAATATATAAATAAAGCTCACCTTGCATCTCTTATTAAGACCTAAAGAGTAAAAACCGCACAAAAACCGTAATTATACACCATAAGTTCGTATATCAATCATTATTTTCGTTCTTAAATACATTTCTTAAATATAATCACTTTCCAAATAAAGAATATCCATCTTTTGTTTCCTACACAATTAAGCAACTGTCAAAATTACGCGGGAAACTTGTGTACGTCAATAATGACAGCTACTCGATGGCGGTTAGCGTAATAGCCCATTAAGCTCACGGTCACAGATTCAATTTTTATTTCTTAAATTACCTATATTGAATTTCTTTTGCAATATACGTATGGTATTTATTTATACGAATACGGTTGTGGGTTCGATTCTCGCTCAGTGGAATGGTAAAAATTTAATATTTTAATTTAATTACTGGTGAACGAGTCAAAGCGTGGCGGTAAGTTCCACTAAGCACAATGTCTCGAATTCCCGCAGAAAGTACAGAACAGAGTGTCTTGACACTATGATGCTCTAAGTGCACGCAGGTTTAAAGCATAAAAATGACAAAACTAGTACGAAAAAAAAATGTGATGAATTAAAAAAAAACGAACTTTAGGATATTTAATTTTAATGTGTTCAAATCATGTAAAGATAAAAATACAAAAATTAAAGTTTATTTATTAACCATAAAATATATGTAAAATAGATTTAATCGCCCATCGTATGCATTAATTAATTTTCATTCATATTTTTTTTATTAACAGGTAGTTACGCTTCAAAGTAAATTTAGCAATATTAGCAGCCTATATTAGCATTAGTAGCCTTTGAGATATGATAATTAAAAATTATTCCTGTCTATTGTACATTGTAGTAGAGTATAGGTTTTTAAAGTCAAAACCAAAATAAAATATATATTTAGCTTCCTTGCTTTGCCCCGACACCAGAGCGAAGGAAATATAAATATTAAATATTTCCACTCCTCAAGTGGGAATCGAACCCACAACCAGTCGTTTACAGTCACACGTTCGTGCCACTGCGCCACGACTGACCCCAACAGTATATATATACCTGTATTTATGTACATGAGTGGCTAATGTAAATATTGTCTACGACCCAAAATGAAATATGATATCTGCCTTATATTATTATCAATGTAGTACTTGACTGTGTAATATAATACACGCTCGCAAATTAAATAAATATAATGTTTATTTTGGAGGTCATCCAAGCGTAGAGTGAGTGTCTGACAGTAAATGCAATGATTGTGTGTTCCATTCATCATCCCTCCACCCATTTTTTCGCTCTGGTGACAGGCATTACGTTAAGTTCCGTAGTTCAACATGCGATGTCTCCGGTTCGGTTGTAAAGTGGAAAAGTGTCTTCAAACTAAGTTCTTTCTGCTTACCGGGAATCTAGTGTTAAGACTCTCCGTTCCCCACTTACCGTCAAATTCCGAGGCATTGCATATTAAGTGGCGGAACTTAACGACGCGTTTTGCCTCGACACCAGAGCGGAGAAAATGGAAATATTAAATATTTCCACTCATTGAGTGGGAATCGAACCCACAACCAGTCGTTTACAGTCACACGCTTGTGCCACTGCGCCACGGCTGGCCCCAAATTCTATAAATAAATGTAAATGCATAATATATAGATCCTTTGTTCAAAAACCTTGTTAAACAATATTATTTATCTGTGTATTGTGTCGGTACTTTTATAAAAAAATCGATTTATATTCAATACCCGCCATAATTAAGCAACTGTTGACAGCGCGGGAGACTTGTTCGGACACTCGTCCTTGCGATGCCTAATTAATGATGTATTTATAATACAATGCATTGCATGTTTTATTGTAGGGACACCTGTTTGTGTAAATACCCTGTGGTACAGTGGTTTTTTGTCCAAGATAGAAAATACTCGATTATAGCTAGTTCTAATTCAAAATGTGTGAATAGATTTGTCTTTAATAAGTTTTTTTATTAGAGGCCGTCTTAGTGCAGTTGAACGTCTGACTGTTAACGCGATGGTTGTGGGTTTTATTCCCACTTGAGGAAATTATTATTATAAATATATTTATTTAGATTTCTTGGCTTTGGTAAGAACTGAAAAGCCTGAATTTGCTTTTTTTCGTTTTAAAAGTAAGTATTTCTTTTGAGAATTTATGTAAAAAATTATGATGAAATTTTTATATTATTTTTAAGCTGTGAAATTTGAGAAAGTATGTATATAGTATTTTTTTTTCGAATGGTGAAGGAAATAAATTTGAAACACATTATTTACTATACCATATTTATTTACAATTTTTACACATTTTTTATACAAAAAAAAGAAACCGAATGCTGAGCAAAAATCAGTTATGTGTATATACAAAATTTATAAGGTACAGAAAAATATGGCAGTACATTGTTAATAAGCGCAGTTTTTCTACTTAACACGAAGCTATTGCTTCAATTATTAAAAAAAAAGTAAAATGTCAAGTTGACGTTTTGTAGAATCTGGCATTAACATGTAAATCCGGAGGGCAGGCGTTGGCTAAACTGTTCACCAACAGTAGGGGTAGTTGGGGCAACTCGCGGGGTTGAAGTTGGCGGGGTATTTAGGGGCAACATTGGCGTTGGGGCTGTAAAGAAATAATAAATGATATTAATATTAAATAAATATAAAAAAAAATTGTAAATTCGAGTTTATTTCCACATGGCAGAGAGTCTAGTGTCAAAACACTCAGTTTCGCCCGAAATTGACACACTGAGTACTAGAGTGGTAGTTCAATGCCACGAAAAACTCTATTTTATTAATTTTTTCTTGTATATTTTTTTCGTATTAGTCTATTTAGCAGTATTCATTTAAGTTATTCGTAACTTAAACAAGTAAAGTAATAAACTTAAACAAGTAAAATACTCAATTGTTTTTTGAATTATCTAAAGTGGCTCATATACCATAAACATCATGTTGAAACTAAATCAATTCTCTATGCTTCTCTTCACGATAATTTTAAACAGTTTCACTATCAATACAAATAAATAAAATTTAAGTGTCTCTTTGTAACATTAAAATATTTTTTTTATCTATCTGCCTGTTTGTTCCATCTCATCTCTGGAACGGCTGGACCGATTTTGACGAGACTTTCACTGGCAAATAGCTAATGGAATAAGAAGTAACTAGGGCTACTTATATTTTAGAATTATAACTTTTTCTATAAAGATACTCACTCAGCGGGGGCTACAGGTAGGATGGAAGGATTGTAGACCCATTCAGGGATAGGCATGCCCTCCGGGGTGAATCTTGCGAATGCATTAGTATCGCAGTAGGGGTAGTTGGGGCAGACTGCGGGGTGTAGACCTGCTGGGTACTCGCGGGCGAGCGCTACCACAGCGACGACGCAGACGATGAACTGTGAATGAATGGATTAATTAGTAAGCTGATAATTAATTAAATTTGAGATTATTTTAGTTTTTTTACTAGATTTTCTGTAGAATATAAAGTCAGGTAGAGCAGGTGACTGTAAACAAGATGGTTGTGGATTCGATTCTCACTCTAGTGAATGATTATTTAATATTTTCATTTTTCTCCCCTGGTACTTATTACAAGTTGTGGTGTTGAGTTTCAGTACTCATAATTCTTAATTTTAAGTCGGAAAGTGGAGACCGGAGCGCTTTGGCCCTGTTTGGCCCCCTTTTTTCTCTATAATCGATCTATATGCGGAAAATACTCTGGTACATCTATTAATACGGACTTTAGTTCACCTATTTATTATATAAATACTTATAAACGTCAATAATATATAAGATTAGCTCAAAATCTTACATTTCCTGTAACATAGAGTAGGCGAAGCAATATTTCATTTAATAAAATTTATAATACAAATCGTAATTTTGAATCTATCCAATATATTATAAGGAATGTCAACAAGTGACTCGATTACAATCAAAATGTAAACAGTATTTGTGAACCTAACTAGTCAAGCAATATGTGGGCGGCACAATAGAACCACGCGTATTTAGCACGCTCGAATTAGCATTACATGCTTGTCGTTAGCAACTGTCAAATGCTTTGACTAATGTTTTTTGTTAAATAAAGAGGGATAGACTGTCAATGTGATTGGTTGTGGGTTCGATTTCCACTCAGGGGAAATATTCAAATGATTTTTCCGCTATGGTGAGAAAGCAAAGCGCGTTGATTTCCGCCACTCAACACATAATGCCTTCAATTTGGGCGGAAAGTAAAAAATGGAGTGTCTCGAAATTAAGTTCTCGAAAAAACGTCAAGCTTTACAGAAAAGTTATTTTTTTAATTGTATGTTAGTCTCTGTTCTTCACTTTTCTCTTCGTTCATCGAGTTGAATAAAATACTTGAAAATTCGAGGTAGTACATTGAAATACTCTTGGGGTCACTTATGATTGTAGTAGAATGCAAAACAATATTTATTTTTTATTCATCTGTTCGTCTGTGCGTTGGTGCAGTCTAAGCTCTAAAACAGCTAAACCTATTTGCAGTTTTGACTATTGTTTTATAGTAATCATTCAGTATTTATTTTATGTTATAAATAAAAAACAATTTAAATTGTACATTTAAACTAACTTTAAGATTTAAGTGAGAGCACAGGCTATCAAAAATAAAAATTATTAGTATAGTTTAATCAGACAAAACCACGAGCTAGTCACTAGTTTTAACTATCAAAACTATTTTTACTCTGTCCCAACAGATTTTGACAGCTAGATGAGTCAGCCAATCAATCAGTCAGCATATAAAAGACACACTGCGTCTATTGGAGCGTGACCGTGAAATTACGTTATTTTACACTGTATTCAATTCTTTTTTTTTGGCAATTTTTGGCAACTTCCGGTACGAATGCAACGTAATTAGACATTACATTGTCAAATTAAATGGTGCATAACATGCGTTTGCGAAAGATATATGTGTTTCGTGTTGAATGTTAACTATCATGTGTCACGATAAATTTTTTAAATTTAAATTGTTTTATGATAAAAGTCAATGTTATTAGTATTGGGTGATTGTAATCTTTGAGTATTTACGGTGGTAGCGGGTTGAAATTTTATTTGGGGAAATATATTATTGATAATTAACTGATTTGGTAGTCTTGTACGCTAAGTGTATTCTATTAAGTTCAAAAAATATACAAATTTATTTGCGTATGCTAATTACAAAAAAATATGACGCAGCTGGTAGTAGAGCTCATGGCTTAGCGGTCAGACCGCATGGACGGTTTCCAGGAGGCGCGGGTTCGAATACCGCTGAGGTTAAATTTTTATAGGTTTTCTAATTGTCTTTTTTTATTAAAATTGTTTGTTTACTAATAAGAAAAATGCAATTCTAAATTATTTATAACTCAATTTTTTGAAGCTATAAAATTTAAACACAAAATAGAGTTTAATTTAAGAGGGTGATAAAAAAGTATAGCTTAATAAAAAAAAATGCGAAAATTTAGTAAAGAAGTTTCGGAGAAAACACTTTTACTATTGACAATGATGATGAATGAAATTGTTTATTTTTCCATGCTTTCCACTTTTTTTCGATTTAAGGCTGATTCTATTAGCTCTATTGGTCTTGATAGAGATACCGGAGGGATATGAGAAGAGGGTACTTAGTTCCTGATAAAAAACCGCTACATGACTGCATGAGAGAGTATCGATTTTGTATATACTGCCGGATTCGAACCTCGACTCGTGACATTGTCGAACATTGTTGATCGGTTTCTTCTTATGCATTATAGAAAATTATATTTTTCAAATAAAATAAGTTGACTTGAAAATGTTATTAAATAAAAAAGTATATATTATAAGTAAGCATTTTAGCTGATAAGTAATATATTATTTTTATATAAATATGTATATGAATTATTTTTTCTTTTTAAGATATATCACAATAGAAATTGTATATCCACTATTATGTTATTCAATCTACAATATAAATTTCACTAAACTGGTAGGCTCACACATTTAAAATCCAGTAAATGGTTAAGCAATGTATAACTTTTGTTTATGTAAAACTCACTGAAGCGATATATCCGGATTTTATTAACTTAAGTAATATTATATTAATATTTTATTTTTATAATTTACTATATTATATAATATTATAGAGCAAAAGAGACTATTGTGGCACAGTGGTTAAAAATTGGAAGGAAAAGATTCAAATTTTGTATGGAAGAATATTACTCAAAAAAAAAACACAGTCACTTAAAAAAATACTGAAACTTTGTAAAATAATGAATACTAAGTCATATTTACGTTATAATTATTAAATGGACTCAGATATAAGATTTAATTTAATATATTTTAAATATTAAATTATGTATGTCTGTTTATAGACGTATAAAACATGTAAAAGAATATATTAAGATAAATAAGTGATTTTGAAGTAAAATATTAAAAAAAAAACCACTTTGTATTTAAACTATAATATTTTAGGCTGTATCGTAGAGTTTCGTATATATTTACTTACTAGAAAAAAAAAATACTTGATCGTTTTTCAAAATGGGATAGCACTAAATATTTTTAAATTTGAACACTTTTTATAAAAAAATAAAATAAAATTAATAAAAAATAATATCCAATTAATAACTATAAATTAATGTCACTACATATTTTTTAAAATTATATATATATATTTTTTTAAATTTTACTAGCCAAGATCACATTTCACACAGCCAACAAAACACAACAATATTTCAACATATATCAATAAATATATATTTTAATATATATTTATATTAAAAAAATAATAAAATATATATATAATATTTCTCACCAGTTTAGCGTACATGGTTGTATATCCTCTCGACTTAACAGTGAGACTGATAATGGATCGAGAATTCACAGCCGTTATATACTAAACGCAAGGCTACCACTCCCATACAAAATCCTCTTTTTGATTCAGATATTCAGATCTTTGACTAGCAAGAGTTGAGAATAATAATAAAAAAATAAACTGAATATATTATAGTATAACCTATTTCGTTTTTATTATTTTAATTGTCATATTTATTGACAGGTGGTTCAGGGGGTTCTTGTTGGTTGAATAAATGACATTTTTTTGATATTTTAAGGTATTTTTTTTGTTTTGTCTATAGTTTCGCGCAGCAGCGTAGGTAGAGGGAACTTAGTGTTAAGACACTCCTTTCCCCATTTTCCGCCAAATTTGGAGGCATTGCGTGTTAAGTGGCGGAACCTAACGCTACGCTTTGCCTCTGATACCAGAGCGAAGAAAATTTAAATATTCAATATTTCCACTCCCCGAGTTGGAATCGAACCCACAACCAGTCGTTTACAGTCACACGTTTGCGCCACTGCGCTACAACTGGCTTATAGATTTTTTAATAGTTTTTGGGAGAGAGAGCTATGGTTCCTATTAATATATGAAACAGATCAAATACTAGGTATTTTTGTATAAAAGTTAAAAGAAATTGTGACACAGTGGGATAGTAACTGTAAACGAGTTGGTTATGAGTTCAATTCTCACTTAGGGGAATGATATTAATTATATTATTCCGATCAAACCAATAGATACCAAATATGGTATCTAAGGAAAGAAAAGCGTTGAGTTCCACCATTTGACATGTCTCGATTTGGGGAGAATGTGGAGAACATAGTGTTTCGAATTTTGTATTTCTTTTTGGGTTTTGAGTGAGAGTTAATATGTGAATATGGTTTCTATGTATTGTAAATTGGATCAGATAATAAGCATAATATTATATAATAATCCATACTTATGTTATAAATGCGAATGTCTGTGTGTTTGTCTGTCACGCTTTCACGGCTAATCTACTGGTCCCATTTGGATGAAATTTAGAATGAAAGTAGTAAAAATGACTGGGTCTAACATAGGCTACTTAGTTTTTTAGAAATCCACCACCGACGGTTGCAATATATAGAAACAGCTACGCAGATCACGCGGCGAAGCCGCGAGCGGGTCGCTAGTATGAAATATTGATATAAGGTAAATATTGATTGGTCATGGGTTCATTTCCTATTAAGGATTTCCCTTCAATATAATCATCCTATTATATTAAAATTATTTTCATTTCTCCGGCTTAGTAAGGACTAGACCTAGACTAGACCTAAGGAAAGAAAAGCGTTGACTTTCGCCATATAAGATGTCTCGATTTAAGGACGATCTAGAGAACAGACTGTCATAATACACGATCTTTGCCTAGGAAGAGTTGAAAATAGTAATAATAAAAAGTATGAAATAAGAGCAAATTCTTAGTTTTGTATTTTTTTTGGTTTTTAAGAAATTATTAAGAATATATCAGGAGATCAGGTAATAAGTAAAATATCATATAATAAGTATAATGCAAATAAAGATTGGTTGTGGGTTCGATTCCCACTCGGTGAAATATTTTTATTTCTATTATTTAATTTGTATTTATTTCTCCGGTCTAGTATTTAAGGAAAGAATGACATTGAGTTCTGTCACTCAACATGTCTAGATTTCGTGAGGAGAGAATGTCTTGACATTACGGGCTCGCTGTCTATCCGGTTATGCGTCAAAAAGCATGAAGTTGTAATATTATTTATATAATAAAATAATATAGTATATAATATTTGCTTCATATATCATAATCAGATTCTACAGTTAATTAAATAATAATTTCTTTATGATAACGCAAAAAATGTTATCTATATTATGAAAGAAGTACTTCCGACTCTACTTAACGGAAATTACGCCAAGGAACTTGTAATAATAGGTAAGATAGGTATAGATAGATTTTTATCTAATTAGTTTTTTTTTCTAAAAAAGTATCTTCAGGTTTTACCAAAGGGAATCTAGTCAATCCGTTTCCTACTATCCAGCCATAATCGTAACTGCATATTGAGCGAACTTAATCTTGGACTGTCTAAGGTAGAGGCAGTAGAGCGGAGAAATGAAAATAACATATGATATATCGTAAATAAATGGGGGTCAGTTGTAGTGGGGCACGAAGTGTGACTGTAAAGCGTCTGGTTGTGGGTTCGATTCCCACTCGAAGAGTGGAAATATTTATTTTTTTTATTTTTTTCCACCACTTAACACGCAATTCCTCCGAATTCGGCGAAAAGCGAGGACCGGAGTGTCATAACACTAGGTTCCCTCTACCTATCCTGCTGTGTGCGGGATACTGCGTGAAGTTAAAAAAAATCATAAATCGACCCACATTCGACCCACGTCGTCGTGCTAAAATCAGACGCTATTCCACTGCACTACGATGGCCATTTCTATATATTTTCATCTAATTCGGTAAACTAAACTAAGACGTACATATATATGGTAGATATTCCTAAAAAATATTTAATATTATATTTGTATGGGGAACGGAGTGTCTTGGCTCTAGGCTCCCTCTGTATACTCTTCTGTGCGCGGGATGCAGCGTGAAGTAAAATTAAAAAAAAATGCTTAGTTACGCCTGGGTAGCAGCTTCACGCTGCCTTCCCACACAGTAAGGTTCACAGAGAGATCCTGGTCTTCTGTCTTCTGTGACACTCTACAGTGGCGGAAAGTGCCTCTGCCTATCCTGTTGTGTGCGGAATACAGCGTGAAGCCTAAAAAAGGAAAAAAAAGTCCAAAAGCTCTTGAATGAGGAATGAAACTATAAGTACTGATTATGATATGATCTAATCTGAAATTTACTTAAAAACATGGAATCTATTTTTTTTAATAAGATTCAGTATTCGTTTATATTTCGTATATATACAATTAAATAGCTTTTTTCTTTTAAGTACATATAATATTATAATACAATATTTAAATTCAAATACAGCTTTATGACTTTTCCAGCTGTTTGGACAGAATGTAGTGTCAAGACACCTTACCTTCTCTCCTTTCCATATAAAATTGATATGTTGCCTGCTGAATGTCAAAACTGAACGTCTCAGGTTTCAGAGCAGAGGAATGTAACTAATTTAAATGCCTTCTCTGAGTGGGAATCAAACCCCAAACCACTTTTACTGTTCCACTTTGCCACATTGGCCTCAATAATTGTGTTAATTAAAAAATAAAAAAATATATAATAATATATCAAAAAAAAATATTGAGCTATATTTTTTTCATTTAACATTTATTGTATTAAATGATTATTATAATATTATTTTTACTGGCTGAGGGCCAGTTATTATTAATACCGAGTTCTCCTTCAAAACAGGAAAAAAATATACATGTAAGATGACCAAATCTACTTTTTATCATATAATATTTAGTCTAGATCATAATATTCTGACTGTAAACACGATAGTTGTGGGTTTGATGCCCTGGGAGGAATGTTTATATGTTAATAACAATCATTTCTCCACTACGGGAAGACAAAGCGCAGTGTTAAGTTCCGCCACCTAATAATTTCTATGGTGGGTGAAATATAGAGAGCGGGGTGTCTTGATACTAGATACTCTCTGAACGTTTGGTTGTCTGGAAAAAGTGTTGAATTGCATCCATAGTACATAATAATATTATAATTATGCTAAAGTGTTTCTGTCTGTTTGTTACGCTTTCACGGCTAATCTATTCGATTTGGATCAAATACAGAATGATAACAGTTGAAAACTCAGGGCCAGACATAAGCTAATATTTTTCAAAAATGAACCCCTAAACGGTTGTAAAAGGGGATGAAAGTTGTATGAAAGATCTTAACCGATTGACTGATAGTAATAAAATTTAGCAGAAATAAAGTTGATAACCCAAGGTATAGGCTTAATTTCTAAAAAAATAGGTAAAAAACCTTTTTAAGTTAAACGGTTTTATGTTAAACATACATTGCAATGTTTAATATAAATGTACTAAAAACCAAAAAATAATAAAATAGATACAGTCGTGGGAATTATAAACATATGCATAGACTAGACTAAAATAAAACCGTGGGGCACGTCAATTGTCTACAAATTATAGACTTAATGTGCGATAGAAGAATCGTTTAATTCGTCGTTAGGCAGTTGGCCCGCAGACGGTGCGCAAATTACTTACTATTTTGCTGGCTAGCGAGGAATCGTTTCACTGCTCGTAGTTTGTCTTTAATCGACAAAACTTATGATAAAAGTACTACTCGCTCAACATTATGAAACCCTAAAACTCGCTTAATCGAGCTTGCTAACTTGTTTCTACATTCTAGCCCTACTTATCACACGTCCATCGTTGTCGGTTGAACAACTGCCTAATTATAGTGTAACATTACAAAACAAACATTTTAATCAACGATTGTAGACAATTGACGTGCCCCACGGTTTTATTTTAGTCTAGTCTATGCATATGTTTATAATTCCCACGACTGTATCTATTTTATTATTTTTTGGTTTTTAGTACATTTATATTAAACATTGCAATGTATGTTTAACATAAAACCGTTTAACTTAAAAAGTTTTTTTACCTATTTTTATTTTCTAGTTTTTAGTTTTTATTTCGCATTCTGTTTAATTCATTTAGTGCTTCATTATTGCAAGGTTTCTTGCCCGTTAGTTTATTGCAGTCCAACTTCTCTATACGTAGTCCCTGCAAAGATCTTACTCTACTAAGAGCCACGTAGGCTTGACCTTCTTCAAACAGTTTCGCACCTAAGTATACGACTGCGTGATCCACAGTGCTGCCCTGCATTTTATGTATTGTAGAAGCCCATGATAGTATTAAAGGCAACATTGGATTATTGATAGTATTAAAGGCAACATTGGAGTATTAATGGACATTTAAACGGTCGACCCCCCCAGAGGTCCAATAAAGGGGCAAGGCTATGTACAACAAGATGCGCCTGAGTCTTGAGGGGAAAACACTAACGACATATCATTTTTATCCACCCTAATGCCATACAGTTCTCGGCGCGTTTAACCTTTCACCTTAACTTGGGTGGTGTACCGTTAACGACGTATCATTTTTAGCCACCCTAACGCCACACAGTCTTCAACACGATACAAAATCTTGACTTGGGTGGTGGATTTAGGCTGGATTAATCAGATACCTAAATTACAGATTCAATTTCTAAATTTAAATCTTATTATTATACGCCATTTAGTGGCTGCGCCCATCCATACTAATATTATAAAGAGGAAAGACTTGTTTTTTGTTTTTGTAACGAATAACTCAAAAACTACTGGACCGATTTGAATGAAATTTGGCACAGGGATAGACTTAACCTTCAGGAGTAACATAGGCTACATTTTATCCCACTGCTGGGTATTGTTTGACGTCTAGTCTTAAATATTGAGGTTGGGTAGTGCACTGTATTCTTCTTGTCAAGCCCTTTTATTTGAAACCCATATTGGTGGGATTGATAAAATATTGTTATCAGCCATTTGGTAGTGGCGGCCATCTTAGATTTTAATTTTGAATAGTAAATTGTATTCTACTTGTTGAGACCTTTCATTTGATACCCATGTTGATGGGATTGATAAAACCTAAGTTATCCGCCATTTTGTAGAGGCCGCCATCTTGGATTTCAATTTTTTATAGTACATTGTATTCTGCTTGTTGAGCCCTTTCATTTGATACCCATATTGATGGGATTAATGAAACCTAAATTATCCGCCATTTTGTAACGGCGGCCATCTTGAGTTTATAATGATAATGAATAAACATAATTATATTGTCACCAAAATCCAAAGTGTATACAAAATTTCAGATTAATCGGTTGACAGGAAGAGGGTGAAATTTGAATTACTAAATTTGACCCAAGAATAAAACAAACGGGGTGAGCTAAATAAAACCGTTTAAAAAAACCTTTAAACTTGCAATACAACGATACAGTACAGGGGCCAGTCGTGGCGCAGTGGTAAGTACAAGCGTGTGACAGTTAACGACTAGTTGTGGGCTCGATTCCCATTCCAGGAGTGGAAATAATTATTATTTCCATTTTCTTCGATCTGGTGTCGATGCAAAGCGCGACGTTAAGTTCCGGCACTTAACACGCATGCTTCCGAATTCGGCAGAAATGGGGATCGGAGTGTCTTAACACTAGGTTCCCTCTGCCTACCCTGCTGTGTGCGGGATACAGCGTGAAGCTAAAAACATATTGCTATAGTTCTATAACTCACGCAGACGAAGCCGCGAGTAAATCGCTAGTAAGTACATGTATCCGCCTACATAATGTAAAAAAACAAAATTAAAAATTTTGAAAAAACCCACGACGGTTTAATTGTAATTAAAAAAGGATAAAATAACTAGAAATCCCCCGCCTAAAAGAATATATGTAACGAGATGATGGGGACGACTTCGTCGGAGCTGCCATTACATTAAGTTTGCTAACTTCTCCTAGGTTTTCATGCTGTTAAAACAGGTTTGGGAAAAAATTAAAATATTAATATGAATTTACAGTTTTGATAACTGATATTCCTTTTAAAAACTTTAAGAACGAAATCTATACTGTTAGCTACTATATTTAAAATAGAGGTTGCAACTGGCAGCCCCCGACGAAGTTGTCCCCATCATCTCGTTACATATATTCTTTTAGGCGGGGGATTTCTAGTTATTTTATCCTTTTTCAATTTCAATTAAACCGTCGTGGGTTTTTTCAAAATTTTTAATTTTGTTTTTTATTTTAAGCTTTTTAAAGTGAATAGATACACATTATATATTATTACATATCTTCATGCAAATCCAAAAGAAAAGAATTATAAGCCCAATGCTTTCTGGTTATCAAATACTTATTGCAGCGCCTGGTAGATTGTCACCGTAACATTTTCAGGAAATTTAAGTCTAACCAAATCAGTGAAACAGTTACAGTCACACCAAGTAAAGATAAATCTAATACTAAAAACTCTGCTCAATCGGACTAGTAGTTGTGGTTTTGTTTTAAATATTACAAACAAATGTTTACTACAGCGCCCCCTGGTGAGTTAACACGATTAAGCATATCCAAGAACAAGCATTAATTAAACATGAGCTTATCATTGAAACTGCATCCAAATCGAATTCGTCATTTTAGCTTTGCACAAACAATATTTTACTGTAGCGCCCCCTGGTGACTTGTCACCATAATATAAATTTAAAAACATGCTTTAAGTAAAGCGGAATCTAATACTGAAAACTCTTGACAATCGTACTAGTCGTTTTGGTTTTACACAAAAAAATAGAAGCAGCTACTTACTGCAGCGCCCCCTAGAGAGTTGACACATACATGAAAATATGCACTAAGTAAACATACATGACACATATATGAAAAAACGCACCAATTAAGCCTAAAGCTATCGTTGGAAGTTTCCTCTAAATTGGTCTAGTAGTTTTTGATTTGCATTACCAAATGTTTACTGCAACGCCCCTGGTGAGATTTTTTTTTTATGGAATAAAGGAGGCAAAAGAGCAGAAGGCCCACCTGGTGTTAAGTGGTTACCTTCGCCCATAGACATCCACAACATTAGAGTTATGGATGCGTTGCCAGCCTCGGGGATGTAGGACAGAAAGAGGTAGGAAGGATGGGAATGGTGGGAATAGGGAGAGCTGGCTTACATGCCATCGAACCGGAACACATCATAAGATATTTGGCGGTTCGTCTTTGACATGATAGTGGTCGCGAGCCAGTCGGAGAACGAATCTCCTACCACCAAACTACTGGGTTACCCGCCTTTTACGGGACGCTACCCAGCGGCGGGGGGGAATTATATTCTTAACCCGTCCCCCCACGGGGAGTTTTCACCGTAACAAGAAAAGAAAAATCTTAAAATATGTATTAAGCAAAGTTGAATCTAATTCTGAAAATTCTATCCAATTGGATTAGTAATTTCGGTTTTAGACAAATAATTACAAAAAAAGTACAAACAAATGCTTACGGCAGCGCCCCCTGGTGGTTTGACACGATAAGACATATCTAAGAACATCCACCAATTAAACTTGAATCTATCACTGAAAACCGTATCGAAATCAGACTACTACTTTTTGACATAATTGAAAACATTCGTTTTCACGTAAAATGCTTACTGCAGCGCCCCCTGGTGAGCTGGGGCGATAAGAACATATGCCAATTGAACCTGAACCTATCATAGAAAACCGTATCTATATCGGACTTATAGTTGGAAATAATTGACATAGTAATTAGCACAAACAAACAAACAAACAAACAAACAAACAACCTCTTACCCTAAACACATATACAGTCGCCGTTCCGCGGGTTCCGCTGGTAAAAATGCAAAAATCTGGATCTCTTCTATCGGTTATGTTTTCATGGGTCTACTGGCGCGATTTAGATGGAATTCGTAAAGAAGATTGTTGAAGACGCAGTGTCAAATATAGGCTACTATTTAAAAAATCAAACCCTTTTTTCATATATTATATGAAAATATGCACTAAGTAAACTTGAATCTATCATTGAAAACTGCATTCAAATCGGACTCGTAGTTTTAGTTTTGCACAAACAAATGTACTTACTGCAGCGCCCCCTGGTGAGTGGTCACCGTAACACAAATATGAAAAGATGCACCAATTAAACCTAAACCTATCGTTGAAAGTTTTATCTAAATCGGACTAGTAGTTTTTGCTCTGCATAAACAAATGTTTACTGCAGCGCCCCCTGGTGAATTTTCACCGTAACAAAAAAACAAAAATCATAAAATATGCATCAAGCAAAGCTGAATCTAGTTCTGAAAATTCTATCCAATCGGATTAGTAATTTCGGTTTTAGACAAATAAATACAAGAAAAATTTTGGTTTTACACAAAAAAACTCAAACAAATGCTTACTACGGCGCCCCCTAATGAGTGGTCACCATAACACATATATGAAAAGACGCACCAATTAAGCCTGAACCTATCCTTGAAGGTTACATCTAAATTGGACTAGTAGTTTTTGATTTGCATAAACAAATGTTTACTGCAGCGCCCCCTGGTGAGCTTTCCCCGTAACAAAAAAACAAAAATCTTAAAATATGCATCAAGCAAAGCTGAATCTTTTTCTGAAAACTCTTTTCAATCGGATCAGTAGTTTTGGTTTTAGACAAATAAATACAAAAAAAGTACAAACAAATGCTTACTGCAGCGCCCCCTGGTGGTTTGACACGATAAAACATAGCTAAGAACATCCACCAATTAAACCTGAATCTATCACTGAAAATGTATCGAAATCAGACTACTATTTTTTGAGATAATTGAAAACATTCGTTTTCACGTAAAATGCTTACTGCAGCGCCCCCTGGTGAGTTAAGTCAATAAGACATATCTAAAAACATAGGCTAATTGAACCTAAACCTATCATAGAAAACCGTATCAAAATCGGACTTATAGTTTTGGAAATAATTGACATAGTAATTTGCACAAACACACAAACAAACAAACAAACAAACAAACAAACAACCTCTCACCCCAAACACATATACAGTCGCCGTTCCGTCGCGGGTAAAAATATTTGCACCCATATATTACATTATACTAAATTTAATTAACTTTTTAGTTACGTTATAATATATACGCGTATAAAATTAGATTTTTGAAAGTATCAAACTATTTATTTTTTTTCTAAGTGTGTGACACTAGCCTAGTTTCACTGTGAAGTAAATATATGATAACAATACTTTTTAGGATTTCATAAGATTTATGCCTTTTCTCATATAGCATGCTACCCTGCTATAAGTCAGAGAGTTAGTGTTAAGACACTCCGTTCTCCGTTTTTCGGTCGAAAAATAGACATGTGGCGGCGGGAGTGTAAAGAAGATTAATAAAAAAATGACTTTATTGTAGATTTTTAGATTAGTAGATTCAGTAGACAAGTGATGTTATAGTGGTGAAATAAATACGACTGGTTGTGGGTTCGATTCCCACTCGGAGAAATGATTGACTATATATTTAATTTATGGTCATGTCTTCGCTCTGGCGCAAGATGACGGAGAACGGAGTCACTAGGTTCTCTCTGACTACCGCGCTAAAAAGTGTGTGGCTGAAAAACACATGTTTTAAAAAATAACATATATCCTTACTTAAATTATAAATGCGAAAGTCAAATGAAATTTAGAATAAAAGTAGTAAATGATCCAGGGTCAAACACAGGCTACGTATTTTTCCAAAAATCCACCTCTAAAGAGTTGAAATAGGGGATGAAAGTTTATATAAAAAAATCTAAAACGCTAGATTGTAAATAATTTTGGCATAAATATAATTGATAATCCAAGGTTAACCATTGTCTACTTTATTTTTCAAAAATCCACCCCCAGGGTTGCAATATAACGTAACATTTATGTAGTTCACGTGGCGAAGGCGCGAGCGGGCCGCAAGTGCATAATAAATGTCTGGGAACTAATATTTAAACTAGAGTTTTAAATGCTATAAGAGTAATATGAAAAAACAACTAAATATTTTACTTTTATTTTACGCATTTCTTGCATTATGTTGTTTTGCCGGTCACCAGTAACCGCTTTTATAGTGAATGGTGGAATCCAGTGCCGTATTTTATCTCTGTAGTAAATACTTATATATCTCTTCCTACGTTACCTAAGGACTAATAAAATTACTATGAACTTATGAAAAAAAACAAATATAATAAAAAGCTTATAGCATGCATTAAAAAAAAGGCTTCCCACTTTTGTAATGTAGCAAAAGGGAATCCATTGTTAAGATATCTCGTTCTTTCCATTCAAAATTGAGACATTGCGTGTTGAGTAGCGGAATTTAACGCCGCGCGTTGTTTTAAGTACCATAACGGAAAAGTTGATTTTCATAGTTTATTTTTTTTAGTAGTACGTTTTATTCCGCGTATCAGGGTAGGCAGAAAAAACTTAATTTAACATGGTACTCCGTTCTTCGGTTAGTAGAGGCCATGTGCAATAAGCCTACGTTGATTGTTATTCTTTTTTTTTGTTTTGTTTTTAGTTTGACGCTGTATCCCGCACACACCAGGTTAGGCAGAGGGTACCTAGTGTTAAGACACTCCGTTCCCCATTTTCCTCCGAATTTTAGAGACATTGCGTGTTAAGTGGAGTAACTTAAAGCCGCGCTTTGCCTCGACACCAGAGCGAAAAAATGGAAATATTGAATAGGTATTTCCACTCTTCGAGGGGGAATCGAATACACAACCAGTCGCTTTATATTCACACTTTGTGCCTCTGCGCCACTACTCCCATCCACGATCCATTTATTCTTATTTAATTTTAATATATTAACATACATTTATTTTAATATATACCTCCATTCCTCCCGTGGGAAGACGGGTTAAGAATACAATTCCCCTCCGCCGCTGGGTAGCGTCCCGTAAAAGGCGGGTAACCCAGTAGCTTGGTGGTAGGAGATTCGTTCTCCGACCTCGCGACCACTATCATGTCAAAGACGAACCGCCAAATATCTTATGATGTGTTCCGGTTCGATGGCATGTAAGCCAGCTCTCCCTATTCCCACCATTCCCATCCTTCCTCCCTCCTTCTGTCCTACATTCCCAAGGCTGGCATCCATAACTCTAATGTTGTGGATGTCTATGGGCGAAGGTAACTTAACACCAGGTGGGCCTTCTGCTCGTTTGCCTCCTTTATTCCATAAAAAAAAAAATCAGAGCAAAATTTAGTGTATTATTGGATGGAGGAAACGAATGTTTTAATTTGTTTAACCAAATTAAAAAATATATATTTCTCCAACGAAAATTCCTCTTGATTAAAAAAATCATTTGAACCCACGACCATTGGGAAACCTGTTTCTTACTAACCGACTAACGATAGTGTCAACATAATTTTCGTAACATTTTTTTAATACTTAATTACTACTAGTTTTTCATGATTTGGGTTTTTTTGCTAAATTAATAATTATTATTGTTAATTAATAAAACAATTGTTTAATGGTCCCATAAGGAAAGAAAACAAATTATTTTTTAATGACATTACGTAAATAATTGTAAATGTAATAACGATGAGACCATCGTGGCACAGTGATACAGTTGTGGGTTCGATTTCTCTCATTTCATATTTAAATTATTCTCATTTTCTGTTCTGGTAAGATAAAATACGGCGTTGAGTTCCGCCACTTAGCAATATCTCGATTTTAAGCGCAAAGTGGAGGACAGAGTGCTTTGGCTCTGGGGTCGTTCAAGTATTACGTGAGCGCTATAGGGTGGGAGGGTGGCAAGGTCTTTGCTTTGCTTATTTTTGATGACATGGGGGGTAGGGTAGTCTAGATGATGATTACGTCATCTAAAATGTTTACGTAATACTTGAACGGCCCCTCTGGGTTCTCTGTCTACTGTATAAGATAAGGAAGATTTAGGCTTTTTCCTGCATAGGAGATTAGACAGAGAGTGTCAATACACTCCGTTCTTCACTATTCTCCCAACATTGTTGAGTGGCGGAACTCAACGCCGACAATTGTCTTATACACCAGAGCACAGAAATAATAATTTAAATATATTTTTTACTCTGTGTGGAAATCGAACCTACACCACAATCGCCTCTAGCGATATAATAGCAATAATAATAATAACCAATTTGTTAATAATTAAAAATGCAATTTCCAAAGCAATTCTATATTACTTAAAAGTATATTACAAATTCTCTAATTAAATAACAATTAAGGCAGGCAGTTATTTTATGTAATAAATACGCACAGTAGCGAAATGTTTTACAATAATTAATTATTTACTAAAGTATATATAATATTTGGGGCCAGTCGTGGCGCAGTGGCACAAACGTGTGACTGTAAACGACTGGTTGTGGATTCGATTCCCACTCGAAGAGTGGAAAAAATATTTCCATTTTCTTCGCTCTGGTGTCGAGGCAAAGCGCGGCGTTAAGTTCCGCCACTTAACACGCAATGCCTCCGAAATTCGGCGGAAAGTGGGGAACGGAGTGTCATAACACTAGGTTCCCTCTGCCTACATATGTACTAAAGTACTTATATGATGTTATATAAATTTATATGAAGTAATAATATTTTAAATATATTTTAATATTCAGAGTTATCTAGGCTAATAACAAGGAATGGAATTTTGAAAATTTAGTATTAAGCCATCGTAGTGCAGTAAGACAATGTCTAACTGTAAACGCGATTGGTCCAGAAGTTAAATTATTTATGGAATTCTTATATTTAAATTATCTTCATTTTCCTGCTCTGATGATACAAAGTACGGTGTTGAGTTACGCAACTCAACATGCCATTCGGACGGAAAGTGGAGGATAAAATGTCTAGAAGTTAGATACTCTCTGTCATTCCTGTTATGAGGGACAAAACATGACCTTTCTCCTCCTTTCTGCACTCTCCGCCGAAATTTATTAAAATATTGCATACTGAGTGGCGGAACTTAACGCCGCGTTTTGTTTTGTTCTCTAGAGTGGAAGAAGTAAGCATAATTAAATTATGGTTTTAACTCCGCTGACTCACTGCTCTACAACAACTTAAAAACATTAGTAATTTATTAAAAAAATATTTTTTATTGTTTTTTATTGTTTTTTAAAATTAGGAAACAGTGAATTATTATTAATTCATTATTACATTTACGGCAAATGTTGCTTACATCACGTTACTTCTATTATGTATAAGCATAATGCAAAAATATGACATAATCCTGTGGCCGTCGTGGCGCAGTTGTACAGCGTTGACAGTAAAAGCGATGGTTGTGGGTTTAATTCCCATTCGCGGGAATCATTATTTTAAAATAAAAATAAAAATAGCTTCACGCTGTATCCCGCACACAGCAGGGTAGGCAGAGGGAACCTAGTGTTAAGACACTCCGTTCCCCACTTTCCGCCGAATTCGGAGGCATTGCGTGTTAAGTGGCGGAACTTAACGCCGCGCTTTACCTCGACACCAGAGCGAAGAAAATGGATATTAAATATTTCCACTCCTCGAGTGGGAATCGAACCCACAACCAGTCGTTTACAGTCACACGCTTGTGCCACTGGGCCACGACTGGCCACAAATCATTATTTTAAATTTTCTTTATTCGCTCTGGTACCAAAGACAAAGTGCGGCGTTGATTTCCGTCACTCTCTGGTCGTCTTAAATTCTGGCTGAAAAGTGGAGAACGATGTGTCGTGTTGCTAGGTTCTCTCTGACTACCCCGCTTAGGCAAAACGTGAAATTGCAAAAAGAGACATAAAATTTCAGTATTTTGTTATTTGAAAAATACATTTAGAAGGCGTATAAAAATTTGAACGCAGCGGGATTTGAACCCGCGCCTCCTGAATACCGTCCATGCGCTCTCGCCACTGAGCCATGAGTTCTACTGTAGAACGCATGGCTTCAATTATTAATGTAGTTACTATGTTCTTTTTAATAAGTTTCATGCATTTTTCTGCACAGCGTAGGCAAGAGCCTAGTGGCAAGACACTGTGTTCTTTACTTTAGGTCGAAATCGAGACATTCTGAATTAAGTGGCGGAACTTAACACCGCGCTTTGTTATTTGCTCTCTGGAAACTAAAATAATTTAATTATAATCATTCCCCCGAATTGGAATCGAACCTACAACCATTCCATATACAGTCAGATGCAGTCGCACTATGCCACAATGGCCTTTATAGTATTTATTAATAATATTTTTGAATTTATTATTCTGCTACATATCCGATGATAAAGAAATGTTAATTAAAATGAATGGGCAGCGCCGATTCATTAACTTTATTTTTCAATATGCTTATTTTTTATTTTTATATAGCTTTTATTTATATCGAGGCGCAGCTTTTGGCTGTGTATGCAATGATTGTGGGGTCGATTCCCACTTGGGGAAATGATAATTTTTTAATTATATTTATTTTTCCGCCCCGATGAGAAAGAAAAGCCCGATGTAGAGTTCCGTCACTTAGGATGTAATGTAAAATAGAAAAAAAAGAAAAATAGAAAAAAAAAACAGTAGCAGTCGTGGGACTGCCGATAGAATGATGATGAAAACGGAACTATTAAGTTGAGTGTAATTAAAACTATATGCAAAAATTATATGAAGTTTTTTATGTTTTATTTATTAGTTACATATGATGGGTTAAACAAATCATGAACAAAATATAAATACAAAGTGGTTGAAAAAATAATTAATATACAATTATCTTAATTATACATAGTATTTATATTTACACGAATTTCAATGAATTCAAGTTTGAACATTAATTAATTATACGTGTACACAGGCTACTGCGCGTGCGCTAGTCTGGCTCTCCATAGCTATTGATATACTATTATCATTAGCATGTCGGTGACGCGAACCGAGGATTTTACCCTCTACCAAAACGCTCAACGCGCCTAAACAAGTTTTCACTTCAAAAAGAAGAAATGTTTGGTATCTTTCTTTCAGTTAAACTTAGCAAGTTGTTTCTATTCAAAGCGTTATGTACTGATTTATAAATTTACTAGCGGCCCGCTCGCGGCTTCGCCGCGTTAACTATTACGTTATATTGCAACCCTCGGGGGTGCATTTTTAAAAAATAAAGTAGCCTATGTTTAAGCTTAGATTATCAACTATATTTATGCCAAAATTCATTACAATTGGTCAAGCGGTTTAGATTTTTCATATAAACTTTCATCCCCTATTTCAACCCTTTAGAGGTTGATTTTTGAAAAAATAAGTAGCCTATGTTAGACCCAGTCACTTTTACTACTTTCATTCTAAATTTCATCCAAATCGGACCGGTAGATTAGCCGTGAAAGCGTGACAGACAAACACACAGACTTTCGCATTTATAATATAAGTATGGATTAAAGGGTTACATTTTGTTTTCGTCGAAAATAAGGATTTGTCCTGTAGCTATTTTTTACTACAATGAGACGAAGATATTTTCTAAAAATATTTTTTTGTAACTTCACGCTTTTCCTACGTAACATGGTTGGCAGAGAGAACCTCAAGTGTTAAGCTCTCCGTTCTCCATTTTCCACCTTAATTCGAAATATTGCGGATCTAAATTTCATAAATTGTTTCACCAGAGCTAGTAAATGAAAATATTTTAAAATTTATAGCATCTATTATAGCAACGCTATTTTTATTATGGGTTCAATTCTGACTCGATTGAATGCTTATATTTAAATTAATGACTATAAATCATTTTGATTTCTCCGCTCTAACGCGACACCGCGCCGCGTTAAACTCCGCCGCTTGCAATATTTTGAATTTAGGCGAAAAGTAGAGAATTTATTGTTATTATTTTTTTTTTTAGCTTCACGCTGTATCCCGCACACAGCAGGGTAGGCAGAGGGAACCTAATTCCGCCGAATTCAGAGGCTTGCGTGTTAAGTGGCGGAACTTAACGCCGCGCTTTACCTCGGCACCAGAGCGAAGAAAATGGAAATATAATTTCCACTCCTCGGGTGGGAATCGAACCCACAACCTGTCGTTTACGGTCACACGCTAGTGCCACTGGGCCACGACTGGTCACAATTTATTAAGTTCCGCCATTGGACACTCAACAAGTATATCGAATACAGCTGTCAGTGAAGAACGGAATATATTGTCACCAAGTTCTTTTCCTACTACAGTATTCTTATTTTTTTTTCCAAAATAAATACTATCTGAAATTATTATATCTAACAGATTAACTTATTAGGGGAGTAGTTTACAAAATTGCGGTAACCGGCGCGGTGTGTCGTATCGCTTACTGTAATAATATATATTGGTCAAGTATGGATTAGTGTAAAAGGCATGTTTGAGTGACCTTAGCACACATGATTTTCTGGGATGAGGCCTTCGTGGAACGTGGAACAGCGTGTGACCGTAACTCGATAGTTGTGGGTTCGATTCCCACTCGAGGAAATTATTATATTTGATTTTTTTTTAATTTGAGCGAAAGCTGGTACCTAAGGCTGGTGGATTTAAGTTCCACCACTTAATAGAGAATGTCTCGATTTCGGACCGAGATAAAGGACGGAGTGTTTTGACACTAGGTCGTCTCTAACTAACCTGAAATCTTCGTGGCGTAGTGGAACAGTATCTAAATGAACGAAGAAAATAATGAAGATTTTTTCTGTATCAAGTCTTCTCATTTCTGACGCATTTATTAACTTTAGTGAATCGGTGTTAAAATGACGTTCAAAACATAATCATATACCTTCTTATTTTGAATAAAGTTATTGGACTTTTACTTTGAAGTGATTATCTTCCTTTACTCTTTTTCCGCCTAGCAGCAGAGAGAACCTAGTGTCAAGACACTTTTATTCTGCAAATAAATATGTTTTTAATATAAATGAAATTTAAATATATGCTTAATATAAAATACCTTTTTTATTTAGTTAGATAATATGTAAATATTACATAAATTAATAACACCATCGTGGCGCAGCGGGATAACGTCTGAATATAAGCGTTATGCTTATGAGTTCGATTCCCACTTGAAGAAATCATTATTTAAATTTTCATTTATTCGCTCTAATGTCAAAGATAAAGCACGGCGTTGAGTTCTGTCACTCCACAATGGCCCAATTACCGGCGAAAAGCGGAGGACGGAGTGTCACTAACCTCTTCGATTACCCTGTTCTGCAGGAAACAGCGTCTAGCTAACAAAATAACTTAATTGACATAGCTATCACAAGTAGCACCATCATGGTACAGTGGGATATTTTTGGATTTCAAACGGTTGATTGTGGGTTCGATACCCGCTTGGAGCAATGATATTTAAGTTATTTTAATTTCTTCGTTCTTGTGTATAACAAGGCGCTACTCGAGATATAATATCTCAAATTCCGGATAAAACCGGAGAACAGAGTGTCTTGACACTAGGTTCTCTCTGACTACTCTGTTATGCGAGGAAAAGTGTGAAGCCATTAACACGAGTGAAAATAGAATGAGTTGTTATTAAGACAATAATTTTGCCTAAAATTATATTAGCGTACTTTATAGGTAAAATATGATATACACCCAACAGTAAAAGCCATTATGGCGCAATGAAACGTTATCTGACTCTGATCTTGATCTGTTATAGGTTCGATTCCCACTCTGTGAAATGCGCTTATATAGCATAGCTTAAATATTTCCAATACACTATTCTGGTACAACAAACAAAGGGCATTGAGTTCTACCACTTAAATTCGGGTAGAAAGTGGAATCCATAGTGACATGACACTAAGATCTCTTTGACTATACCACTATGGGAGAATAAGCATGAAGCTGCAAAAAAAAAACAAGTCTAGATTGAAAGAATTTATACAACGTCACCCGGAAATCGAATCCACTACCAGACGTGTTAAAGATCGGTCAGTTTTTGCTATAATCATTAAGCACGTAACTGATGAATTCATTTTAAAAAAGAAAAGGCTCCTTGTTGACATTGATAGACGGACAATGATCGCGTTTAATAAATTTCGATCGTTGAAGTTAACTTCCTTGAAATAAGTAGTAGTGCTGTATACGAAAATACTACAAGATATTGGACTTTTAGAGGAATTTATAGAAATTATAATAAAATACCTTCACACTTTATTGTATAGTATGAAAGTCAGGGAGAACGTAGTGTTAAGACACTCTGTTCTGCACTCTTCGCCCTAAACGGAAACATTTCGTGTTAAGTGACAGAATTAAATGCAGCGCTTTGTCTTATATACCAATGTAGAGAAATTAATTTAAATATATGTAATGATTTCCTCGAATAGGAATCGCACCCATAACCATCAGTTTGCAGCACAAGGACTTAGAAACTATCTACTCTATATAAGTAATTATATAACGACGGCTTCCACGTAGACTGTAAAACACATTTGAAAGTGAATAACACATTTGAGGTGAAAGTGTAAAAAGGAAAATCTAACGGCTAAACCTTATTTTTTTTTTTTTTTTTTTTACCTTCACGCTGTATCCCGCACACAGCAGGGTAGGCAGAGGGAACCTAGTGTTAAGACACTCTGTTCCCCACTTCCGCCGAATTCGGAGGCATTGCGTGTTAAGGGGCAGAACTTAACGCCGAACCTTATTTTCTCTCTGCCTACTCTAATATAAGACAAGCGCACCTTCATAATCAAGGTAAGACATGCGTGTCTCCACGTTCGGTTCGAATTCGAGTCATAGTGCATCGAGTGGCGGAATTTAATACCTCACTTTGTCATACCAAAATGGGGAAATAATAATAATAATCGTTTCTTCAAGTGAGAGAATTGATCGTGATTACGTTCTGACACTGTTCCACAACAAGCAAAAGAAGTTTACAACTTGAAACTTAAGTCTATACAAATATAATTTATAAAAAAATCAGAAATTTTCGAGCTATAGTTGTATAATTATAATTAGTTTAAAGTTTTTTTTTTTTTTAGCTTCACACTGTATCCCGCACACAGCAGGGTAGGCAGAGGCAACCTAGTGTTAAGACACTCCGTTCCCCACTTTCCGCCGAATTCGGAGGCTTGCGTGTTAAGTGGCGGAACTTAACGCCGCGCTTTACCTCGACACCAGAGCGAAGAAAATGGAAATATAATTTCCACTCCTCGAGTGGGAATCGAACTCACAACCAGTCGTTTATAGTCACACGCTTGTGTCCCTGCGCCACGACTGGCCACATTTGAAGTTTTTTTTCTTATATTTCTTAATTTTAAGATCCAAATACTTAAAAAAGCTTAAACTCTATAATCGTGAGATGCCAAAAAATCCTTGAATAGAATCTTGACGAGTAAAAATATCAAATTGTCATACATAAATTACATTCCTCTAGTTTTTGCTTCTGAATTATGAATATTAAGTCGCTCATTACGTGTAATTACAAACTTATATGAATTGCATAAGCGTATTGATTGAGCATTAAATCGTGGAATGTGTATATCGATTACTATTTAAAGACATCCGTGATACCTCTTTTTTAAATAAGTAATGTTTATAAATGTTATGACTAGTGCCCAGCTGGCGACTTTGCCTGCATAAACTACACGACTATTTCGTGTTCGTCCAAAATAACTATAATTTACATTAGAAACTTAGCTTAAATTATTTTTTTATTATTGAAGAAAGGGCGACAAACAAGCTGAAGGACTACCTGATGGTAAGTAGTTACCTTCGCCCATGGACATCCACAAGATTAGAAAGGTTGTGGATGCATTGCTGACCTTAAGGGGGTGGATGCAAGGAGGGAAGAAGGATAGCCATGGTGGGAGTAGGGAAAAAGAGCTGGCTTACATGCCATCGAACCGGAACACATCACCAGATATTTGGCGGTTCGTCTTTGACATGATAGTGGTCGCGAACCAATCGGAGAATGAATCTCCTACCACCAAGCTTCTGGGTTACCCGTCTTTTACGGGACGCTGCCCAGCGACGGAGGGAAATTGTATTCTAACCCGTCCCCCTACGGGTCAAGAAGTAATTTAAATTGTTTTAAAAGTTTTATTTATCAACCGATTGATATAAAATAACTTATTGTTAAAGGAAGTTTACCAAAATATATTAATTAAATTTAACTTTCAATTGTAGGCCAGTCGTATCGCCAACGCAGAGTGAAAACGGGACTGGTAGTGGGTTCGATTCCTAATCGAGGCATTGAAATTATTAATATTTCATTTTCTTTGTTATGGAGTCGAGACAAAGCACGGCGTTGTGTTCCGCCTCTTAACATGTAATGTTCCGAATTCGAGTGGAAAGTAGTAAACTGAATGTACCTACTGGGTTGTCTATGGTTATGCTATGTGGAAAAGCGTGAATCTAAAGGAGTAGTTTTTGTTTTATAAAATTCAATTTAGTGTTTACATACCATGTCTATAAATAATAAAAGACGTAACTTTTGTTTCTTTATTATTCAAAAAAAATATTATAAGTACAAACTTCTTAAATTACAATAATCCTTCAAGGAATGCCATATAAAGCTTTTTTAGGTTCATGTGCCACTCCACACTCCCTTTCCTCCACACTCCGATTCTAAAGTCATTGCGTGTTAAGCGGCGGAATTTAACGATGAAAATCATAATCAGATATTTCTATTTCTAGAGTGGGAATCGAACCCACAACCAGTCGCGTTTACAGTCACATTTTGAGTCCAAATACTGACAGTCAATGAAATAATGGTGGGTAAAACTCTAAAACTTAAGACCTTGACCCACATAGCATTAAAATATTCGCCGCATACGAATGCAAATTGTCGCATACTAATGTATGCATAAACGTTTGAATAATTGAAATCATATAAATGACTCATGTTATAATAAATATGAATATTTCAGCATATATTGAATAACTTAGATAATTGCATAAAACTATGCTATTTTCGCGGTTCTATGCCTATTTCACAATGTTGACGCCATCATAGGAATCCATATTAATATTATAAACTAGTGGCCCGCTCGCAGCTTCGCTTGCGTAAACTACACAACTATTTCACTATAGGCACAAAGACATCACATTAGAAAACTCTAAAATGATCAGTGTTTCTCTACTATATTATGCATGTATTATACATATAAACCTTCCTTTTGAATCATTCTATTAATTAAAAGAAACCGCATCAAAATCCCTAGCGTAGTTTTGAAGATCTAAGCATATATACATACAGACAGACACGGGAAGCGATGTTGCTTTGTACTATGTAAGGATGTGAAAAGGTATTTGTCTGTCTGTCGGTTACGCTTTCACGGCTAGGTTACTGGCCCGATTTCGATAAAATTCGAAATGTAAATAGTTGAATTCCTAGGGTCAAACTAAGATAGCCAATAGGCTACTTTTACCAATAATCCATCCACAAAGAGTTGAAATTGGGGATGAATATACGTTTTAATATGAATATTTATAATATAGGTAGGTATTTCCTAAATACACAAATCTGGCTGTTGATATGTTTTATATTGCTCATAGTAATTCAAATTGAACGAAAAGATGACAGTGTCATTTTTTTATTTCTTCTTACAGAATATAACTTCTCCCGAAATATTTAGGCCTCTAATCTTTTAAATTTACTTATACATTTATCAATGTTATATCACGCTTATATAACTAACTATAAACGCGATTGGTAGTGGATTCGATTTCCCACCCATTTCTTGCTAGAGATACCAAAGCAAGGCGTTGAGATCCGCCAGTGAACACAATTGTGGAAAGAAGAGAATGTACACAGTGGATGTTTTCTCTGATTACCTTGCCGTGTGGGAGAAAAAAACTACTAACATGATAACAGAAAAAAAATAATATTTTTAAAACATGACTTATTACAGAATATAACGTCTCCCGAATTAGTTAAAAATAACGTGAAAAGTATCGTAATTATTTTTTTGCGTCACACCATATTCCGCACATAGCAGGGCAGATAGAGGGAACCTATGTTAAGACACTCCGTATTCCCACTGCCAAATCCCATTGACGAATTTTGGAGGCATTGCGTGTTAAGTGGCGGAACTCAACGTCGAGCTTTGCCTCGACACCAGAGCGAAGAAAACTGAAATATTTAATATTTCAATGCCTCGTGGGAATCGATCCCTTACAGTCACACTCTGTGCCCTTGCGCCACTATTGGTGGAGGCCAAGAACAAGAGGTTCTTCATGTTATACATAATAATGCGACTTCAACGCCATAAATATAACAATGACTTTTATGAAATAAAATTTATCCTATTAAATATATTTATGTTCTTTCCGCTTTATAAGACAGAAATAACCAACACTGTTTAATAAATAATAAAATAAAATATAAAAAAAATACAAAAAGTCACATAGAGCTTAGAGATGTAACAACGTAAACTGGTTAAGACGATATCCAAAAATCTTTTGTCCTTTTCTTCTATATTCTTATTCCAGTACTTTCTGTAAGAGGAGTAAGAGGCCGTCGTGTCGCAGTAAACCGATGGTTGTGGGTTCGATTTCCATTCGGGGTATTATTATATTTAAAATTTCCATGTACTCGCTCTGGCACCTTAGACAAAGCGCGACGTAGGGCACCTCAACATGCAATGTATCGTTGTCGGGAAAGTAAAGGAAGGAGTGTCTTCTTTGAAAGCGTTATTCTCTTAGTTTTTAAATTAAGTCATTACTGTTTATTTCCGCAATACAATACCAATGTATTCCTTAAGCCTTTCCGATAAAAATATGTGAAGTTTACAATTTTATGTATCCGTTATCACTTTATTACGACTTCATTATCACCCACCAGCCCACGTGGGCGTTGCGTTTAACATATAAATGTCAATATAATTTGTACTGATTTTTCAATCATACATGTTCAATGTATAAGGCGTTATGGGATTTTTATAGCTTGATAACAATTTAATGTATTTCTCGTCTGCTGTAGGTTAAAGGTAATATCCATAATATCCGAATAAGTATTAAATAGATTTTTCTGAAAATTACACTAATAAATGAAGTTGGAGTGTCAAAGCCAAAGTCAAATAATTTTATTCAAAACAAGAAGTTACATGCTTCATTTTTTTAACATCAAATAATTTACCACTGGTTCACTAAAGTTAATGCTTCAGATCTGAGAAGAACCGGCGCAAGAAAGTCAGCGGGCATCCTTTTTGTTAAAGTAATTGTTAATTACAAATTTATTACTGACAGTGATACTCTTGAAATAGACTGGAGCAAGCATTTCATTCCCAAGGCGTGTTATCATTTATAAAATCTTTAAGTAGGTTTTACCTACCTTTAACACACAAATTCTTTTCACAACTTTTTCAGTTCTGATTTACCTATAACACTCTTGGACGTTTTCTGGGATCCTTTTGTAAAAGCGTATATTAAATATTTCCACTCTTCAAGTAAGAATCGAACCCACAACCAATCGTTTACAGTCACACGCTTGTGCCACTGCGCCACGACTGGCCCCTGGACTGGACTGTTTTTTTTTTAATATAATAATTTCCTCTGTTATATATATCATAGTTCAATGTACTTGAAAGTCGTCTGGTGTTCATTAAACACTGATCTTCGATTGTAAACAGCAATCTAGTTTATAGCCATTATTATATTCGCTTAACAAGTTCTTTGAGAATTCGTAAAATGTTTGGTTTTATTCTTTTTACCTTTTTAATGTTAAAAAGTGGCTATTGGCGCAGTGTGATAACATGTGACAGTAGGTGCGATAGTTGTGGGTTCGATTCCCACTCGAGGGAATGATTATAGTTCAATTTTCATTTCTTCGCTCTCGTGTCTAAGGTAAAGACGCGGAGTTGTGTTCCGCCATTTCACACGCAGCGTCTCGATTTCGAGTGAAAAGTAAATGGAATGTTTTGACACTAGATTTTTTTCGACTAACCCGCTAGCTTTTTTTTTATAGAAGAAAGGGGGGCAAACGAGCAGAAGGACTACCTGATGGTAAGTAGTTACCTTTGTCCATGGACATCCACAACATTAGAAAGGCCGTAGATGCGTTGTCGACCTTAAGGCCGGCAACGCATCCACGCAAAGGGGTGGAGGAAAGGAGGGAAGAAGGATGGGGATGCTGGGAGTAGGGAGACAGAGCTGGCTTACATGCCATCAAACCGGAACACATCATCAGATGTTCGTCTTTGACATGATAGTGGTCGCGAGCCAGTCGGAGAACGAATCTCCTACCACCAAGCTACTGGGTTACCCGTAAAAAGAAAGAGGTAAAAAGATTGAATAAATTCATGAATTGAGATGTTTTAAATCTTTATTAAATATATTGAGACGAAGCCCTTCAAAACAACACGCCCGCTGCAGGAACGCGGAAGGAGCCCACGCGGAGCTTCTGACGTACGTATGTATGTATATGTTTGTGAATATAGAGATATGGATGTGGTAATTTGTGAAATATTAATAAGGTTTTGAAACTGAAATGAAACTTCTTACATAATGAGGTAGTCAGAGAGAACCTATTGTCTAGACGCTTCTCCACTTTCCGCCCGAAATCGAGAAATTACCTTGAGTCTCTAAAATCAAGATCATTCTTATTATTTAGAGCGGGGGAATAATAATAATTCAAAAAAAGAGGTTATCAAAGTAAGTACTTAAAAAATATATTTATTCAAATCACATTAATAAATTCGTAAATCAAAAGACAAAACATCAACTTGCCAGCTTAGTCTCTCGCTCTTCTGTGCATTACTAGTAATCCAATCGAGTCTATTTTCTCTTCACCTCGCTCGATTCGACGCATCGTGAGCGAAAATTTTGCAGGTATTTATATCTCTCAAAATCATATCTGCCTATATCATCTTCTGGACCCAGAGATGTATATAGTGTATTTCTTAGTAAACATTATTGAGAGTTATAAACTTTCGTATTCTTATACTATATTTAACAATAAATACAATGCCTTAACATAAAATTGCCACATCTATTTATTTTCGCACATCACTTGTACTCTTACAAGTCTAGCTTTTTAAGAGCACTTTTTGCGATGTACCGAGAGTCCGATACATATTTCAGTAATTATCTACAATACTATATATGTAAATGTCACCGAATGTATAATAATGTTTAATTTAATTTATTATTTGTTCTTTTTTTGAGTGAAAGAAGTCTCAAGACACTACGTTCTCCGCTTTCTACCTGAATCACAATTGTGAGTGGCGGAAATTACCCCCTTGCTATTTAAATAATCATTCGCCGATTGGCCATAAATCCATTTATAAGCAGACGCAGAACATTGCCTATGCTGTAAGTCTTAGTAAACGTAACATTATGAAGTTAATACTAACATTATTATAAGTATTCATTTTTATTAAATAAGTAGTAAATTTATGATGACGCTGCCATGGTGCTCTGTTACAGCGTCTGACTGTAAATGCGACGATTGTGGATCCGATTCGCAGTCAAAGAAATTCATACTTTTATTATAAATTTTATTATATTCGCATTTGCGAATGTCTGTGTGTTTGTCTGTCATGCTTTCTTACCGGTCCGATTTGGATGAAATTTAGAATGAAAATGGTAAAAGTTACTGGGTCTAACATAGGCTACCGATTTTTTCAAAAATTAACCGCTAAAGGGTTGAAATAGGGGATGAAAGTTTATATGAAAAAGCTTGACCGATTATAATGAATTTTGGCATAAATATAGTTGATAATCTAAGCTTAAACATAGGCTACTTTATTTCTCAAAAACCCACCCCCGAGGGTTGCAATATAACGAAGCAGTTACGTAGTTCACGCGGCGAAGCCGCGAGCGGGCCGCTAGTGGTTATATAAACATAATGACGAAATGAAATAAAAGGTATATTATTACTCATTTTTTTTCATTTCTTTCCTCTGTTACCTAGACAATCTCGGTTTCGGGCGGAAAGTGAAGAACGAAGTGTCAGGGAAAAAGTGTAAATCTAAATTAATTTCTTAATTAGTGTCCCTTAACCTTATGTCCATAATGAAATCTTGAACATAAGATTTGACTCACTTTCAGAGCTTTTGTTGAAGCTATTTGAATTATTTTTTCTGATGTAACTATGTATATGTCACGCTTAGTTCAATAATGAATACTATCTATACATATTGAATATCAAATAATAGAACATGATCTGCTAAATAATACCATCCTGTAAATAAAATAATCAAAATCAGACTAACAGCGCCTAACTTAGTTTGTTTAGAGATTGTGCTACTGCGTGGTAGAACACATATATCAAAAGTTTTTTTTTTTAGCTTCACGCTGTATCCCGCACACAGCAGAGTAGGCAGAGGGAACCTAGTGCTAAGACACTCCGTTCCCCACTTTCCGCCAAATTAGGAGGCATTGCGTGTTAAGTGGCGGAACTTAACGCCGCGCTTTACCTCGCCACCAGAGCGAAGAAAATGGACATATTAAATATTTCCACTCCTCGAGTGGGATCGAACCCATAACCAGTCGTTTACAGTCACACGCTTGTGCCACTGGGCCACGACTGGACAAATATATCAAAAGTTGTTAACCCAAAAAAGAAATACGCCTTAGTGTTAATAAAAACTTTTCCCTAGCACTTATTTAAATTCTTAACGACAGTCATTTTTTGAAATTCCTGTCTTTAGTCAGTTTTCATATAATTTTACATTTTATTCATTGTAAAGGCTTTTGGTTAGATTGTGGATTCAATTTCCACTCGAAGGAATTATTATGCTTTAATTATTAAACCTTATAAAAATGGTTTCATTTCAAAATGTATTATAATCGCGAAAAAAAAACTTCTTATTATGTTTTAATTAGTTTCGTTTTTCCACTCTGGTAAGTCGAAACGCGGTATTAGATCCCATTCCTTAACACACAACGTGTCACAAAATTTGGCTGGAAAATGGAAAACAGATATTTTTGTCACTATTTTCTTACTGCCAACCATGTTATTTCGTGAAAAGGTGTTCCGCTCAAAAAAACTCCCTTTTCCAACCATATTATCACGTTCTACTATCATCTATATATAGAAATAAACCAATTAAAACAAAATACTTTTTACCAAAAAAATAAGTACGATTCGACTAAAGAATGAATGTAATGTATTCATCGTAAAAAAATCATCATTCCTATAAAAAAGCATTGAACAAGACTTATTTGTTAGTTTTTATGTGCATTGCTCCGTGTATATAGCCAGTTCATTTCCTGGGTTAAACGGATGACATTTAAGATGTTTTAGATTTTTTTTTCGCTACGACTTTATCTTAGCATGTTTAATTAACGAGTGCTTTTAACAAGATGTAGATCTGTAGTTCGAATTCTTGTAGAAAGAATACCCGTTGAATATTGTGTGCCAAATTTTCTTTTTGAATATAGTATTTTTTTTTTATCTTCACGCTGTATCCCGCACACAGCAGGGTAGGCAGAGGGAACCTAGTGTTAAGACACTCCGTTCCCCTTTTTCCGCCGAATTTTGGAGGAATTGCGTGTTAAGTGGCGGAACTTAACGCCGCGCTTTGCCTCGGTAACAGAGTGAAGAAAATGGAAATATTACATATTTCCACTCCTCGAGTGGGAATCGAACCCACAACCAGTCGTTTACAGTCACACGTCTATGCCACTGCACCATGACTGGGGGATATAGTATATAGTATTTTTTTATTATGGTTTCCTGGAGTCATTAGTATTTATTCTCTATTAGTTATGCCAAATTCACCTGAGTGGAATTTAACAAAAACATATTAGCTTAAGTTATGTGTTATTATATGAGATTTAGGCCCGTGAAAGTCCCATTAAAATTGGTCCAGCCGTTCTAGAGATTAACCGGAGCCAACAGACAAACAGAAAAATCGTTAAATATGTTGTTTTGGTATATGTGCCGTGTGTGTACAATGTGCAAGTAGTTATTTTAATATAGCTACCAGAGATTCCAATTTTATTTACTTGTATAGAATGCGTTTTATAATTGACATGCAATATGAGAGTGAGTATTTTACTCACCAACGAATCTACTACTTACTAGTAATAAATTTCTAAGATTTTTTTTGTAACTTTAAGTTTATTTCCGCCTTTTAAGGCGGCCTTTAGGGTTATTAGAAATAGCATAGTGTCAAGATACTCCGTTCTTCACTCTCTGTTTACACTTTTCACAACAAAACTTCTAGTATTTCTATATATATTTCAAATTTGCCCTTCAATATGCTTACTTATATACTACACATTCAATTAATACATTTATCATAATTATTTAATGTGTATATTATGTATGTATATTGGTGCAGTTTTCCTCGTCTTATCACATAAATTAGATGCTATTCCAACAATGTTGTTTTAAAATCACTTAAATGAATTGATATAGATTACATTTACATTACGATAAACACATTCAGCCCCTGCCCTATACTGTGATAATAAATTAACATTAACATCGGCCTCTCGGCCTATAAAGTGGTGTATTTTTGTAGGTGCCGACGAGTTTGTAATTAATTGTTGGATGGTTTTATGTAATTTAGAGTGAATGATAATATTTATTTCTTTTTTATATCTTCATTTTCTCTCTTTTGATGGAAGAATGGTAATCATATATATGGCAAAGGTGAGTGGTAAGAGAGGCAGGGGGAGAACTCAATTGACCTTCGAAAACACAGTGTCGACGATACTGGAGGAAGGTCACGTAAAAAGCATGAGGACCCCCCGGAGGGTGTGTATGAAGAGGTTGATGACAGTGGACGAGGCGAGAGAAGTATGCAGGAACCGTAGTGTTTGGCGCTCCGTTCTCTCTGACTACCCCGCAAGGGATACAGCGTGAAGCTAAAAAAAAGAAATTCCACATAGCGGGGTAGCCAGAGAAGACGTAGCCTCAAGACACTTCGTCCTCCACTTTCCGCCCGAAATAGAGAAATTGCGTGTTGAGTGGCGGAACTCAACGCCACGCTTTGTCTTAGATATTAAAGCAAAGAAATTAACATTTATATACTAATAATTTCCCTGAGTGGGAATCGAAATTACAACTATCGCGTTAGCTTAATCCAATGTGTCTTTAAACCTAACATGGCGGAACACCCAAGATGGTGGACTAGTTATCATCCATTTATTTCGACAATATGAATAACAAATGAAACAACACCTGTTGTTAACCTGATAATCTATAAAGATAATTTAAAGAGCTTAATTTTAAAAAAAGTATTTTTACCGTTTCATGATTTTTAAAATATACAAATATAGTTTTCATGACTCCAGAGTATTTATTTTAAACTAGCGGCCCGCTCACGGCTTCGCCGCGTGTACTACATGCTTCGTTACATTGCAACCCTCGGGGGTGGATTTTTGAAAAACAAATTAGCTCATGTTTATCAACTGTATACTATATTCCAAATTTATTATAATCGGTCAATTGGTTTTTACATAAACTTTCATCCCCTATTTTAACGCTTTAGAGGATGATTTTTAAAAAAATAAATAGCGTGTTTGACCCTTGATTATTTACTACTTTCATTCTAAATTTCATCCAAATTGGACCGGTAGATTAGCCGTGAAAGCGTGACAGACAAACAGACAGAATTTCTCATTTTTAATATAAGTATGGATGATATATTATTGTTTTCATATCCCCAAAGTGTTTATTTTAAATTTATTATTAAACACATGTTGCATAAAGCCGTCTCGTACTAACATAACCGGTTGCCGTACTCTATATGCACATGATACATATATAATGTCAAGGATGCAATACAAGCTACACCCAAAAGGAAGAAAGCTATTTGTATATACTTCGATACACCTTGTATTAAGGGTATATTAATTTTGAATATATATTATTAACATTATAAACATACTTGTGACCGCGGTTTTGCCTACATTAATTGATAATTTTGACGCGTGGGGGGACGGGTTAAAATGCAATTCCCCTCCGTCGCTGGGCAGCGTCCCGTAAAAGGCGGGTGGTAGGAGATTCGTTCTTCGACTGGCTCAAAGACGAACCGCCAAACAACTGGTGATATGTTCCGGTTCGATGGCATGTAAGCTAGCTCTCTTTTCCTCCTCCCACCGTCTCTATACTTCTTCCCTCCTTTCGTCTCCATCCCCCTTAAGGTCGGCAACGAATTCACAACCTTTCTAATCTTGTGGATGTCCATGGGCGAAAGTAACTACTTACCATCAGGTAGTCCTTCTGCTCGTTTGTCCCACACTCTTCAATAAAAAAACAACCTTCACGCTGTATCCCGCCCATAGCAGGGTAGGCAGAGGGAACCTAGTGTTAAGACACTCCATTCCCCACTTTCCGCCAAATTCGGAGGAATTGCGTGTTAAGTGGCGGAACTTAACGTCGCACTTTTTGCCTCGATACCAGAGCAAAGGAAATGGGAACATTCGATAGTTCCTTCCTCGAGTGGGAATCGAACCCAATACCAGTCGCGTTTATAGCCACACTTGCGTGCCCCTGCGCCAGGACTGGCCCGTATGACTGGCACATTAATGTAAGTTTACAGTTAGATTTAATATTATTAAAGTGTTATTCACACACTTAGGAGAGATAGAAAAATACTTTTAGAAATCATATCAAAATTTGAACGCAGCGGGATTCGAACCCGCCCCTCTTGGAAACACTTTGACGGTTTGACATGTTAAAAGTGTTTAAAATAAATAATATTCTCTCTTGCCAAATGATTGTTGGAAGAATAATCATAAAAAAATGTAAAAATCTTTCTACAGAGATGCTAACAACAAAAATATTTTGTAATAAAGTGTATAAGAATTTCGATGTGGCTAACAATAGAACGCATGGCTTAGCGGTCAGAGCGCCTTACAGGTTTACAGGAGGCCTGGGTCCGAATACTGCTGCGTTCAAAATTTTACAGATTTTCTAATTAAAATTTTAATATTTGAATTAAAATTTTAATATAAAGAAACAATTAGCGACTGGTTGTGGGTTCGATTCCCACTCGAGGAGTGGAGATATTTAATATTTCCATTTTCTTCGCTCTGGTGTCGAGGTAAAGTGCGGGGTTAAGTTCCGCCACTTAACACGAAATGCCTCCGAATTCGGCGGTGCGTGGGGAACAGAGTGTCTTAACACTAGGTTCCTCCTGCCTACCATGCTGTGTGCGGGATACAGTGTGAAAATGAAATGAAAGAAAATAGTGAATCTCTTCTTTGACCATGCCAAATTTCCTATAATTTTCAAAAAAAAAAAAAATTAAAGAGTAAATAAAAATCTATTTCTATAAACTGCACCTTAAATTAATTGCTTTTTGCCAAACAAATTTATAAATTATGTCTTCATGGAATGATATGAAATATGTGAACAATTTCCGTGCCATATTCCTATATTGAGTTATTTAAATTGAAACATTACACTGTTTAGATAGCTAATGCTTTTAATGCATTTTTTCAAATATGCAATATCTTTTGTTTTCTTTTATAAATTTGTGTCAAGAAGTCGGCTGACTGTAAAGCGATTGTTGTGAGTTCTATTTCCACTCGGAGAATTTTTAAAATGAATGAAATTAAAAAAATGAATTTAAATTTTCCTTTTTTATCCTTACTTCCAGAGGGACTTTCGTATCTATGGCAAAGCGCGGCTTTTAGTTTCACCACTCATCAAACAATGTCTCAATTTCGGGTGGAAGAGGACGGAGAGTTCTGACATTAAGTCCTTTCTAACTATCCCACTGTTGTTGGAAAGACCGTGAATCTGCTACAAAAAATCGTATTAATTTAATTTTACAAAGGCTTGTCTTCAACTAATAACACTATAAGCTTTATTAGAAGATCCATTCTCAAATTACTTTGTTCTTCACGCAAGAAATCGAAACATTTTCAGTTCAACTGCGCAACTCAACGCCACGCCTTGTCTTGCTACAGTTAGAAAATGTAATTAATTCCATTATATGTTGTTACTTCTAACCTAACCCAGCTATGGGGATTTTATAGCTTCACGCCGTGTCCCACACACTGCAGGTTAAGAGATGCTAGTGTCAAGAGATTCCGTTTCCGCATTTGCCGTGTGAAGTGGCGGATCTTAATGCCGCGCTTTGCCAACCACCAGATCATCACACCAGAGCGAAGAAAATGGAAAAATAAAAGGAGGAAGGGAGGGAATAAGGGTGGGGATGGTGGGAAAAGGGATAGCTGGCTTACATGCCATCGAACTGGAACACATCATCAGATGTTTGGCGGTTCGTCTTTGACATGATAGTGGTCGCGAGCCAGTCGGAGAACAAATCTCTTACCACCAAGCTACTGGATTACCCGCCATTTAAGGGACGCGGACGCGGGTACGGGAATTGTATCCTAACTCGATCCTCCACGGGGGGAAATAAGACTATCCCATTGCGCAACGACGATTTTTGACCCAGTTTAGCACTTACCAAAATAATAAACATGCAATAAAATTTGCGTCGAACGCATTTAACAGTTGTAAAGTTGTAAATTTATATATTTACTACTTATGTGTTACAAATTTATAAATAAATCATTTGATAATTACTGTAATGAATGGTTCAGGCCACGCTCGCTTGCGGCTAAGTTGCAATGCCGTACATCGATTATGTGGTAGGAAATACATTATAAGTAGCTAATAATTAACTATGTTTATTCGTCACTTTATTATTTTAATTACTGTATTTTTTGGGTATTAAAAAAGTTCTGTCGCCGTCGTAGAATTTTTTTTAACATTTAAAAAAAATCTAACGCTACGGGATTCGTCTGTAAACACGCTGGTTATGGGTTCGATACCCACTCGAGGGAATGATTATGTTTTCATTATTCGTTCTGGTATCATAGATAAAGCATGACGTTGAACTGAACACGCAATATCTCAACTTCTGGCAGCGTGGACAGCGGACGTGTCATAACACCAGGGACCCCTCTCTTACTATCCCGGCTTGCAGGAAAAGCGTGAAGCTGAAAAATTTTTTAAAGAATCTAGTGTCAAAATGGTCAAATGTATATATATTTATTCCTTGCTTCACTTCTGCATCGTTGTTGCTATTATAGCATGGATTATATTATACACTTGAAGATGTATAGCTCTGTACCTAATGTTAATATGTAAGTGGAAAACTGTTATTGAATTAGTTTTTGTAAAACTATTTTAATGTGTTGTAATAGTGGAATGCTGTTGTTTTTCAAAATACTAAATATATAAATAAATAAATACTAGACATTGCGTGTCGAATGGTAAAATTCAACGCCTTGCTTTGTTTCATTCACCAAAGCGGAGAAGCGAAACGAAATAAATTATGAGCATTTATTGAATGGGGATCGAACCCACAACCAATTTAATTCCAGTCACACGGTATCTGAATGACCTTTCAATGGATCTCGTTTTCAATATCGATTGAAAAAAATATTGATCAATCTACCGAAAAAAATATATGTTTAATTATTTTTTTTTCGAACTTAACACAATTCCCTGTATAGGATAGTCACGGAGAATCTAGCCTGGAGACACTATGTTCTCCATTTTCCTTGTCTGGCCTATCTTTTAGTTGTTCGTGGCCAGTCGTGACCCAGTGGCACAAGTGTGTGACTGTAAACGACTGGTTGTGGGTTCGATTCCCACTCGAGGAGTGGAAATATTTAATATTTCCATTTTCTTCGCTCTGGTGTCGAGGTAAAGCGCGGCGTTAAGTTCCGCCACTTAACACGCAAAGCCTCCGAATTCGGCGGAAAGTGGGACGGAGTATCTTAATACTAGGTTCCCTCTGCCTACCCTGCTGTGTGCGGGAAAAAAGACTAATTAACAATTAAGACCCTCATGGTTCAGTGGGACAGCGTCAGATTGTAAAACGTGTTAGTTGTGGGTTCGATCCTCACTTAAAGAAATTACTATATTTAATTTATTTTCTTTTGTGGTTTCGATAACGCACAGAGTTGAATTCCGCTACACCTAATATTTCGATTCGGAGGCGGAAAGTGGAGAACGGAGTATTTTCACATTAAGTTATCTTTGCTTTGCTAAAAACAGCCTCAAACTGAAAAGAAATTAAAATATATAAAACAAAAAGTCTTTAAATATTTCTTACTACACTTTTGCATTGACCGTTACGTACAAAGATTTTATAAAAGTATTTCAATTAATTATTATTTATGGTTCAACCAACTGTCCGTTTCATTCCGACTTTTTGTAATTGCACTTATTAAGAACTATAAAAATTCCTTTTAACACTCCTTTGGTATTTATCATATGAATACAAATGACCATTGTTTAAGGAGTATTTTGTGAGCAAAACCTAGAAATTATTTTTAACTGTAAACGACTGGTTGTGGGTTCGATTCCCACTCGAGGACTGGAAATATTTAATTGCTCTGGTATCGAGGTAAAACGCGGCGTTAAGTTCCACCATTTAACACGCAATACCTCCGAATTTGGCGGAAACAAAAGAACGGAGTATCTTAACACTAAGTTCCCTTTGCCTACACTGTGCTTTATACGGGATACAGCGTGAAGTTAAAAAAAAAAGAATTAATCACTTAGAAAATTGAAAAATCTGTTTTAAGAATACGTATAAAAGTTTTTGAGAGACTCAGATCCGCGAGTCGGAAATCAAAAATGTTTTCTAAATTCATGTGTTTTACGGCAAATCCATAAATGCGAAAATCTGTCTGTTGGTCTGTCACGCTTTCACGGCTAATCTACTAGTCGGCTAGTCTGATTTGGATGAAATTTAGAATGAAAGTAGTAAATAACCTAAGGTCACCATAGGCTATTTATTTTTTCAAAAACACTTGAAATAGGGGATGCAAATTTATATCACAAATCTAAACCGCTTGACCGATTCTAATGAATTTTGGAATAAATATAGATGATAGTCCAAAGTAGAACATAGGCTACTTTATTTTTCAAGAAACTGCCTCCGAAATAATTGTATAATTCACGCAGCGAAGCCGCGAGCAGGCCGCTTGTATATCATATAAAGTTGTCAAGTAGTAGTAAGTCAAAATCTTATAACATCTTTAAAAACTTTCAATATTACTAGGAACCGCCTCTTTACTCTACATGGCGAGAAGAGCTGAGCGAAGTACATATTTAATATTATTACATGTTAAACAATTTGAAAAGCAAACAATTAACACTTTTTTTTAACGTCAGGAAATCCTTTACGGATACCAGACCAAGTGGGGACTCGGGACGTGGTTATGTGGGACTCCGGTGAGGCAAGATGGTAACGCCGCCGTTACTCACTAAAACCTGACGGTGCTCCTTCTCGACCATTAGCCGGGCCACGGGGACTGAAACAATCGTCCAAGGACACCGGCGGCGGGACCCTGCAAGACACTTCGCGGAGTCAAGGGGTAGGTCACCCTCGACAGAAACACTTAACACTAACATAACTTGACTTAACCTTCCACAGCCTAAGGATATGGACTTTTTGACCATTTAATTACTATTTATTCAAAAACTACAATTGGAATTGTGACCAAAAAACTCACAGCACACAAGACACTGTGCTCGATATCCCTAATAAATTTCAGAGTTCTACTACAAATAGCCCTGGAAGAGTTAAATCACAACGAAACACACTTTTGACTAGTAAGACAACAATAAATAGTTGGCGAAACATTAGCTATTTATATTTATCATTTTTTAAAGAAACATATTTTATTATATCATCCTGTGTATGCCTAAAATTAATAACAATATCATCATTTTCTCTGTCGGCAAAAATGTTGGTCGACCTCAGTCAAAGCATGTCCGCCCATCGCATTTCTACTGCAAAAGGTCGCGTCGCGCCGCGTCGTAACAATCAAAATAATTGTTAATTATTTACATAATAATTGTTACAATAGTTTGTGTGTCTGTTTGTTTGTTTCAATACTATTTATTGCCCTAATTATCACAAATCTTGTTTTAAAAGTGATAAAATTTCTTGTTACAATTTTAATAGTATGGTAGTTTTTCCTTTATTTTAGTAATTTTCTATTTTTTTTTGGTTTTAATATACAGGCTGAAGCTATTTTTTATCTTGTGTAAAATACTCCGTTATCCACTTTCTGCCGAATTTCGAGGCATTGCGTGTTAACTGGCGGAACTTAATGCCGCGCTTTGCCTCTGATACCAGAGCGAAGGAAATGGACTTAAATATTTCCACTCCCCGAGTGGGAATGGAACCCACAAAAGTCGTTTACAGTCATACGTTCGTGCTACTGTGCCACCACTGGCTCCACATACATAGATTTTTTTAATATAATTATTATTATGGTAGTGGGGGATAGAACGTCTTAAGATTAGGTTCTCTATGCCTACCCTGCTTTGTGCGGGATACAGCGTGAAACAAACAACATAGTAGTAGTATATTATAGTAAAGTGCAGTAGTAGTAATTGTAGTAAAAATAATTCCTAAAATTCAAGAATATCCACAGACAATCGTTAGTTAAAATGACATAGGTATGTCCTCTAATAAATATTGACGTAACAATGATTATTGTATGCTAATTACTTCATACCTATCAAGAAATGTAAGTGTAAACTTTAGAAAAAAATATAATACCGTAGTGGCAAAGTGGTGAATATGTAAGGATTCAGTGTTGGGCAAAATTTAATTGCATTTAACAATTAAATATTAACAAATGCTCATATCTTTTTGTTTGTTTGGTGGTAGGAGATTCGTTCTACGACTGGCTCGCGACCACTATCATGTCAAAGACGAACCGCCAAATATCTTATGATGTGTTCTGGTTCGATGGCATGTAAGCCAGCTCTCCCTATTCCCACCATTCCCATCCTTCCTCCCTCCTTCTGTCCTACATCAATCAATCAATGTTGTGGATGTCTATGGGCGAAGGTAACCACTTAACACCAGGTGCCTTCAGCTCGTTTGCCACCTTCATTCCATAAAAAAAAAATATCTTTGCGCAAAAATCACAATTAATAGTTAATTCATTGTTAATTGTAATATAATTTTCAACTAATTGTGACATTTACGTGATCAGTAGTAGAGTTTCACGCTATATCCCGCACACAACAGGGTGTAAACAGAGCTTAGTGTTAAGATATTCTGTTCCACACTTTTCGCTGAATTGTACAGGCATTGTTAAATGGCGGAACTTGACACCGCGCTTTGTTGTGAAACCAGAGCGAAAAAAATGAAATATTTACATTCGAGTGTTTGTGAAAAAAACTCCATAGTGATGAAGAATAATCATTTAAATAATATGATCTTTTGTTTTCGCGATTACTACACATTTTGAAATGAAACTATGTTTAACCGGATTAATCGCGTATATTTTTGGTAGGTTAGAGGTAGAGTCTACCTGTGACCACGGACTACTGTAGAGTGTTCGAAACGTCAGGTTTCTAAAAATGTATTTTCGAATACCAAAAATATACGCGATTAATCCGGTTAAACATAGTTTCATTTTAAAATAATCATTTAAAATGTAGTTTCCCATAGACATTGATTAAGATGTGTTCGCTTCGCTCAATATGTAAACAGATAGCACCTGAGATCGAATCGAAACTGAGGGTCTGGTTAGTAGTACCCCTAGTTAGTAATATATGAATATTAACAGGAGTTCCTACCAAATGTAGAAACTGCCGCATTCGATTCTAATTGTCTTTCTTTCAACACTAATTGTGCTGAGTTACGAAAAAACGAATATTGCACGAAGGAAATGCAATGCCTAGGAATTATTAAACGTTGATTAATATAGAATGATTGCTGTATATTAGCCAAATTATTTTTTTCTGATTTTAATTACTTAATAAATAGATGTTAATATTAGAACAGGTCATGGTGGTAGAGTGACAGCGTCTGACTGGAAGTGATGGTTGTGGGTTCTAGCCTACTCTTGGGAGTGATTATATGTAAATTATTCTTATTTCTTCGCTCTGGTGACATGTTAATGTGCAGTATCTTGACTAGACAGGTTCAATACAAGGTACAAAACAATAAATTATGTTATGATAGGATGTTTTAACATGAAATTATTTTATATAATTTTTCCGAAAATAAATGAATTTTCAAGTTATTATTCTGACCTGCGTTTTTTATTCAGTATTCCAGTTGCCAGTCACAATTCCCTTTAGGATACTCTAAACTTTCTGTTCAATCATAATAAAATATAGCTGATCAACAATTAGTTATATTTAAAGTGATCAAAGCTCATACTAAAGATCTAATCGACTGAGTACTCTTATCCCACGGCTAAACACCTCTTGGCAAAAGATAACATCTTAAATAATCAAAGTTAGCATTATTTAATAAACAAATGTAATATCTTATTTCATTACAAAGTTCATTATTTACATCTATACTGATATAATAAAGAGGTAACATTTGTAACTTTTTTTGTAAGGGCTAATCTTCGTAAATACTGAAACGATCATGATCAATTCTTTCACAATTAGAAAGCTACACTATTCAGGAGTGCTATAGGCTATATTTTATTATGATTCAACCGAAAGTACAGAAAATCAATAGTATATAATAATAGGGCCCAAATAGGGAATAAAAGTCACAGATCACGCGGCGAATCCATGAGCGGGACTACAGAATAAAATAATTTAACATATTAATAATGTGATCTAAAAATAAACCTAATTTAAGGGTTGTTTAAAATAAAAGTCCATACAATTTTTCTATTGCACATATAATCATTACAATAATATTCAATAATGTATGTAATATAATTACAATAAATATCTCTTAACACTATTAAAGCTGGCACAGATTTATAATTGTTTTTTCGCGACGCTAAATTCTTACAATAGAACAATCAATACATTCATTTAAGTAATACACCTAATGAAGTGGTCGTCAGAATTTTGAGGAGAGTAGCGGAGAGTTCAGTCACTATTCTTTATGTTTTCTGTTTGAGAATGAATTATGTTTTAAAAATAACTTCAAAAAGAGACAAAAATATTTACTCTTTTAACCAAAAAAACCTAATTCCCCCGAAATCGAGACATTGCGTGTTAAATGACAGAATTCAACGTCGTGCTTTGTCTTATCAGTGCGGGGAAATGGAAATTATCATATAGAATCATCTGATTGGGAGTCGAACCCACAACCAACGGCGCTTAGCGCCAACGATGTCACTCTTAGCAACGATTTCAAACTAAAAAAGAAGTAGGCAGTAATTAAGTAATTATATTAACCGATTTATCGATAACAAGAGTACCTACTTAAAGTAATCTTCTAGTTATAACTATGAATGAAATGCAATATTATAATAAGAAGCTTAATATTCAAAGAACAAACTAAAGTAATGCGTTTAACTATTTTTTTTACATCGACATTGGTTCAGCCTATGACAATGGTAAACAATCATCTGATGTTGACATCTGATATTTTTTTTAAATAAAAAGATACAGGTAGAATTAATAAAAGCCTATAATAATAATATTCCTGAAGTCTTTCTGTAGTAAAACAGTAAATGAAAAGTTTTTTCTTTTAAAAGCAAGCTTTTTCGAATGATTTTCAACTAGCTCTTTTATTTCATATTCATATTAATTGAAGTATAATAAAAAACCAGTCGCTATGTTTGGTTTAGAATCCTGTCACACAGATAACTATACATTGTTGTGTAAATTTAACGCGTGTACTAAATTTGAACTCGATCGGTTAAGGTGTATGGTAAATATACATACATTGCAAGTTAAATAAAAACTTGTTATAAAATTTATATGCAAAATATCTAATGGCTATTTTATCTCATGTTAAATGATTATTCCTTTGTTTTTTAAATCGATTAAAGTATTGTAATATTTACCTACAGTAAGTATAATAATAATAATAGGTATATAATACAATTATATAGGTATATAATACAATAATATGTGCACAAAAGATTTTTTTACTGAAAAAAAAAACATTTTTTTAACCAAGGATCAAAGAATTTTTTACGATTTTTGTTAATTCAGATTCTTGTTTTTTTTTTCAATTAAAATAAAACCCTGACGACCACAGACTATCTAAAAACATCCAGACATACAACAGATATACATTAATTGTTAACATAATAAATATTCACATTCATAAATAACAATTTTCTATATATCTTAATTATACGAAGGTTATTTTATTAATTTCATTTATTTTATCTTGTGTATGTTCACACGAATTTGTATTTAAAATAAATCGTGGTTTATAAAGTGAAGAAGTGGGAATTTTAGTGCATAGACATGATCAAAATTTTGTAAATAGTATTCATCACATTTTGGCTATAAAAAGTTAAGCTTTTAGTTCTGCTTCACGCTCTAGACCAGGGGTTCCGTTTTTTGATCATGGACCACTTTTACATTATTCTTGCTCGCAGGGACCACTATGTATGTAATACTTGCAGTTTCTGTTATTTTGTAGTTCGATGAGTTGTATAACACCCGCTAAATTTAAAATCGTTCGCGGACCAGTTTATCCCTCGGACCACTGGTTGGGAACCAGTGCTCTAGACTAAGAGAACCTAGTGTCGAATCACTCTGTTCTCCACTTTTCGCTCGAATTCGAGACATTGCGTTTTGAATAGAGAAATTCAACGCCGCGCTTCATCTTCTTACCAGAGAAGAATAATAAAAAAAATTAAAATGTAATTATTCCATTAGTAGGAATCGAAACCACTACCCATCAGGTTTACAGTCAGACGCTGTAACACTGCACCACGATGACCTCAACTGAATTTGACTTTAAAAAATTAAAGCTTATGTGTTCAAATTTTAATAGATATTTATATTTTTTTTTTAATTTATGCACTAACACCCTCGTATCAATATAGAAATAGTTCAGGCTTTTTCGCAGGATAGTCAGCGAGAACCTAGTGTCAAAACACTCTGTTCTCCAGTTCCCGCCTGAAATCGAGACATTGCATGTTGAATGGTGGAACTCAAAGCCATTTTGTCTTAGGTACCAAAGCGGAGAAATGAAAATAATCCATAAACATTCCCCCAAGTGGGAATAGAACCTACAACCGTTGCATTTATAATAAGACGCTGTTCCACTCCATCATGACGGCCTCGACATTATTATATAATTATTAATGACATTTAGACAATTAACACCTATTTAAAAATACAGATAATAACAAAATAACAAAGATTCGTTCAATAATTTTAAAATTACTTTAAAAATATTATAAATTAATATAATAATTTATGTACATAATAAAATCTAGAATACGCAAGAAGAATTTTTTTAGACTTCATTTTTTAATCATTTCAAAAGTCTATGATTGAAATTCTTTTTTGTATGAGATAAGATTAATTGTAATATTAATAACAAAATATAGCTTCACATTGTGTGTGTATAAAAAATGTACTAAAAGCCAACGTCTAATGAAAAAGTCGTTGATTTTCCTTTTTTGCCCTATTTACAAAAAAAAAATAATAATTTCTCAATTTTAAAATAAATTCCGATGGCCCACCAAACTTACAGTAAAGGCCGGAAAAAGATTTTAAATGAATTGTTTAAAAAGTAAGACGTACTTACAACAAATTTCCTTTTTTAATTAATATATGTTTTTTAAGCAATTAATATAACTTAAATTAAAAAGAAATATATACAGTGAAGCTATTTTTTTAAATCTAAAATTTAATCTAAATCTTATACGATTATAAAACATATTAAACCCGTAAATGAGATATGAGTTAGAAGTAAAGATTCTACAGTAAATGTAATTAAATGACAGATATAATGATTTTAGGCATTTTATGTTTGGATCTTTGCCACAGATTGAATGTAAAGGATATTTGCAAATGTCAATGTCATTTTCTCAATTGGCACATTTATATATTCATTTATTTTTTCAGTAATTTAGTACTATCTGTTTACATTTAAATTCGTAATATACCTCCATTTTTCGAAAATATTGTAATGTGAAATATTTATTTGTTTAAAATATTTTTTTTCTATAAATTGTCTAAATTTATGTCAATAGTGTCATTAGAATTTATCATATTTGACATCTATTATGTACCTTTTAGTTTTTTAACACAAGATATTGGTGCATACGTCATTTAACTTTAAGCCTTTTAAAAAAAAATCGTAAATATAAATATTTATGTATATATGTATTTTTGCATGTAAAATAATAATGAAAAATATGACACAAACAAAATAAACTATTATTTTCGTTCCACATTATATTCCAAATATCTTGAGAAAAATAAAAAAAAATATCTGACTTTGACATACGTGCAAGTTAAGTCACATTAGCATTAAATATTTTATATTCTATATAATATTACACATAATTATTAAATGTACTTATTTGTATATCTGTACATATATGCAAAAAAATATAAAACATCTGCATTTTTGTATAAAATTAATAAAAACCGCTAAATAATACAATTGTCAAGCAAAAAAACATTGGTTATAAAAATATATCAAAAAACAGTTCTTGCCTTACAAATGCCTATATCAAAATATTCTGATTCTATTTCTTAACTGGCTGATAAGTTCCTTTTAATCTACTCTAACATTATACTTTGTATGTTTGAGGTAATCTCCATAACTACCGAATCGATTTCAACAATCCTTTCACTGTTAAAGAGCTACATTATCCTTGACTGTCAAAGGTATTTTGAAATAATTCGTTTTCAGAGAGATCAACTAATATTTCTAAAATAATGCGGGAACAACGATATTGAATCTTATTGTATTCATGTAATTATATAAAATATATAATTCGATAAAATAATATATTGCAGCAGCTTTTTATTTAAATACGAAAATGTGCTACTGAAAATACGAAACAGTTTCCTTTAGTTTACGCGAGCAAAGCCGCGATCAAGTCACTAGTTTAATAGATAGATTAAAAGAAACTTATCAGAAAGCAAAACAATATTTTACGTAAAATCTAATTTTAAGCATTATTTTTTTAAATAAAAATGTGCGCTTATTTATTATCTACATACATATATAAGATCTATTTTTATTTTACACAAAATCTAAAAATTCTGAATATATTTACTATTAGTAATAATAATAATAATAAAATTTCGCGAAAATGGACGTAACATTATTGGTACGATGTCAAGCTTCTAAGGACACAAGCACAAAATATTGACTTTAAAAAGCTTATTTAGTAGATTGTAGTCTTTTATATTGTTCAGTATTTATGAAAACATAAAAAAATAATATCTAGAACTTTTTCTAGACAAAAACATGATATATAAACATCTAAATATATACACACATACATTGATTCACATTTTGACATTAATCGTTGAATGTTTTTTAATCTATGTACAGATAATAAACAAAGAAGTAATATAAGAACAGATAAGCAATAACCAAAATGGCCGTTAATATAAAACAGAAAAATGGTCATAATGTAGAACAACGTTTAACAATTATAATTATAACATTAAGTTATTAAACAACTTACATGAAGTATTAACTTTAATAATTGCTTGAAGACGTGTATGGATAAAGAAAATATATTACAAAATTTGTAAAAAAAAGGAACTTTCAGACAGCCACGATAATTATGTACTTTTTTGAAAACAACATAATATTTCATTTAATATTGCTGCACCTATATAAATAAATTTGGATCGTTTTATTATAGATCTTTTAAATAGGAAATTAGGGCCAGTCGTGGCGCAGTGGCACGAACGTGTGACTGTAAAGCGACACTTTTTGCAAATAAATGCATCGTTTTATTATAGATCTTTTTAATAAGAAATTTGGGGCCAATCGTGGCGCAATGAGACTGTAAACGACTGGTTGTGGGTACGATTCCCACTCGACGAGTGGAAATATTTAATATTTCTATTTCCTTCACTCTAGTATCAGAGGTAAACACGCGATACAGCGTGAAGCTAAAAAAAACAAGCAATAAAAATTAAAATATAAGTCCATATATATTGGAATATCAAGAATGCAACATATCACCTTCATTCATACACATCTTCAGTCAAAACAAAACGAATATCGATATTTAGTAAATATTTTTTTTTTAAATTAAAAACAATAATTAATAATTAATATAGACGATATATGTATTCATGTATTTGGTTAAAAAATACCTTACCAATGTATACATACTTCTAACAAAACGTATGGAATGAACATTTAACAGTGTGTGAAGAGCTTGAAAAAGCTCCTCCCCTTTTCTGGCGCTGGACCCATCAGCATAGGGACTTGGTTCTTGTGAGTTATTGTTATCTAAAAAAAGAGAATTCATATTAATAAATAAATTAATAAATTAATAAAAATAATTTATTTCGTACGATTGAACCATAGAAAGTCTTAGTAACAATATTTCCTTATAAATTATGTTAGTTTTAGTTAGTCGTACATGTATAAAGAAAAACAGGCCAGCTTCAAGCATTATCTCGCATAGCCGGTAGTTAGCCACTTCTTTTTTTTTATTCTGGTATTAAGTGTTTACCTTCGCCCATAGAAATCCACAACGTTAGAGTTATGGATGCGTTGCCAGCCTTGGGGATGTAGGACAGAAGGAGGGAGGAAGGATGGGAATAGTGGGAATAGGGAGAGCTGGCTTACATGCCATCGAACCGGAACACATCATCAGATGTTTGGCGGTTCGTCTTCGACACGATAGTGGTCGCGAGCCAGTCGGAGAGTGAATCTCCTACCACCAAGCTACTGGGTTACCCGCCTTTTACGGGACGCTACCCAGCGGCGGGGGGAGTAGTATTCTTAACCCGTCCACCCACGGGTAAAAATCGTCCTTTATTTTCTGTCCGAAATCGAGACATTGCGTGATGAGTTAAGGTTTTGTATTTTTTGAGTTAAATCCAAGCTTAAAAGTAAAACTATAGTTTCCATACAATCTTTCATTCCGTTTTTCCACCTTTCAGTGCACTTTTCAATTGAAAAGTAGTTTATGACCTTTTTTAACCTCAAGACTATCTGTGTACCAAATTTCATTTAAATCATTAAACTAACACACATACAGACAGAGTTACTTACACATTCATAATATTAGTAAGGAAGTACGACTCAACTGACGAACCGCGATCATAGCGAGTGTATAAAAAAATATATCTTACTTTACTCGGTGGTTGCATCCACGGCTCCCCGTCGATTTGCATCGGGAAAGTGCGCTTGGTCGTTATAGTAATAGAACTGCATTGTGCTAACCTCCTGCCCGATGCCCGGAGACCTGGAAATTATATATTGTAATTATAATTATTAAATAATTCTTGTTGTCACTTTTTTTAATTTACAGAAAAAAAATAAAAATATAGGGTACTCTTTAAAAAAACAGTTATTGATGTTATGAAAAAAAAATAAAAATAATATACATACCACTTTAAATGAATTAATTACACTTTAAATGAAACCATTAATGAATTCATTAACAAGCTTAAGCTTATAGTAGCACATCTTTCCAGACATAAGACATTGAGTTCCAACACTCAACACTCAATGTCTCGAATTCAGGTGGAAAAAACGGAGTGTCTCAACACTATGCTCTCTCTGACTATTCTCTTATAAGGAAAAAGCGTAAAGTTAAAACATAATTACCTGTCCTCACTTGCCCCATGTGTAAGCAATTCTCCAATCCTATAACCTCTATGAGTTTGTCTCCAATGTCTAAAAAAAAAATTAAAGATATTTAACAAACAAAATCATATCTAATAAAAAAAAATTATTAGATATGATTTTGTATGAATATTCGAGTGTCTAGCTAATTTTCATGTTACATATTACTTTTTCAGGGAATTTTAATATATTTTTTTAACACAGGCTTACCTCTAAAAATATTTAACACTTTCCACTGCTGCTCTCTATATGATTATATAAGTTTTTTTTTAGCTTCACGCGGTATCCCAGCAAACAAAAGGGTAAGCAGAGGAACCCTCCATTCCCTATTTCCCGCCGAATTCTGTAGGCACTGCGTGTTGAGCAGCACTCAATGCCTCGCTTTATCTTTGGTATGAAAAGGAAGAATAAATTTTTTGAAAATAATTATTCTCCGAGAGGGTGTCGAACTCCCTGTCTTCCCTTTACAGTCAAACGCTGTTACACTGCGCCACTAGCATAACTTAAATGGTCATAAAACCTATGACAACTTAGTCAAAACAAAGTCAAATATTTTTTATTTAAAATAAGACGTTACATGCTTCATTATTGAACGTCAAATAGTTTACCACCGGTTCACTAAAGTTAATGCCTCAGACCTGAGAAGAACCGTCGCAAGAAACTTAGCGGGACTTCTTTTTTTTAAAGTAATTTTGATATATAGATTTATTGCTGACAGTGATACTTTTGAAATAGACTGTTATCATTTTTAAAAACTTTCATTAGGTAATAACCTTTAACAAACAAACGTTCTTAAAAAATCTTAAAAAAAGTTGTGATACTTTTGTCCAAAAGTATCACAACTTTTTGAGAACTTTTTGAGATATTTTTGAGAGAGCTTTTTGAGATCCTATTGTAAAAGCTTACACACTGCCCCATGAATGAACCATTGACTCGATGTAATCGAGCTAATCATAATCGATCAACAATCAATCAATGTTAACCTTACCTTGTTGAGCGTTAGGAAATCTTCCCCGTCTATGTGCCCCGCTCGCCCCCCATAGATTGGAGCCGCCATGCGCGTACGGTATGTTCAACAACGCCACGCCTTGAAGTGCTGGACCTTTACTTAGTTCTAACGACGATCCGTCACACTGGAAGTTTAAAATTATATAATAGTAAAATAATTTGGTACTCAAGATTACGTGCAGCGTTGAGTTCCGCTACTAAACTTCTAAAAAGTCTCGTAGGAGTACAGTAAAATAAGTAAAGTTCTTTCACTTCATACCCATATTGTGGTTGTGTAGAAATATGTTCTCCGCCATTTTGTTACGGCCGCCATTATAGATCAATAATTATTTCGATTATACATAGAATACATATAGAATTGCATTGCCATCAAAACTCTAGCGTCTAACTGTAAATGTGTAGGTAGTGGATCCGATCTAACTTTAGGTGAGCATTTTTTTTTTTTTTTTTTATGGAATAAAGGAGGCAAACGAGCTGAAGGCCCACCTGGTGTTAAGTGGTTACCTTCGCCCATAGACATCCACAATATTAAAGTTATGGATGCGTTGCCAGCCTTGGGAATATAGGACAGAAGGAGGGAGGAAGGATGGGAATGAGGGGAATAGGGAGAGCTGGCTTACATGCCATCGAACCGGAACACATCATAAGATATTTGGCGGTTCGTCTTTGACATGATAGTGGTCGCGAGCCAGTCGGAGAACGAATCTCCTACCACCAAGCTACTGGGTTACCCGCCTTTTACGGGACGCTACCCAGCGGCGGGGGGGAATTGTATTCTTAACCCGTCCCCCCACGGGGAAAAAGTTTAAAGTAAATTAAATTAAATTAAATAAAATAGTATTGTCCAATTACTTAGGTAAAAAAATAGCTGAAAATGGTATTCTGTCTATGTATCTAATTCTCACTCGGGGGAATATTTAAACTATTTTCATTTCGCTCTAGTACCAAAAATAAAGCACGGCTTACTATCACTCAACACGTAATGTGAAAAAGCGTGAAGCTGTAAAAAAAAGTAAATCGAGTACTTTTACAAACATAATTATATACTTACAACAATATCAATATTCTCATGTAAATTCTTGCAGCTTGCAGCGAACTGTTCTGAAGTAGCGAATTCGAAGTACCACAGCTTATTTTTCATACGAGAGCTAAATTTGTCTGGATTTCGTTCTCTTTCCGTGTGGAATTTTACGCAAATTGCTGCATCCTGAAAAATACATAAGCAATTGATTTTTAACTTATTCTATGTTAACTGAATGCCATGCCGGTGCAGTGGGATAGCGTTTGACTGTCGATACGATGGTCATTTCGATTCTTGTTTTTTTTAGCTTCACGCTATATCCCGCACACAGCAGGGTAGGCAGAGGGAATCTAGTGTTAAGGCACTCCGTTCCCTACTTTCCGCCGAATTTGGAGGCATTACGTGTTAAGTGGCTGAACTTAACGCCGCGCTTTGCCTCTGATACCAGCGAAGGAAACGGAAATATTAAATATTTCCACTCCTCGAGTGGGAATCGAACCCACAACCAGTCGTTTTCAGTCACACGCTTGTGCCACTGCGCCACGACTGGCCCCAATCTCGATTCTAATTCTGGGGAATGATTGTATTTAAATTGCTCTCACTCCTTAGCTCCGGTCTTAGTAATGCGGTATTAGTTTTTCATCAGCCTCGCCTTCGGCTGCCTCGGATTCGGGCGGAAAGTGGAGAGCGGAGTGTCTTGATGTCAAGTACTTTCTGCGTATTCCGCTATATATAGCTTTCCTATAGGAAAGGACCTGAAGCTGACTGTAGGTGAATGGAGGCCATCGTAGTGCAGTGGGACATTGTCTGACTCTACGTGATGAATACGGGTTTGTTTTTGATTTAGGGAATTATTAAATTCAAATTATTTTCATTTTTTCGCTCTGGCAACGATAAAAGTGTGGATTTGGTTTCTACTACTGATCTCGCAACGTTGTTATATTTTCTCTATATTCTCTTAAACATTTTTAAAGTGTTATTCGACACTTAGGAAAATTGAAAAAGACATTTAAAGAAAACGTATAAAAATTTGAACGCAGCGGGATTCGAACCCGCGCCTCCTGAATACATATATTTCTTTAAATGTCTTTCTCTATATTCTCTTTGTCTACTCCGTTATGCGGGAAAAAGCGTAAAGCTGCTATCTTCATTATTAAAAATAAAATAATATTACATTCTTACTTACAACGCCTATTGAGAAATAATTGTTGATGATATTGTAGGGAACAGTTGTAGGATGTGGCGCAGAATCCGGCATCTGAACGTGTTCACACTGTGAAAAAAAATAAATGATGATAAAACTGATTGTAAATAGAAAAATTATTATAATCAAATAATTTTTATTTCTCCCCTCTGGTACCTAAAACAAGCACGACGCCATTCGTGACGTAATATTTGGATTTCCAGCGAAAAGTGGAGAACTGAGTGTTTTGACACTAGATTTTCGCCAATTACCACACTATGAAGCTGAAAAAAAAATGTAATTCTTTTCCGCATTGCGGAGGAGTTGCGCTGCATTTCGTCTAAGATACTAGAGTGGAAAAATTAAAATACTATACAATCATCCCCCGAGTGGGAATCGAACCCTCAACCGTCGTCTTGGCAATCAGACAACATAATCAATAGGCATAATTTTTAAAAGTGTTACCTCATCTGTAGAATTTTCAACGTGTATCTGCCATCTGTCCATCATGACTGTGCTCGCTCGAGCAATCTTGTCCAGAATTTTATGGATAGATTCGCCTTCATACCTTAAATAAACAATTTATTACTATTATCTTCTTCTTCCTTGCAATTATTCCAGTTTTAGGAGTCCGCCTTCCTACTTAAACACCTCCACTTTGCACAGTCTTTGGCATGAATTATCTGTTCTCATATAATACCGAGGTAAAGTTTGTTGGTAAGGGCTAATCTTTGGAAACACTGAACCGATCAATAAACATTCTTTCACAATTATAAAGCTACGTTCTTTAGGAGTGTTATAGGCTATATTTTATTATGATTGAACGTAAAGTTCAGAGAATCCCAAAGAGGCTCAAATAGAGGATAAAAGGTGCAGATCACGCGGTGAAGCCCGGAACGGGTCGCTAGTTAAAAATATTTTCATTTCCTTAGTTCACTGAGACAATGTAAAAGGAAAAATAAATAATATTAGAGAGTCTCTTACCCGCCACCCCATCGTAGACATCTGGCCAAATCATTTCCTGTACCAAGTGGAATAACGCCGACGGCTGGTTGGGTTTCCATTTGAATTTTATCTACATAAAAAAATTTAAAGGTAAAATAAAAAAATAGATAAATGTCAAATGTAAATATTAATAATACAGTTAAATAAAAGTAACTGTTTCTTTTTAAATATACTCTTTGTAAAAAAGGCCTTACGTTCATTACTTGTAAAAAAAATTAAATAGCTTCACGCTATATCCCGCACACAGCAGAGTAGGCAGAGAGAACCTAGTGTTAAGACACTCCGTTCCCCACTTTCCGCCGAATTCGGAGGCTTGCGTGTTAAGTGGCGGAACTTAAGGCCTTACGTTCATTACTTGTAAAGTATTTTTTCAGATAACCTAGTATCAAGAAACTCCATTTTCCATTTTTGGGCCGAAATCGTGAAATTGCGTGTTGGGTGGTGAAATTCATCCGCGTTTTCTTATATTTAAATAATTTTCATTTTCGCTCTGGTACAAATATTATTACGCCTAAACAAAAGCAAAAAGCAATATTCATTAAAGGAGATAAAGTATAAACCTAAACAGGTGTTAAGCTAAAAAAAAGCAATACATAGTTTTTAAACATTTTGACGACCAAACATATAAATATTTTGACGTAGCTAGACGAAAACATATAACTTAGTTAGCTAGCGCTAAGAGGAATTCTAAATGGAGTGGGTTCGAATCCCGACTCATTATTTTTTTTATGTATAGAAAATTATTTTCTTTGCCAGTCAATTGCGCCATACGCATCAATGAACAATTCAATTTTAGTTTAAAGTAAACAAAGTCATAAATCATGTTTTGAGCTATCGTGACGCACATCGTCTGACTGTAAGCGCGATTGGTTGAAGATTCAAATCCCAGTCGGAGGAATTCTTGTATTCATATTATATCCATTTTCCCGTTCTGGTGTACAGATAAAGCGCGGCGTAGAGTTCCACCACTTATGGAATGTCTCAGCACTAGATTCTCTCTACGTGCCCTGTTATATAAAAAACATGTATTTTTAGTTTGACACTCACCCATGGTCTCCAAAACCCATCCGACTGTACCGTCTCCTCCGCAACATATCACTCGATAGTTCCTCACATCTTTAAACATTTGTAAACCTAAAATTGATTTCATATTTTAAATATATGTCAAACACAAGGTCATATTTTTAGGAATAATATATTTCAAAACATAATTAATTCACTTTATAATATAAAACGCTCTTTCCACACAGCAGGGTCGGCAGAGATGAGATAGATAAGGTGGGAAAATAGGAAGGAAGTAGGAGTGTCTTATTGTATCGTATCACCTTCAAACGCTTACCTCTTTATAATATTAGTGAAAATAACACAACCAACCTTGCATAGGACCTCCTTTCGCTATATCATGAACTTGTCGAGGGTTCAAAATATACTGGAGTTTCCTCAACACCCTCGATCCTTGTCTGCCACCAGATTTCGGATTTATGAAGACCAGCAAAGGACAGGTTCCTTCTGGAGGGGTAATTTGAAAGGAGATAGGAGGAGCGCGATGTTCTCTTTCTTTCTTTTCTTCTCGCTTCTCTTCTGTCGTTGCTGCGATTGAGATGGGTAGAGAAAGTGACACTGGAAGCGTTTGCTGTGGAATATAAATATGTTTATATTAAATATTACAATAGTAAATTAAAAAAATAATCGAATTCAAATAATTTTATTCAAAATAATAAATTTCAACGTGCTTAATTCTTGAACGTCAAACAATTTACAACAGGTTCACTAAAGTTAATGCTTGAGGAGAACCGGCACAAGAAACTTTTTTTCAAAGTTTAAGGGCATCATGTTTCAGTGTGACACTCTCCGAGTGTTTTACGCAATGGCTGTGGAGGGCGAATCCCATTCATTCACAAGGAAATTGTTAAATTTAAGTCATTTTTTTCTTGTTCATTAAGTTTTAATACTCGACACGCAATATCTAGAATTTGGTGATAGATACACCAGTTTCTCATCGTCTCCTTAAAAGCCTAAAACTGAGTTACTGATATACCGTATCCTGCATGGTATCCATATAGAAGTGAAATATAGTATGATTTCAATATGCTTCATCCAACTGGGCTATACGTTGAAATTTCAAGGATATGCTTATATATCTATATAAATGCCTATAGTTTATACAATACATTAGATGATATCCTTAATACTTATTACTTAGTCAAGTCAGTCCATTTCGTCTGCTTTTTTTATTGAAGAAATGGGGGGGGCTGATAGTAAGTAGTTACCTTCGCCCATGGACATCCACAAGATTAGATAAGATTGTAGATGTTGCCGACCTTAAGGAGGGTGGAGGAAAGGAGGGAAGAAGGATAGGGATGGTGGGAGTAGGGAAGGAGAGCTGGCTTACATGCCATCGAACCGGAACACATCACCAGATGTTTGGCGGTTCGTCTTTGTCATGATAGTGGTCGCGAGCCAGTCGGAGTACGAATATCCAACCACCAAGAAAAGTAAATCAAGACAAATCTTGAGACGACGACTTGAGAGAATTCAGGCTATTTAGTCAGCCAGTCTATATATCCAAGTAGGTTTGCAATCAAGTAAGTTTCTTACTGAGTCAAGTAAGTTAGTCAGTTAGTTAACACTTACCGGTTCATTATGATGTCGATGCGGCAGTGATCTCTGTCGGTCGAGCACAAGCGGGCGTATCGCAGTAGGTGGTAAGATGTGTCGCGCATGTCTGCCCAGCGAGCATGCGCCGCCCGCGCTGCCCACGCAACGGTTGTGAAGCTGTTTTAAATAAAGAAATATCAAAAAACATAGATATAATATGTTTTAATAAACGTTTTTAGAAAATATTAAAAAAAAATGAATGTAGTGGGATTCCAACCTGGGTCTTTTGGTAACTTTCTATAAGCGCTCCGATCGTTAAGCCAAGCGTAATTCTGATACGCTTATTATACATTTTTGGACGTGGTCGGGTGATAAATGTATGGTCAACAGGCTTGGACGGTTTCCAAGAGGTTCTAATAGTCACCTTCATTTAATAGTAAAATAATAAAATATAATTTTAACAACAAACATTCAACTAATTCTTTTCGTAGTACTACGCTATTAAAACATTATATAGATGACTCAGTTTATGATAATGCAGTCATAAATATACTATCAATTAGTTAATTAGGTCATTCTGGTGCAGTGGTACAATGTTACACTACAACTTTGACAGTTCTGGGTTCGATCTCCAATCTGAGAAATAGTTATATATTTTTTTTTTAATTTCTCCGCTACCACTTAACACCAAACAAAAAGTGGAGAACGGACACTCTGTTCTACAATATTCGTCAAAATTTTAGACACTTTTAGTTATTGACACTAGATTCTCTCTTTACTCTAATTCGGTAAAAACTTTAAAGCAGTTTAGCTTTAATTTAATAATTGATTTCTTACAGTGATATGACACCAACGGCAGTGGAGACCGGTTATTCCGTTATAGCCCTTTATCTTCTTCCGACACCTTGCACATTTCCCGTGGCAGTTTCCTGAAACAGAGTTTTTTTTAAATATACCTATAATATACAAGTAGTGAGTTTTTTTTTTATTTTTAAGAATGGTAATTATTCAAGCATTCTTTAATTGTCCAATATAATTCTACATAAATTGTTATCCTAATCACCCTGGAAAGGACATTAAGTTTAGGCAAAAAATATATAGTCGGATTCGGACTCGTATGCTAATTGCCAATTTTCAAGCAAATCGGACAGAAATAATATATTATCTTACATCAGTTGATAGACAGATACGCTGAAGTCCACAAAAGCTTCACGCTTTTTCCTGCATTACAAGGTAGTCGGAGAGAACCTAGTGTCAAGACACTCTGCCCTATACATTGTGTGTAGAGAGTTGGTGGCGGAATTCAATGCCATTCTTTGTCTTATTCACCAAAGAGGAGAAATGAATATAAGTAAATGATGATCATTTCACTGAAGTGGAAATCGAACCCATAACTAATTGCAATTACAGTTGTACACTGTCCCATTGGGCTACGATATCTTCTTAAAATATATGTTCTTCTTCACGTTTATTCCTTTAAAGCAGAGTAGTCAAAGAGAATCATAGTGTTGTAGTTAGGACACTTCGATCTCCACTTTCCACCCGAAAATGGTAGCGATGGCGCAACTTAACGCCGCGTTTTGTCTAAAGTATTAAAGGAGAGAGTAATATATAAATTTAGTAATGTAAAACTTACCCTCTACCCAATGATGTGCGAGGGTTGCGGGCGCTCTCCTCGACTTAGAATACGTGGCGATACAAGAAGCCGGCGCTCTCTGTACGCAACGCTCGTGTACCGTGAACTTACAGACTGTGGGGAGAAGAAACTACTTAGTATTCTAAGAAATCACAAACAAACTTACTTATTTAAACAATATGCTTCGCCGCGTGAACTATTTCATTATATTGCAACACTCGGGGGCGCATTTTTAATATATAAAGTAGTCAACGTTTAAGCTTAGATTATAAACTATAATTATGCCAAAATTCATTACAATTGGTCAAGCGGTTTGGATTTTTCATATAAAATGTTCATCCCCTATTTCAACACTTTAGAAGTTGATTTTTGAAAAACTAAGTAGCCTATGTTAGACCCAGTCACTTTTACTACTTACATTTTAAATTTCATCCAAATCGGACCGGTAGATTAGCCGTGAAAGCGTGACAGACAAACACACAGACTTTCCCATTTATAATATAAGTATGGATGTTGTTTTTAAAAAAACCACAGAAAGTACAACTCGAGACGAAAAGAACAGATAAAAGTCAATTATTATATCGAAACTAGGGTTTTACAGGCATATATAAAGTAGCAGAACAATGAAACAAATAGTTTTAGAAGACGTATGAAAATTTATTTAAACTTTTTTTTAAAAATGTCAGTATTTTCAATTAGTAAAACCGGAAATAAAACTTGAGATGAAGAGATTAAGTCAATCATTATATCAAAAGTACGATTTTACAAGTGTAGATATATAAAGTAGCAGTTCAATAAACAGATATATTTAGAAAACGTATTAAATTTTGAAACTACGTTGAACGCATGGCTTAGCGGTCAGAGCGCTTGGACGGTGTCCAAGAGGCGCGGATTCGAATTCCGCCGCGTTTATCTTATACCTTTTCTAAAAATATTTTCTTCAATTACCTAAGTGTGGAAATAACACTTTAAAAGTAGTACAGTAAGTAGCTTCACGCTATATCCCGCACACAGCAGGGTAGGCAGAGGGAACCTAGTGTTAAGACACTCCGTTCCCCACTTTCCGCCGAATTCGGAGGCTTGCGTGTTAAGTGGCGGAACTTAACGCCGCGCTTTACCTCGACACCAGAGCGAAGAAAATGGAAATATAATTTCCACTCCTCGAGTGGGAATCGAACCCACAACCAGTCGTTTACAGTCACACTCTTGTGCCACTGGGCCACGACTGGCCACAGTAAGTACAGTAAGTATATTTATATATTTACCTACTACATATCTAATTTCTGTTACTAACGTAAGTTGTTGCCAGATCGTTTATTTGTCAAATTTGACTTAGTAATAAAAACCAAGTTGTCAACCAAACCAACCAACCAACCAAAAGTCAATATCTTAAGAACTTGACACCATTTAGCTCTCAATCCTTGACAATTAAAAACTATTTACTTGTATTATCTTATTACTAAACTTGGCTCATTTTTTACATATATCTTTTTTCAAGTTATATTTTAATTTAAAAATACTTACATATACAACAAAGCCCCTTCTTCCCCAAACCGACAAGCATATTCAAACAGAGGTTGCAATACGCAGGCCTGTTGAAGTGCTTCAAGCGCCACGCGTGTTCGCCGTCTTCCTTCACGTTTGTGTCTAGACCCAGTAATACTAGCAGCGGTATAGTGGTCATTCTGAAATTGAAAATTTATTATTTACTATTATATAAAATTTGAAGGCCATCGTGGGGCAGTGAGAAAACATCTGACTGAATACGTGATTGGTTCCGGGTTCGATTACCACTCGGTGGAATGATTATATTCTTAACTCGTCCCCCCACGGGTAAGGATTATTTAATTATTTAATTTATTAAACAGAAAGAACCTAGTGTTCAGATACAATTTCCCTCTCCATTTTCTATTTATTAATATTCCACTTTTCTCCAAATTTCAAGATTATTAGAATTGAGTAGAGAGTGAATAAAAAAATAATGACTTACAAACATTAATGTAATTAAAATAAATTTTTTAGACAATTAAGTTTAAAACTTGATTAGCAATATATAATAACTTACCCTCCTCTTTTCCATTCGTCAAGCGACACAGTACCGTCCGCATCATAATCTATTTCGACCATCATGTCTTGTAAAATCTGCAAAAAAACATTAATTATTTTTTACTAAAAATAATGAATAATTGACACCTTTGTGCTTAGTGGTGCAGCTTCTGGCTGGGTGTGTGTTCGATGCCTGCTAGTAGAATCGATTATATTTAAACTAGCGGCCCGCTCGCGGCTTCGCCGTGTGATCTACGTACCTGTTTCGGTATATTGCAAGCCTCGGTGGTGGATTTTTGAAAAATAAAGTAGCCTATGTTTAACGTTGGATTGTCAACTATGCATATGCTAAAGTTCGTTACAATCGGTCGAGCGGTGTAGATTTTTCATACAAACTTTCATCCCCTATTTACCCCCAACCCTTTAGGGGTTGATTTTTGAAAAAATAAGTAGCCTTTGATAGACCCAGTCATTTTTACTACTTTCATTTTATATTTCATTCAAATCGGACCGGTAGATTAGCCGTGAAAGCGTGACAGACAAACACACAGACTTTCGCATTTATAATATAAGTATGGATTATTTTCATTTCTACATTTCTCCACTGTGGTAAGACATAGCGTAGCGGTCTGCTACTTAAGATACGATACCTATTTATCGGGGGGAGAATGTAGAACAGAATGTCTTGAAACTAGACTCCTTCTGTCCATCCTGCCGTGCAGGAAAAATTGTGAAGCTGTTTTTCTTATTTTTTTAAAGTAATTCCAGTCGTGGCGCAGCACAAAGTGTGATTGTAAAGCGAATGGTTGAGGGTTCGATTCCCAATTGAGGAGTGGTGCTTCGGTGTCGAGTCATAGTATGGTGTCAAGTTTAGCCACTTAACAGACAGTGCCTTCGAATTCGGCGGTGCGTGGGGAACGAAGTGTCTTAATACTTTTCGGTAACGGTTTCCTCTGCCTACTGTGTGCGGAATATAGCGTACAATAACAAAAAACTAAGGCCATTGTGTAGTGCAGTGCAGGCAGAGGCAGAGGAATTTAATTTCGGAGGCAGAGGCAGAGCATTTAACATCCACTCGGAAAAATGATTATATCTATACTAGCGGCCCGCTCGCGGCTTTGCCGCTTAACTACATACATAGCTGTTGCGGTGTATTGAAACCCTAGGGGATGGATTTTTGAAAAATAAAGTAGCCTATATTTAACCTTGGATTATCAACTATATTTATGCCAAATTTCATTACAATCGGTCAAGCGGTGTAGATTTTTCATACAAACTTTCATCCCCTATTTCAACCCTTTAGAGGTTGATTTTTGAAAAAATAAGTAGCCTATGTTAGACCCAGTTATTGTTACTACTTTCATTCTAAATTTCATCCAAATCGGACCGGTAGATTAACCGTGAAAGCATGACAGACAAACACACAGACATTCCCATTTATCTCCAGCCTAGTGAGAAAAAAATACTATATTGAGTTTCACCACGAAACACGCAATATCTAAAATTCTGATGGAATATAGAAAACGGAGTGTCTTGACACTAGATTCTCTCTGACAAGTGGAAAAAGTCTTTGAAACAAAAAAAAGAACATACTCACCGGTCGAAGTTCCGAAGTTTCCCATCCCAAATACTCAGCCACAGTCATCATTTGATTGACAATGCAGTCCATTTCGTTTGTATCTAATACTCCGTTACCGTCCGTGTCGTAGAGGCGGAACATAACTGGAGATTAATATAAATGTTTTTAAGAAGTAATTAGATATTATTATTATTATTGGGGGTACGACTGGTTGTGGGTTCGATTCCCACTCGAGGAGTGGAAATATTTACTATTTCTATTTCCTTCGCTCTGGTATCAGAGGCAAAGCGAGGCGTTTAGTTCCGCCACTAAACACGCAATGCCTCCGAATTCGGCGGAAAGTGGGGAACGGGGTGTCTTAACACTAGGTTCCCTCTGCCTACCCTGCTCTGTGCGGGATATTGAAAAACAAAAGAAAAAAGATATATTATTATTAAGTACACCATTATCTTATTGAAAATGCGATGGTTATGAATTCGATTCCTACTCGAGGGAATATTTATTTTTTTATTTCTCCGCTCTGGTAACTAAGGGTAACTAAGAATAACCGCGGCGTTGAGTCCCACTAATCAACAGGCGATTCTAAATTCTATATTTCGGATAGAAAGCGGAGAATGAGAGTGTCTTGACACTAGGTTCACTCTGCTAGGAGGGGAAATTATTTCGCTTTGAACAATTTTTACCCGCGACGGAACGGCGACTGTATATGTGTTTGGGGTGAGAGGTTGTTTGTTTGTTTGTTTGTTTGTGCAAATTATTTCCAAAACTATAAGTCCAAATTTTGATACGGTTTTATATGATATGTTAAGGCTCAATTGGCGTATGTTCTTAGATATGTCTTATTGCCTTAACTCACCAGGGGGCGCTGCAGTAAGCATTTAACGCGAAAACGAATGTTTTCAATTATCTCAAAAAATAGTAGTCTGATTTCGATAGATTTTCAGTGATAGATTCAGATTTAATTGGTGGATGTTCTTAGATATGTTTTATCGTGTCAAACCACCAGGGGGCGCTGCAGTAAGCATTTGTTTGTACTTTTTTTGTATTTATTTGTCTAAAACCGAAACTACTGATCCGATTGAAAAGAGTTTTCAGAAAAAGATTCAGCTTTGCTTGGTGCATATTTTAAGATTTTAATTTTTTATTACGGGGAACACTCACCAGGGGGCGCTGCAGTAAACATTTGTTTATGCAAATCAAAAACTACTAGTCCAATTTAGATGAAACTTTCAAGGATAGGTTCAGGCTTAATTGGTGCGTCTTTCCATATATGTGTTATGGTGACCACTCATCAGGGGGCGCTGTAATAAGCATTTGTTTGAGTTTTTTTGTGTAAAACTAAAATTTTTCTTGTATTTATCTGTCTAAAACCGAAATTACTAATCCGATTGGATAGAGGTTTTAGAACTAGATTGAGCTTTGCTTGATGCATATTTTAAGATTTTTGTTTTTTTGTTACGGTGAAAATTCACTAGGGGGCGCTGCAGTAAGCATTTGTTTATGCAGAGCAAAAACTACTAGTCCCATTTTAAATGAAACTTCCAACGATAGATTCAGGTTTAATTGGTGCTTCTTTTCATATATACGTTACGGTGACCACTCACCAGGGGGCGCTGCAGTAAGTACATTTGTTTGTGTAAAACTGAAACTACGAGTCCGATTTGAATTCAGTTTTCAATGATAGATTCAAGTTTACTTAGTTCATATTTTCATATATGTGTCATGTATGTTTACTTAGTGCATATTTTCATGTATGTGTCAACTCTCTAGGGGGCGCTGCAGTAAGTAGCTGCTTCTATTTTTTTATGTAAAACCAAAACGACTAGTACGATTGGAAAGAGTTTTCAGTATTAGATTCCGCTTTGCTTAGTGCATGTTTTTAAATTTATATTACGGTGACAAGTCACCAGGGGGCGCTGCAGTAAAATATTGTTTGTGCAAAGCTAAAATGACGAATTCGATTTGGATGCAGTTTCAGTAATAAGCTCAAGTTTAATTAGTGCATGTTCTTGGATATTTTTTATCGTGTTAACTCACCAGGGGGCGCTGCAGTAAACATTTGTTTGTAATATTTAATGCAAAACCACAACTACTAGTCCGATTGGCCAGAGTTTTTAGTATTAGATTTACTTTACTTGGTGTAAGTTTTTAGGTTCTTTTTTACGTTAAGAACTCACCAGAGGGCGCTGCTTTAAACATTTAATTATGCATAGTTAAAACTATAAGTCTGATTTGGATGCAGTTATCAAAAATAGGATCAGGCTCAATTAGCGCGTGTTCTCTTATATGTGTCGTGGTGTGACACCTCACCAGGGGGCGCTGCAGTAAGCATTTTCTTGTATTTTTTGTGTGAAACCTATTTAGATACGGTTTTCTGTGATAGGTTCAGGTTTAATTGTTGCGTGTTTTTATATGCCATATCACCAACTACCACGGGGCGCTCCAGTATAAATTAGTTTGTTCAAAATCAAAACTACTAGTGGGTTTTGTGATTTTTACTGATTTGGTTAGAAAATTTTACGGTGACAATCTGCCAGGCGCTGCAATAAGCATTTGATAACCAGAAAGCATTGGGCTTATAATTTCTTTTGGATTTGCATGAAGATTAATATAAAGTATTTCGAAATTATGTAATAATGTATAATGTGTATCTATTCACTTTAAAAAGTTTAAAATAAAAAACAAAATTAAAAATTTTAAAAAACCCACGACGGTTTAATTGTAATTGAAAAAGGATAAAATAACTAGAAATCCCCCGCCTAAAAGAATATATATAACGAGATGATGGGGACGACTTCGTCGGGGGCTGCCAGTTGCAACCTCTATTTTAAATATAGTAGCTAATAGTATAGATTTCTTTCTTAAAGTTTTTAAAAGGAATACCAGTTATCAAAACTGTAAATTAATATTAATATTTTAATTTTTTCCTAAACCTGTTTTAACAGCATGAAAACCTAGGAGAAGTTAGAAAAACTTAATGTAATGGCAGCTCCGACGAAGTCGTCCCCATCATCTCGTTACATATACTCTTTTAGGCGGGGGATTTATAGTTATTTTATTCTTTTTCTATTACAATTAAACCGTCGTGGGTTTTTTCAAAATTTTTAATTTTGTTTTTTATCATATATGTGTCATGAAGCTTATATGGGTTTTATTTGAGTTTTATATCTCCACTGACGTCTGATACACTAAGCAATTAAATGCAAAGGTTTAATAATTGTTTGGGGGATTTTTATGTTCACTAGTAGTCCCGTTAATTTTTAAAATACGTGTAACATAATTAATTTAATTTGCAAATATTCAGTTATTTTAAATGTCTTTTTTTATTTGGAAAGGTAAAATATACGTACATTCTAATTTGTCTTCCGGCCTGCCTGCTTCCAACAATGAAAGGTAGCACACAATATCCTTTAAAGAGACTCGCGCTGTGTGGACTTCTAACGTGGACGAACGCCGCATTAAGTGTTTGAAATCTGAAAACATAATTGAAATTTAATTTAAGTATAAAAATATTAGATATCAGCGGCCCGCTCGCGGCTTCGCCGCGTGAACTACATGTCTGTTTTATTGTATTGCAACCTAAGCCTATAGCCTATATTTAAGCTTGGATTATCAACTATATATTATTCAACCCTTTAGAGGTTGATTTTTGAAAAAATAAGTAACCTATGTTAGACCCAGTAACTTTTATTACTTTCATTCTAAATTTTATCCAAATCGGACCGGTAGATTAGCCGTGAAAGCGTGACAGACAAACACACAAGCTTTCGCATTTTTAATATAAGTATGGATTTCTGTATTATTTTCCTTTGCTCTGGTCATCATCAGAGGTAAAGCGCGGCGTTAAGCTACGCCTAGCTATTAACACGCAATGCCACTTAACACGCGCGACTTTCGCATTTATAATGTAAGTATGGATTTATTGGCATTAAGTTGCGCCCCGTAATGTCTAGGATTCGGCGGGAAAGTGGGGAACGGAGTGTCTTAACACTAAGTTCTACCTTTCTGTTCTGCTAACAATGAAAAGTAATGATGCATAATAATAGTTGTACATGAAGTTTGTCGGTTCAAATCCCAATCGGTAAATTTGACAACACTTTTTTAATGTGTATGCTTCTTTGTATTGATCACGTATTTGGATAAAAAGATGAGTACAAAGTAATTTCTGTTTTTCTTTCTTTTCCTGCTCACTGTATGGTAATGAAAAAAATTCTGTATTCATTTTTCACATGCAGTTGGCGAGGGAGAGAAACACTTCGTTCAAATTTTTGTATTCAATTCAATATAAATTTTTCAATTTCCTAAATAAGCAATATTTTAAAATGACAAAAATGAATTTCAGAGATCGGGGTTCGAAACTCACTTTTTTCATCGTTCAATTTTTGAAGTGAAAACTTCTTTAGGCGCGTTGAGCGTCACCGACATGCTAATGATAATAGTATTGAAATTGAAATTCGTGTAAATATAAATACTATGTATAATTAAGATAATTGTATATTAATTATTTTTTCAACCACTTTATATTTATATTTTGTTCATGATTTGTTTAACCCATCATATGTAACTAATAAATAAAACATAAAAAAAATTTTACATATAGTTTTAATTACACTCAACTTAATAGTCCCGTTTTCACTTCTATCGGCAGTCCCACGACTGCTACTGTTTTTTACATTTTCCCTATGAATAAGACTTCAAAATATTTAAAATTACCTTCAATTTTAGTACTCTGGTTGACCCGTAAGGAGTTGCTGCTCTTCCTACTAGAGTTCCTCGACATCTGGCTGTGACTCGGGCTGGTCTCCAAACGGCCGAGGCAGAGCTCGTGGGAGGAGTACGACGGGTGCGTCGTTACGGAGAACATTGGATGGACACTGCCTGTAAATTGTACAGAAAAAAGAAAGTTTAGTGGTAAAACATTCTGTATTCTTAAAATCTGAAGCAAGCAAAACATTTTTATTAATGAGTTTAACCAATTTTTTAATTTTGACCCCAAAATTACTTCAAAACACTTCTTAATCATTTAAACATGACATGAAATATAAATAGCAATTTGTGAGACCGTATAATAAAGCAGGTCATAACAGGTATGGCCCATCAAGTTAGGGACAGATGAGCTCGGAACAGTGCCTAGAACATGTAGGCTTCAAAAAGCTTTAAAATGAGCATAAACGGTCATCTTCACTGGCCGAGCTCTTCCTCCATCCTAACCAAAAAAATTATAACCTAAAGTTTATATTAGATGTTTGATGTTAAAATATACAAAATATTTTTTTTTATCATATTGATAGCACTATATTGAAAAAGTACCAGTTCTGCTTCTTGATCCCTTATCACTTCCGTCTACGGAGTCACCAGAGCTCTTTCCCAATTGCTGTAACCGCTCAGCTAACCCATGTATCTTCGAAGCTAAACTGAGTTTGCCCTGAAAAGTAATTGTCGAGTAAATTAATAATTTTAAATTAAATTTTCATTTCGGCGTTCTGGTACTAAAGAAGTGGTGGTAACTGGTACAAAGTGCAGCGTTGAGTTCCGCCAATCAACACGCAATGTCTTGATTTCGGGCAGAAAGCGGAGGACGGAGTGTATTAACACTAGGACCTGTATGTTTACTCCGCAATGTAGGGAAAGGCGTTAAACTGATTCTTTACAAACATGTATTTAAAGAAATATATTTAATCCATACTTATATTATAAAGGCGAGTGTCTGTGTGTTTGTCTGTCATGCTTTCACGGCTAATCTACCGGTCCGATTTGGTTGAAATTTAGAATGAAAATAGTAAAACTTACTGGGTCTAATACAGGATACTTATTTTTTCAAAAATCAACCGCTAAAGGGTTGAAATAGGGGATGAAAGTTTATATGGAAAATCTAAACCGCTTGACCGATTATAATGAATTTTGGCATAAAAATAGTTGATAATCTAAGGTTAAGCATAGGCTATTTTATTTCTTAAAAATCCACCCCCGAGGGTTGCAATATATTACTGAAACAGCTTCATAGTTCACGCGGCAAAGCCGCGCGCGGGCTGCTACTTTATATAAGCTTACGCGGCGACGAGTGAAAATGCAATAAACAAAAAGTTTATAGACACTACCTACTCTATTTTTCACTACCTGCACTAATAATTAGCTACAAAAAATATCTAAAAGACACTGATTCAATTTCGTCTAATTTCAAATCACTTCTGCTAACGTTAAATATGCTCATAATTATTATATTCATTCCTACTAAATGTGCAAATAGCACTTTAAAATAGCTTAAAAAAATGAGGTCAAAAATGTCAAAATATATATTTTTTTAATAATAGAAGCGGTAATGGAACCTTACTTGGTGATCAGCGTGAGCAGTGACGGCAGCACAGGCGGTGGTGGAACTGGCCGCCGCCATCTCACGCAGAGCGGGTCTCTTATCTCTCCGTACGAAGGAGAGAAATAAGTGCCTGTGAAAGAAATAGAATTGAATTAACTTGCTTTTAACATTTTAAAGAGAAACACACTCGCATACTCAGGAAACCAGAATTAAAAAAAAATGTCTCTTTGAAAATTTTATTAGGTAAGTTTATGTAAAGAAGAGATATTTCTATAAGATATATCTATAAGATGTATCGCTTAGTAACTCTAAATTTTGGATAAGTTTGCGTTGTGAAATAATATCAACAAAATAGCATAGTAATGAAATCAAATTCTTAACTAAAATTAAATACTTTGTCTTAACGTGTATGTTATTTAATAAAGAAGATGTCAAACACTTGGTAATGCTATGGGATATCCTCGGACTGCAAAATGACCGATGATGGTTGTGGATTGGATGTATACTCGGGGGAATGATCATATTTATATAATTTGCATTTATTCGCTTTGGTAAGACAAAGTGCTGCCTAGAGTTCAGCCACGCTTTTTTTCAATGCATTATCACAAAGAATATTGTTTTTTTTTGTATGTTTTTTCTATATAAAATACTAATTTGACAAGATGACATATTTCATACTGCTTTATCTGCATAATATTTCGTAAAAGTTTTCAGGGCAAGTCGTGGCGCAGTGGCACGAACGTGTGACTGTAAACGACTGGTTGTGGGGTCGATTCCCACTCGAGGAGGGGAAATATTTAATATTACCATTTCTTCGCTCTGGTATCAGGTACAGAGCGGCGTTAAGTTTAGCATCTTAACACGCAACGCCTCCGAATTCGTCGGAAAGTGGGGAACGGAGTGTCTTAACACTAGGTTTCCTCTGCCTACCCTGCTGTGTGCGGGATACAGCGTGAAGCTAAAAAAAAAAAACAAAAAAAATATTTCGTAAAAGTTCTTTGCGTTTTAATATATAATTCAGTATTACATACCTTGAAAGTTCATCTGGTGTTGTAACCTCAAGGAAAGTGTCCAGAAACCACCGAAATCCCTCATAGTCGATATCCTGTAATAGATAAAACATTGTGATTAGAGCAAAAACATACGAAAGGCTATTGTGGTATAGGGGAGGGTCTAAAAGTGAATAAGGTCGGTCGTGGGTTCGATTCCTTTGCCATAGTTTTTACCCGCGACGGAACGGCGACTGTATATGTGTTTGGGGTGAGAGGTTGTTTGTTTGTTTGTTTGTTTGTTTGTTTGTTTGTTTGTTTGTTTGTTTGTGTGTTTGTGCAAATTACTATGTCAATTATTTCCAAAACTATAAGTCCGATTTTGATACGGTTTTCTATGATAGGTTAAGGTTCAATTGGCGTATGTTCTTATGTATGTCTTATTGCCTTAACTCACCAGGGGGCGCTGCAGTAAGCATTTTACGTGAAAACGAATGTTTTCAATTATCTCAAAAAATAATAGTCTGATTTCAATAGATTTTCAGTGGTAGATTCAGGTTTAATTGGTGGATGTTCTTGGATATGTTTTATCGTGTCAAACCACCAGGGGGCGCTGCAGTAAGCATTTGTTTGTACTTTTTTTGTATTTATTTGTCTAAAACCGAAACTACTGCTCCGATTAAAAAGAGTTTTCATAAAGAGATTTATCTTTGCTTGGTGCATATTTTAAGATTTTTCTTTTTTTGTTACGGGGAAAACTCACCAGGGGGCGCTGCACTAAACATTTGTTTATGCAGAGCAGAAACTACTAGTCCAATTTAGATGAAACTTTCAAGGATGGGTTCAAGCTTAATTGGTGCGTCTTTCCATATATGTGTTATGGTTACCACTCATCAGGGGGCGCTGTAATAAGCATTTGTTTGAGTTTTTTTGTGTAAAACCAAAATTTTTCTTATATTTATTTGTCTAAAACCGAAATTACTTATCCGATTGGCTAGAGTTTTCAGAACTAGATTAAGCTTTACTTCGTACATATTTTAAAATTTTTGTTTTTACGTTACGGTGAAAATTCACCAGGGGGCGCTGCAGTAAACATTTGGTTATGTAGAGTAAAAACTACTAGTCCGATTCAGATGAAACTTTCAACGATAGGTTCAAGTTTAATTGGTGCATCTTTTCATATATGTGTTACGGTGATGACTCACCAGGGGGCGCTGCAGTAAGTACATTTGTTTGTGCAAAACTAAAACTACGAGTCCGATTTGAATGCAGTTTTCAATGATAGATTCAAGTTTACTTAGTGCATATTTTCATATATGTGTCATGTATGTTTACTTAGTGCATATTTTCAAGTATGTGTCAACTCTCTAGGGGGCGCTGCAGTAAGTAGCTGCTTCCATTTTTTGTGTATAACAAAAACGACTAGTACGATTGGAAAGAGTTTTCAGTATTAGATTCCGCTTTGTTTAGTACATGTTTTTAAATTTATATTACGGTGACAAGTCACCAGGGGGCGCTGCAGTAAAATATTGTTTGTGCAAAGCTAAAATGACGAATTCGATTTGGATGCAGTTTCAGTGATAAGCTCAAGTTTAATTAGTGCATGTTCTTGGATATGCTTTATCGTGTTAACTCACCAGGGGGCGCTGCAGTAAACATTTGTTTGTAATATTTAATGTAAAACCACAACTACTAGTCCGATTGGACAGAGTTTTCAGTATTAGATTTACCTTTACTTGATGTATGTTTTTAGTTTTTTTTTTACGTTAAGAACTCACCAGGGGGCGCTTCATTAAACATTTGATGGTGCAAAGTTAAAACTACGAGTCTGAATTTGATGCAGTTTTCAACGATAGGATCAGGCTCAATTAGCGCGTGTTCTCGTATATGTGTCGTGGTGACACCTCACCAGGGGTCGCTGTAGTAAGCATTTGCTTGTATTTTTGTGTGAAACCTATTTAGATGCGGTTTTCTGTGATAGGTTCAGGTTTAATTGTTGCGTGTTTTTATATGCCATATCACAAACTACCATGGGGCGCTCCAGTATAAATTAATTTGTTCCAAATCAAAACTACTAGTGGGTTTTGTGATTTTCACTGATTTGGTTAAACTTAAGTTTCCTAAAAATGTTGCGGTGACAATCTGCCAGGCGCTGCAATAGTCATTTGATAACCAGAAAGCATAGGGCTTATATTTTTTTTTGGATTTGCATGAAGATTAATATAAAGTATTTCGAAATTATGTAATAATATATAATGTATATCTATTCACTTTAAAAAGTTTAAAATAAAAAACAAAATTAAAAATTTTGAAAATACCCACGACGGTTTAATTGTAATTGAAAAAGGATAAAATAACTAGAAATCCCCCGCCTAAAAGAATATATGTAACGAGATGATGGGGACAACTTCGTCGGGGGCTGCCAGTTGCAACCTCTATTTTAAATATAGTAGCTAACAGTATAGATTTCGTTCTTAAAGTTTTTAAAAGGAATACCAGTTATCAAAACTGTAAATTCATATTAATATTTTAATTTTTTCCTAAACCTGTTTTAACAGCATGAAAACCTAGGAGAAGTTAGCAAACTTAAAGTAATGGCAGCTCCGACGAAGTCGTCCCCATCATCTCGTTACATATATTCTTTTAGGCGGGGGATTTCTAGTTATTTTATCCTTTTTCAATTACAATTAAACCGTCGTGGGTATTTTCAAAATTTTTAATTTTGTTTTTTATAAAAAAGATTACACTCTTTTAACATTTTTAAAGTGTTATTCCACACTTAGGAGAGAGCGCCTGAACGGTATTTAGGAGGCGCGGGTTCGAATCCCGCTGCGTTCAAATTTTTATACGTTTTCTAAATGTCTTTTTCAATTTTCCTAAGTGTGGAATAACACTTTAAAAATGTTAAAAGTATTTAATAAATAGCATTCTCTCTTGCCAAACGATTGTTCGTAGAATAAATCATCTTTGGGTAGCAGAAATTTGTAAAAATCTCTCTACAGAGATGCTAACAACAAAAATAAGTTGTAATAAAGCGTATAAGAACTTCGACGCAGCGTGTAGTAGAACGCATGGCTCAGTGGTGAGAGCGCCTGAACGGTATTTAGGAGGCGCGGGTTCGAGTCCCGCTGCGTTCAAATTTTTATACGTTTTCTAAATGTCTTTTTCAAAGATTACACTCTCCATATATAAAGAAAAAATAAAACAAAATTTATGATTGGAGAAAGGGTAAAGCGCAGGTATTTAATATTACGACTTCTGCCTTGCCTTATCGTAAATGCTAAATTCAGTTTGATTTGATACTAGAAATATAATCTGGAAATATAATTTGTTGGTTAGTTAGCATCATTAACCAGATTGTCTTAAAAATATTTTTTGGTGCTTTTACTTATATACCAGTCGTGTCCGTGATTTCCTCAGCGAGGAACTTGATCAAAAGCTATAATTCTATTATGAAAGTAGATAAGTTAGCTTCCAGTGAAAGTTCCGTCTTAAGTAGTCCAGCTGTTTCAGAGATTAGCCGGAACAAACAGACAGACAGACAGACAGACACACAAAAACAGTAAAAACGTATATTTTGGTATATGTACAAGTAAGCGGTTATTTTAATATTACCAACGACACTCCAATTTTATTTATTTATATGTTTATATAAAACCTTTCAGTTACTTGATATATATATCAAAATATTCTTCAGATGTCTTATTCAATGACACTGAAAAGCCCACGTCAAAGAGATGAAGTTCCCAGTTTATCTATCACTACATCTTTACAGTTCAAAGGAGAGGACTCATGTTTGATGTTTTCGTCTTAAAGTATTATGTTTTTTTGGTATAAACTTTTATCTAAGAATTGAATATTTTAACTTAAAATGAAAAGAAAATGTACTACGTTGGGTTAGGCTACATATGCCTCGTTTAACAATATATGCCTCGTAATTGGGTGGAAAGTAAAGGACGGAGTGTCTTGACACTAGGGTTTACTCTGTCTACTTTGCTTTATTGTTTATTTTTATATAAAAAAGAATATGAATATATTAAAATAGGAAGGCAATGTTTGACCTTGCGTCATCAACTATCTTCCAGTGAAAATTCATATTTTATACAAAGTTTCGTTCCCTACTTCAACCTTTTTAAGGATTAATTTTTGAAAAAAGAACCAAGGTCTTCAATTATTTTCATTCTTAATTCCATCCAAATCGGGCAGGTAGATGAGCCGTGAAAGCGTAAGAGACTGATGGACAGATATACTTTTGCATTTATGTCATTAGCATGGATATTAAGACTCGTGGAGGCCAATAGTCGCGCAGGGGCATAGGTGACTGCAAACGCAATCGGTTATGGGTCCCATTCGAAGAATTATAATATTTCACATTTCATTTTCTTTGCTCTGGTTATGGTAAAGCGCAGCATTGAGTTCCGTCCCTTAACACGGAGGCATTACCTCCGGAATTTGGCGGTGCGTGGGGATCGGAGTGTCTTAATACTAGGTTCCCTCTCCCTACCCTACTATGCGCGGGATACAGCGTGAATAAATACTAATATTAAAAAACATGTGAGAAAGGTATGAAAAATATGAAATTTCATAAAAAGGAATCATTACTCCTACTAACAATGGAAAAATCGATTACTGTGATCTCCTCTCAATTTCAGAAGTTTAAGTTTTTAAAGATAAAGCGCAGCATTAGGTTCCTCCATTCAATATGCAATATCTCGAGTACAGTTGGAAAGTGGACAAAGGCGTATTTAAAAACTAGAATCTCTTCATATAATACATGTAAGTAATAGTATCCATACTTATATTATAAATGCGAAAGTCTGTGTGTTTGTCTGTCACGCTTTCACGGCTAATCTACCAGTCCGATTTGGATGAAATTTATAATGAAAGTAGTAAAAGTGACTGGGTCTAACATAGGCTACTGATGTTTTCAAAAATCAACCACTAAAGGGTTGAAATACGGGATGAAAGTTTATAGGAAAAATCAAACCGCTTGACCAATTGTACAGAATTTTGGCATAAATATAATTTATAATCTAAACTTAAACATAGTCTACTTTATTTTGTAAATTTGTGCCCCCGAGGGTTTCAATATGAATTCGACCGAACTGAATGTCTTAACACTAGGTTCCCTCTGCCTACCCTGCTGTGTGCGGGATACAGCGTGAAGCTATGAAAAATATATATATTTTTTAAAAAAAGCAAGCATTACATTTTTTCGGACATGCTATGCTAGAAAAAGCCTGAACTTTAAGTCTTCAGGTATTTTAAACTTTACTCTTTATACCTTATTATATAAAAAAGCATTCATATCAAAGTTTTCAAAAGTTTATTTCAAAGCATCCAAGCCACGTAAGTTCCTTTCTAACGTGAACTACAATACACAATTGTATGAACCCGGGGTGATGTCGCTATGAATACTCACAATATATGAGAAAATATGTGCAACATTTTAAACGTTTTACTGAGAATGAAATTTTTATATTGTTTTATATGTCGCTAAGCTTATTATTTTACCTTATTTTTTACAAATTCGGTGTTTATATTAATTGCTTAAGATTAGTAATGTAGGCCCACTAGTCCATACTTATATTATAAACTAGCGGCCCGCTCGCGGCTTCGCCGCGTGAAATATTTCGTTATATTGCAACTCTCGGGGGCGCATTTTTAAAAATAAAGTAGCCTATGTTTAAGCTTAGATTATCAACTATATTTATGCCAAAATTCATTACAATTGGTCCAGCGGTTTGGATTTTTCATATAAACTTTCATCCCCTATTTCAACCCTTTAGAGGTTGATTTTTGAAAAAATAAGTAGCCTATGTTAGACCCAGACACTTTTACTACTTTCATTCTAAATTTCATCCAAATCGGACCGGTAGATTAGCCGTGAAAGCGTGACAGACAAACACACAGACTTTCGCATTTATAATATAAGTATGGATGCGAAGTCTGTGTGTTTGTCTGTCACGCTTTCACGGCTAATCTACCGGTCCGATTTGGATGAAATTTAGAATGAAAATTGTAAATAACCCTGAGTCTAACATAGGCTTCTTATTTTTTAAAAATCAACCTCTAAAGGGTCGTAATAGGGGATGAAAGTTTATATGAAAAATCCATACCGCTTGACCGATAGTAATGAATTTTGGAATAGTGTATCTATTCTATTGATAATCCAAGGTTATAAGGGCTTCTTTATTTATAAAAATTCTACCCGTGAGGGTTGCAATATAAGGAAACAATTAGGCGGTCCACGAGGCGAAGCCGCTAGCGGGCCGCTAGTTTATAATAAATAAATCCCACTGCGCCACGAAGGTCTCCATTATTTTAATAACAAGTAAACCTGATATTTTAGCTTGAACATTTGCTATTTGAATATGAATTTATTTATAAGGATAAATATATGTACATATTACAAATTCTACATACATATCTCCTACCTGTCGTCGATCGACCTGTTTACGAGATGCAGAATACAAAAGATATAAAAATAAACATCCCATCGAAACGAGCAGACGCCCTGAATATTTCTATTCGCAATGAAAGCCAGTTGCCTAGCAACCGTTGCTAGGCGATACGCCATCTTTGATTCTAAGATTATTGCTCTGTTGACGCCGCCGTCTGAAAAATTTCCCTTTTAAGTTTACTCTTATAGTTTATTAAAAAAATATAATATGTTTGAAATTAAATATTTGTATTTTAAATTGGAATATGTTTGGAGTAAAACATTATTGCTTTGCCAAATTTTTATATGAGAATATTTTGATAAAGTCTAGGATAATACTTTACACTTTAATTTAATAAAATAGCTTCACGCTGTATCCCGTTCACAGCAGGGTAGGCAGAGAAAACCTAGTTTTAAGACACCCCGTCCCCTATTTTTCACAAGACGCCAGCGGGGAGAAAAGAAAAATATTTATATTTCCACTCCTCGAGTTGGAATCGAACCCACAACCAGTCGCTACAGTTACACTTTGTGGGGCGCAACGCTACGACTGGCATCAATAACTGATTTCTTCTAAGTTTTGCATAAATTTAAAATAAAAATGTAATAAAAAACAAAAAATCTTTATCTTGCAAATGAATTTAGTGACAGCAACGTAAATATTTTATATTCGACTTAAGCCTTGTACAACATAGCTTCATCTTTTTGACAGATGTAAATTTTTCTGACCCACATAACTTTGCAAGGAGGAATATATTTTTTTTACTTTAATGACTTTAGAAATTGTAAAAACATTAAAAGAAAATGCATAAAACACTAAAGTCCCTAAACATTCAAGAGTTATACGAAAATATAAATAACTTTTATTGCTTCTAAGTAAAATTTAAATAGGAACACTGAAAGTAATAGACGTTTGTACAATGTTACATCGGATGATGGTTAATGATGCGAAACACTATTTTTTGAACTACTAGCCATTTTCTGTTTCCCATCCCTCATCCCATTATCACTAGTCCGTCTGTCAAAAAGATTCAACTATCTTGTACAGGATATAGTAAAACTATCCATACTTATATTATAAATGCGAAAGTCTGTGTGTTTGTCTGTCACGCTTTCACGGCTAATCTACCGGTCCGATTTGGATGAACTTTAGAATGAAACTAGTAAAAGTGACTGTGTCTAACATAGGCTACTTATTTTTTCAAAAATCAGCCTCTAAAGGGTTGAAATAGGAGATGAAAGTTTATATGAACAATCTAAACCGCTTGACCAATTGTAATGAATTTTGGCATAAATATAGTGGATAATATAAGCTTAGACATAGGCTACTTTATTTTTAAAAAATGCACCCCCGAGCTTTGCAATTTAATGAAATAGTTCACGCGGAAAAGCCGCTAGTGGGCCACTAGTTACAAAATAAATATTAAAAAAATCTCATTATAATACAAAAATACTTTTCAAAAAAAAACACAAAGTGTTTAGGAAAATCGTTAATCAAATTGAATAATGACTAACTCGTTTCTAAAGTTTTATAACTTCCGAAGTATGGAAGATATGAAAGGAATAAGTTTTCACATTATTTCGAAGCGCGATGATTTGTCGAAAAAAATAATTTGCATACTTTCTCATTGAAATTGTGATTATTTTAGGCCTTTTGATTTATGTACCTCAAATACTGTTATGTAATAGATAATCCTCAGTTGTCTTATGTAATAGATGTATATATTGAATAGAACGGAGAGAGCTTAGTGTTAAGACACTCCGTTCTTCATTTTCCGCTGGAAATCGAGATTGTGTGGTGTTGTTAGTAGCAGAACTCAACGCCGCGCTTAGTACCAGAGCGGAGTAATCATATTTCTATCATCCCGCACACAGCAGAGTAGGCAAAGGAAATCTAGTGTTAAGACACTCCGTTCCCAACTTTTCGAATTCGGAGGCATTGCGTGTTAAGTGGCGGAACTTAACGCCGCACTTTGCCTCGACACCAGAGCGAAGAAAATGGAAATATTAACTATTTCCATTCCTCGAGTGGAAATCGAACCCACAACCAGTCGCTTTACAGTCATTGTTTGTGAGAATAGTAATATTCCGATTAAAGTAAAAAATATTTAATTAAAAGCATTTTTTTAATAGGATTAAGTCGAGAAACATATCATAAAATAGCTGTAGTTATAGTTATTATTTTATTTCTATAAAATTCATTTCTAAGCAATGTGTGGAATTCAGACATAACATCACTAAAGGATTTAAGAAAAAAATTAAATCTCTGTGTAGCTACTATGTGATACAAGTAGATATGAACGTTTTAAAGATTTATTTCTTTTTTTTAGCTTCACACTGTATCCCGCACACAGCAGGGTAGTCAGAGGGAACCTAGTATTAGACACTTCGTTCCCCACTTTCTACTTCCCACATTTTCCACCAAATTCGGAGGCATTCAGGCGCCGCGCTTTGCCTCGACACCAAAGCGAAGAAAATGGAGGTGTTGAATATTTCCACTCCTCGAGTGCGATTCGAACCCACAACCAGTCGCCTTACATTCACACTCTGTGCCTCTGCGATACTACTGGCCCCAGTCTGATTGACTTATTATTATTTATTTTATATTTTTATCTATCTCTCCGTTTGCCTTTCCATATTTTGTTCCGACTAATCTCTGGAACAGCTGGACCGATTTTAACGAAATAAGAAAACAAAAATCTTTCAACAAACAGTGTTGTTCTAAATCAACATTTAACACAACACGTGAATAGGTATTTAGACCCCAATAAAGCCACGTTAGCCCATCTGTTCCTATTAGCTGAACGCCTTCGCGGCAACTATTTATAGAAGCCCTTTTAACGTAAAATGTTTTTTGTGTTTCACACTCTGAAAGTGTAGGTCTTGCGGCTATCAATTGCTTACTTTTGCAAGTTTGAAGATTGAAATATACGAATAGGGTAGGCAATAATTTCTTTGCGAGTTTCAGGGCCAGTCGTGGCGCAGTGGCACAGACGTTCACACGTCTGCGCTTTTGACAAACGACTAGTTGTGGGTTCGATTCCCACTCGAGGAGTGAAAATATTTGATTTTTCCATTTTCTTTGCTCTGGTACCGAGGCAAAGCGGGGAGTTAAGTACCGCCACTTAACACGCAATGCCTCCATTATTCGGTGGAAAGTGGGGAACGGAGTGTTTTAACATTAGGTTCCCTCTGCCTACCCTGATGTGTGCGGGATATTGCGAGAAGCTAAAAAAAATATTCTTTTCACACAATTAGTACATTTGCGAACAATCTCCAGTCAGTCACCTACCTTTTTTCCTGCATATCGGTCATAAAGAACTAATGTCACTCCTTTCTTCACTTAACACTCGATTTTGAAAGTGTTGGAATTCAACGCTAATAGATATTATATTAAGACATTCCATCCACCAAGCGGGGAACTCGATATCTTAACACTATGTTCCCTCTGCCTACCCTGCTGTGTGCGGGATACAGCGTGAAGCTAAAAAAAATATTTCATCTTCACTTTCCACCCAAAGACATTGTTGAGTAACAGAACTCAACAAAGCATTTCATGTCACCAGAGCAGAGTAAAGTGTAAGTAAATTAAATATAATAATTTCATCGAGTGGGAACCGAACCCACTACTACTACGTGGCCACTACGCTGTACCAACGTGCCACAACGGCTTCTGAATATTTAGTAAACAATAAATAAACAAAAGTTGTACAAATGTAAATTTAGATTCGTGGAAATGCTTTAAAGCTTCAAAATTTAATGAATATCACGTAGATTGTCGTCATGAAATAAATTTTGAAGGACTGCTAGTACCGCGTTAGCGGACGGGCTCGAGGTCTGAACTGAGTATGTTTTTATGAAAGTTTTATATAATTAGTTTTATGTAAATAAAAAGTCAACGGAAATTAGATTAGATTTTTAATATTAAAGTTCAATGTGACTAGTTCGTTAATCTATATTAATATTATAAGTGTTTGTCCGTTTGTTACGATTTCGATGAATTTTACACATGGCGAAGCCGCGAGATTGTCGTTAATTAAGAAGTAATTGAAAATAATCAATTATTTTAAATGAGCCAATGAGTAATTTCTGTTCACTTATTAGGCCAATTTCAATATTACTTGATGCTAATTGTAAATTGTTAACAATATCCAACAATATAGTAATAGTTCATCAAACAAGTTGTGGATAAAGACATTTTTAGAAAACGTATGAAATATAATAAAATTGAATTCAGCGGGATTCGAACCTGTGCCTCTTGGAAACCGTTTAAGCGTTCTGACCGCTAAGCCATACGTTCTGCTACCAGCTGCGTGATTATAAACGCGACTGGTTGTAGTTTCGATTCCCACTCGAGGAGTGGAAATATTTATTATTTATATTTTTTTCGGGGCATTGAATTCCGCCACCCCATACGCAATGAATGCCTCTAGAATTTGGTGGAAAGTGGAGAACGGAGTGTCTTAACACTAAGTAGGTTTCTTCTGCCTACCCTGCTATGTGCGGGATACAGCGTGAAGCTAAATAAAAAAAGAAAAACAACTATATACATACTCTACATATAATAATAATTTGCCTTTTCCTGTTCCCATATCTATAAATAGTCATAATAGGACCATAAAAATTTATCGTTCCGGGATGTCCATGGGCCGTGACGTCATTGCTAAGACCCCAAGTAATATTAAATAAAAAATGACAAAATTGTCCATTCCCTTATTCCGTTGCGTTCTGTAAAAAAGCTTTCTACTTTGAAAAAGATTTAATTCTACAGAGAAGCTTTTTTGTATAATATAAATAATTCATTCTATTAGTACGTAGAGATCACGCTTTTTTCGTAACAGGGAGTCAAAGAGAACTTAATGTTAAGATAGTATGTTGTCCACTTTGCACCAAAAATCATGACACCACGTTTTGTCTTACCTGAGCAGAATTACATAAAATTTCTGGAAATTCATTTAATTAAATATATACAAATTAGCGGCCCGCTCGCGGCTTCGCCGTGTGTACCACATAAGTGTATCTTTATATTGCAACCCTCGGTGGTGGATTTTTGAAAAATAAAGTAGCCTATGTTTTTTAACCTTGGATTATCAACTATATTTGTTCCAAAATTCATTACAATCGGTCAAGTGGTTTAGATTTTTCATATAAACTTTCATCCCTTATTACAAGCCTTTAGAGGTTGGTTTTTGAAATAATAAGTAGCCTATGTTTAAAACTTGATTATTTACTACATTCATTCTAAATTTTATCTGAACCATATCCGTAGATTCAGCCGTGAAATCATCACAGACAAACAGACAAACTTTCGCATTTATAATATAAGTAAGGATATTCCTTCAAGAGGGAATCGAACCGGCAGGCAATCCAAATATCGTAAAACGCGAAATCGAAACACCAGACACTGTGTCACTGTACCACAATGACTTCAAGGAAAAACTAAACGAAAAGGACAATTTACAGAGAATTAAGGAAATCTCCAACAGTATGACCGAATCATTTTTTAGTATGTAACTAAATTATATATTAAACTAATTAGGTAATTGGGTATTATAAGAGTTCTTTTCCTCTAGGAAAAACCGTAAACAATAACTAACGTAAACTATAACTATAGCGTAACGTAACTAGAGTAAGAACAAGCTTTCATTTTTATTAAGACCCTGTCCAAGCAATTATAATATCAATCTCCTTTACAAATACAAAAAGGTAATAGGAAATCGATATATAAAACAAAGTCCTAAATTACTTTATAATAGGCGATGCAGTTTTACTATAATTTGCATTCAAAGCCCATTGAAATTTCCTTCCTATCCCATACAAAATAAGGTACATTTTACTTTAAAGGTAGTTTACATACTTTAAATATTATATACTCTATTAGTTGATAAGGCTCCATTTCAAAGCAAAATAGTGACCCAGTGATATTTGCATGACCTAGACCAGCGTTTCTCAAACTAATTGTTGCATGCACCCCCAGCTAACTTTCAAGACCATGGCGGATCCTTAATAATTTGACTATTAATAGTAATTTAATTAAAACTAGCAGCTTTTTTTAACTTTTTTAATTATTGTTTTTTATTACTTTAATCGCTAATAGAGAATTATGAGCGTATTCCACTGTCAGCCCACGTCTATCATCGCAGGGATCAGGTTGCTAGGTGTAACTGAAAACCAGCGATGTCAGAGGTACTGACCTCAAGCATCAAGAGTTGAGTTACACCTTTTACCATAAGCTAGAATTTATTTTTTGTGTTTTATGTATATTGTTTTTTTCTTTCTCTTATGGCAATAAATGTGTTATTTAATTATTTACTTTTCTCTGATCAGATCAGATCAGAGAGGAATTAGTGTCAATATACTACATGCTCCATCCGTTCCCCGAAATCAAGGCATAAAATATCGATATTGCTATTCTCTCAAGCTCATACGACACGCCTTTACAAACAATAAAAAAGTAGTAAAAAATCGATATCTAAAAAGTCCTAAATTACTTTATAATAGGCGATGCAGTTCTACAGTAAATTGCATTCAAACTTCAATTTAAATTTCAGTCCTATTCTATACGAAATAAGGTGAACTTTGCTATGAATTTAGGTCACATACTAAACATTATATACTCTATTTAGTTAGTTGATAAGGCTCGAATTTCAAAGCAAAATAGTGACCCAGTGATATTTGCCTGACCTAGTTCAGCGTTTCTCAAATTTATCCTTCATGTACTCCACACCCACATTTTCTTCGCTCTGGTGTCGAGGTAAAGAGCGGCGTTAAGTTCCACCACTTAACACGCAATGCCTCCGAATTCGGCGGAAAGTGGGGAACGGAGTATCTTAATACTAGGTTCCCTCTGCCTAACCTGCTGTGTGCGGGATACAGCGTGAAGCTGAAGAAGAGAAGGAGATGTACCCACAGTTGACTGTCAAGACGAATCAAGCAAGTCCTTAAAAAATGGCTACTGATGAGTATTTTACTAAAAAAAATACAAACAAAAAGTGATATATATGTACATAAGAAATAAATAATTTGATATTTTATTGCTTTGTTAGTCGAGTGGTTGAAGATGTGACTGACAAGCAAGGGATTTTGAGTATGACCAGTTCGCACGTACCAGGCAGCTTTGTTGTTATTACTTACCCCATGTGACTAAATAGGGTATGCTTACCCCACTTTGAGAAACCCTGACTTAGAGGATTATTATTTTATATTACGCTTGCGCAGACGAAGGTAGCTGATTCGTTTCCCATATAAATGCTTAATTCGTTCAGTCCTGTTTTTCAATTAGCGAGTGACGGTTTTAGACTTTGTTATTTTTAAGTAGCTTTTTTTAATAATTCAAGTCACCCTTTGCACGAATGCCTTTTGGAAACAAAACATAAAATTATTTCTTTTCAAGTTTCTTTATTTCTAAAAAAATATTTATTAGCAACTCTGTCTTTGTTTGTAAATTTTAAATTATTATTCATAAACGTACGTAAAATAATATTTTAGACAATTCACAAAATATCTTTATATATTATAGCCTATGTTTTATTCTGATGCAATATTAGAAGCTTTATTATTGTAAAAAAAAAAAATTAAATAAATTAAATAGCTTCACGATATATCCCGCACACAGCAGGGTAGGCAGAGGGAACCTTAAATTAAAATCTGTTCAGTAGTTTTTACGTGAAAGAGTAACACATATCGTTACAAATTTTCACATTTATTATATTAATAGGACGACGAAGATATTATATTGTCATAGTATAAGGACATACGTGTAAACCATCACCAAGTCGAACAGCCAGAAATGAATCAAAATAGCCTATTTAGTCAGATTTCCTTAGATTGATTGATTGATAGATAGATATGTAGGTCAAGCTAATAAAACCGCTGCGTTAATTTCCGAAATTTCTCCTCCATCTACTTAAAATCAGAATTACAATATATAAATGAGATAGAGGAACAGTCGTTTGAGAACGTCTGACTGCAATCGTGGTTGGTTGTGGGTTCGATTCCCGCTCGAGGGAAAGAATATATTAAATTATTTTAATATCTCCACTCTGGAAACAAGACAAAAGTGCAGCGTTGACTTCCACCACTCAACGTGCAATGTCTTGAATTCAGGTAGAAGTAAGGAACAGAGGGGACCAGTCGCGGCGCAGAGGCACAAAGTGTGACTGTAAAGCGACTGGTTGTGGGTTCAATTCCCACTTGAGGAGTGGAATTATTTAACATTTCCATTTTCTTCGCTCTGGTGACGAGGCAAAGCGCGGCGTTAAGTTCCGCCACTTACAAGCAATGCTTCCAAAGTTCGGCGGAAAATGGGGAACGGAGTGTCTTAACACTAGATTCTGCCAACCCTGCTGTGTGCGGGAGCTAAAAAGTTAAAAAAACGAAGAACAGAGTGTCTTAACACTAGAATTTCTCATAAAATTTTGATACTAACACAATAATTTGGTTCAAAATCTTATATAGTTCATCACTATTGTTACACGTTGCAGTTGCTTGCTTATTTGCAATTCCGCCCACAAAGTCATAATATTGGTTTCGCCTTTAATCAAAAGGCATTTTGCATATACAAGACTGTCTTTAGATTGATTTGGTGTTTGTTGAATCTTCTAATGAAATAGTCTTGAATGTAGTAAATGGGTCAATGGACTTGATATATATTCGGCTAATTTATCAATTTTACAAAGCTTTTTATATATATTTTTTGCAGCTACTTGTTTTTTTCCGCAAAGCAATAGTCAGGGAGAATTTAAGTGTTAAGACACTACGTTCTTCTCTTTCAACTCAAAAATAGAGAGATTGCATGTTAAATTGGAACTCAGTGCCGCGCTTTGTATTGTAGTTATATCTCGGATTCGGAGAAATGCAAAACGGAGTGTCTTAACACTGCATTCTCCAGCTACGATACGAAAAAAAAACGTTTAACTGAATAACACCTAAAAATTTTACAAACAGAAACGTTACTATTCAAATATTATGTATTTTTGTTCCAGTTTTTATTCCATCTGTTTCAATAAAACGAAAAACGCCGTACATATTTGAATTTGTAACAAAGTTTTTCGAAGTTGTTTTTTCACAGGACAGAAAATAAAGTCCCAAAATAATTGGAACGGCAAACATCAAAGCGTGTATTCATGTTCAATCTTTATGTATGTAACAGGCTTTCTTATTGCTAGTGGTTAAATTACCGGAGCCTTTTTCGCCCTTTTATATCTTCATGATAAAAAAATGTGGTTCAGGATAGGAGATTTTTAGTGTAAGGATTAACATGGGAGGAAAGAGTTAAGAATACAATTCATGGGAATGGATAGCGTACTTGAAAGGTTAGTGCCTGTGTAGCCTAGTAACTTGGTGGTAGGAGATTCGTTCTCCGACTGACTCACAGCTACTGGCATGTCAAAAACGAACCATCAATTATTTGACGATGTGCTCGGATTCGATGTCATGTAAGCCAGTTCACCCTATTCCCTATTCCCACCCGCTCTTCTCGACAAGCGAGGATTGAACCCACTGCGTTACATCAGTTTCTTAATTATATTAGTACATAAACAAAACCTTTGGACATCTTACTACGAAAAGTATTCGAAATTTAGCAAAGATATAGTTTTGCAAGACGTGCAGAGTTTTCATAATAATACATTACAAATATATTAATTAATAATAAATCTAAAATAAAATTAATCTAAGTTAATCCTTATTACATCAGCTAATTAATCTAAGTTAATCCTTATTACATCAGCTGTCTGCTAGTAAAACTTAAGTCAAAATCGGTCCAGCCGTCGGTATAAAGTGGCACGCACGTTGCGAAGACTGGTGTTCTTGAAGAATTTATTTTTAAGATTTTCTTAAAAAGCTTCTTATAAAAAGAAAAGATAAAAATAAAAGAAAAGATAGTATTTGTATCCTCGCAAGTTTCCTGTCTCGTAGGAGTTGAGTTATGAGCTTGCGTCATCCTATTTAATTGGAGTTCAGATTACTTCTGTATTGCTATTTATTACTATTGACCTGCCACGGTTTTACTCGTTCAGTAATGTATATTTACTTTTAAACATTATTAAAGTGTTATTCCACACTTAGGAAAATTGAAAAAGACATTTGGAAAACGTATAAAAATTTGAACGCAGCGGGATTTGAACCCGCGCGTTTTCTAAATGTCTTTTTCAATTTTCCTAAGCGTGGAATTAAAGTATATAATAAATAGAATTCTCTTTTGCCCAACGATTGTTCGTAGAATAATCTACGTAGCAGAAATTTGTAAAAATCTCTCTACAGAATGCTATTTATTAAATACTTTTAAATATTTTTTTTAAATACGAAATATAATTATAATTCCTATATTAATATTAAAAACCGGAAAGATTGTAAGGATACTTTTAAATATTTTTAAAGTGTTATTCCACACTTAGGAAATTTGAAAAAGACATTTAGAAAACGTATAGAAATTTGATAAATTCTTCAATTTTCCTTCAGTGGAATAATTTAAAAATGTTTAAAAGTATCCTTACAATCTTTCGCGTTTATAATATTAATATAAGAATTATAATTATATTTCGTATTTAAACAATATTTTTAAGGATATTTACATAATATATTCTAATTGATATGCAAATATTTTAATTATATTATGAAGTCATCATAAGCCTGCGATTGGGAAAGTTTTGATTACTTTCATTTCATTCCTACTGGAAAATACATGGACGTAGATGGATATTAATGTATTTTGAATTTTTTTTGCAGCTTCACGCTGTATCCCGCACACAGCAGGGTAGGCAGAGGGAACCTAGTGTTAAGACACTCCGTTCCCCACTTTCCGCCGAATTCGGAGGCATTGCGTGTTAAGTGGCGGAACTTAACGCCGCGCTTTACCTCGACACCAGAGCGATGAAAATAGAAATAATATATAGATCCACTCCTGGAGTGGGAATCGAAACCACAACCAGTCGCTTTACAGTCACACGCTTGTGCCACTGCGCCACGACTGGCCACATATTTTGAAATAGAGTGGAAAATAGAAAACGGAGTATTTAAAGAACATGGGAAGGATTATATTTAAACTATCATTTTTATAGACAGCGTCTGGTAATAAAGCGTATAAGAATTTCGGTCAGAGCGCCTGGACGGTATTCAGAAGTCGCGGCTTCCAATCCCACTACTTTAAAAAAATAAATAACTGGTAGATGAAATATTGTACGAAAACTTACGCATGTGAAGCCGCGAGCGGTTGTTAGTTAGAATATAAGTATCCCTAAAAGTATATTATTAATAATAAGTATATTAATTTAAAAAAAAGACTAACTTACATAAGCTTCACGCTGTATTCACCTATAGGCCGAGGGAACCTAGTGTTAAGACACCGTTCCCTACTTTTCGCCAAATTCGAAGGCGTTTCTTAAGAATGTGTTAAGTGTCGGAACTTAACAACGCGCTTTGCCTTAGACACTACAGCGAAGAAAATGGATATAATAAATATTTCCATTCCTCGAGTGGGAATCGAACCCATAGCCAGTCGTTTACAGTCACACTTTATGCCACTGCGCCACGGCTGGCTCTAATAATGACTAACTTACACAAATAATAAAAAATCGCAACACAAAAATCTGTATCTGTTTGTTTTCAGCAAACAATCCCTTAGGCGGTAGATACTTTGCCAGGAAGAGTACACAAACCGGGGGACGGTGAGATAACGCGAGATAATACAAGAATAACTCTATGAAATATAACTCATACATATATGTCTACATAGGACTATAGATAGATGTTTTTCTCAGCTCTTTTAATGTATTATAATAGGGTAGGTAGAGAATGTAGTTTAAAGACACTCCATTTCCCACTTTCCTGAATTCAAGGCGTTGCGTGTTAAGTGGCAGAACTCAGTTTTGCACAAAGTTAGAGCTTACAATAATTTTGAATATTTAAAGATAACAACGACCAATATTAACTCGAAAAAAAATCATAACATAAAGATCTAAAGCATTTTTTTAAATATTTTAACATATTTTTTTATTCTAAGTAATGTTTGTGAATAAACACTTCAAAAGTCATTTTTTTTTCTTTAGCTTCACGCTGTACCCCGAACACAGCAGGGTAGGCAGAGGGAACTTAGTGTTAAGACACTCTGTTCCCCTCTTTCCGTCGAATTCGGAGCCATTGCGAGTTAAGTGTCGGAGCTCAACGCCGCACTTTGCCTCGACACCAGAGCGAAGAAAGTGGAAGTATTAAATACTTCCACTCCTCGAGTGGGAATCGAACCAACAACCAGTCGTTTACAGTCACATGCTAGTGCCACTGCGAAACGACTGGCCACAAGTTAAATAGGATAGCTAAATTAAGTTTCACCAATTATTTTTGGTTTTCCAAAAAATACATAAAAACATTTAAATATTTCTATATTTATAATTATACAGAAATTCAGGAAATATATTTCATATATTTCGTACATTTTCATAATAAAAGATTTTCAGGAAATACGAGGTGTCAAATTGCCAATTAGCTGTTGCCGATAGTACGCTCAAAGAAGCAAATGCAATGGCAATGTTCACAAAGCTTTTACTTTGACAGGCTGTTTCCAATTGACACTCAGCAGAGCATCAAGCCAAGTTCAAGCCAAAGAATAATACGAGAACTAGTTGAAGCCATATTTGAACTCTTAATCTATAGAAATAAATAAAATTGGAGATTCTGTTTCTTATATTATAATTATAAATAATAATTTTTACAAAAATTTCCATTTTCTTCGCTCTGGTGTCGAGGTAAAGCGCGACGTTAAGTTCCGCCACTTAACACGCAATCCTCCGAATTCGGCGGAAAGTGGGGAACGGAGTGTCTTAACACTAGGTTCCCTCTGCCACAGCAGGGTTGCTGTGTGCGGGATATAGCGTGAAGCTATTTCATTTCTATATATAATTATTTTATTAGTATATGATAGACGTACAGATCTAAAAGCTACATCACTTCCAGATGACGTAGGAAATTGAAATTTATAACTCAGCGAAGGAAGAAATTCCTTAGCATTCCATGGATTCACAAACAATTTAGAGTTCAGAGTTAAGCTTAAGAGTTATTTTAAAATTTACGCTTTAAACTCACTCAACTATATTATCAGACCTTCTAAGTAAAAAAATAAGAAATCAGAAAATCTATATTTTTTTTTTATTTTTTTCATTTTTTTATATCTATCACGCATTCGAATCGATGTTATATCTATAAAAACTATTTTTTAAAAAATATATATTTTTGGAAAAAACATTATAAAAAAAACTGAACGCAGCGGGATTCAAACCCGCCGCCTCTTGGAAACCATCCAAGATTTTTTTATCACTAATTAAAGCAATTATTTTGGCTTCTTTCATTAAATAAACTTTGAAATTAATAATTAAGAACACATTAAAAAGTAATTAGATAAAAAATTCGGTGCTTTGCCGCTATAAAGCTTTAGAATATCATAAAAAATGACAAAGTTAATCATGAGTCTACGTTTTCTTTTCTTTTGGTCTTTAAAATAAAATGTGTTTTAATATAGAGTATAATTTGGATTAATATAGAGACGAGAGGAAATTAAGGTCGTCGTGGTGCAGTTGTATAGTATGTGCCTGGAAACCGTTTCGATTCCCGTTTGGGGCAATAATTATATACCTGGTACTTAAAAGAAATCACGGCGCTGAGTTCCCCGACTGCTATGTGTAAAACTGATATCGCTTCGACAACAATTTTTTTTAACTTCACGCTGTATCCCGCACACAGCAGATTAGTCAGAGGGAACCTAGTGTTAAGGCACTCTGTTCCCCACTTTACGCCGAATTTGAAGGCGGAACTCAACATAAGTGGCGGAACTTAACGCCGGGCTCTGCCTCATATTAGAGCGAATGAATCAGAGCTCTGGTATGAGGCAGACCTCTGTTACCAGAGCGAAGAAAATGGAAATGTTAAATATTTCCACTCCTCAAGTGGGATACGTACCCACAACCAGTCGTTTACAGTCACACGTACGTGCCACTGCGCCACGACTGGCCCCTAATATAATTATAATAATAATATAATTATTAATTTAACAAAACACATAATAATATTATAAACACACATACTATTACACATATTTATACACTGAGTACATTAAGGCTTTGACGTCGTATAAGGGAAGGCGTAACGACCTAACCGTCGGGTACGCGCCGCGCCGCTGCGACGGCACTCGTTGGCGAATTTACGCCAATTTTCCTTGTAAGGTGACCATTTTGTATATAAAATTTACATATTATATATTTAAACATAATAAATTGTGACTGATGATGATATATGACAAAAAAACATTATTGGGGGCATTTTTCAGTGTGACAGAACAATTTTTTTTCTGCTTGTTTGTTCGCTTGTGCACAGCAAATTCAGAAACAGCCTAACCTATTATTTCAATCGGTTCATAAATAAAGAAGTTACAACTATTTAAATTATAATTTAAGACAAAGTTTGTGATTTAAGTACAAGAGCGGAAGCATATGAGAAATAGTTACAGTCTACACGACTGTGATTGACAAGGGCAAAGCCGTGAATTTTATACAAACTACCCGTTTGTATAAAATTCTTTCGTTAGACGAGATCTGTTAAACCAGTGATTGTCAACCACTGTGCCGCGGCATTTTTGTGTGGCGCCAAATTTTAAAAATGTGCCGTCAAATTTTGATTCTTTGTAACATTTTACAGTGTTATGTATACATTTAAAATAAAAAGCAAAATTAAAAATTTTGAAAAAACCCACGACGGTTTAATTGTAATTGTAAAAGGATAAAATAACTATAAATCCCCCGCCTAAAAGAATATATGTAACGAGATGATGGGGACATCTTCGTCGGGGGCTGTCATTACTTTAAGTTTGCACAAACCTTCTCATAGGTTTTCTTGCTGTTAAAACGGGTTTGGCAAAAAAAAAAAATATTAATATGAATTTACAGTTTTGATAACTGGTATTTTAGGCTTTAAAACAAAATGTATACTGTTAGCTACTATATTTAAAATAGAGGTTGCAACTGGCAGCCCCCGACGAAGTAGTCCCCATCATCTCGTTACATATATTCTTTTAGGCGGGGGATTTATAGTTATTTTATCCTTTTTCAATTACAATTAAACCGTCGTGGGTTTTTTCAAAATTTTTAATTTTGCTTTTTATTTTAAATTTTTTAAAGTGAATAGATATACATTATATATTATTACATAATATCGAAATACTTTATATTAATCTTCATGCAAATCCAAAAGAAGTTATACACCAAATGCTTTCTAGTTATCAAATGCTTATTGCAGCGCCAGGCAGATTATCACCGTAACATTTCCACGAAACTTAAGTCTAACCAAATCAGTGAAAATCACAAAGCCCACTAGTAGTTTTGATTTTGAACAAACTAATTTATACTGGAGTGCCCCGTGGTAGTTCGTGATATGGCATATAAAAACACGCAGCAATTAAACCTGAACCAAATAAAAGCAAATGCTTACTGCAGCGCCCCCTGGTGAGGTGTCACCAAGACACATATACGAGAACACGCGCTAATTAAGCCTGATGCTATCTTTGATAACTGCATCCAAATCGGACTTGTAGTTTTAGCTTTGCATAATTAAATGTTTAATGCAGCGCCCCCTAGTGAGTTCTTGACGTAAAAAGAACGTAAAAACTTACACCAAGTAAAGGTAACTCTAATATTAAAAACTCTGCCCAATCGGACTAGTAGTTGTGGTTTTGCATTAAATATTACAAACAAATGTTTACTGCAGCGCCCTCTGGTGAGTTAACACGATAAAACATATCCAAGAACATGAACTAATTAAACTTGAGCTTATCATTGAAAACTGAATTCAAATCGGACTCGTAGTTTTAGTTTTACACAAATAAATGTACTTACTGCAGCGCCCCCTGGTGTGTGGTCACCGTAGCGCATATATGAAAAGAAGCACCAATTAAACCTGAACCTATCGTTGAAAGTTTCATCTAAATCGGACTAGTAGTTTTTGCTCTGCATAAACAAATGTTTACTGCAGCGCCCCCTGGTGAATTTTCACCGTAACAAAAAAACAAAAATCTCAAAATATGCATGAAGCAAAGCTGAATCTAATTCTGAAAACTCTAGCCAATCGGATAAGTAATTTCGGTTTTAGACAAATAAATACAAGAAAAATTTTGGTTTTACACAAAAAAATACAAGCAAATGCTTACTACAGCGCCCCCTGATGAGTGGTCATAATAACATATATATGAAAAGACGCACCAATTAAGCCTGAACCTACCCTTGAAGGTTACATCTAAATTGGACAAGTAGTTTTTGATTTGCATAAACAAATGTTTACTGCAGCGCCCCCTGGTGAGATTTCCCCGTAACAAAAAAAGAAAAATCTTAAAATATGCATCAAGCAAAGCTGAATCTTTTTCTGAAAACTCTTTTCAATCGGATCAGTAGTTTCGGTTTTAGACAAATAAATACAAAAAAAGTACAAACAAATGCTTACTGCAGCGCCACCTGGTGGCTTGACACGATAAAACATATCTAAGAACATCCACCAATTAAACCTGAATCTATCACTGAAAATCTATCGAAATCGGACTACTATTTTTTGAGATAATTGAAAACATTCGTTTTCACGTAAAATGCTTACTGCAGCGCCCCCTGGTGAGTTAAGGCAATAAGACATATTTAAGAACATACGCCAATTGAACCTAAACCTTTCATAGAAAACCGTATCAAAATCGGACTTATAGTTTTGGAAATAATTGACATAGTAATTTGCACAAACACACAAACAAACAAACAAACAAACAAACAAACAAACAAACAAACAAACAACCTCTCACCCCAAACACATATACAGTCGCCGTTCCGTCGCGGGTAAAAAATGAAATAATTGATTAATAACAGATTAGGCAGGTTGAATTTAGTGTCAAGACTCCGTTCTATACTTTCCTCCCGAATTTGAAATATTGCGCAGCGAAAGACGCAACTCAATGCCACGCTTTGTCTTGTTAACTAAATCAGAAAAATAAAAACAATTTAAATATAACAATTCCTTCAAGTGGGAAACGAACTCACAACCAATCGAATTTACAGTCACAAATGACATCTATATATGAATAATTAAATAATTAAACTAAATAACGTTATCCCACATTTCTCAAACCCCATGGTCACCCAAATCTCATGGGAACTGTCGAAAACAGCGCTCCCATAAACTTCAATAGTAAGAGGGGTCGGTACGCTAGTTCAATTCCAGTCGCCGCTTAATGTGGATATAAAACTATTTGGAAGTATCTCCGCTATAAGAAAGTAGTCCTTTCATTCGATGTCTAATGAAATTTTATGTGTTACAGTTAATGTATAGATTTAGTTTATTATTAGTTAAGTAAAATATAGTTAGGTTTCGTCTTTTTATATGAGAAAATAAAGAATAGGGCCAGTCGTGGTGCAGTGGCACAAGCGTGTGACTGTAAACGACTGGTTGTGTGTTCGATTCCCACTCGAGGAGTAGAAATATAGAATACTAGCGGCCCGCTCGCGGCTTTGCCGCGCAACTACATACATAGTTGTTGCGGTGTATTGCAACCCTAGGGGATGGATTTTTGAAAAATTAAGTAGCCCATGTTTAACCTTAGATTATCAACTATATTTATGCCAAATTTCATTACAATTGGTCAAGCGGTGTAGATTTTTCATACAAACTTTCATCCCCTATTTCAACCCTTTAGAGGTTGATTTTTGAAAAAATAAGCAGCCTATGTTAGACCCAGTCACTTTTACTACTTTCATTCTAAATTTCATCCAAATCGGACCGGTAGATTAGCCGTGAAAGCATGACAGACAAACACACAGACATTCCCATTTATAATATAAGTATGGATTTTGAATATTTCCATTTTCTTCGTTCTGGTGTCGAAGCAAAAGCGCGGTGTTAAGTTCCGCCACTTAACATGCAATGCCTCTGAATTTGGCGGAAAATGGGGCACGGAGTGTCTTGACACTAGGTTCCCTCTGCCTACCCTACAGTGTGCGGGTTACAGCGTGAAGCTAAAAAAAACACTTAGAAATATATATGACTCGCATGCGGCTTCGCAACTACAGCTATTTCGTATTTTGAGCGGTCGGTTAGGTTAGCGGCTTATATTCTTTTTAAAATTTGAATCCCCTGCTTCAGGCAAGAACGGGTTAATTTTTGCAAAAAAAACCCATGTTTGACCTAGAGTTGAACAGTTTTGATTCCGAATTTCATACAACTCGGGCCAGTGGTTTTGCCGTGCAAGGGTAACAGACGAAATAGACTTTCGCATTTATAATATTAGTATGGATAAATTGGATAGATCTTCTTATTTTTTTTTAGCTTCACGCTGTATCCCGCACACAGCAGGGTAGGCAGAGGGAACCTATTGTTAAGACACTCCCTTTCCCATTTTCATATATATCTTAATTGTAATTTGTAAGCTAACCTCTCCAATTCCGGTGGCAGAAAGTGGAGAATGGAATGTCTTGCCACTAGGTTCTCTTCGACTACTCCGTCTAGCTAAAAGCAAAGCGTACGTGACTTAATAAAAAAGTATATATTAAATACACTCATATGGTAGTGCGAGTAATATTAGCGAAAGAAATGTTTTCTGCACTTTTCCATATAAGCTTTAAGAATGTCTACCTACGCGTTTCAGTAGCTAGTATATACAGTAAAAATCTAAACCGCTTGACCGATTGTAATGAATTTTGGAATATATATAGTTGATAATCCAAGGTTAAACATAGGTCACTTTATTTTTCAAAAATCCACCCCCGAGTAGCGAGGTACTAGAGAAGCAGTAGCTCACGCGGTGAAGTCGTGGGCAAGCCGCTAGTCAAACATAGTTTATATATATATATATTTATATACATACGATCTGTATCCTGCACACAGCAGGGGAGGCAGAGGGACCTAGTGTTAAGACACTCCGTTCCCCACTTTCCGCCGAATTCGGGGGCTTGCGTGTTAAGTGGCGGAACTTAACGCCGCGCTTTACTTCGACACCAGAGCGAAGAAAATGGAAATATAATTTCCACTCCTCGAGTGGGAATCAAACCCACAACCAGTCGTTTTACAGTCACACGCTTGTGCCACTGGGCCACGACTGGCCTTAAAATAATAATTTAAATAAATGTAACTTTTTTTTTATTACTCGTTTAAAATTAAATAAATACTACATGTTAGAAGCTTACCACATGTTATAATACAACAATCAAAATTGCACTTAATTTAGTTTAGCTGTTTCAGAGATCAGCATTCACAAACGCACAAACAGAAAAGAAACTTTAAAATCATTGTTTTCAGTTATTTTACATTGATAAATGTCCCCAATAACATTTTTTCATATATCTTTCATGTACAGACAGCGGTCAGTTACATTTTTATTATATGTATAGTTTACCTACTGCCCTTTAACGTTCCGTCGACAGTGACGTCATACACGTTCAAGTATGACGTCATCACTTCCTATTGATTTTATTAAATGCTTTTTTTTTCAATATATATTCAGTTTTATACTCAAATAATAAAGTCTATATTTGAATGGGCTTTATATTAATAACTTTAGTGAAGAATATTCGACCTTTTTAGAAGGAAGTAGTGTCTAAAATGTCATTTTACTAGTATCTAGGTTACGATAGAACAAAAAGTGGGTTGGAAGTGACTTACGCCAATTGTTTTTTGTTGATAACTAGTCAAAAGCCTTTTCCTTAATTATAGAATTCAATTTAGTAATTTCCTTGTTTTTGCTCTTTAAAGTAATGAAATTATCTTTACATACATAGCTTTTTTTGTTCATGCAAGCTTTTTGACAGTTATTACCAAATTTAGAAAGCATTATTGGCACAGATTTCAATATATTTCAGAAAAATAATTGAAAACCTTCGAGAACGCACTATAGAGTTATATAAAAAGCATGGACCTCCTGAAGTGAGGAGGGCATGTGTGAAGAGGTTGATGACAGTGGACGAGGTGAGTGAGGTACGCAGAGACGGTAGCGCTTGGCGCTCCAATCTCTCTGATTACTCCGCTGTAGTGATAATGGTATAAGATTTATTATTGCTTTTTTAACTTCACGCTGTATCCCGCACACAGCAGGGTAGGCAGAGTAAATCTTAAGAGACTCCGTTCCCCACTTTCCGCTGTCTGAAATGTGGAGGCATCGGGTGTTAAGTGGCGGAACTTAACGCCGCACTTTGCCTTAATAGTAGAGCGAATAAAATAGAAGATTTTCAATGTATATTAGCTGATCAATTTAAGAGTAAATCTTTAAAATCAATCTTTAAATAAGCGATTAGTTTTTAAGGAAGTTCGTAACTTAGCAAGTGGTAAAATACGACGGTTCACATGTCATACTCAAAGGGACTGTAATTATGGTGATTAGTTCTAGTATTTCATAATCTTGTTACATTGAATGAGCGCTTTAATTATAAGTGTCTTAAGTATTAAATAGCACTTAATTAATAATGTGTGTCAATTGACATGTGAATTATCTAATATATCATTAGAAGAATGAATTTTGTCTACATTTTTCTTATACATAGAGTTAGACAGTGCCTGGCGTTGAATTCCGCTACTGAACACAGAGTTTTTCGATTTTCAGATGAAAAAGGAAGAGCAGAGTGTCTTGAGACTAAGGAACAGCAGAGTGTCTTTCTGAATGCCTTGCGAAAGTTATAGTAGTATCTCTTAGAATAAATATAGTCTTATAATTAGCATTTAATTAATTTTACTTTGGAGCTTCTAATAATAAAAAACTAAAAGAAACTCGACGCCTAAAATCTTTCCCACGTATAGCAAAGTAGTCGGAGAAAACTTAGGTGTCCAGGCGACACTCCCGTCTCCACTCTCCGCCCAAAATGGAGATGCTTTTCATGTGGAGTTTCGGAATTCATTGCCACAATTTATCTTAAGCACCAGAAAAACGAAAATAATTTAAATACCCAATACCCAATCTATTTTTGAACAACAGACACTTCCTGACTGAATTTTAAATCAAACGATCACAAATAATATTTTAAAAAACAAACTTTTTATAAAAAAAATATTTTCAACTTAACAACTTAAAATACAACTGGTTCTAATATGCATTGTGGCCAGTCGTGGCCCAGTGGCACAAGAGTCTGACTGTAAACGACTGGTTGTGGGTTCGATTCCCACTCGAGGAGTGGAAATTATATTTCCATTTTCTTCGCTCTGGTGTCGAGGTAAAGCGCGGCGTTAAGTTCCGCCACTTAACACGCAAGCCTCCGAATTCGGCGGAAAGTGGGGAACGGAGTGTCTTAACACTAGGTTCCCTCTGCCTACCCTGCTGTGTGCGGGATATAGCGTGAAGCTATTTAATTTAATTTAATTTTCTAATATGCATACATTATTCTCGTACAAGCCTCTTCCACATACCGCTAATGATCCATCCATCAATAGAGACCAAAATCCCCGATCGTCAACGATGACGTCACGAAGTATCGCTGTTTATGACGTCAGAGATAAGCTAACCTATGGGGAGGGAGGCTATTTATAATGTGAACTTTTGCACTGAGAAAGTTGTCTGAACAAATATTTATAGCCAACAGCCAGTTTTAGTAAGTCGAGGGAATTGTTTTTAAATTATTTTTATTTCTGCGCCCTGGTGATGAGGCAAAGCGCGGCGTTAAGTTTCGCCACTTATAGGATATCTCGGATTCGGGTAGAAAGTGGGGAACGGAGTTTCTTGATACTAGGTTCTCTCTGCTATATCAAAAGAATCGTAGAAGCAATTTTAAGTTCCCGCTGAATCTCGCACACAGCATGGTAGGCAGAAGGTACCTACACGACCTCCTACCTCGCACCAGAGCGAAGGAAATAGAAATATTATATATTTCCACTCCTCGATTGGGAATCGAACCTACAACCAGTCGTTTACAGTAACACGCTTGTGCCACTGTGTCACGACTGGTCCCAAATTCGTATTGTATGTTATGTGTTAACTTAATGTATTTCTGTTGCATGTTTGATGAAAAAAATTTTTTTTTCCTTTCCTTCATATAATAATGGTATAACTTCTTATAGTCAGTCAGTGACAGTTTTAATACTCTTTATAATTAAAACTAAATCTACAGAAATAGCTTCAAGCTGTTTTATGTTAGATGGCTCTTATCCGCTTTAGACGAAACGCGTCATTAAATTCTACCACTCAACATGCGTTATCTCGATTTAAAGCTAGAAGTAGAGAACGTAGTGTTTTAATAGTATGTTGTACGCCGAAGGAAATAGAAATATTATATATTTCCACTCCTCGATTGGGAATCGAACCTACAACCAATCGTTTACAGTAACACGCTTGTGCCACTGTATCACGACTGGTCCCAAATTCGTATTGTATGGTATGTGTTAACTTAATGTATTTCTGTTGCATGTTTGATGATTTTTTTTTCTTTTCCTTCATATAATAATGGTATAACTTCTTATGGTCAGTCAGTGACAGTTTTAATACTCTTTGTAATTAAATCTAAATCTACAGAAATAGCTTCAAGCTATTTTAAGTTAGATGGCTCTTATCCGCTTTCGACGAAACGCGTCATTAAATTCTACCACTCAACATGCGTTATCTCGATTTAAAGCTAGAAGTAGAGAACGTAGTGTTTTAATAGTATGTCGTACGCCGCGCTTTGCCTCGAGACCAGAGCGAAGAAAACGGAAATATTATATATTTCCACTCCTCGAGTAGGAATTGAACCCACAACCAGTCGTTTACAGTCACACGTTTGTGCCACTGGGCCACGACTGGCCCCAAATATACAGAAATATAGTCAGAATATAGCCACTTTAATTCTAAGGGTGCGATAGAAGTCCCCAAAAATATATTTAACGGTGAAGCCATTTAAGAAACAGCCTCGTATAAAGTACAATAGAGAAGTTATTTTCGTACTTCTTCCGCCCTAATTTTTAGTACGTCAAAGTTAATACTTGTCATTGAGGGCTTTGAGTACTGTTCTTGAACTTTATATAATAAAAGTTATCTTAAAATAAGCTTAGTTTCCACTTCCAAGCAGTTTTCTTAAAAAAAATATGGTAATAATCGATAAGTATTTATTATGACATCATAATGATATGTTTCGCTTAAGAAAAAATTGCAACGTTATTTTGACCCACTTCTAGCTATCCGATATCCTTGAAAATTACCATATCTACTTCGATCCGATGACAATACAATATTTTTATAACATGACCTAATATCCTTGCCAGTATGAGCTATATAAGGAAAAAATAACTTTAAGCGTGTCTTTTAGTTTCTTAGCAGCTTCAGGCCTTTTCTCGCATAGCAGGGTAGTGAGGAGAAGCTAGTGTCAAAACACTCCGTCCTCCAATTTCGACCGAAATCGTAACATTACCTTTTGAGTGGCGAAGCTCAACGCCGCGATTTGTCTTAGAAAAAAAAATAATTGAGAAATAAAATTAATTTATAATCATTCCCGATTTCAGAAATCGAACCCATATCCTTCGCGATTATAATCAATTACTACGACATAATGGCCTTTTGAAATTACAATGTTATAAATAGCAGTCGTGGGACTGCCGATAAAAGTGAAAACGGAACTATTAAGTTGAGTGTAATTAAAACTATATGTATGTAAAAATTATATGATTTTTTTTATGTTTTATTTATTAGTTACATATGATGGGTTAAACAAATCATGAACAAAATATAAATACAAAGTGGTTGAAAAAATAATTAATATACAATTATCTTAATTATACATAGTATTTATATTTACACGAATTTCAATTTCAATTCTATTATCATGTCGCATGTCGGTGACGCGAACCGAGGATTTTACCCTCTACCAAAACGCTCAACGCGCCTAAAGAATTTTTCACTTCAAAAATATTTCTTTTAGAAATAGGAATAATAAATAATAGGGTCAGTTGTGGCCCAAAGCGTGTGACTGTAAACGACTGGTTGTGGGTTCGATTGCCACTCGAGGAGTGGAAATACTTGATATTTCCATTTTCTTCGTTATGGTGTCGAGGCAAAGCGCGGCGTTAAGTTCCGACACTTAACACGTGATGTCTCCGAATTCGGCGGAAAGTGGGGAACGGAGTGTCTTTACACTAGGTTCCCTGCTGTGTGCGGGATATAGCGTGAAGCTAAAAAAAAAATGGTCAAATAAAGCTTTAGACTACACGATTAATTTTGATAGTAGCATAATTGCCAGTGTACAAGGGGATAATCTATGACGTAATAGAGATAATTTCGCTTGGTGGAAAAATATTTATACAATTGAGTGGCTTAATGTTGAGCCCGACTGAATACTATAATTAAAACACACAAATAAATGTTGTTACTAAGCAATTTTTTGGGGCAGATGATCGTAATTTAATTTTTTTTTTTTAGCTTCACGCTGTATCCCGCACACAGCAGGGTAGGCAGAGGGAACCTAGTGTTAAGACACTCCGTTCCCCACTTTCCGCCGAATTTGGAGGCATTGCGTGTTAAGTGGCGGAACTTAATGCCGCGCTTTGCCTCTGATACCAGAGCGAAGGAAATGGAAATATGGAAATATTTCTACTCCTCGAGTGGTCAAAAGAAACACATAATAATATTATAAACACACACACTATTACAAATATTTATACACTGAATACATAATATAATTATTCTCATATTTCCGCTCTGGCGAACAAGGTAAACCGCGGCGTTGAGTTACGTCATCCAATACGCAATGTCTTGAATGTCTTGAAGTTGAGTCTTGAAACTAGGTTCTGTTTGACCACATTTCTTCTAGAAGGAAAAAGCTGCTTTATTCCTTATTTTGACAATGTTTTCATATTTTAATTTTACAATCATATTTTTGAACTTAAAATTAAAATCAATACTATTCAAATTCAATCAAAGTTTGGCAATCACTCTATATCTTCAAACAAAGCTACCACCCCCTCAAAAGACAAAAGTTACTCATATAAAAGTTAAAATTGTATTACACCATGTTATAAAAATATTGTATAGTTACCAAATCCGGACACATGTGCAAATATTCCAGTAGACCAGACTCAAGAAATTAAAGTAGTTAAGTAAAGTGGTCTTAAATTGTTTAATATATTCTAGAAATGGAAAGAACACTGGATATTGTGATAACGGACAGCAGATTATAGCTTTCTATTAACTTATCTTTGCTCATAAGAAAAAGAACCATCTTTACGGGTAGGGTAGTCAGAGAGAACCTAGTGTCAAGACACTCCGTTCCCCACTTTCCGCCGAATTCGGAGGCATTGCGTGTTAAGTGGCGGAACTTAACGCCGCGCTTTTCATCGACACCAGAGCGAAGAAAATGGAAATATTAAATATTTCCACGCCTCGAGTGGGAATCGAACTCACAACCAGTCGTTTTGTGCACTTGTGCCACTGGGCCACAACTGGCCACAACTGGTTTCCACTTTTCGCCCGATACTCCGAAAATTGATTGACGAAACTTAACATAGCTCTTTGCCTTTGAAGATCAAGAGTGAAGAAGATGAAAATAATATAATTATATTCATTCCCCAAATGGGAATCGTATCCACAACCATCGTGTTTACAGCCGGACGCTGTCCTACTGCGCCAGGATGACCTCAACTTAGTTATTTTTATATAAGAAGTAAAAAATTGGTCAGTAAATGACGTATTAGAGCTCGAGTACTAAGCCCAAGTAAACAACGGCTTCGGGTTTTGTTTGCGTCGTGTCTCCATCAAGTTTGCTCTTTTTAAGATGTTTATAAGAAAAACATTCACTTTTAGTGTTATAAAGGAAACCATTATTATGCTACAGAAAATGAATAGACCGCTAAAAATAAAACATCAATAGAAACAAGTAAATTTAGAGTCCGTTTTGTGATATTAAATTAACCGCTTTTTATCCATGCTTACATTATAAATGCGAAAGTCTGTCTGTTTGTCTTTCAAGCTTTCATGACTAATCTCTCTATCCAATTTGAATAAAATTCGCAATGAATATAGTTAAAGACCCAGCGTCAAAAATAGGCTACTTTCTTTTCAAAAATCATCCTGTAAAGGATTGAAATAGGGGATGAAAGTTTGTATCAAAAATCTAAACCGCTTGACCGATTGTAATGAATTTTGGCATTAAGATAGTTGTGTGTGTTGTGGCCAGTTGTGGTCCAGTGGCACAAGCGTGTGACTGTAAACGACTGGTGGAAATTATATTTCCATTTTCTTCGCTCTGGTGTCGAGGTAAAGCGCGGCGTTAAGTTCCGCCACTTAACACACAAGCCTCCGAATTCGGCGCGAAGTGGGGAACGGAGTGTCTTAACACTAGGTACCCTCTGCCTACCCTGCTGTGTCGAGATACAAGCGTGAAGCTAAAAAAAAAAGAAATATAGTTATATTTTATTTTAACAATAGTTGTATTTTTATTTTTTAAAAATTCACCTCAAAGGGTTGCAATATAACGAAATAGCGATAGGTTGTGCGGTTCACGCAGCGATGCGCATGCAGGCCGCTAGTACAGGTATATACTAAATATTTTTTTAGGGTTTTCTATCTGTAGGCTTGTTCCGGCTAAATGGATCGGCTGAACTGATTTTGAGAGATTCACTATCAGATTTAGAGCTTATGCAATACAGAGTAACTTAGTCTATTTATGATTTAGATTTATAACTTTTTTGTTAAATTCCACGAAGATAAAGTTGATAATATATTTTATCTCTTATCCTTTCCTATATTCTTCAATATCAGCATTAGTAAAACTTTCAACGTTTACTGCTGGGTAATGATTTGTATAATTTCTCCTGAATAGCACGATTGAATAAGAAAAGCAATTGTCAAAATCTGTTCTCCACTGAGTAGCGGAAATCAATGCTATGTATTGTTTAAAGGTGAGTGGTAAAAGAGGCAGAGGGAGACCTCAGTTGACCTTCGAAAACACAGTATCGACGATACTGGAAGTATGAGGACCCCCCGGAGGGCGTGTATGAAGAGGTTGATGACAGTGGACGAGGCGTAAGAAGTATGCAGGGACCGTCGCGTTTGGCGCTCCGTTCTCTCTAACTACCCCGCAAGGGATACAGCGTGAAGATAAAAAAAAGTATTGTTTTAAGAGAGCCAGGATACCAGAATAAGTTTTCCAAATGGATATTAAACCCACACTCATCGCGGCTATAATCAGAATCTACCCCTTTGTGCTGCAATCTATGCAATATACCAAAAAAATTTAGCTCACATACTATCATAGACTAAAACTGGAAATTTTCTAGCGAAAAATCAACATTAAAAGGTCTGACTCCCACAAAGGCTGCAGTGACAATATATTGACATTCCAAACTGGCGTTTTGAAAATTCACGTACATTCCGAAGCTGTTCCGAAACGATTATGTAAATGATACCCCGGTACGTGTTTTATTCATCGACTCGCCGGGCTTTTGCCAGCAAAATTTATAGTTAACTATTCACCCTTGACTCTGTCCAAATATATCATAGATTCTATTCCGTCCTACACTTTGTTCTCTTCCAGGTACTATAAAAATATATCTTTATTAAACAACCAACAAAAAATTAATTTTAAAAGGCAGATTTTAGATTTAATTTTTAAATTTACTTTTAAAATTACGCTTAAATGAGAGCGGTATAGAAAACAGGAAACACAGCGTTTTTGTAAAATAGTATTATTTTGAAGTAAGTTCTTTCGCTTTTACATATTTCCATACCAGCGCTCCCGTAGTGTGATCTACGTGGCTGTTTCGGTATATTGCAACCCTCGGTGGTGGATTTTTGAAAAATAAAGTAGCCTATTTTTAACCTTGGATTATCAACTATTTATATGCCAAAATTCGCTAGAATCTGCCAAGCGGTGTAGTTTTTCATAAAAACTTTCATGCCCTATTTCAACCCTTTAGAGGTTGATTTTTGAAAAACTAAGTAGCCTATGTTAGACCCAGTCATTTTTACTACTTTCATTCTAAATTTCATCCAAATCGGACCAGTAGATTAGCCGTGAAAGCGTGACAGACAAACACACAGACATTCGCATTTATAATATAAGTATGGATAATATGTAAGGATAGCTCCACTTGCTCAGGTCTCTATACAAATAAATCAATTTGCAGGGTCTGTTTATAATATTCAAATAACTGTTTTTTGCTAAATTCATATGTATACACGGTACATATACTACAATAAGTTTTTTTTTTAATTTTGTCTGTCTGTGAGTTGACGATTGGACTGATATTTACAGGTATTTCAGTCACAAGTGGCTGATGTAATAGAAAGTAACTTAAAGTTACTTTTATTTTAGAATTATAACTTTTTTGTTAAATTCCACGCGAACGATTTAGGTCCGTTTCACGTGAATAACGCCATATTTTGCCAAACGAGGCCATCCACAGACACAGTACATTCCTTTACTTCGTTTAAATACAGTCATTACGTTTGTAATTATTAAACTCACACAAAAATAACTTTAGTCTTTAAAGAGATTATAAAAACTACAATATTGAAAGGAAGTAGAACGGAGTGAATTTTCTCTCTCTGGCTACCCTGCTCCAGAAAAAGCGTCAAACTCTACGTATAAAATGTCACAATAGTTATAACCAGTTGAAGACTGAAGTAAAACAAAAGGTATTCAATATACGCCAACCCAAAGAAACCAATACAATGCAAAGTAGCTGAAAGTCGAATGGAATTTTAGAAATGTGGAATCCGGGAAACTTTGCGCGTCTTTGCCTTTCTCTTAACACCTTACCTTTTAATAAATGTACGTTTGTGTCTAATGTATAGTAAAAAATCACTGAATCGTCTATATTCCTGCATTCTCTATACTGTCTGTTGCCAATATTAAATTTTGTAAAACAGTGGTTACCAAAGTTAAAAAATTATGGATAAAATATATTGATAATACTTAAATCTCCTTTTATTTAAGCCAGACAAAGACAATTAATAACAAACAAGTTTTACTTTCATCTTTCAACACGTTACATAACAATTTCTGGCGGAAAGCAGAGAACAAAGTGTCTTGACACTACGTACTTTCTGACCACTCTGACAACACTTTAAATAGCAAAGCTAAGGTGATTATCTATTGAATAAGTTTTAATTAAACAAATAAATGCTTTTTTTTTGTGATTTTTAGTGATTTTTTGTGGCCAGTCGTGGCCCAGTGGCACAAGCGTGTGACTGTAAACGACTGGTTGTGGGTTCGATTCCCACTCGAGGAGTGGAAATATTTAATATTTCCATTTTCTTCGCTCTGGTGCCGAGGTAAAGCGCGGCGTCAAGTTCCGTCACTTAACACGCAATGCCTCCGAATTCGGTAAATGGGGAACGGAGTGTCTTAACACTAGGTTACCTCTGCCTACCCTGGTGTGTGCGGAATACAGCGTGAAGCTAAAAAAAAAATTACTAAGCCTTATTCAAAGTTTTAAGTATTTAATCTAGTATTTAAATCGTATTTTTGATTTGCAATAACAGTCATATAAAATGACCAACAATTCGTCTCTCAATGTCACCACACATACAACTTTTCCCATTCTAGTTCAGAACAGGTAGAAATTAGTTTTGATATTTGTTTTAGCTAATCTAAGTTTGAAATGAATTTTGTTCCTGAATAAATGTTAAATAAAGTTATTTATTTGACGCTTCGACATCGTTATTGCGTTGTTGGCTATGTATGTATATGTTATTCATATACAGGGGGTTCAAATTTTGAAAATATATAATTTATAAAATGTTTTTTTATAAAATGAACACTACACATACTCTACGAATAGTGTTTTAATAGAAAGTCACTATCTCTTTATTTTTTAGTGGATAAGTAGTGATCTTAAACAATCCATACTTATATTATAAATGCGAAAGTCTGTGTGTTTGTCTGTCACGCTTTCACGGCTAATCTACCGGTCCGATTTTAATAAAATTTAGAATGAAAGTAGTAAAAGTGACTGGGTCTAACATAGGCTACTTATTTTTTCGAAAATCAACCTCTAAAGGGTTGAAATAGGGGATGAAAGTTTATATGAAAAATCTAAACCGTTTGACCAATTGTAATGAATTTTGGCATAAATATAGTTGATAATCTAAGCTTAAACATAGGCTACTTTATTTTTTGAAAATGCGCCCTCGAGGGTTGCAATGTAACGAAATAGTAACGCGGCGAAGCCGCGAGCGGGCCGCTAGTTCTCTATACATAAGAAGTGCGAAAATCAACAGAATTTAATTGCTGGTGACAAATGCTTCTTTTTTTCAGCTTTTCTAAGCTTCACACTTTATCCCTAACAAGATAGTCGGAAAACGAAGAAAACGAAGCTACAATCGCTACAGTCCCTACATACTACATTCCCGTGGGGGGACGGGCTAAGAATACAATTCCCCTCCGCCGCTGGGTAGCGTCCCGTAAAAAGCGGGTAACCCAGTAGTTTGGTGGTAGAAGATTCGTTCTCCGACTGGCTCGCGACCACTATCGTGTCAAAGACGAACCGCCAAACATCTGATGATGTGTTCCGGTTCGATGGCACGTAAGCCAGCTCTCCCTATTCCCACCATTCCCATCCTTCCTCCCTCTTTCTGTCCTAAATCCCCGAGGCTGGCAACGCATCCATAACTCAAATGTTGTGGATGTCTATGGGCGAAGGTAACCACTTAACACTAGGTGGACCTTCTGCTCGTTTGCCTCCTTTATTCCATAAAAAGAAAAAAAATACTTCTTTCGCCTTGTCCACTGCCATCAACCTCTTCATACACGCCCCCTCACTTTAGAAGGTTCTCATGCTTTACGTGACCTTCCTCTAGTATCATCGATTCTTCGATCTCGAAGGTCAACTGGGGTCTTCCCTCTCAAAATTTTTTTACAGCTAAAATATCATGTTATATTACTTACCCCATCTGAACTTTGCTTCTTAATTTCGCAGAACTCTTTGAGAACATCTTGTAGTTTTCTGCTCGAATCTGAAATAAATTTAGAGTTTTAAACGCAAATATACGCAATATTATAAAATGTAACATTAGTGCCCGCAGCTTTGAAATCGTCTTGTTCTGTGACACAGTGTCTGACTGTAAACACAACAGTTGTGGGTTCGATTCCCTCCAAGGTAATAATTATTTAAATAAATAATTTACATTTCTTCGTTCTAGCATATAAGGCAAAGCGCGGCATTTCGTTTTGCCACAAAACATGCATCTCGATTTCGACGGAAAATGTAAAAAGTAAGTTTTCTCTAACTACCCTGTTATATCTACACTTAAAAATACAAAAAGTTACTATTAAGAAAATCTACAGAAAAGTTTTATTGCCCCTGGCTTTTTGCTCAAAGTTATTAAGGAACGGATATTATTTGTCTTTCTATTAATATAATTTACTCACAAAGCCTCATTTTCAGCCAAAAACCAGTATAACATACATCAATTAATTATTTAGTTTCTACACGAACAGCTCCTGTGAAGTGTCATAAGCAATATCCCTTAGGGCGGGATGTAATTTATTAGAGCAACCTTTGACAGCGCGGTACATTGCATGTAATGGTTAAACTAGTTTCAGTTTGTGGTTTCGAACACTAATAATACTATAAATGTACTGAACGTATAATAAAGTGGTATACATGGTGTTCTAAAACGTTAATGATTAGAATATCTTTTGTTTCCGCCATATAACACGCTTTGTGCTAAAAAAGCAAAATTAAAAATTTAAATATTGAAAAAACCCACGACGGTTTCGTTGTAACTGGAAAAGGATAAAATAACTAGAAATTCCCCGCCTAAAATAATATATGTGACGAGATGATGGGGACAACTTCATCGAGGGCTGCCAGTTGCAAACTCTATTTTAAATTCAGTATAGATTACATACATACAAATATAACAATCATTCTTGATTCTTTATTTTGCACTTCTAAGAATCTCACATAAACAGCATTTTTTTCACATATAGTTAGTTAGTTATTTCTATATTTAGTTAGTTATTCCCACATTTCCGCTCCCATCCTCTGTGACATTGTCTAGAGATCTTAATTCTGGATTTTATCAGATCCCATACATCTTACCCAAAGATCCTATCTATCTCTATTGCATCCATTTTTCTTTCATTCCCCTTTCAGCGATGTTGACGATATAGCTGGGTATTTTCAGTTTAGTTTAGATGTATAATATATGGTAGTAATACTAATACTTTTTCTTTAATTAAAATGTTGATTACTTCGACTTATATAAGTAGTACAAAACCGTCGTGGCACAGTAGAACAGCCTCTGAGTCTAATACAATTGATTGTAGGTTCGATATCCACTCTGAGGAATCAGATTTTCCGATTTGGTACCTAAAACGAAGTGCGGTTAAGCTCTGCCACTTAGTTTTTTTTTAGTTTTCACGCTGTATCCCGCACACAGCAGGGTAGGCAGAGGGACAACTAAGACACTCCGTTCCCCACTTTCCGCCGAATTCGGAGGCATTGCGTGTTAAGTGGCGGAATTTAACGCCGCGCTTTGCCTCGACACCAGAGCGAAGGAAAAATAGAAATATTAAATATTTCCACTTCTCGAGTGGGAATCGAACCCACAACCAGTCGTTTACAGCATACAATGTTTCGAATTCGGGCGGAAAGTAGAAGTCGGATTGTATTGACGCTAGGTCTCTCTGGGTAGTGACCCAGCTTTGCGATATAAACGTGAAACTGCATAAAATATGTCTGTCTACAGTTATTTTAAATCTGAGTCATCTTTAAGGGACATATAAAAAATATATTAATTTAAAGGTATACCTATACAAATAAACAAGTTTTTAATATTAAAATAACCGTTTCTAATGAAATGCTTATATATGTTTTACATCCACAGTAAATATACCAACATAACATTTTTTACACTTTTTATTTGTCGGTCTGTTTGTTTGTTGGTTCCGGCTAATCTCTGGTATTGACTTGACCTGGGATTCTGATGAGACTTTCACTGGCGTATAGCTGATATTAACATGGCCAACATCAATATTTTAGATTATCTTAAAATCTGACTAAACAATAACTATTCTGAAAAATTCACGAAATCGTGGGTACAGTACACCGAGTAACTAATATAAATTGTGTATTACAAAAGTATTCTCATGTTCTTTGTACATGTAAATGTTAAAATTTGGGAAACAAAATTTATATAGATTTAATATGTTATTCCACACTTAGGAAAATTGAAAAAGACATTTAAAAAAAGCGTATAAAAATTTGAACGCAGCGGGATTCGAACCCGCGCCTCCTGAATACCATTCAGGCGCTCTCACCACTGAGCAATTGAACGCATTGAAATTTTTATACGTTTTCTTTAAATATCTTTTTACTGTATATTTCATTTACACAGAACAGAACCCACAGGATATTAAGCTTCATATGTCCAATATATTCTCTGAATACTTCGAATTCGGACATTGTTATATTGACAATAGACTGATTGCAATTTATAGACATGCGCTATATGTTCATATATCAAATTTGTAGTTATTTTACACTATATTTTTTATTTCAGTTCCACGCTTTTCCCGCTTAGCATGGTAGTTAGAGAAAACCTAGTGTTTACACACTCCGTTCTCTATTTTTCGCTTGAAATCAAGATATTTTACGTTAAGGTTGAGTGGTGGGACTCATCGCCGTGTGTCTAGGGTACTATAGCTGGGTAGTGAAAATATTATATTTTGTCATTTCCTCGAGTGAGAATCGAACCTGCAAACACCGCGTTTACAATTTGACACTGTCAAACTGCACCACGATGATCTGCACTATGTATTATTTATAATATGTCCCTTTGTTCATCGTTGAGAGTAATCAGCTTATTTTGTATATATATTTACTCATCTATACTCATCATATAAATCCTTAAGTTTATCTGTCTCTCTATGACGATTTTACTCCTAAACCACCGGGGCGATTTGGATGGAAATCGTAATTAAAATAGCTAAAGAAACACATAAAAACATATACGAGTATAAGTCTCTTTTTTTCAAAAATCTATCTCAAAAGGGTTGAAATGGATCACGAAAATCTAAGCCGCTTGACCGATTTAAATAAATTTCAAGAATTTTTCTCAAGATTCTTTTTACGTTTTCGTTTATGATGCAAGGTCAAATATAGATAAGCTATTGTATCAAGAAGCAAACACTAAGGAGGTGAAAAGGGGGATGATAATTTGTACAAAATATATGAACTGCTTAGCTTAAGCGAACACCTATAGCTGTGTAGATCACGCTACGCACGGCTAAACCGCGAGCGGATCGATAGTAAAAAATAATTTTAAAATACCTAGCCGGGGTAAAATATTTTCATATATGTATGTTTTTCACTAAAATACTCAATGGGATTTCTAATTATAAACTCTAAAACAATGACGACCAACTTTTCCATGTTAGCAGTCACACAATACCCTGAGGGCGGTAGATAATTTATTAGAGTGGGTCAAACCTATACCATTATATACAGGGTTAGCGCAGACAGGATTAATGGATCGATCACTTTAGTCATTTAATTTTAGATATTACCTATCTTGAAATATATCAGAATACTGTGGAGTAGACTGACTGTAAATGTGATTTGTTGTGGGTTCGATTCCGATTTAAGGAAATTATTGTATTTTAATTATTTTCATTTCTAGTGAGACAAGGCCCGTAACTGAGTTCCGCCATTTTACCCGCATTTGGACTGGATTTTGGGCAAATTTTAGACCCTAGTGGTTGTCAAATTTTTAAAGACTATAACTACCTACTTATAAAACAAATGAAGATCTTACGATAATTTTCCACATTTTGCATTAAAACTATTTTTTCCGTATTGATTTCCTTTTAGTAATTGAAAAAACCTTTTCCTAAAAAACCCAATGTTTGGGTTTTCCAGTTCATATTGATTCACATATGTGTGTCTACTTGTGAACACGGACGGTTGAATTTTTTAAAAAGAGTATTTTCGAATAAAAAAATAATTAATTTTTAACCGGATGCTTAAATAAAATAGCTTTATTTCAAAAAGTGAGTGAAGTTTTATAATATTTTTTTGTACCACGTTGGATCTACATGAAGGAAAATGTTTGACCCTTTTTTACGAAAATTATGCGGTGACGAGTACGAAATTTCACATATTTAGAATTTACTTGAGGCCCTGTTGGCACACACACAAACATGACAATGTATGTAACATTTATTTGGTTAATTTTATGTATTTTTTATGCATTATTTAAAAAAAAATATTAGTATTTTATAAATGTATGTATAAACTATAACTGTACCAAATTTCATACTACTCCTTTTACGTATTCACAAGAATTTTTTGATATTGCCTAATAAATACATTAAAATAAAATAAATGCTATATATACAGGTTGTGTATTTGAGGCATCAAGGCAGCTATTAGTTTGTTGTTCTCTACGAAACTCACAAAGTATGGCCTCAGACGGAGAAAATCTTCAGTAATACATACGTTAGTTAATTCAGTATATACATAAGTTGGTAACATTTAAATAATATTGAGCGCCAAATATCATAACTCAACGCCGAGGTATAACCAGAATTAAATTATTCTTACTGGTCAAAAGTGTGTTTCGTTGTGGTTTAACTCTTCCTGGGCTATTTGTTGTAGACCTCTGAAATTTGGTAGAGATATCGAGAACAGTGTCTCGTGTGCTGTGAAGTTTTTAGGTGACAAGTGTAATTGTAGTTTTTGAATTAATGGTAATTAAATGGTCAAAAAGTGCCCAGAGCCTTAGGTTGTGGAAAGTAAAGTGTTATGTTAGTGTTGAAGTGTTTGCTTTTCAAACTTTTTAATATGTAATAACATTAAATATGTATTTCACTCAGTTCTTCCCGTCATGCAGAGCAAAGAGGCGGTTCCTAGTTTAATCTAAATATCATCATTTTTCGTATATGGATGGAATCTACCTACAACCAATCATAATTACAGTCAGATACAGTCCCTCTGCGCCACGTCAAATAAAAAAAAAAATATATTTTATCTAGGGCCATAGTATCTTAGTGTAACACCACCTGACTGTGAACGCGATGGTTGTGGGTTCCATTCCCACTCAGAACACATTTTTTTTAGCTTCACGCTTTATTCCGCGCACAGCATGGTAGACAGAGGGAACCTAGTGTTAAGACACTCCGTTCCCCACGCCGCCGAATTTGGAGGCATTCCGTGTTAAGTGGCGGAACTTAACGCCGCGCTTTGCCTCGACACCAGAGCGAAGAAAAATGGAAATATTAAATATTTCCACTCCTCGAGTGGGAATCGAATCCACAGCCAGTCGCTTTACAGTCACACTTTGTGCCATTGCGCCACGATTGGCCCCTAGAATAATAATAATACTTAAAACATTTTTATTTCTCCTCATCTACTTAAGAAGTCACTTAATAATGTCTCGATTTTAGTCAAAAAGTGGAGAACAGAGTGTCTTGACACTAGGTTTTCTCTGAATACCAACTTTTACTTTTATTCAGTAAACAAATATATAACCAACTTTTATTCAATATTTCACGTATGAGGCAACCCTCAACGAATAATTTATTTAAAGGGTAGATCATATCATAATTGCGATCCGCGAGAGACCTACGGCATAATTTAGCAAAACGTTTTCAATTATCGCTCTAGAGTTATAAATATAGAACTTATTTCAGTCTAGCCAGGCTCTTAATTAGACTTTTATTAGCTTTTTTAATTAGTAATTGTTATATTTGTTTTTTTAGTTGACGAATTTAATAATATATTTGAAGGTTCGTTGCTAAGTGTAATAAAAAAAGTATTTACTTACTTTTAAGTACATACATTTTTATTATCTATCTATACAAAAAAAATAAATGTTTAAAATAAGTGTTCTGTTTACAATGTTTGTCTGTCTGTCTGTCTATTTGTTCCGGCTAATCTCTGGTAAGGCTGAATCGATTTTTATTTGACTTTCACTGGCAAATAGCTGATGTAGAAATGAGCGACTTAGCCTACTTTTATTTCACAATTATATTTATTGTTAAATTACACGCAAACGGAGTAGCGAGCATGGGTAGTTGAACATATGCTAGCAAAAAGTTTTCAATTACGGCTCTGGAGTTATAAATATAGAAACTTATTTCAGTCTAGCTAGGCACTTAATTTAGACTTTTATTAGCTTTTTATAATTAGTAGCGGTTTTATTAGATCTTCTTTTAGTTGACAAATATGTACTTATATAAAAAGACGCAGCGGGATTTAAACCCGCCACCATTGAACGCATTGCTCAGTGGTGAGAGCGCCTGGACAGTTCAGGAGGCGCAGGTATGAATCCCGCTGCGTTCAAATTTTTATACGTTTCATAAATATCTTTTTCAATTTTCCTAAGTGTGGAATAACACTTTAAAAATGTTTAAAAGTATGTACCTATATATATTCCATGGTTTGTTATAAGTGTATTAAAACGATTTTGTAATTTTTGGCACAGGCAAGGTCAGGACAAAGCGCGGCGTTGAGTTCCGCCACTAAACACATAGTGTCTTGAAACGGAGTATCTACCCTGTTAAGTGGAAAATAGCGTAAAGCTATATTTTAAAGTTAAAACTACATAGTACCAAGCGTAACTCAACAAAGAGCAGACGTCAATTCAAAGAAATCGCTCTGATTAAATTATAACGAGCAAGAAAAATGTAGGAGACTATAAAAATTTTTCGCGAACTTCCATAACTCGAGTAATAAAATACAGAACGCTCGCAGTGCCACTGATTACTTGGACACTAAAATGTATGGCGGTGACTTTTTAAATTAATATATTTTTTTATTTTATTCAAAGATTTTTTTGCTTTAGCTTTACGCTTTTAGACGTCAGAGAGAATTTAGTGATCAGACACTCCGTTCTCCATTTTTAGACTGAAATAAAGACGTGTTGGTTTTAGGCCGCGCATTAAAGTACCAGAAAAAAGTTATAATAAATTTATTATTCGGAACTATCTTCCAGAACGCTCAAATTCTTTTAGTCCTTTAAAGATTGTTTATAATTAAGTTATTTTTAAAGTGGTATATCCCTACAAGACATAAATGCACGTTAATATTATAACCAGTCAGTAGTGGCCAGTCGTGGCCCAGTGGCACAAGAGTGTGACTGTAAACGACTGGTTGTGGGTTCGATTCCCACTCGAGGAGTGGAAATTATATTTCCATTTTCTTCGCTCTGGTGTCGAGGTAAAGCGCGGCGTTAAGTTCCGCCACTTAGCACGCAAGCCTCCGAATTCGGCGGAAAGTGGGGAACGGAGTGTCTTAACACTAGGTTCCCTCTGCCTACCCTGCTGTGTGCAGGATACAGAGTGAAAAAAGAAAAAAAAATATTATAAATGTGAAAGTCTGTCTCTTAATTTTCGATTCTCTCTTGAAATTCGGAATGAAAATAATTAAGGATCCAGAGTCAAATATAGGCAGATTACTTTTTGTAGCAATAACGCAAGTTCAAACGTAGGCTACGTATTTTACCAAACACCAACCCATAAGAATAATTATATAAAAAATAAATATTTCTCAGTGGTAAGAGCGCCTGAACGGTATTCAGGAGGCGCGGATTCGAATCCCGCTGCGTTCAAATTTTTATACGTTTTCTTTAAATGTCTTTTTCAATTTTCCTAAGTGTGGAATAACACTTTAAAATAAAAATAGTTTCACGCTATATCCCGCACACACAGCAGGGTAGGCAGAGGGAACCTAGTGTTCCCTCTGTCTACCCTGCTGCTGTCTCCGTTCCCCACTTTCCGCCGAATTCGGAGGCTTGCGTGTTAAGTGGCGGAACTTAACGCCGCGCTTCACCTCTACTCCAGAGGGAAGAAAATGGAAATATAATTTCCACTCCTCGAGTGGGAATCGAACCCACAACCAGTCGTTTACAGTCACACTCTTGTGCCACTGGGCCACGACTGGCCACTTTAAAAATGTTTAAAAGTATAATTGTATAATTCACGTGGACAAAGTCACGAGCAGGTTGTAGTATTCTTTTTAAATGTAAATACTTGAGTACTTTTTATCGCAGTACTTCAAGCGCGAGTACTCTAAAGGTAAGCGTAGCGTTATTAAGTAGTACTCGAACGAATATTTATATACATACAAATATAAAATTTAAATTTTTGTATGTTTTCGTATACTATATTCCTTTAGAGGTTGTACGCAAAAATGTTTTATGCATATAGATGTAGTCTTTATTTTTAAACTGGTTGTAAGTTCGTACCGCTTTTCTCCAAATACTTTATACATTTTTATTTAATTATATTTTTTTCCGTTTTTAAAATTGAAAGGAAGTGAAAATTATACAAAGATTTGAAACTATCTACTTGATCGCTTATTATAGACAGAGATTTAGAGGTGCTAACCGTTTTCATGATAAGCAGATATTGTCACCATCCATACTTATATTATAAATGGGAAAGTCTGAGTGTTTGTGTGTCATACTTTCACGGCTAATCTACCGGTCCGATATGGATAAAATTTAGAATGAAAGTAGTAAAAGTAATTGGGTCTAACATAGGCTACTTATTTTTTCAAAAATAAACCCCTTAAGGGTTGAAATAAGGGATAAAAGTTTATATGAAAAATCTAAACCGCTGGACAAATTGTAATGAATTTCGGCATAAATAAAGTTGATAATCTAAGTTTAAACATAGGCTAGTTATTTTTTAAAAATGCGCCCCCGAGGTTTGTAATATAACGAAATAGTTCATGCGGCGAAGTCGCGAGCGGGCCGCTAGTTTTTAATAAGTTAGTACTTTACTCTTTATAGAGACGTATACTATGTATTTTTTTTGTAGCTTCACGCTGTGTCCGGCACACAGCAGGGTGGCCAGAGGGTGTTAAGACACTCCGCTGCCCATTAGCCCCTAGTTCTGGAGGAATTGGGTGTTAAGTAGCGGAACTGCCGCGTCTTACCTCGAAGAAATTTCAGTTCAGTTAACGTTCTTCGCTTTGGTGACGTGCATGAATACGAAGAATAGTGACAATATTTTCCGTAATGATGCAGTATTGCAATGTAGAATTAAGTGTTACAACTTACATGATGTCAATTCCTGAAGCTGTTGAAATTCAGCGGGCGAAAGCTTGTCCCATTGGAACCCACTGCCCGCTGTGTTCGGCATGACCTGGAACAACAATATAATTTAATTATATATATAAGCTATAGGCCTTCTTGGCACAGTGGAACAGCGTCTGATTGTAAACGCGATGGTTGTGGGTTCAATCCCCACACTGGCACTGTAAACACAAGTTGTTTGATCCTCAGCCAGAGGAAAGATTATTATAATTTTTTTATGTCTTCGTTCTGGTACCAAAGACAAACAGCGGCGTTGAATTCCGCCACTCAATACGCAGTGTCGCGATTTCCAGTGGAAAGTAAAGGACGGAGTGTCTTGACACCAGATCCTCTCTGACTACCCCGCTATACAGAAAAAACTGTAAAAAAATATAAGTTACAATTAACTAACGTAAATTAAGTATTAATGGTTCAATTGTTCAGGGAATTTCTTAATAATAGTTATTGAAGTCATCGTAACGCCTGACAGTCAGTTCCTGACATGAAAATTGTGGGTACACGGGTAATACACGATCTATATACCAAAACAACATTTTTTACAATATTTTCCTGTCTGTCTATTTGTTTGTTCAGGCTAATTTTTGGAAAAACTGGACCAATTTTGACGGGACTTTCACTGGAAAATATCTAATGTAATAAGGCATAAGCTAGGCTATTGTCATTTAAGATTTATAATATTTTTTTTAATTCCACGCGAACAAAGCTGCAGGCAACAGCTAGTCTTCCATATAAACCGACTAACTTATATAGATTAAGTCTTCAAATTCTCCATACATATTATATCGCAAGTGTCAATACAAACCGTTTGATGGATGATGGTATCATATTCTGACACTGACGTAACACGTGATTGTGAAATAAATGCTCTTTGTATCAGCTCAATACTCGTACAATGTATGAATATATATGAATCATCAATTATTATGTGTGATGTATTGGGGTAATAAGGTGATGTGCTGTAGTACGAAGGTTTTGGTTCACAGGTTTTGTTCCTGGTGGAGGTAAATTTATGGCACTCGAATTCATCGAGGAAATTAAAATAAGTGAAATATCATTCCGCCGAGATGAAACCAAACAGTTTACAGTAAGACGAAGGCAGTATACCTACATTTTAAAATAAGAATACTTGTCATTTTTTTAGCTTCACGTTGTATCCTGCACACAGCAGGCTAGACAGACGGAACCTAGTATTATGACACCCCGTGCTCTATTTTCCGCTGAATATTGGGATCGAACCCACAACCAGTCGCGTTTACAGTTACAGTTTGTGCACCTGCACCACGACTGGCCTTTTTTGACTAGTTATTATTTACAACTTAAATTAAAAAAAGAGAATTGCTACACACATTAAATTATATTGAAGAGGTATAATAATAAAATTATTTTTTACCTGTCGAGGCAAAGCGCCACGTTAATTTCCGCCACTTAACACGCAATATCTCCGAATTCAGTGGAAAGTGGGGAACGGAGTGTCTTAACACTAGGTTTCCTCTGCCTACCCTGTTGTGTGCGGAATACAAAAATAAAAAAAAAAAGCATATGTCATTTATTTGACAAATATTATTTGAGGTATAAAGCGACATACGCGTTGCTAAGGCAACGCAAATTTTACGCGTCTCCGGAGATACTGGTATTATTTATCTATGTAAAGTTGTATATATGTAAGTTTGTCTGTGTAACCTATGTAAAGTTGTATTAGTATAATGCACATCACTGTAACGATCCCTCTACAGATCTTGATGAATGAGGTATCAATACGGAGGACATTTGTCTTCATTGTAAATGTCGCATGGAATATTTTACTTCCTTTATTTACATTTATTCCCTTTTTTCCTTATGCAGCCGTTATTTTAATTTTTATAATGTAATATTAATATTATTAATTATGAGACCAGTCGTGGTGCAGAGGCGCAGAGTGTGCCTATAAAGCGACTGGTTGTGGATTCGATTCCCACTCGAGGAGTAGAAATATTGAATATTTTCATTTTTTTCGCTCTAGTGTTGAGGAAAAGCACGGCGTTAAGTTCCGCCACTTCACACGCAATACCTCCGATTCGGCTGAAAGTGGGGAACGGACTGTCTTAACACTAAGTTCCCTTGCCTACCCTGCTGTGTGCGGGATGCAGCGTGAAGCTAAAAAAAAAACAAAAAAATATTTTTGAAAAACGTAAAAATATTCGAACTTCTGGTCTTGCTACATTCAAATTACGTACGTTTTTTTAAAAAAAATAACAGTCTTAGTTTCGTTCTAATTTCAATAATTTTCTGTCATTTTCAGTCACTTTAAGTTTGCACAAACCTTCTCCTAGGCTTGAAACACACTTGGCTAAAAAATAAGATATTAACATGAATTTACAGTTTTGATAACTGATATTCCTTTTAATGAATTTAAAATAGAGATTGCAACTGACAGCCCCCGACGAAGATCCCCATCATCCCGTTACATATATTCTTTTCGGCAGGGGATATCTAGTTATTTTATCCTTTTTCAATTACAATTAAACCATAGTGGGTTTTGTCAAAATTTTTCATTTTGCTTTTTATTACAACTTTTGTCTGTCTGTGTGTCTGTTTGTCGTGTTTAATCTCCTTAACGAGTGGACTGATTTTGATGGTACTTTCGCTTGCAGATACCTGATGTAATAAGGAACAACATAAGCTACTTTTATTTAAAAATTATAACAATTTTTATTAAATTTAACACAGACAATGTCAGAAGCACACTTAGTTTATTTATTATTCAAGAGAATATTCGATTCACTATTAGTACACCTGTTGGTTTCACATGAAATCCTCTTTGTTGTACGATCCAAATATTGTCAGGGGAATGAAATATCGACGAATTAGTCACATAAATCCTGAAATACGCTTTTATTTCGCTATATTGAAATATTGTAACTGATTTCGAAAAAAAATGATTTTGATTGAGGCCGTGGGTCAGCCTCTGATTGGAATGCTTGTGGGTTCGATTTCCATTCAGAGGAATGATTACATTTTATTTGCTTTGGCACCTAAGACAAATCACGGCGTTGAATTCCGCTATTCAACAAGTAATGTCTAGATTTCGGGAGGAAAGTGGGGAACAGAGTGTCTTATTACAACACGATGACCTATTGGTCAATCAATGTTAAGAAAGCCGATCAATACTATTCAAATTCATATTTTGACGTGATAATAGTGTCATGAACTTGTTGTCCTTGTTTTCTTAGTTATTAATAAATAATTAATAACTAAGAAAACTGGACTCTCTTACGGTATATTTAATAAACTTTGTATTAAGCTCTGATATTGTTAATGAAATAAGGAATTTATATATAAAAAGAAAAAGATTATTTTAAAAAAAGGTACAGACTTTATGTCCGTAGTGGTGTAAATTAAATTGTAAAAAAAAAGATATAAAATATATGTCTTAGAGTCGTGTTGGCTAGCTTAAAAAATGGCTTTTAATACTTTCTAAAATAGTTTAAATATATATTTGTCTTATGTTGATTAATTTATTTGCTTGTACTGTTCAAAAAGTAGAGGTATCCCTAGTATTTACTTCATACAGAATCCCAATAATATATTTCACGCTCTAGAACCTGATATCAAAACACTCCGTTCTCTTCACACCACGGAACTCAACCCCGCACTTTGTCTTTTCACCTGAATTTCCCCCCGATTGAGAATCAACCCACAATCAATCGCGATTACAGTTAGACACCCTTTCCCTACGCCATGATGGCTTCAACAACAAACTAAGGAAGCAATATAATATTACAGAATAACACTTTAACTTTATGCATATTATAATAAAGGCAGAGATAATCTAATGATAAGTCACGGTCTTAATTTTCAGGCCAATTTACACGCGCCATTGAACCGGGGAAGAACCGACTTAAATACAAATAACTAGCTTGCTGCTCGTGGCTTCGCCCGCGTGGACTACGCAACTATAATTGTTTAGTATTTTGGACGGCCCACGTTCTCGCTTAATGTAAGTAAGTAATTTTTTTCTTACATATTTTCATTCCCTTAAGAGTTAGTCCCTTCAAACACCTTAAGAGTTGTTTTTTAATAAATAGATTGCCTATTTTCAACCTAGCATCATAAACTATCTTCTGGAGTTATGTCATCGAAATTGGGCGAGCAGTTTAGATTTTTCAAATAAACTATATCCCCATTTTGGGCTGGCAAAAATATAGTCTATCTTTTACCCTGGACTTTCAACTGTTTTCATTTCGAATACCATCCAAATCGGACCAGTATATTAGCCGTGAAAGCGTTACAGACAGACAGATAGACTCTTGACTTACAATATTAGATTGGATTTTCTAAATAGAATACCCCAAATACCTCAATAAAATATAAAATTAAACGCGAGTAAATCCGAAAATACTACTAGCATTATTCAATATTACACATACCATGAAAATCTTGATAAGTTAGTGCCAATAAAACTGAAGTTTATTGAAGCGCATGAAATCCTTTAATATCCCGTGCTGGATGCTATTGTATTTATGACTAGCTCTAAATGTGACTTTATTTTTCAATTTGTTACACTTTATAACTGTACTAAAATTATTCTTCTTTGACTGGCAGGGGCAGATCGAGCCCCCACTAAAGGTTGATGCTATAGCTAATTTAAATTGGCAAAGTACGAATCGGAGTATAAAGACAGAGAGAATTACAATTAAGAAATTTCCTTCCTATTTTTTTTTAACTTTACGCTGTATCCCGCACACAGCAGGGTAGGCAGAGGGAACCTAGTGACACTCCGTTCCCCACTTTCCGCCGAATTCGGAGGCTTGCGTGTTAAGTGGTGGAACTTAACGCCGCGCTTTACCTCGACACCAGAGCGAAGAAAATGGAAATATAATTTCCACTCCTCGAATGGGAATCGAACCCACAACCAGTCGTTTACAGTCATACGCTTGTGCCACTGGGCCACGACTGGCCATTTTTTTTATTTTATAAAAATAGGTAGTACGCTTCACGCTGTATCCTGCAACATAGTGTTATAACGACTGTTTTAATTTTTCCAATTTTCCGCCGATTCTGGATTCTATTGCGTGCATCGTTCTGGTACCGACGCAAAACGCGACGTTAAGTTCCGCAACTTAAAACGCAATGCCTCCAAAATTGGACGGAAAGTGGGTATCGGAGTGTCTTAACGCTAGGTTCCCTCGGCCTACTCTGCTGTTTGCGGGATACAGCGTGAAGCTAAAAAAAAAGAAAACAAAAGAAATTATAGTCATTTCCCAGAGTTTGAATCGAATCCTCAACCAAACGTTTACAAATACTGTCACTGCACCACAATGTACCCAACTATCTTATTATAATTACATATTAGCAAGGATTTTTAAATAAAATATTTTACTTTGCAAATTCAACTACGATTTTTGTAAGTACGGCTTCAACCTGGCGAATTAATTTAATTGGCTTCAGAGTATAAATAAAGAGTAAAGGACTGTATTTTTGTCCGTAAAATAAGATTGACTTAGTAGCTTCAAAAATATATTTCATACTTTTTCCCACATAGCAGGGTAGTCAAAGATAATGTAGTGTCAAGACACTTCACGCTCCTTGCGACAGAAATTGCGTGTACTCAACAACTGTTGGAACTCAATACTTTGCTTTTTTGCAGGTACCAGATCGGAGAAATTGAAATAGTATATTATCATTGACCCCGGTAGGAATCGAACCTATAACTATCATACGATGTCCCACTGCTTCAGATCACTATATATTTGAAAAAAACAGTACTAAGTTGAGTTGAGTTCCATACTTCCTTGCAGTATTTACAATAGGCAACGAGAAGCAAGAATCAGTCACTTAGTTTTACTTTTTTCTGTTTAGTGTGAGGAACGGAGTGTTTTGACACTAGTTTCTCTCTGACTACCCTGCTAAGTGGAAAAAAACGTGAAGCTATCTAATTTAAAAATATGACATTAGGCGAAACACTGCTGATAATATTTTGAAACTCATTTGATCTAGATCAACTAAATTAGTTTAAAAAACTCGGTTATAACTAAATTGAAACCCTATCTTTCATTAATAAAGTTAGAACAGTGTTAGACAAAAGTTAATTGCAATTAACAGTTCAATATCAACAATTAATCATTTGCTTGTGCGAAAATCACAATTAACAATTCATTTTTAATTATAGTTTAAATACTAAGCACAATTAATTTTTCAGTTAATTGTGATTTTATGTGATTTCTCCACAAACAAACAATTTAATTGTTAATTGCAATTAATTTTTACTTAACTCTGAGTTAGACAAATACTGGGCTACTAAAGAATAAATAATGAAATATCAGCGCTTCCCTAACACAGTACGTATCTAATATTACACAGCTAATATAGAACTCAAGTGTTCAGTTGAACAAAGCAAGGCGTTGGGTTCCACAACTCGACTCTAAAGTTAATAGCTTCTGTTTTTAGCTTCACGCTTTACTTCGGAGTGGTTTCCTAATTTTTTTATGTCTTTCCACATATCCGGGTCCAGAAAGGGCCTAGTGGTAAGATATCCCGTGCTCCTAGCGAGAAAATTTAAATAAACATATATTTTTAAATATTTATCAAAAAGTAATAAAATTTAAGTTTAATAACAATGTCAAAGGTATTTCTGTTTGACAAATCGTAATTGATTTAATTTTTGACGTAATTTTATTGAAATTAAGATTATAATAAAAAAAATGATAAAATAAATAAGAATTATAATAAATTAAAACAAAAAAAATAAAATAAAACAATGGACAAATGGAAATAATAATAATAATAAGCTTTTTTATTTCTCCCTCATAACAAAAATAAACAACTACTACATAGACAAGTTTACGGGAACGCGAGTGGGCTTTTTAAAAGATAATTAAAGTTATATAAAATTTATTTAATTATAAAATTAACAGAATTGGAACAAAAAGAATTAAAACTTAAAAGTAGTGAATCGACCGAACAGAAGCGCATGCTCTTGTCGAATAATAATCTTTCTCATAAAAATTAATACTAAAAATACATTGAAATGGTTCCCATGGCTTGAGAGGGTTCGCATTACTATACTCAGAATGCTGGTTAAGCATTTACTTGCACCGTTCTCATGCCATGAGCCAACATAACTCCTCCCTCCTTAAGTTCGAAACCATCGGAAGATTTAGGATTCTGAGGGTTTCGATTAAAAGTAAAAATTTTAGTTTTAAATCTATTAACAATGAAAATTATAATTATAGTAACTAATATTAAATATAAAACTAAGGTACCGACACTGACACTATTGACTTTTATGATTGACTCTTTTTCACTTTCACTTTCACTAACACTTTTTGTCTTTAGAGCTGCCGACAAATATTTCACGTCATCCAGGTTTATTCCTTTAATATCAATTGGGGAGGAAATTGTAGAATAGCTTTGATTAATCTCAGGTAACTTTATAACAGGCGTGACCTTGTATGCATTACTTTCCATTAAATGCCGAAAATATATTAGATGAAGGTCACCAAGATGCATTTCGCAGTTAGGATCAATTGTTAACAGATAGGTTCCAGATATAGATGTTTTTGATATATCTTCTTTACAATTATAGGTCATTACCATTTCGTTCTGTGCATATATTATCCAACGAGCGGGTGATAGACGTTGCGCTTTAACTTCCTCAATTTGTGTAACACGACGTATACAGCGTGATAAGTTTTCTTGAAACTGCATTAATTGTTGCGTACACGTTGTAGTAGCATATGGCACTATCTCACGTTCAGTGCATAAGTACTGGTTATCGACGGAAAGTTGCTGACACGGCGCCGCGAGCGACAAGTATTTAGAACCTTTCACCATAAGGAAGGGATACTCGGGGATAATAAGGGAAGTTTCATTTCTAAATGTATTAAAAATAGGTAATGAATAAATCTTATAATAATTATATGTATTATTATCTGTGAGAGGTACTTCCATTATGAATGTAATCTGATTCCCTTTTACATATGCTTTGATAATAAACGTTTGCTCTATTTTAACTAAGTTACTTTCTGTTACAGGATATATTAAACTATGAAATTTTTCTATGCCTAATAATATATATAACAATTCTGTCGAATTTAATATCGATTGATGTAGTACAGAAATTTTACCAAAAGCTAAAGAAGTCTCAATTTCATTTAATTTTATATATATTGAACGAAAATTATTAATAAATGTACTGTAGATACCTAGAACATAAGTTGAATAAATAGAATTATTCTCTTTCGCGGCTATATTATTTAACATTTGTTCTACGCGTTTTAGGCGCTCACTCATAATGATTGAATTGTTATATAAAATTTCCGTACTATTAATATTATAATCCATCATTTTGGAAACCAATGTTATTTTGCTTTCAATTAGACTTTCCTTGTCATGTAACTTATTGATGAGAGTATCATATCGAATAGCATCGTTATTATCTAAATTACCTGATATTGCTTTTATAAATGAACCTAACGGATTAATCAAACCTCTTTTAAATCTTTTCATTGGTGCTATTTGTCTTACTTTTTCAATTGTATTATTTATCAAATATTCTACTTCCATTTTCATATTAGTGAATTCAAGTAAATATGGCTTATTAACAATAATTAATTTATCGAACTCATTATATCGGTTTATATTAAATTCTAAATCCCTAAAAATTATACTTAAATCTAATACTTTAATAATAATCCACTTATTCTCTTGTTTATAAGCCTGACCTTGCCTTACCGGCAATAATCCCGGGTTGCCTTCAATTTTTTGAAGTCGAAGGGATTGGATGTTTTTCGTCGTCATCGCGAGAACGATCAAGCACCACCTGTGGAGGTCGTTTTACATTTTTAATGGGTACTTTTGTTTGACGATCCCCAATTTTTATGGGTACTATGTTTTTAGTCATTTCTCCGCTAACACACGCTTTTTGAAAAGGGGGCTTATCCTTACTCCTTCTATTGTTGACTGGTTTTGTAAAGATAGTTTTTCCTAACCCTATCTCTATGTCTTGCTCACCACTACTCTTTTTTATTAATTCTTCCTTATTCTCGCGTAATTTATTAGAAATATACTGATATAAATACTTTGTACGTTTTACATGATCTTTGAGTAATTGTTGTATATAAGCTTTTTTAAATTCTATATTAAACACGTCATTAGAGTCAGTATGACCGAAAACTAGTTCAAATGGCGTTAAGCCCGTAGCGCTATGTATAGTGTGATTATAAGCCATAATGGAATAGGTCATAACCGAAGCTGCATCTGTAAATTTATGCTCATATTTTGCCAGTCTGTAAATTTCTATAATTGTAGAATGAAATCTTTCTACAATACCTGTTGAATTAGGATTATTAGGAGTAGTAATATGAAGGGTTATTTTATACATGTCTGCTAATTCCCTCATTAATTCATTATTAAATTCTGTCCCTGGATCTGCGGTAATTTTTCCAGGAATCCCATAAATAGAGAAGTATTTAATTAAAGCACGGACTACTTCAGGGGTGGAACGATTACTAATTTCTATTGCCTGACCTAATTTGCTAAAAGCATCTACTATAGTTAAATAATACTTTCCGTCTATGCTAAAAATATCTATGAATATTTCTTGGAAAGGGGCGTCTTGAGTTTGAGTTAATTGCAAAACTGGTTTAATTGGTTTTCTAACATATTTCATCGTTCGACAAGATTCACAAGCATTAATTACAGCTGAAATAGTTTCTTGCATGTTATGCCAAAAATAGTTACGCTTAATTCTAGTCATAGTTTCTTTAATACCTCTATGACACGTCTTACCCTGATGATATTTTAATATAATTGATTTTTGTTCTCCCTCATCCTCTATAAAAACTACCCTTTCTGTACATTCTTTAATATTTATGGTGTCCTTTTTAAATAAAGCTATAATTGTATTTGCAAAATCTCTTCTGTGTTGAGGATTTTCAAAATATATAAAGTATTTAATTTTTGGGCGAATATATTCTTTAAGAAACTGTTTAACTAACTCTAAATTATTTAAAGGTAAAAATACTTCAAGGATTTTCTCTTTTGGCCTAGATAAATCTTTAACGTGTAAGTCATTTTTTTGCCAGGTAAATACTAATATTTGATTTGGTTTTGTATCAATCGCCTCATGTAAAATAGGAATGCCAGATGTGTCGCATTGAACATTTGAATGCACTGTTTCAGTGCCAGAACTTGAAGTAATGGAAGGGACAGGATATTCTTTTTCCGATAAACTTCTAGAACTAGCTGATATGGTTGCTTCAGAGTCAGATATGGTAATAGTCCTAGATTCGTCAGAGCTATGTCTTTTAGATAATTTTACAATTTCTTTTGTAACGTCACACAAATGCTCTTGAAGTCGAGATTCTTTTTCATCATCATCAATATTAACTACGAGAGAAGCGTTATCATCCAATTCTATAGCATTTAACTTTATTCGTGAAAGTGCGTCGGCGTTTGTGTTTTGTTTGCCTTTTTTGTAGATTACTTCAAAATCATATTCTTGTAAACGTAAACGCCAACGTGTAAGCTTACTATTAGGCTCCTTAAGGGAATATAACCAAGCTAAAGGACGATGGTCAGTATAAATGATAAATTTTCGGCCATATAAATAGGGTCTAAAATGTTTAACGGCCCAAAGTATCCCTAGTAACTCACGCTCTATCGTACTATACCGCACTTCTGTATCACTAAGCGTTCGGCTAGCATAGGCAACAGGACGATCGCTACCAATAGGTCCTTGTGATAATACGGCTCCTAAAGCTTGGGCTGAAGCGTCAGTCGTCAAAATAAATGGCTTGTCATAGTCAGGGTATTGTAAAAGGGGGGCATTCGTTAATAATTCTTTACATTTCTGAAATGCTTCTATATATTTTTCATTAATTATTAATGTATTTCGTTTTTTTAAACAAGCGGTCAAGGGTTGTGTAATTCGAGCAAAATCTTTTATAAAACGTCTGTAGTATCCTATTAAACCTAAAAAGCTTTTAATTTCTTTGGTGGTTTTTGGTAAAGGGAAATCTAAAACTGCTTTTATTTTGTCGTCATTGGGTTTGAGTCCGTCTTTAGTGATCATATGTCCTAAATATAAAACCTCTTTACGCAAAAATTCCGATTTGTCAAGTTGTACTTTTAGATTAGTCCTACGTAATCTGTCAAAAACAATTCTGAGACTTTTAATGTGCTCTTCTAAACTAGAGGAGAATATAATTATATCGTCTAGGTAAACCATGCAGTGTATACCTTGTAGTCCTCTCAAAACGTTATCCATCGTTCTTTGGAAAGTAGCTGGGGCAGTTTTTAGTCCAAATGGCATTCTTAAAAATTCAAAATGTCCTGTCTGAGTACTAAATGCAGTTTTTTGACGGTCTGATTCATTAATTTCTATTTGATGATATCCGCTAGCTAAGTCTAATGTCGTAAAGTACGTACTTTTCCCTAATTTGTCAAACAAGTCAGTGATATTGGGAAGGGGGTATTTGTCATCAACAGTAATTTCATTGAGTCGTCTATAGTCTACAACCATTCTATGTTTAATTTCTCCTGAAGCATCCATCTTTTTAGGGACGAGATGAACTGGGGCGCTCCAGGGTGAGTAAGATTCTTGTATAACATTGTCAGTCAAAAGTTTCTCTACTGGTCGTTTAATCTCTTCACTTTGAACAGGTGCTTGTCTATAAGGTTTTATATATATGGGGTCCTCATTTTTAGTTCTAATAAAGTGCTTAACATCGTTAGTGAATGTCAATGGTAGTTGGTCACAATAAAATATGTCTTTATGTTATTAACATAAACAAAAAATTTTATTTTTCTCTATTTCATTAATGTGTTCTAACCTCAACTTCTCTAAATTTTTGATTAATAACTCTTCCTTTTCTACTTCTCTCATATCTTTCATAAAATTAACCTTGCACTCAGATATTTCATACATTTCCACTTCAAACGTCGACTTTATACTAAGCTCCATTTGCTTATCTAATGTGTTTTGTATAACAGTTTTCGCATAACCATTCACGCACCTCACTACTGCACTTGGCATTCTTACACCCTTGCAAAATTCAGTAAAATTAAGGATTGCATCCCCAGAATATTGATTCGTTGGTTTGGAGGATACTCTTACTTCAGAACGCGGGGGTAAAACTAAAATGTATTCTGAATCATTATATATTATGGGAATTTTTGAATATTTTGTTTTAAGTATTTTATGTTTTAAATCAATCACAGCCTCTAATTGTTTTAAAAGATCGTTACCAATTAATCCGTCATATTTCGAATCTACATTATATACGTAAAATTTTTGTATATAATTACAATTAAATGAAGGCATAAGGGGGGTTTTAACTACTTCACTGTGTAAACTAGTAGCATGTGTGCTTGTAACTTGAAAGGGTTCATAAGTAATATAATTTGCGAAGTAATAATATGCCTTTTCAGGACTTAAAAACGATCGTGTGCTACCGGTATCGATCATAAATTTGGCATCTATTTCGGGAATATATATATAAGGCAACTTTAAATTTCTATCACAATTTAACTCTATACATTCTCTAGACTTGAGGCTCGTATGCAAAAATTTTCCGTTTTATTATGTTCGTCAATGTTTTCAGCTTTTTCTTCGTTATTCGAGTCATTCGAAAAGTCATATTGGTCTGAAATATTTGGATAGTAATAGGGATTATGTTCGGGGTCATATACATGTTCGGAAGAACACATATTTTCGTAATTATTGTCATCGTCATAGTTGATATCATACGTGTACATTTCATTTAAGGGTAAATTTGGTTTATTAGGTAAAACACTTCTCATAGAGACATCATTTTGATTGGGTGTGCTTTTATTAAAATTAGGTTTATATCCAAATTGCGTTGGGTATCCGTTATAATTATTTACGTTAAATGGTGGGCGATAACCTACCTGCTGAAACGGACGGTGCCCATAGTAAGGGTTAACTCTTGGCGGGGGTATATGCGGTCCTTTAGGAATACCGAATTTATATGGGGATAAATTTGGCCTAAACCCAACTGGAGGGTTATTCGACGTTTGTGGTATGCCGAATTTAAACTGTGGCTGTTGATTTGATTGATACAAAACTCTATTATTAAAATAACCAGGCTTCGCATGAAAATCTAAATTATTCTGTGATTTTAACTGTGTAATTTGCGTGGAAGGATTATTCTGTTTTAAAATATATTTATTACGTTGATTATATTGTTCTTGGAAATTCATTTCCTCTAAAACTACACTTAAAGCCGATTCTAAACTTTTGGGTGCTTTCAACCTAACTATCCGCACTAAATTCTCTGGTAAATTATATAAAAATACATTTAAAGAAGTGTTATTATAAATAATAATTTTACTTTGTCTTATTTCTTCATTTGCAATATGATTGACCTTCGATAAAAGTACCGAACGTACCGATTGTACCCTATTACAAAAATCAAGATAACTCTCTCCTGTTTTTATTTTTAAATTCTCTAACTCTATAGCAATACATTCCTCACTACGCGGGTCTCCAAAATGTTGAATTAACAAATCTTTAAATTCCGACCAAGTAACAATATCCTCACGCTCGCTGATAAGCGCAGCGGCCCTGTCCACTAAGCGACTAGTAATAGCATGCATAATGTATACATTTTGTGCATCAGTGCTTTGAAATTTATCAATTACATATTCACATTTTCTTAAAAATAAATTTAATTGGCGTTTGTCACCACCAAAAAGTGGAATTAATTTTAAAATTTCAGTGGGAATTAAAGCTATATGTTCCATTTTTTTTTTTTTTATTTTATATAAAATCTTACAATAAGACTAATAGGAACAACAAAGAAATTGATTCTTAACAATATGTTACCACAAATAAAAAAATATTTCAATTATTTAAAATTTAAATATAATACGCAATAATATTAATTAAATATTATATTTCAAAGATTTGGATTCGAAATAATAAAATTAAACTTGTTACTTAATTATAATATTTCAAAGATTTTGATTTGAAATAATAAAACTATACTTATTACTTAATTATAATATTTCAAAGATTTGGATTCGAAATAATAAAATTAAACTTAATACTTAACTATAATATTTCAAAGATTTTGATTTGAAATAATAAATTTAAACTTATTACTTAATTATAATATTTCAAAGATTTTGATTCGAAATATTAAGAAAATCAGATTACGTTATAATAAAAGAAATTCATTTTATTTATAACGGGATACAAGGAAGGTGAAAAATTCTACTCACCACCCCGAGGTCAGCATCATCAGCTCCAGGCTCCTCACACACTGTCTTATTTATTTGGTTCGGGATAGTTCCTTACAGACCTTCAAGCCCTTTTCGCGGATTTTGACGCGTAATTTATAGATGAAGGCTGTATTTTATGTGGAAACTATCCTACCGGCTGCGCCAGACAAGTTTACGGGAACGCGAGTGGGCTTTTTAAAAGATAATTAAAGTTATATTAAATTTATTTAATTATAAAATTAACAGAATTGGAACAAAAAGAATTAAAACTTAAAAGTAGTGAATCGACCGAACAGAAGCGCATGCTCTTGTCGAATAATAATCTTTCTCATAAAAATTAATACTAAAAATACATTGAAATGGTTCCCATGGCTTGAGAGGGTTCGCATTACTATACTCAGAATGCTGGTTAAGCATTTACTTGCACCGTTCTCATGCCATGAGCCAACATAACTATGTATAATAGTATTTTTTCACGAAAATGTTTATAAATTCGACTGTCGCCATACTAGGAAACTTGTATTACGGGCATACATTACTAATCATTCCCTCGAGTGAGAATCGAACCCATAACCGCGTTGACAGTCAGACGTTGCCACACTCCGTCATAATAATACTCTACCAGTAATATAATACTTAGGTGTTCAGTTGAACAAAGCCGGGCGTTGAATTTCACAAGTCGACTCCAAATGGAAATAGCTTCTAATTTTAACTTTATGCTCTATCTCTAGCTTATATAGCTTATATCTTAGTAGGAAAATATCTTAATTTAGAAATAAACATACAGAAAAAAATAATACTGTGGAATAATTTATCTGTTTTTGTTTCAGCTTCACGATGTATCCTGCGCTCAGCAGGGTAGGCAGAGGGGTACCTAGTATACCTAGTGTTAAGACACTACGTTCCCCACTTTCAGCCGAACCAAAGGCTTTGCGTGTTAAGTGGCATTGCGTGTTAATGACGTAGCTCAACGCCGCGCTTTACCTCCGATACCACAGCAAAGTAAATGGAAATATTAAATATTTCCACTCCTCGAGTGGGAATCGAACAGTCAACCAGTCGTTTACAGTCACACATTCGTGCCACGGCGCCACGACTGGCCACAATAATTTATCTGAGCTTCTGTAAACACTTTGCCTACCCTGCAGTGTGCGGGATGCAGCGTGAAGCTAAAAAAACTTAACTAGTACATCCATTTTTGCAGTAAACACACAAAAAAAAATTACGATCATTCCACTGAATGGAAATCGAACCCAGAACACTAACAGTGAAACGTTATCACTGCGCCCAAATAATAATTTTTCCACATATAAAAAAATAAACAAGAAAGGAAATCCAAGAGATCCTGGTAGTTCTAAAGTAAACTAGATATCTCAGATGAGACCAGATACACAAGTACGAGTACGTATTATAGCTTTAAAGCTCATATTTTACTTCCGCCTCAAGCACACTACTTCCGCTCGTAATAAATCGCTTTACCTGGCTTTTAATAACATATGGGGTTATGTTTGAAGAGGGCTTATGTACCTATATAGTACTGTAGTTAGCTAGTTAATATTAATACCTGCGTTTAGGTTATAAGTTCAAATTCTTTTTTATTTTAGCTTCACGCTATATCCCGCACACAGCAGGGTAGGTAGAGTGAACCTAGTGTTAAGACACTCCGTTCCCCACTTTCCGCCTAATTCTGGAGGCATTGTGTGTTAAGTGGTGGAACTTAACATCGCGTTTTACCTCGATACCAGAGCGAAGAAAATGGAAATATTAAATACTTCCACTCCTTTAGTGGGAATCGAACCCACAACCAGTCGTTTACAGTCACACGTATGTGCCACTGTACCACGACTGGCCACACCAGAATAATATTATTAATTCAAATGTCTGTCTGTTTGTTTGTCTGTTAAGCTTTCATAGCCACTGGCTCGTTTTATATGAAATTAGTTGCAGGCCCAGGGTGCGTTTTTTATCCAAAAAAAAAACCCTAAAGCATCTAATATTTAGACTCAAACAGTGTGATTTCATATTCATTCATCTATAGATTTTTTCGTCACGAGACGCAAAAGAGCCTATCGTTTGTAGCGCAGACTTAGTGACTTAGTGACTAGGTCACTAAATTCAGATACACAAAACGCTGACAGAATATAGAAAGAGAAGGTAGTGATTTATAAATAGAATCTCTACATAAGACTGTGTTCGAACACATATTCATTCACCTATAGATTTTTTCGTCACGAGACGCAAAAGAGTCTTTCGTTTGTAGCGCAGACTTAGTGACTTAGTGACTAGGTCACTAGATACTGATACACAAAACACCGACAGAATATAAAAAGAGAAGGTAGTGATTTATAAATAGAATCTCTACATAAGACTGTGTTCGAACACATATTCATTCACCTATAGATTTTTTCGTCACGAGATGCAAAAGAGTCTTTCGTTTGTAGCGCAGACTTAGTGACTTAGTGACTAGGTCACTAAATGCTGATACACAAAACACTGACAGAATATAGAAAGAGAACGTAGTGATTTATAAATAGAATCTCTACATAAGACTGTGCTCGAACGCACAAAAGGGAGATTTTAATCAATATAATTTGTATGCATGAGAAAATTTAATATACATACAATTAAATGTTAATGTAATATGTATGGTAATTTAAAAAATCTATTAATTCGCATTTACTCATTAATATTAAAGAGTGTTGTGCTTTAGGTAACTATTATTGTATATGTATAACACGCTTTTCTAAGCTTTTCTAAGTTATTATCTATTTTTTCAGTAAAGTGTACAAAGTGTGTAAAGTGACTGGTTGTGGGTTCGATTCCCACTCGAGAAGTGGAAATCCATACTTATAAATGCGAAAGTCTGTGTGTTTATCTGTCATGCTTTCACGGCTAAACTACCTGTCCGATTTGGATGAAATTTAGAATGAAAGTAGTAAAAGTTACTGGGTCAAATATAGGCAATTTATTTTTCAAAAATCAACCTCTAAAGGGTTCAAATAAGGGATGAAAGTTTATATGAAAAATCTAAACCGCTTGACCGATTGTAATGAATTACGGCATAAATATAGTTGATAATCTAAGCTTAAACATAGGCTATTTTATTTTTCAAAAACCCACCCCCGAGGGTTGCAATATAACGAAGCAGTTATGTAGTTCACGCGGCGAAGCCGCGAGCGGGCAGCTAGTATTTGATATTTTTATTTTCTTCGCTGTTGTTTCGGGGTAAAGCGCGGAATTAAGTTCTGCCACTTAACACGCAATACTTCCAAATTCAGTTGAAAGTGAGGAACGGAGTGTCATCACACTAGGTTCTCTTAACTACTCTGCTTTGCGGAAAGAAGCTTGAAGCTGCTTTTTATAAAGGTTATAAATTATCCTGTTTACTATTTTCACTGATGACGTAATAGTAATTAGTTAATACACTCTTAATAAGAAAGCTTTCCATGTTCCCAACGAGAGTTAATATCCTATAACCGCCTCTCACACCGCATTGGAAAAGTGTAAAAAACAGTGGAAATGAAAATTAAATATAATCAGAGATGCTAATTAGCATTTAATTGTAATTAAGTTACACACTATAAAACTTGAGATTATATTTATTTATTTATTTAATTGATGCCATTCGCGACTTATAAAATTAAGTACCGGCCCGATTTTGATGAAATTTGCAATGAAAATAGTTGAAAAATTGAAACTAGGCTACATTTTTTTTCAAAGGTTGAAGGTTGAAGGTTGAAAAAGTTGTTAAAATTTGTATTACAAATCCAAATTCACTAAAATAAATCCATAAAAATTGTACCCCACATTTTTAATATAAACAACGAAATATAACACAAGTTCTTTTAATAATATGAAAAAAAAAGTATATATACACAGTTCAAGAGAATGAATTAAATTAGACGTCTAAATGTCACCTCTAAAAAGCTTTTTATAATATCAACAAGTTGTCGCTTATTCCTGTGGACACATTAACTTGCTTTCAGAAATAATGTTTCTGAGGCAAATTTTTTGCACCAAAAACGACTTAATTTGGCACAAATTCTTTGTGCAAAATGTAGGAAAATGAAGCTTGTTTTTTGTAGAAAAATGTACAAAGAGATAGTCAAATGATTAGCGTGTTGATGGTTTTGATAACAGTAGGGGCTTTTAAGAAGCGTAAGAATGTAATTGTGTGTATAACATTTTAAGTGAGATTTCGGTGAAATTACTGAGTGTAACACAAAGAGGAAAATTAGCCTCTTTTTTTAAGGTTTTTCCTCATAGGAAGGAAGAGAGAATTTAGTGCCCGTTCTCGACATTTCACGCTTTATTTTGTTATTAGATTTTTGAAAAAATAAGTGTTTGACTCTGGGTTTTTTTACTACTTTCATTCTAAATTTCATCCAAATCGAACCAGTAGATTAGCCGTTAAAGCGTGACAGACAAACACACAGACATTCCCATTAATAATATAGGTATGGACTAGTGCGGAGAAAAAAAAAAAATAGATAAGCATGTATATAGGCAGACGCAGTCGCACCACGGCTACCTCAATTTAAAATTAACCATGTATAAAGATTTAGCTTTTTACGGATTAATATATTTTATATTTTTCTTCTTTATTTAACTCACTTTTAGAAATATAAAGTGATGACGGATTTTAATGCTGCATGCCTCTTTTTATATAACCAAAATGAAAATAATTTTAAAATGATTTTATACTAAAGTATATACATTCTCTTGCGTGAGAATTGAACACACAACTGAAATTACAGTCCTGCTAACTTCACTATAACGGTCTTACAAAATAGTAATTTATTAGTCGAATATACGAAAAAGTGGGCCAGTCATGGCGCTATGGCACAAGCGTGTGACAGTAAACGAGTGTTTGTGGGTTCGATTCCCACTCGAGGGGTGGAAACATATAATATTTAAATTTTCTTCGCTCTGGTGTCGAGGTAAAGCGCGGCGTTATGTTTCGCCACGTACCACCACGCGCAATGCCTCCGAATTCGGCGGTGCGTGGAGAACGGAGTGTGTCTCTGCCTACCCCGCTGTGTGCAGGATACAGCGTGTAGATAGAGATAGATATAGGAAAAATATTCACAAACGCGACACGGTGTAAACACGCCCAGTAATATCATTATTGTGACCGCGATCATAACAGGGTTTATATCGATTAGTCGATTACAGCTTAGAAATCAGATTAAAACAAGCTAACTGAACGATATCCGCTATCAGATGTAACAATATTATTTAGTATACTGTAAACAACTGTAATTTACTGTAAACAACTGTAATTTACTGTAATTAACTGATTAAAACTGTCAAAATGAGCTAACTATAACTTTTTTTCGGCTTCAGCTTCACGTTCTTTCCCGCATAGCAGGGTAGCTATGATATTCCGTTCTTCAATTTTAGCCCGAAATCGATGCGTTACGTGTTGAATGGGGGAAGTCAAGGTCCGAGTGAAGTGGGAACCGAACCAACGACTAACCTCGTTAGCAATCACACACCACAGCGACAACTGATCATGATGAGTCATTTGCAGTGTTGCTAACAGTCAATCTGACAAGCCACAAGATTCAACTTTTAAAATCACCAGAAAACCAGTGATAAATATGGTACTACACTATATATTGTACTACACACTGGGTACTACACATAAATAAATAAATAAAAAATAAATTAAATAGCTTCACGCTATATCCCGCACACAGGAGGGTAGGCAGAGGGAACCTAGTGTTAAGACACTCCGTTCCCCACTTTCCGCCGAATTCGGAGGCTTGCGTGTTAAGTGGCGGAACTTAACGCCGCACTTTACCTCGACACCAGAGCGAAGAAAATGGAAATATAATTTCCACTCCTCGAGTGGGAATCGAACCCACAACCAGTCGTTTACAGTCACACTCTTGTGCCACTGGGCCTCGACTGGCCACACATCATTGTTTTAATGAATCAACGTTAGTAATACAAGAAACAAAACCTTTTAAAATTTAATCTAGGCTTAGATAAGAGGTCATTTTAGTTTTTTTTGTTCAGTTTCTGGTTTTTGTTTTATTTTTGTAAATTCATATATTATTGCGCATTACGTGTCTTAACACTAGGTTCCCTCTGCCTACCCTGCTGTGTGCGGGATACACCGTGAAGCTAAGAAAAATTATCACTTTATCCATTTCATCAATAATAAATTTCAATTTCAACCCCAAACAAAAAAGTTTATTTATATAAATAACTATACAGATAATGGGAACCAAAGCTGTTTTCTCGTAAACTATATTTGTAATAAATCACGGCGAGGCATAATAGGATCTTATTTGAAGCCATTGATCTTCAGATATAAGTTAATATCGAATAACCGATAACTCAGGTTTATTTTAAACGAGGTGCAGTTTTTTGAAATTGAACTTTATTCTCACAGAAATAAAGACTCTTGGCTCGAAGCTTTGATCTACCTCAAAGCGGCCGATACTGGGCTTTCAAGATACAGTTTTCATTATAGAGTGTAAGGTAAATGTCAATTTATTGCAGAAAATATTTATTGACGCCGTCGTGATGCAGTGGGATAGTTTTTGACTGTAAATGGGGTACTTGTGGGTTCGGTTCCCACTCGAGGGATAATTTTTTCGCTCTGGTATTTAAGACAAAGCCCGGCGTTTAGTTCCGTGTGAATTGGCAATGCCTCGGTTATTGGTGGAAAGTGGAGAGTGTCTTGAAAGTTCTTGACAAGATTCTCTTCGACTACTCTGCTATACGGTAAAAAGTAATTAATAAGATAACATAAATTCAATTTTTAAACATATTTTATGTTATTCCACACTTAGGAAATTTGAAAAAGACATTTAAAGAATGAAATAAAAAATAAGTTGTAATAAAGCGTATAAGAATTGGGACGCAGCGGATAGTAGAACGTATGGCTCAGTGGTGAAAGCGCCTGAACGGTATTCAGGAGGCGCGGGTTCATACTTTTATACGTTTTCTTTAAATGTTTTTTTAAAATTTAATTTTGTTTGTAATACAAATTTAAACTTTTATTATTTAAGAATGTTATTAACAAAATAGGGTCCTCGTGGCGCAATAAGACATCGTCTGATCGCAACCATGACGAAGGTGAAATCGATTCCCACTCGGAAGAATGATTATATAACATTTTCATTTCTCCGCTCTGATACTTCAGGCAAAACACGACGTTGAGTTTCACCACTCAACGTCTCAATTTTTAGTAGAAAATGGAGAACGGAATATCTTAACACTAGATTCTCTTTAACTATCCGATATGCACTAAAAACCTGAAGAATTTTTTCAAAACCGTCTTATAGCTTAAAGTTTCACAATTGACTTAAAACATCGATATTATCAATCCCCGTCACAAAGTACAAAATCTAAGTACAAAACAAAATCGATTCACAAAAAGGTAGAATTGGGACACCACTAATCGATGAAACTTGCACTGTCTTGTTTCCAGGAAGATAGATGACCTCTAATAGCCGTGATGAATCTCTTCACGACTGTCGACATCCGTAATGGTAACCTTTCTGCGTGTGGTGTAAAATGAAATGTTATATAATAACCTATATTTGTCTTGTGTTAAGTTGAAAATATATATAAATAAATAAAATTGGAGTGTCTGTTTGTAATATTAATAAAATTAGTAGCGTTTTACTAAATGCATATTCGTATGTATGTATGTATACACGGTACTTATTTCACTGTATTGGATTTTGAAAAGTAGACAGAGAATTTAACAAAGAAGTAAAAAGAAAAATAGTTTTAGTAAACGTATAAGAATATGAACGTAGCGGGATTCGAACCGACACTTCTTGAATATTCTGCTTTCCAAAAATAATTTTACGAAAAATCGTGCGGCAAGAGAGAACGCTATTTATTTGTTAAAGAAGAAATTCTTTTTTAGATTTCACTCCGCATAGTAGTAAATATAAGTATTATACGGAGACATAAATAAAATCTAATAAATATACTACCATGTACCAAAGCTGTGGCATTTTTAATAAATTATTTACTATCTGTGCCCACCGACCTTATCTGCACGAAATTTAACAAAAAAGTTATAATTCTACAAGTAGTAACAGTCTTAGGTACTCCTTATTACAGCTATCTACCAGTGAAAGAACTCGTCAAAATCGGTCCAGTATTTCCAGAGATTAGCCTTAACAAAGAAACAGACAGACATAAAGTTATAATGTTATTTTGATATATTTACCGTGTGTATATGTTTTTATCTAAAAGCGATTATTTGAACATCACAAATTCCAATTATATACATTTATATAGAAGATAATCTCATCAAAACGAGTCAAGGCATATTTACGAGTGAAATGGAATAAAAGCATCAATAGACAAATTATCCACAAATATTTTTCATCTGCGTCCCATATTGTTTAGACCAGCGCCGAAGGAATTTCATATATACGCCATAAAGGGAGATTGCTTAGATAAGTCCGGGGAAGCGCGAGTGGCGACCTTCCATTATTAACAGAGTGGAATATATATTTTTTATTATATGTTTTAGTGTTATTTAATTGTGGGTTCGATTTCCACTCGAGGAGGGGAAATATTTAAGACTCCCATTTTCTTCGCTCTGGTATCGAAGCAAAGCGCGGCGTTAAGTTCAGCCACTTAACACGTAATGCCTCCGAATTCGGCGGAAAGTGGGAAATGGAATGTCTTAACACTCGGTTCCCTCTGCGTACCCTGGTGTGTGCGGGATACAGCGTGAAGGTAAAAAAAAAACTATATGTATGCTAAGCTTTAACAGAGAAAGGGCGAAATATATTAAAAAAATGCATGGAAAACGTTCACACAGATGGAATCAAATCAGAAAAGTTATAATGACTTTTCAAATATCTCGATGATGCAAAACTTATAATTGCTAAGTGGTGTTACAGGAAAATTGCCTTTGACATATGATTCTTAAAGTGACTTTCTTTTGTTATAATATTTTACAAAGCAACATAGGGGTCAGTGGCACAAACGTGTGACTGTAAACGACTGGTTGTGGGTTCGATTTCCACGCGAGGAGTGATATTTATAATTTTTATTTTCGAGTCGAGCAAAGCGCGGCATTAAGTTCCGCCACTTAACACGCAATGCCTCCTAATTCGGCGGAAAGTGGGGAACGTAGTGTCTTAACACTAAGTTCTCTGCCTATCCTGCTGTGTGCGGGATACAGCGTGAAACTAAAAAAAATGTAACATTGACGAAGTGATAAGTCAACTTGCACTTTGATGCGATAACTTAAGAACTGCCAAAATAAGCAGCTTCACGCTTTTTCCTGCACAGTAGGTTAGTCAGAGACAACGTGAACAAGTGTTAAGACACTTCGTTATCCAATTTCCTTCCGAAATCGAGACATTGTGTCTTGAGTGGCGGAACTTAACGCCGGATTTTGTCTTATCTTTTTGGTAACGCGCCAATGTCTTAATTTCGGACGGAGAGTGGACAACGAAATGTCTGACATTACGTGACCCTGCTATGTGAGAAAAAAGCGTAAAACTATATTTTTTTTTAAATAAATATTTTTTTGTTTCATTGTTACCGAGTAAAAAGTATTATTTACTTTCCAAGAGCTATTTGTTAGAAAACTTTGTGGATAAAGTTTCAATTGGTAATATGAGTTCCCCTCATACTTGTTACTACTTATATTATTGCAACGTTAAATTGCTTGGGTTATTTTGATTTGCCCACACTATTAGTTTGCTATACTAGCTTTGGCTCGTGTCTTTGGCCGTACTCAATGTAGTTTTCCTCATTTGGACAAAATTTGCTAACTTAACAGTTAGTTTTGTTTCTTCTTGCACATCTCACTCTAACAGCTGGGCCGATTTTGACGGGACTTTCAATAGCAAATAGGTGATGTAATAAGTAGATAAGACGTTTATTATAGAATTATAACTTTTATTGAAAAATTCGGATAAAGTTGCAATTACAGCTCATAATCTAAAACTTATCTTACACACAGCAAGACAATGTGTCGTCTCGTGCTTACAGTTATACGGTAGTTGTGGTTGCGACCACTTAGGAAATATTTTCTGTTGCGGTGTCACACCATATTTCAAATTCATTCGTAAAACGGAGAACGGAGAGTATTGACACTAAGTACCTGTTTGCTATAACAAGAAAAGAATAAAAGTACAAAAATCTCTAACTATATACATTTTTATTTAGCTTCACACTGTATCCCGCACACAGCAGGGGAGGGAGAGGGAATCTAGTGTTAAGACACTCCGTTCTCCACTTTCCACCAATTTGAAGGCATTGCGTGTTAATTGACGAAACTTAACGCCGCGCTTTGCGTTTAGCTGAAGCTGCTTTCTTTTCACGCTGAATAAACAATTTTGGTAAGATTACACAAACAATAATAGTACCAATAATTTCCACCACATATCCCACGGGATCTCTTTACATTTGTTTACCTTTCAAACTCGGGAGCCTAATTTGCATTCAGCAAATATATCCCCCTGGTATTTGAATTTACAAAGCGTCAGATAGCTACGTCTAAATTACACTCGCTATGTAGAATCTTGATTTTAGTGCTATAATAATATAGGTTATATTTGGGGCAGTCGAGGCGCAGCGTGTGACTGTAAAGCGACTGGTTGTGGGTTCTATTCCTACTCGAGGGGTGGAAATATTTAATATTTCCATTTTCTTCGCTCTGGTGCCGAGGCAAAGTGCGGAGTTAATTTACGCCTCTTAACACGCAATGCCTCCGGATTCGGCGGAAAGTGGGAATCGGAGTGTCTTAACACTAGGTTCTATCTACCTACCTTGCCATGTGCGGGATACAGCGTGAAGCGAATAAAAAAATGAATGAATATATTTAAATTGTTTTCTTTACTTCCTAAGACAAAGCGTGGCGTCGAATTCCACCACTCGCGATTGAGTACAAAAATTCTAAAATACCATGTTCTGCTTTACAAGGTTCTCTTCTAACCTGCTATGAAATGGCATAAGCGTGCAGCATTTTTTTTAAAAGCTAATATTGCTTTAACTATTGGTTAAATATAATATACTAGCGGCCCGCACGTGGCTTCGCCGCATCTACTTTTTCGTTATATTGCATCCCTCGGGGGCGCTTATTTAAAAAATTAAGTAGCCTATGCTTAAGCTTAAATTATCAACTATATCTATGCCAAAATTCATTACAATTGGTCAAGCGTTTTAGATTTTTCATATAAACTTTCATCCTCTATTTCAACCCTTTAGAGTTTGATATTTGAAAAAATAAGTAGCCTATGTTATACCCAGTCACTTTTAGTACTTTCATTCTAAATTTCATCCAAATCGGACCGGTAGATTAGCCGTGAAAGCGTGACAGGCAAACACACAGACTTTCGCATTTATAATATAAGTATGGACTAGTGGTTAAACATAATAATAATTTTATCAAAATAAAAAACGGAAATGAACATTAAGATTTATGTTTAAACTTGTATAGTCCATCAGTATTTTAATTTAGACGGTCGTTACGATGAAGTGTTTCAAATTTACGATCCCGTCCATGTTTATGATATGAAGCGAGTGTTGTAAAATATTAAGACTGGCTCTAGTAATGGCTCAATTGTGTACCACTTGTTGATAGTGCAGGGGCTTTTTAAAAACGTTTATTTTCGTATCTCTATTGTCTTATTGCAGGTTTTTGGTCGAGAGAGCCGATAATTTTCACTAACTTTATAGGATACTGGGGATCGGGGCCAGTCGTGGCGCAGTGGCACGAATGTGTGACTGTAATGGTTGTGGGTTCGATTCCCTATCGAGGAGAGGAAATATTTAATATTTTTATTTCTTCGCTCTGGTGTCAGAGGTAAACCGCGGCGTTAAATTAGGCGAAAAGTGGTGAACGGAGTGTCTTAACACTAGGTTCCCTTTGCCTACCCTACTGTGTGCACGATACAGCGTAAAGCTAAAGCTAAAAAAAAGAAGATTGTAAGAGAAAGACATAAATACAAATAAATCAGTTATCTATTAACTTTGTAAGTATACTAATATTTGGAGATTTGGAGGGAATTTGCAATGAAAATAGTTGAAAACCAAGGGTCTAACATCGGCAATTTTTCTATTCAAAAATCACCTACCCTACAGATGAAATAGCCAATGAAAGTTTGTACAGAAATTCTAAACACTTCACCGATTTCGATGAAACTTCATGAAGATAGTTTACGACGCAAGGTCAAACTACACATAGGTTACATATTTATTAAAAAACCAAACACTTGATGGGATGTAGTAGAGGATGAATATACGAAGCAGTTATAATAGTGTAATTCACGTGGGCAAAGCCATTTACTACTACAGTGTAATTAATTAATTAAATTTTAAAAAATGTGGTTAGTCGTGGCCTAGTGGCACAAGCGTGTGACTGTAATCGACTGATTGTGGGTTCGATTCCCACTCGATGAGTGGAAATATTTAATATTTCCATTTTCTTCGCTCTGGTGTCGAGGTAAAGCGCGGCGTTAGGTACTTAACACGCAATGCCTCCGAATTCGGCGGAAAGTGGGGAACGGAGTATCTTGATACTAGGTTCCCTCTGCCTACCCTGTTGTATGCGGAATACAGCGTGAAGATGAAAAAAAAAAGAAAATAAAAAAAATATCAACTGGCTAACAATCGTAACTTTTTGCTTATCGGATCAAAACCTAAACGTAAATTGCCTTGCAAAAACAATAATAAATAAAAAAAATACATATTTTCCTTCAAATACAAATATTTTGAACAGCTGTTTAGTATAAATTAAACTGGCCATTCGGATATAGGCTAAGGACATTATTCCGGTAGCGTTGGTACAAAACTCCCCGCATAGTGTTAGGTGACCTATTTCATTGCCCCAATTATCTATTTCCTTATATTTTTTTCTTTTAACTAAATGTAGTAGGACAGCGTCTGAATGTAAATGTAATGGTTGTGGGTTCGATTCTGCGTCGGAGAAATGGTAATAATTTTTTTTTCATTCCTTCGGTACATAAGACAAAGCACGGCGTTGAAATCCGCAACTTAACACACAATAGCTCCATTTCGGGTGGAAAGTGGAGAACGCAGTGTCTTGACACTAGACATTTTACACTTTTAAATATTTAGCTGGTAGCAGAACGCATGGCTCAGCGGTGAGAGCGCCTGGACGGTATTCAGGAGCCGCGGGTTCGAATCCCGCTGCGTTCAAATTTTTATACGTTTTCTAAATGTGTTTTTAGAAATTTTATATTCATGCGTCATTATTAATTTGATTGTCAAAGAATCTGTGCATATAGTGAAATGACACTCTTTTTTTTTCAAAATATTTTGTTACACTTTTATTAGTTTTTGACCCATATATTGCTGTCAAAAGGAAGTAGTTGAGTTTATACGTAAAATACGCGTTACCTAAGCAAAGTTTTATGTTTATTTAACTATGTTTGTGTTACTTATGTTACTTTAAACAAAAGTTTATGTCAATCACGTTCATAATGCGTACAATATTAAATTTATTTAACTTACTAGCGGCCCGCCTGTGTTTCCTTGAACTAACTAATATAACTGTTTCGTTACATTACAACCCTCGGGGGTGGATTTTTGAAAAATAAAGTAGCCTATGTTTAACCTTGGATTATAAGCTATATCTATGTCGAAATTCATTACAATCGGTAAAGCGGCTTAGATTTTTCATATAAACTTTCATCACCTATTTCAACCCTTTAGAGGTGGATATTTAATAAAACAAGTAGCCTATGTTTAACCCTGGCTTTTTTACTACTTTCATTCTAAATTTCATCCAAATCGGACCGGTAGATTAGCCGTGAAGGCGTGACAGACAAACAGACAGACTTTTGAATATGTATATGAATATGTATAATAACTATAATAAATATGTGTTATAAGTATGGATGTTAATGCAGTTGTAATTATTATATTTTAATCATCTTCCTTTAATATTTACTGTTTATTTAATTCAATCGGTTGATTAATAAAAAACTAACAGTAATTTATTTTTTGTTGCTATATAATAACTTCAATTTACGCAGGCAAAGCCGAGAACGTATCGCTAGTCTATTAATATACGACATTCATTTTCATATATCTTTACAAGGTTAGTTCAAGATCACAATTCTAAGCGAAAACGAGATTATGCGTCAAAGAGAAGATGAAATAAAAAATTTAAATCACATTACGCAGATTTCTCATAGAGGCTGGATTTAAAAATTATTTTTGTATTCATAAAACAAACAGACGGATCTCCTCAATACGACTCGTTACAATACATTATCCATACGTCAGGTAAATATAGCTGGAGGTCGTTGAACTTAGGTAGCGTTAGCAAAATATGTATCAAGTTGAGGCAAAAATTATAATAAGTGTTAATTATTTAATTCTATGGGGCCAGTCGTGGCACAAAGTGTGCGAAGCGACTGGTTATGGGTTCGATTCCCATTTGAGGAGTGGACATATTTAATAACTCCATTTAAGCGCGGCGTTAACCTCCGTCACTTAACACGCACTGTATCCAAAATTCGGCGGTAAGTGGGGCACGGAGTGTCTTAACACTAGGTTCCCTCTCCCTACTCTGCTGTGTGCAGGATACAGCGTGAAGCTAAAAAAAATATACATTCACGAATTCATCGTGGAGAAGTGGAAGTGTCTGAATATAATCTATGGTTATGGGTTCATTTCCAACCAAAGGAATGATTTGCTCCGGTTTGATAAAAAGCATTGTTGTTTTGTTCAACTAATATCGTTTTTCAAATAGATGGAAAGCTTAGACAGAAGTGAAGTTGAAATAAATAAATCATTTTTACATTTCTGGGTGAAAAAATAAGACATTGAAATACTATCCTAGAATTTTTCTTTACATAATTTAAAAAAAGTTCCATTTTTTTTTCTTTTTTTTATCTTCACGCTGTATCCCGCTTACAGTAGGGTAGGCAGGGTAAACCTAGTGTTAAGACACTCCGTTCCCCACTTTCCGCCGAATTCGGATGCATTGCGTGCTTAGTGGTGGAACTTAACGCCGCGCTTTACCTCTATTTTCACTCCTCGAGTGGGAATCGAACCCACAACCAGTCGTTTACAGTCACATGTTCGTGCCACTGCGCCACGACTGGCACGTTCCAATTTATGAAAATCTACTTGATTTCATTAACTTTTTGTAAATTTACAAACGAATTCATATTCCTTAGGAGAACCAGTTGATTAAAGCAATTATTTAATTTAACCTGCTCTAATGTCTGTCTGTCTGTCTGTCTTATGTCAAATCCTGCACGTTAAATTTGACCCATTTCCAAGTAAGCGCCATTGGCAATGCAATTATGCATAACCAATTTTGAGGAATCCAATATGGATGACTGTAATGAACATGTAACTGATAGCTGTATATGGAAGATATTTGAAAAAATATTATCGGGGGCTTTATCAATGTAATATAACCCAAAAAAATATTCTTTAAATGTATTTTCTGTTTGTCTGTTTATCTGTTTGTTTACGCTGATCTATGAAACGGCTTAACCGACTAAAAGGTAAACTTCCATTAAGAAAACGAAAATACTCGCCCGGAGTAAAAAAATAAAATAGTTATAGTCGTGTAGTTTACGCAGGTGAAGCCACGAGCGTAGCGCTAGTAGTTTTGTATAATATGAATATATATATATATAAAAGGAATTTCAAGCCTTAGATATAAAGTACTAGCGGCCCGCTCTCGGCTTCGCCGTGTGAACTACATAACTGTTTCGTTATATTGCATCTTTCGGGGGTGGAATTTGAAAAAATAAAGTAGCCTATGTTTAACTTAGGATTGTCAATTATATTTATGCCAAAATTCATTACAATCGGTCGAGCGGTTTAGATTTTTCACATAAACTTTAATCTCCTACTTCGACCCATTAAAGGTGAGTATTTCAAAAAATAACTAGTCTATATCCCTGGATTTTTACTACTTTTATTCTATATTTCATCCAAATCAGACCAGTAGATTAACCGTGAAAGCGTGACAGACAAACAGACAGTCTATCGCATTTATAATATAAGTATGGATAAATTACAGCACACTATAAAAAACAAATCAATACTTGGTTGGTTTTAAAGAAATAATTGACTTATTGAATACCGACTTCTTTAAGTTAATATCTTTAAGCTCGTTGTCTCGTGAAAAACTAGAATTTCTTTTCAAAAACATATTTCAGACGAATATAAGCTGGATTTGATGAAAACAGTTTTTTTTTATTTTCTGAGTATTGGAAAATGCTTTTAGTTCAAAATAAGTGATTCCTTTGAATAGGTTTACTATGAAATTTTATACAGATATTCAATTTATTTGAAAGCCAGGCTTTAGAATACCTACAACTGTTATATCCATAGTTCTATATGATATTTTCCGATACATTTTATCGATATCGATATACTCTATAGGATAAAATCAATTTGCTTTTCATTATATATTTTTTAAAAGTATATTTTGTATTTTAATTTATAATGTTCTTTATCATGGAGCTGAGCGAAGCGGAGCTTTTACTGGTTAAAAGTGTGTTTCGTTGTAGTTTAACTCTTCCTGGGCTCTTAATTACATTTAAAAACTCAAATACTGAGGCTATTAATTCTCTAGATCGTATAAAATCTTTCTCCTAAAAAATTTTAAAATATTTGGTACATTTCACCTTACACTACTTATCTTTCGTCGTTTGCATAAACGACGAAAAATACTTCAGAAAGATATCTAACAGGAAATCAGAGAAATTCTACCGTCAAGACACTGCGCAGAACTCAACGCCGCGTTTTGAGTAACAACCGTAAAGCTTAAATACTCACTGTATCAGAGGTTGTCCCATTATGATAGATTTCAATTCATTTTTTTTATATATTTTTTACAATTTGTATTCTGACCTTACTTAATTATCGCTGAAACTCATAACCGTATTACGTATAAAATTACAAACGTGTTAAAACTGAAACAGATCGTGGCCGAAGAGTTGTGATGGACATAAATAAATACAAATAAATCAGTTATCTATTGACTTAGTTATATATATATTTTTTTTAGCTTCACGATGTATCCCGCATACAGCAGGGTAGGCAGAGGGAACTTAGTGTTAAGACACTCCGTTCCCCACTTTCCGCCAACTTAACGTCGCGCTTTTGCCTCGACACCAGAGCGAAGAAAATGGAAATATTTAATTTTTCCACTCCTCGAGTGGGAATCGAACCCACAACCAGCCGTTTTAAGTCACTCTTCTGTTCCATTGCGCCACGACTGGTCCCTAGTTATATATATCTTTCGTACATACTTTCCCTGACGGTCCATACAAATAAAATAGAATAATACTTGGAACCGCCTCTTTGCTGTGCATGGCGGGAAGAGCTGAGTGAAGTACATATTTAATGCTAATTGACTAAAAGTAACAGTGAGAAAAAGTAAATTGACTGTTCGAATTTTTCAAATTTATTTGCTCACGCAGCAAGGTGACGTGATGCCCAGCGCACGTACGATTTCAAAACGTTTCATAGCCTAATTCTATGGGCAATTTATGACCATTTAATTAACATTTATTCAAAAATTACAATTACAACTGTCACCACAAAAACTTCACAGCACACAAGAAAGTCACTGTGCTCGGTATCTCTCAAATTTTAAGAGAGCCAAATTTCAAAGGTCTACTACAAATAACCCAGGAAGAGTTAAACCAAAATGAAACACTTTTGACCAGTAAGAGCTTCGCTACATTCAGCTCAATAAGAACATTACTACTATACTACTAATATTATGATAAAGAAAAGCTCCAAAGAATCATTACAATTTTACTATAAAACAAGAAATGAGTTTTAAATACAAGGAGGGCAGGGTTTTTCTACATACATAGATAAATAGAGAAGAATTTTCTTAATTTCAATTAAGAAAATTATTATAAAGTTAAAATTTTTATTAAGTAAAAAATTTTAAATTATACTATTTGAACCAAACTTAATAATAATTAAAAAAATATTATTCAGTTTTATTCAAATAGATTTTCATATCTTATTTTAACCCCGCAGGAGATGATTTTTGAAAAACTGGGTCTCGGTCTATATTTAACTTTCCAAACCTCGAAATCAGTCAAGCAATTTAGATTATTCATTCAAAATCTCACCCAGGTGTCGATTTTTTAAAAAATGGAGCCTTTTTTTGATACTAGATCTTTACTGATTTTCATTTCGCATTTCATAAAAATGGGACCGATAGATTACCCGTGAAAGCGTAACAGACAGACAGACTTTTGCATTTATAATATTACAACATTGATAGGTTCTATCAAATTAATTCAGAAGTTTTCATTAGGTAATGCAAATAACTTCGACTTATACATATTTAAGCAACAAAATCCAGCGCTGAAAACAACAAGGGTAATTAATTAAACAACAATATATTAGATACAACGTCGAACCCAAATCAAGGCGAAACTCTAAATAAAAGTTGGTTAACAAATAGCTTTTGAGAATGTTAAGATTAATGTACAACAGTTGTTTTGAGAACTTTGTAAATTGAAGGTTAATTTTTAACGAAATAATGAAATATGGAACCAGGAAAAGCTTATATAAGAACTAGTGACCTTCTCGCAGCTTCGCCTGGATGAACTTTATAACTGTTTTTTTTTTATTTTCGACGATATTTGAAGGCTTCGTGATCTCGCTTAAGTTAAGCAGTTTGTATTTTCTAAACAAATTTTTATCTCCCATTTCGGGCCTTTGTTGATTCTATATTCGACCCTGAGTCTTCTACTATTTTCATTTAAAATTCCATCCAAATCTGCCCAATATTTTAGCTGTAAAATCGTCACCGTCCAGTAGACAGACATACCTTCGTCTTTATAATATTCGCATTGATGCGTTTGAGATATGGCAGAACAGAACATAAAAGAGTGACTAGCCACTCTTTTTCATCTTGTTCCACCATGTCCTACTTTTGACACGTTAAGACATGGCGATACGCTACCACAAAATATTGATAGAAGGCTTCCTTTTCTTGGATCGCCTTTGCATAGTTTTTCCTTTAAAGTGGATATCCTAAGATTTTTTTTAGAGTTTTAGTTACAAGAAAGACATCTAAACCCTCTTGATAGCTTCTCTCCGGTTAAAAATCTTCTAATCATCAATGGCGCAAGTGTGTAACGTATGTTATTTTTAAATTTATATTATATTTTAAAGTAAAATTACTACTTTAATAGAATTCATATGCCTCGTTACGCAAAACTGTCATAAAACAAGATCAAAAGATTGTCTTTAACGTATTAATCAATACCTTAATATAAAGCTATATATTAAAACGTATATAACTAGAAAACTATCCAATATTGAAAACTATATTTTAAAATTACCTACGTTCTTAGAAATGGTCGTCGCATTACGTATCTATGTCGCTAGCGGCGGCCGGAAATTAATTCTGTTTCGGAGAAATATTTTGCAATTTTAATAAAAAATACTTGAGATAGATCTACACTGACAGGCACGTTTGAAGACAAAATAGAAACTGCTTGAAATTAAAAAATGACATTTAGAAAACGTATAAACAATTGAACGCAGCGGGATTCAAAGCTGCGCCTCCTGAATACCGTCCAGGCGTTCTCACCATTGAGCCATGTGTTCACTCAGGTATCCAGGAGGTGCGTCGAATCCGGTTGCGTTCAAATTCTTATACGTTTTCTAAATGTCTTTTTTAATTTTCCTAAATGTGCAATAACACTTTAAAAATGTTTAAGAGTGCTTCAAATTATTTAGAAATATACACACTTTTTCCTGTATAGCTGGACATACATGTATGACACTCCGTTCTCCATCGACCGCTCAAAATAATACAAAGTCACTGACATCGCGTGGCGAAACTTAACCTCTCTCTTTGTCTTCTGATCACAGTGGAGCAATGAAAGTAATTTAAATTAAATAATTATCACTACACAAAGCGTAATTTAAACACACAACAAGTCGGATTTACAGTCAGACGCTTCTGCGCCACTGCGCATTGATGGGTTCCTTTTTCTTTATTACTACGTTCTCTTCGACTACCCGGCTGTGCGAAAAAAAGCGAAAGGCTACTAGGAACCGCCTCTTTGCTCTGCATGGCGGGAAGAGCTGAGCGAAGTATATATTTAATGTTATTACATGTTAAAAAATGTTTGAAAAGCAAACACTTAACACTAACATAACACTTAACGTTCCACAGCCTAAGTCTATGGGCATAACACTTAACGTTCCACAGCCTAAGTCTATGGGCACCATTTGTTCAAAAACTACAACTACAATTGTCACGAAAAAACTTCACAGCACACAAGACACTGTGCTCGATATCCCTGTCAGAGGTCTACTACAAATAGCCCAGGAAGAGTTAAACCACAACGAACCACACACTTTTGACCAATAAATGCGAAAGCTTAGGGCTTATGTCAATTGATTTTTTTTTCAGCTTCACTCTGTATCCCGCACACAGAAGGGTAGGCAGAGGGAACCTAGTGTTAAGATACTCCGTTCCCCACTTTCCGCCGAATTCGGAGGCATTGCGTGTTAAGTGGCGGAACTTAACGCCGCGCTTTACCTCGACACCAGAGCGAAGAAAATGGAAATATCGAAGAAAATCGAAATATTTTTTTAGATATTGTTAAATTTGGCTTTGAATTTTTGAATTTCAATTTGAGTTGTCAATTGATATTGTTAAAAAAGCTTACCACAGACAATATACGATGTTATTGACATGTATCCAAATAGAATCACGAACTATTCATTCTTAAAACAATAACTTTAAGCAACAAATAAATAAAAGAAACACAAAAAGGTTTGCAGTTAAAATAAACGTTTTCAAATTATGATGATTATAATTCATGCGCGGATTCCTTTGAAGTCCCAATAAATAATGGCGTTGGAGAAACAAAATATATATACAATATACGTCAAATAAGCATTAAACCTGTTTACGTGGCCGTTAATAATACATGTGAGGATTGTTTGGGGCAGTAGTGTAGCTGGCGTTGTTTTCTGAACAACTCTAGCCATAGAGCTACAGAATGGAGAACGGAGTGTCGTGACACTGTCCAGTGTAATGAACTTGTCCGATTTGGATGAAATTTAGAATGGAAGTAGAATAAATACTGAGTCAAACATAGGCTACTTTTTTTTTCAAAAATTAACCGCTAAAGGGATGAAATAGGTGATGAAAGTTTATATGAAAAATCTGAACCGCTTGACCGATTATAATGAATTTTGGCATAAATATAGTTAATAATCTAAGCTTAAACAAAGGCTACTTTATTTTTAAAAAACCCACCCCCGAGGATTGCAATATAACGAAGCAGTCATGTAGTTCACGCGGCGAAGCCGCGAGCGGGCCGCTAGTATTATATTAAATATTTCCACTCCTCGAGTGGAAATCGAACCCACAATCAGCCACTTTACAGTCAAATTTTGTGCCTCTGCCACAACTGGCACACTAAAATAATAAGTATATTGTTACTATTATCTTGCTGTATGAGAAAAAGGCAGAGGAAATAAATAAATATATAAGTAATAGATATATTAAAGTTATCAATAAGCTAAATTTAACTTTTTTTTTTCAAAATTTCATAGACTGTGCGGACTGAATTAAATGTATTTTATATCCTTTTGAAAGCAGAAAATGTATTGAATAGAGCGAATTTGATAATCAAATCACGAGTTTCACGTTTTTAATGGCGCATCTGAAAATTAATATCATTAATGTGAAATTATAACGGTCAATTTGACAGGATTTGTTAAAGAACGACATTGAAGTGCAATAGTTATACTAATATTATCCTTAATACAAATTAAAGTATCTTATATATTCTATATACGTATTTTTCTCCATATTTTTACGGAATTTAGCTTCACTCTGTATCTCACACACAGCAGGGTAGGCAGAAGGAACCTAGTGTTAAGACAGTCCGGTCCGGTAGTCGTGGCGCAGAGGCACAAAGTGTGACTGTAAAACGACTGGTTGTGGGTTCGATTCCCACTCGATAAGTGAAAATATATTTAATATTTCCATTTTCCTTGCTCTGGTATCGAGGCAAAGCGCGGCGTTAAGTTCCGCCACACGTAATGCCTCTGAAATCGGCGGAAAGTGGGAAACGGAGTGTCTTAACACTAGGTGTCATCCGCTGTGTGCCGGATAAAGCGTGAAGATAAAAATATATATATATTTATTTGAATTGGGAATTACTGTGAATTGTGACAATAGGTATGTATTTATATGACCAGGTCACCACAGTACAAGGACTGCACAATTTGCGGTCGAATCACCGTGTGTGACCGGCCCAATGATCAATTATTTCAGTTTATTATTTAATACAGCTTTTGTTATTAAAAGTTTTGTACAGTTTTAAAAATACGAATAACTTTTTATTCTCCTTTCACTCATTTATTCAGGTACCCATCATAATTTCAGTTCTATAATTGTGCCAAAGACTATTTCAAACCTTTAGAGGGTGATTTTTGAAGAAATAAGTAGACTATGTTTGACCCTGGACTTTTACTACTTTCATTCTGAATTTCATTCAAATCGGACCGGTAGATTAGCCGTGAAAGCATGACAGACAAACTGACAGACATTCACATTTATAATAAGCATGGATACTGCTTTTGTTAGTAGAAATTGTATTCAGAGCAGAGCATAAATCATTTGGCGTTTAGTTCCGCCACTTAACACGCAATGCCTTGATTTCAGGCAGAAAGTGGAAAACGAATTGTCTTGAGGCTAGTTTCTTTCTGACGGGTAGTCAGAAAGAAACAAGCTATATATGAAATGGTATAGTAAGCTACTCTTTTATATAATCGAGACAAAATTGATTTCCATTAACATTTCAGATTTTTTAAGTTATGTTATTAAAAAACCGAATGATCTTTCGAAAAAACCATAGGAAAAAAAAGGGCAAAATTTGACATGATTCAGCAAAATATCTCAGTAAAGGTCACAGATAAAATTTAGGGAACTGGTAGCATCTTTTGTATGAAACGAAGTGTAGCAAACCCGATTAGAGCATAATAGACGGTTCATCCATCACAAGACTTAAAAGCGAAAGCGGCAAACATAATCTAATTTTACATAGAAAATTCATGGGAAAAAGAAAATTTCATTTTGTGTTAAGGGTTAACTTAATTTTAAAATGATGAATTATTCCTTAATTCCGTAATGGAAATATATAGGAACATAAGATAAACAGTCATAAAATAAGTAAATTGAAAATACTTCTCAATATATGTAATGTCACTTTTTTTTAGCTTCACGCTGTATCCCACACACAGCAGGGTAGGCAGAGGGAACCTAGTACTAAGACACTCCGTTCCCCACTTTCCGCCGAATATGGAGGCATTGCGTGTTTTGTGGCGGAACTTAATGCCGCGCTTTACCTCGGCACCAGAGCGAAGAAAATGGAAATATTAAATTTTTCACTCCTCGAGTGGGAATCGAACCCACAATCAGTCGTTTACAGTCACACGCTTGTGCCACTGGGCCACGACTGGCCACTAATGTCACTTAAGCCTATATTTCTTTTTATCGCTTTTACTTGCGCTTCACTACGTATCTGTCGATGAACAACTTATCTACTTATAGCTTTGATTTTTAGCTTCACGCTGTGCACACAGCAAGGTAGGCAGAGGGAACCTAGCGCAAAGACACTCCGTTCCCCATTATCCGCCGAATTCGGAGGCGTTGCGTGTTAAGTGGCGGAACTTAACGCCGCGCTTTACCTCGACACCAGAGCGAAGAAAATGGAAATATTAAATTCCAATCCTCGAGTGGTAATCAAACCCACAACCAGTCGCTTTACAGTCACACTTTGTGCCTCTACGCCACGACCGGCGCCACTTAATTGCAAACTAAAAAATAAAATAAATAAAAAATTGCATACCATACTGATAATGCAATATTATTATAGCTTAACCTGTAGTCCTTGCCAGAACTACCAGCATAACATAAAAATGCCTTTTTATAATAATAAATTGTAGATTATTATTATAAAACCTATTTTGATCTGTTTATGTCCTGAAACCAGTTACTAAGTTTAATAAAAAAATCGTATGAGCCGTTTTCAAGATTAAAAAAAATTACCACTGCTTAAAGATAGTAGATATTGAAAAAAAAAATAAAACAGTAGCAGTCGTGGGACTGCCGATAGAAGTGAAAACGGAACTATTAAGTTGAGTGTAATTAAAACTATATGCAAAAATTATATGAATTTTTTAATGTTTTATTTATTAGTTACATATGATGGGTTAAACAAATCATGAACAAAATATAAATACAAAGTGGTTGAAAAAATAATTAATATACAATTATCTTAATTATACATAGTATTTATATTTACACGAATTTCAATTTCAATACTATTATCATGTCGCATGTCGGTGACGCGAACCGAGGATTTTACCCTCTACCAAAACGCTCAACGCGCCTAAACAAGTTTTCACTTCAAAAATCATTTGAGCCGTTTTCAAGATTTAAGAAATTTACTCCTGCTTAAAGATAGTAGATATTGAAAAATTAAATTTCAAAAATACCTTTTTCAAAGAAAAAAATAAATATTACCTGCTATCAAACAAAATAATTACCAAGAATGAACAACAGAAGGGATGAAAACAAAAACAAAAATAAACGAAAATAGAACAAAATCTTAATTCAATCTAAAATAGGTATTATCTTATTCCGAGAAAACGGATGAAACTTGATATTTGACTTTTGAACTTGAAGCATTAGTATTCAATGCATGGGTAGAGCTTTACACAGTTAATAAATTATAAATAGAAATAGATTTCTCGTAAAACTTTACTATATTTAAATTACGGATTACGGAATATATTTTGTTTAAATTTACGGACCTAACTTTATTAAATACTAGCGGCCCGCTTGCGGCTTCGCCGCATGACCTACATAACTGTTTCGTTAAATTGCAACCCTCGGCGGTGGATTTTTGGAAAATAAAGTTGTCTATGCTTAAGCTTAGATTATTAACTATATTTATGCCAAAATTCATTCCAATCGGTCAAACTTTCATCCCCTATTTTAACCCCTTCGAAGTTGATTTTTGAAAAAATAAGTAGCCTATGTTAGAATCAGCAACATTTTCTACTTTCATTCTAAACTTCATCTAAATCGGACCGGTAGATTAGCCGTGAAAGCATGACAGACAAACACACAGACTTTCGCATTTATAATATAAGTATGGATACGGATTTCATTTTATTATATAAATTTACGAATTGTTTAAATTACAGATTAATCGTTTTGAAGCTTGAACTTTATTGTCACAACATTGGTCTGTAAACGCTATGGTTGTGGGTTCGATTCCCACCCAGAACAATTGTTTTATTAAAACTATTTTTATTTCTCCATTCTGTTGACGAGGTAAAGCGGAGCGTTATATTCGCTACTCAAAATGCAATGTCTTGATTTCAAACGGAGAAAAGAGTACTTAGTGTTTTGACTTTACATTTTCCCTGACTACCCAAGAGGGCAGCAAGAGCTGAGAATTTCTCACGGGGACGGGTTAAGAATACAATTGCCCTCCGCAGCTGGGTAGCGTCCCGTAAAAGGCGGGAAACCCGGTAGTTTGGTGGTAGGAGATTAGTTCTCCTCTCCTTCAGACTGGCTCGCGACCACTATCAATGTCAAAGATGAACCGCCAAACATCTGAGGATGTGTTCCGACTCGATGGCATGTAAGCAGCCACCATCCCTATCCTTGACTTCCAAGGCCGGTAACGCATACACAACTTGTCTAATGTTGTGGATGTCCATGGGCGAAGGTAACCACTAGCTAACTAACATCAGGTTGTCCTTCTGCTCGTTTGCCTCCTTTACTTAATAAAAAAAAGCTAGGTCAATCGTTTGAAGGCCATCGTCACGTAGTGGTGTCGGACTGTATACACAATGACAATGGATTCAATTCCCACATTTATTTAACAGTTTTTTTACGCTGTATCCCGCATACAGGAGGCAAAGCACGGCGTTAAGTATCACCGCCTTAACACGCAACGCCTCCAGTATTCGGTGGAAAGTGGGGAACGTAGTGTCTTAACACTGCGTTCCTTCTGCCTACCCTGCTGTGTGCGGGATACAGCGTGAAGCTAAAAAAAGGAAAAAATCAATACTATAAAATCAGCGTAAATTACAGCAAAATATATGAATACAACTATCTTAAAAATGCGGAAAATATGAAAAAATCATAGACACGATAAATTAAAGCAGATTAAGACGCTAGCTATTGTATATAATTTATTATATGAAGTCATAAAAAAAATCGCTATAAAGTTTAAAATAGAGGACATTTGGCGGATAACCAGATAGTTGCGTGATTAATAAATTGTTAGTTAAAATGTAAAGATTACTTAATTGACTTTACCACAAACGTGAAAATGTAGAGAGAACGTAATGTTAAGACACCACGCTCTCCGTTTTACGCCAGAATTCAAGGATTTTGTATGAATCAACTCAACGGTGTAGACTTTAACTTGTCACTAGAGGAGAGAAATATAAGAAGAGAAATCATTTCAATACAATTTCAAATAAAGGGGCCAGCCGTGGCGAAGTGGCACAATCGTGTGACTGTGACCTACTGGTTGTGGGTTCGATTCCCATTCGAGGAGTTGAAATATTTATTATTTCCATTTTCTTCGCTCTGGTGTCGAGGTAAAGCGCGGCGTTAAGTTCCGCCACTTAACACTAGGTTCCTTCTGCCTACCCTGCTGTGTGCGGGATACAGCGTGAAGCTAAAAAAAAAACAGTAGCAGTCGTGGGACTGCCGATAGAAGTGAAAACGGAACTATTAAGTTGAGTGTAATTAAAACTATATGCAAAAATTATATGATTTTTTTTTATGTTTTATTTATTAGTTACATATGATGGGTTAAACAAATCATGAACAAAATATAAATACAAAGTGGTTGAAAAAAATAGCTATAGATATACTATTATCATTAGCATGTCGGTGACGCGAACCGAGGATTTTACCCTCTACCAAAACGCTCAACGCGCCTAAAGAAGTTTTCACTTCAAAAAATTAAAAAATATATACGTTTATTAGAAACGCATAATTTCTAGCGCTGGTGTAAAGCGTCACAATGATTTGTTTGGTCGTCGGCCAACACCATCAAACGCAACCGTCCGTCTTGATACGGACGGTGAATCTATTAACACTTTATTATCAGGAACAACATGGCAAATAAATTATATATTTTGATCATTTTATTTATATTTCTGCGCATATGTTTTACTTGTAAATTAGTGACTAGAGAAAGATTTACAAATTCTTAATAAATAATCAATCATATCGCTTTTTCGATAAATATTTAAATTAGCTTATAAAATAAATTAAAGAATTCGTTGAATGAAGGGTGTGCTCAGGTGGTTTGGGCACATCGAGAGGATGAGTGATGGAAGAATGGTAAGAAAAATATATGAAGCTAAGGTTAGTGGTAAGAGAGGCGAGGGGAAACTTTGGTTGACCTTTGCAGACAAAGCATCGACGATACTGGAGGAAGCTCGTAAAAAGCATGAGCACCCCCCGGGGGGCGTGTATAAGGAGGTTGATAACAGTGGACGAGGCGAGAGATGTATGCAGGGATCGTTTGGCGCTCCGTACACTTTGACTACCCCGCAAGGGATACAACGTGAAGCTAAAAAAAATTGGTTTAGTCGGATAGTATCTGACTGTAAGCACGATAGATGTGGGTTCAATTTGTACTGATGGAGTTGAAATTAGTTTTGTTCCGTTTTGGTATCTAATAGACGGAGTGGCGTTATTTAAATTATTCCACTTAAAACGTATCGTCTCGATTTCGACCGGAAAGAACGGAGTGCCTTGTCACTAAGCTAGGCGCAAAACTCGAAAACCATTGGACTAATTCTTTAGTAAGAATATTTCTTTAAGTACGAGGATGGCTTTTACGTAGAGAAGAAGTATAAAAATTACCTGAAAAAGACTAAAAACAACACTTTTCTATCCTCCCATGCAAAAGATTCGTAATAATAACTATAAAAGTTTGCTAGTATTACTGAAAGAATGATTGCATCACTTACGTCAATTTCTTTTTCGGATATTTAAAAAAAATAATTAAGGTGGTAACTAAAGTAAAAAATACCTAGTAATTAAATTTTTGTGTCAAAGAAATGAAATAGCTATTGTTGTGTAAATAATATAAATGAATATAAAATGAAAAAAAAAAACTCATTTATTGCCATAAGGGAAAGAAAAAAGAAACAAAAGCAAAATACATGAAACACAAAAAATAAATTCTAACTTATAGCAATAGGTGTAACTCAGCTCTTGATGCTTGAGGTCAGTACCTCTGACATCGCTGGTTTTCACTTAAACCTTACCTGCCTTTTTTTTTAGCTTCACTACCCCGCTGTGTGCGGGATACAGCATCCCGCAAAACAGGGTAGGCAGGAACGTAGTGTTACGACACTCCGTTCCCCACTTTCCGCCGAATTCGGAGGCTTGCGTGTTGAGTGGCGACACCAGAGCGAAGAAAACGGAAATATAATTTCCACTCCTCGAGTGGGAATCGAACCCACAACCAGTCGTTTACAGTCACACGCTTGTGCCACTGGGCCACGACTGGCCACGCCAATCGTTTAAAAAGCATCACCCACTAGATGTTACCTCTCATAACTCGATAATACCTCTAACAAAATTATCAACTAAACTAGGTATCACTAATGTTTGTTCAAAGCTCAAGCCACTATGAAGTTAGTAAAACTTTGGAACAGGTGTTAGTAATAGTTAAATTATGATAAAATACAGTCTTCATGTATTCAGTAATATATAAGTAGAATAACAAATTAATTAGATATAAATTATTATGTGGAAGACATATTAAATTAAAAATTAAAATATAGGGTTATTTTAATTTTATCATCAAGAAAAACATATGGAAACATATTTAATTCGTTGTAGTGTTATATTAATACTCATAATTATAATTTTATAAATATATATTTTTTGCAGATCGTTTAATGAGTGAGTTAATGAGTGAGTTGACAAGCTTGCGTGTGTCATCTAAACACGTAATATGCATGTGTGTTTAGCACAGTTTTTTTTATTGATGAAAGGACGGTAAATGAACAGAAGGCCTACCTGATGGTAATTAGTTAACTTCGCCCATGGACATCCACAACATTACGAAAATTGTAGATGCGTTACCGGCCTTAAGGGAGGAGGAGGGAAGGAAAGAGATAAGATGGGGACGGTGGGAATAGGGAGAGCTGGCTTACATGCCATCGAACCGGAACACATCATCAGATGTTTGGCGGTTGGTCTTTCACATGATAGTGGTCGCGGGTCAGTCGAGGGGAATTATATTCTAACCCTTCCTCATGGGATAAAACAGTGGAGGGGCGTTCAATTTTAGAGTAGACGATCTATACCTATGTATCTACATATATTTTACCTTCTGAATTGAATATCAGAACTATAGTAGACCCTTAGAAGAGAAAATATTAAAATAGGTAACATTCTCACGTGCGAGATTCCAACCCACAACTGCGCCTCGATAGATTTGTAAACAATTTTTTTTTGTGTTCGAAATAGAACTTACGCATGTACCTCCTTTATATTGCAGATCATCGATTGTCTTTAAACTGGCTAATAATAAAACTATTATACAATGGGTCTTTTAAAAGGATAAAAATACTTCATGACTTATGGATATCTGTATCTAAAGCAAATTTAGTAAGAAAAAACATTGAAAAATACATTTAGAAAACGTATAAAATAATTAACGCAGCGGGATTCTATCCTGCGCCTCCTAAATACCGTCTAGGCGTTCTCATCACTGAGCCATGCGTTCTACTACCAGCTGCGTCGAAATTCTGCATAGAATTTGGGTTCGAATCTCGCTGCGTTCAAATTTTTATAAGTTTTCTAAATGCCTTCTTCAATTTTCCTAAATGTGGAATAACACTTTAAAAATGTTCAAAGAATTTTTAAATAGTAAAAAGTAAGAAAAAACATTATTTAAATGTAATAAGCGCCTTCACGCTTTTTCCCACAATAGTCGGAGAGAACTGAGAGTCAAGACACTCCGTTTTCCACTAATATTAGCGTAACACGATGCTTCTTTGTTATTCTACTAGTTGTCATTCATGTCCTTTAGGTAGTTAGTCCTTTGTTATACAATGACCATTTTTAACTTTTATTAAATATATAAGCAGCGGCGTAACAATAGGGTGGCAAAACGGCAAAATGCCACGGGCCCCGAGCCAAAAGGGGCCCCCTGGTCAGAGAGGGCCGCGAACACAGAAGGATCCTAATTCTTTATATTGGAGGAAGAGAGAAAGAAGGGAGGGCCCCATCCGGCGAATGTGCCACGGGCCTCTAACGGTATAGTTACGCCACTGTATATAAGATATCGTATATTCCTATATATTAAAAAGTCTTATTTTAATGGTTTCCTATAGTGCCTAACGAACGTAATTTCGTCACGTCTTAACACTAGGTTCCCTTTGTGTAACCTGCTGTTTGCGGGATACAGCGTGAAGCTAAAAAAAATATTACATTGCCAGTAAAGTCACAAACAGTAGCTAGTCCAATAATCTATTAAACAATAAATATCAATAACGCTTGCAAATAATATTTCACTACCAAACGATATATTTGGTCCGCAGCCAAATCTATCAGACGATTTCGCGATTCTTGTACAGAATCTAGCACTTTATAATCTTTGATAATAGTCTATTAAAATATCAATCTTTGTCTAACAAAATTCAATATTCTGATTAATCTTTATTGAGTGAAATGCTAATTTAAAAAAAAATGATTATTGTGTGACATAAATGTGTGTTCGTAATGTTTACACACATAACTTTTTTATAGGCATTCATAGTTTTCTATTTAGGCATTTAAATGAAATATACTAGTACCCACACGTTTTGTCTTAGCGACGATTTATTATGTCAGTTTTATAAAAGTGTACGTTAAACACATGGTGGAATGTCTCAGCCTTCCATACTTAGCCTTCCATACCTGTCCTTTTGGGACTTAACCGGATATGCCACATACAAGGCCTCATAAGCCTTACCCCGTGACCCACCCATAGTTGTGGGTGGAGTTGATCGCAACGGTCAGGGGGCAAGGCCCTGAAACCGTTTCCCCTCTCCCGTGCGGTGAGAGAGAAGATCAGAAGAGAGTGATGGAATGTGTAATATTTATTTTGTTTATTTAAATTATTTTTAGTACATTAATACTAGGAACCGCCTCTTTGTTCTGCATGGCGGAAAGAGTTGATTGAAGTACCTATTTAATGTTATTACATGTTAAAAAAGTTTGAAAAGCATACACTTACATAATACCTAACTTAATGTTCCACAGCCTAAGTCTATGGACACTTTTTGACCATTTAAATTACCATTTATTCAAAAACTACAATTACAATTGTCACCAAAAAACTTCACAGCACACAAGACACTGTGCTCGATATCCCTGACAAATTTCAGAGGTCTACTACAAATAGCCCAGGAAGAGTTAAACCACAACAAAACACCCTTTTGACCAGTAAGAGCTTCGCTCAGTTCAATAAAAAATATTAGCTTGCTGCACTTCTTAGGTACATAAATTTTAAATATGCCAAATTTATAGTCCTATGTATATTTTTCTTATCACAATGCAGTTAGAATGATCGAATACTCAAAACATTGGGCATTCTGATAACATCTATACTAATATACTAAGAAGGTAGTTTGTAACTTTGTATGTAACGGGTAAACGGGTGACGATAGGAAATACTGAACCAATTATGAAAATTCTTTCACAATTACAAAACTACACTATTTAGGAGTGCTATAGGCTATATTTTATTATGATTGAACAGAAAGTTCAGAAAATCCCAAAATGGCTTAAATAGGGGATAAAAGTAGCAGATCAAGCGGCGAAATCGTGGGCCGATCGCTAGTTTATTTATAAAATGTAGCAAAGCCTTTGTAATTATCACATAAAAGTAGTAAGCCTGTTCAACCTTTAACAAAGTGTATGTATTAACACCTTTTCTCCATACAAACTGTATTTATGTGCCAAATTTATCCTTATCGTCTAATCCTTTGTCCGTAGATGCTTTATAAAACAGGATCCAAAGTTTCTTTGTTTTTTCACGTCCCGTACACAGCAGGGTAGGCAGAGGGACCTTAGTGTTAAGACGCTACGTTCACCACTTTCCGCCAAATTCAGAAGCTTTTGCGTGTTAAGTAGCGGAAATTAACGCCGCTGTTTGCCTCGACACCAGAGAGAAGAAAATGGAAATATTAAATATTTCCACTCGAGTGGAAATCGGACCCACAACCAGTCGCTTTACGGTCACACTTTGTGCCTTTGCGCCACGATAGGCCCCGCCAAAGTCTCTTCTCATGTTGAAATAAATAATAAATAAACAATAATTCCAAAAAGATATAAAAAAAATGAAAATTATTATATTGAAGCTGTTCCAAGAAAAACGTATATGTTTATTAACTCATTTTTTAACGCTTATTATAAAAAGCACACATATTTTTTAAAATTAAAATTGTATATAATTTATAAATACCGATGTTTTTATTATCTGTCAAGTCAATAAAAATTGACAGCTGTCAATTAGCGCGCCGTTTCCATTTTTCATATTTAAATATGTATAATTTTTTATTAGAAAACCAGATAGAAATGAAAAAAAATGTAAATTATAAAACAGAATGAAAATGAGTTTGAATGTTGGCAATATACCTATTACAAAAAACCAGTGATAGAAGGTTCCCATGTTGTATTAAATAAATAATCCTGTGTACTAAATATTTTTTACTTCATTTATAGCAAGAACTCACGGTAGCTAATCAATGATATTAGTAACACAAGGGTAATAGGTAAACGAAATTGCGGGCAGCAACGAGAGTCAATGAAATTTCAATGTATTTTTTTTACAGCTTCACGCTGTATTCCACATACAACAGAGTAAGCAGAGGGAACCTAGTGTTAAGACAATCCGCTCCCCACTGTCCGGCCAATCGGCATTGCATGTTAAATGGTGGAACTTAACGCCGCGCTTTGCCTCAATGCCAGAGTGAAGAAAATGGAAATATTAAACACTAGCGGCCCGCTCGCGGTTTCGCCGAGTGAACTATTTCGTTATATTGCAACCCCCGGGGGCACATTCTTAAAAAATAAAGTAGCCTATGTTTAAGCTTAGATTATCAACTATATTTATGCCAAAATTCATTACAATCGGTCAAGCGGTTTAGATTTTTCATATAAACTTTCATCCCCTATTTCAACCCTTTAGAAGTCGATCTTTGAAAAAGTAAGTAGCTTATATTATAACCAGTCACTTTTACTATTTTCATTCTAAATTTCCAAATTGACCAGTAGATTAAACGTGAAAGCGTGACAGATAAACATACAGACTTTCCCATTTATAATATAAGTATGGATTTTCACTCCTCAAATGGGAAGCGAACCCACAACCAGTCGTTTACAGTCACACGCTTGTGCCACTGCGCCACGACTGGCACCAACTTCTAATACATTTTCCAAAAATGTCTTTTTCTATGTCCTTTCTATAAATAACACTTTAAAATATTAAATATATTTCATATGTAAAAAATATTATATATATTTCATATATATTACTATACAAAAGAAGTAAAGCCAATAAAATATATATTTTACATGTCGAGTCCCTCATTTGCTTCAGTAATTTATCGGGACAGAGGGAAATGTTGCTTTCAAATTATTCTGTTAGTAAACATTGAATATGTAGGTGTGGGCACGATAAAAATAAAACAGCTGGCGGGCGCGCTTGTTCTTTTGCGAAGGAATTTTCGCGTTGATCAATTTCTTTTTTAATTCGCGCAAGCTTCGTGTTTTGTTTAAGAATGTATATACACGTCGTGGCGCAGTGGGGAGTATCTGTTTGTCGTCGCGATGGTTGTAAATTCGATTCCCACTCGGTTGTTTGATTATAGGGATTAATTACTTAATACAAAAAAAAACAAAATTAAAAATTTTGAAAATACCCACGACGGTTTAATTGTAATTGAAAAAGGATAAAATAACTAGAAATCCCCCGCCTAAAAGAATATATGTAACGAGATGATGGGGACGACTTCGTCGGAGCTGCCATTACTTTAAGTTTGCTAACTTCTCCTAGGTTTTCATGCTGTTAAAACAGGTTTAGGAAAAAATTAAAATATTAATATGAATTTACAGTTTTGATAACTGGTATTCCTTTAAAAAACTTTAAGAACGAAATCTATACTGTTAGCTACTATATTTAAAATAGAGGTTGCAACTGGCAGCCCCCGACGAAGTTGTCCCCATCATCTCGTTACATATATTCTTTTAGGCGGGGGATTTCTAGTTATTTTATCCTTTTTCAATTACAATTAAACCGTCGTGGGTATTTTCAAAATTTTTAATTTTGTTTTTTATTTTAAACTTTTTAAAGTGTATAGATACACATTATATATTATTACATAATTTCGAAATACTTTATATTAATCTTCATGCAAATCCAAAAAAAATTATAAGCCCAATGCTTTCTGGTTATCAAATGCCTATTGCAGCGCAGGTTAAACTTAAGTTTAACCAAAACAGTGAAAATCACAAAACCCACTAGTAGTTTTGATTTGGAACAAATTAATTTATACTGGAGCGCCCCGTGGTAGTTTGTGATATGGCATATAAAAACACGCAACAATTAAACCTGAACCTATCACAGAAAACCGCATCTAAATAGGTTTCACACAAAAATACAAGCAAATGCTTACTACAGCGCCCCCTGGTGAGGTGTCACCACGACACACATACGAGAACACGCGCTAATTGAGCCTGATCCTATCGTTGAAAACTGCATCAAATTCAGACTCGTAGTTTTAACTTTGCACCATCAAATGTTTAATGAAGCGCCCCCTGGTGAGTTCTTAACGTAAAAAAAAACTAAAAACATACACCAAGTAAAGGTAAATCTAATACTGAAAACTCTGTCCAATCGGACTAGTAGTTGTGGTTTTACATTAAATATTACAAACAAATGTTTACTGCAGCGCCCCCTGATGAGTTAACACGATAAAGCATATCCAAGAACATGCACTAATTAAAGTTGAGCTTATCACTGAAACTGCATCCAAATCGAATTCGTCATTTTAGCTTTGCACAAACAATATTTTACTGCAGCGCCCCCTGGTGACTTGTCACCGTAATATAAATTTAAAAACATGTACTAAACAAAGCGGAATCTAATACTGAAAACTCTTTCCAATCGTACTAGCCGTTTTTGTTATACACAAAAAATGGAAGCAGCTACTTACTGCAGCGCCCCCTAGAGAGTTGACACATACTTGAAAATATGCACTAAGTAAACATACATGACACATATATGAAAATATGCACTAAGTAAACTTGAATCTATCATTGAAAACTGCATTCAAATCGGACTCGTAGTTTTAGTTTTGCACAAACAAATGTACTTACTGCAGCGCCCCCTGGTGAGTGATCACCGTAACACATATATGAAAAGATGCACCAATTAAACCTGAACCTATCGTTGAAAGTTTAATCTAAATCGGACTAGTAGTTTTTACTCTACATAAACAAATGTTTACTGCAGCGCCCCCTGGTGAATTTTCACCGTAACGTAAAAACAAAAATTTTAAAATATGTACGAAGTAAAGCTTAATCTAGTTCTGAAAACTCTAGCCAATCGGATAAGTAATTTCGGTTTTAGACAAATAAATATAAGAAAAATTTTGGTTTTACACAAAAAAACTCAAACAAATGCTTATTACAGCGCCCCCTGATGAGTGGTCACCATAACACATATATAGAAAGACGCACCAATTAAGCCTGAACCCATCCTTGAAAGTTTCATCTAAATTGGACTAGTAGTTTTTGCTCTGCATAAACAAATGTTTAGTGCAGCGCCCCCTGGTGAGTTTTCCCCGTAACAAAAAAAGAAAAATCTTAAAATATGCACCAAGCAAAGATAAATCTTTTTATGAAAACTCTTTTTAATCGGAGCAGTAGTTTCGGTTTTAGACAAATAAATACAAAAAAAGTACAAACAAATGCTTACTGCAGCGCCCCCTGGTGGTTTGACAGGATAAAACATATCCAAGAACATCCACCAATTAAACCTGAATCTACCACTGAAAATCTATTGAAATCAGACTATTATTTTTTGAGATAATTGAAAACATTCGTTTTCACGTAAAATGCTTACTGCAGCGCCCCCTGGTGAGTTAAGGCAACAAGACATACATAAGAACATACGCCAATTGAACCTTAACCTATCATAGAAAACCGTATCAAAATCGGACTTATAGTTTTGGAAATAATTGACATAGTAATTTGCACAAACACACAAACAAACAAACAAACAAACAAACAAACAAACAAACAAACAAACAAACAACCTCTCACCCCAAACACATATACAGTCGCCGTTCCGTCGCGGGTAAAAATGAAGGGGCCAGTCGTGGCGCAGAGGCATAAAGTGTGACTGTAAAGCGACTGGTTGTAGGTTCGATTCCCACTCAAGGAGTGGAAATATTTATTATTATCATTTTTTACGCTCTGGAAGCGCGGCGTTAAACTCCGCCACTTAACAAGCAATGCCTTCGAAATCAGCGGAAAGTGGGGAACGGAATGTCTTAACACTAGGTTCCCTCTGCCTACTCTACGGTGTGCGGGATACAGCGTGAAGCTAAAAACAAAAATTATAAAAAAATTAAACCCAAAGGGACTCGCTTCTCTTGAAAGCCGTCTAAACCTCACTGACATTCTAATACAGAAAGTAAAGAATGGAGTGTCTCGACACTCAGTTGTATCTGACTATTCTGCTATGCGGAATAAAAACGTGAACGTTGAATATTATAGTAAAAAGACATTTTCCTAAGTTTGGAATAACACTTTAAAAATGTTTAAAAGTATTATTATTTATATTAGTAATATGATTTTTTTAAAATATAATTATTTCCCCGAATTGGGATCGAACCCACAACTATCCCATTAACAATCAAATCCCCACCGACTACGCGACGACGGCTTCATTTTTTAATGAAAAAAACATTTTAAATACAATTTATAAGAATTTCGACGTAATTTTCCTTAAGGCTAAGCTTTCGAGCAAACAAACGACTATAGGTATAAGGATAAAACAATATTACAAAAGGAATTGAGGATAATAAGCTAGTAGCTAGCTATTTATAAACATAATATGTTTTGGTACAATAAATAATAAGCATTGTTATTTTTCTTCCAATTACATTTATACTGTGAACGAAAATACCGTCTTTTTAAGGGCCGTGCGCGGTTTTATAAATGATAAAAATATGATGAATTAAGATGATTTGAATTTAATGAAATATTTTAAATTCGAAAGTCTGCCCGTGTGTCTGTCTGTTATGCTTACACGGCTAGTCCATCGGCCCGATTTGAATGGAGTTCAGAATCAAAAGAAAAGAAAATAGAAGAAGATAGAAGAAAATCAATTTCGTTTGTAATAGCGTATGAAAGCTTGCTAGCGCTTGTATAAAAAATTTAAACCACTTAACCCATTTCGATGAGTTTTCTCAGGAAGATAGATGAGGCAAGGTCAGACACGGGCTTCCTATTTTTCAAGAAAATGAGACTGCCGATAGAAGTGAAAACGGAACTATTAAGTTGAGTGTAATTAAAACTATATGCAAAAATTATATGAATTTTTTTATGTTTTATTTATTAGTTACATTACATATGATGGGTTAAACAAATCATGAACAAAATATAAATACAAAGTAGTTGAAAAAATAATTAATATACAATTATCTTAATTATACATAGTATTTATATTTACACGAATTTCAATGAATTCAAGTTTGAACATTAATTATACGTGTACACAGGCTACTGCGCGTGCGCTAGTCTGGCTCTCCATAGCTATAGATATACTATTATCATTAGCATGTCGGTGACGCGAACCGAGGATTTTACCCTCTACCAAAACGCTCAACGCGCCTAAAGAAGTTTTCACTTAAGAAAAAGAGCATCTGTTGAGTTTTTTTACCGGATTTTCTTAACAGAACTGCCTTCGAGTCCGTGGAATCTTTATGTTCGTTTGAAGATCCAAAAATAACTTGGAATTTATAATAATACGATTATATTTTTAAACGCATCAAATGATTAATTAATGCAATACTAAATTAATAGGCCATCTTATACACAATGTCTTAAAGTAATAATTTAAGAAAACTGTAAAACTGTGTTAAGTGGCGGAACTTAATGCCGTGTTTTGCCTCGGACACCAGAGCGAAGAAAATGGAAATATTAAATATCTCTACTCCTCGAGTGGGAATCGAACCCACAACCAGTCGCTTTACAGTCACACTTTGTGCCACTTCTCCACGAATGGCCCTGGACTCTAGTTAAATAAACTACTGCTCTCAATATGTTTTTACCAAAATTTGACAGTATAAGGAAAACCGAAGAATAAAGTGACCATTTCTATCTATTTCTACTCACCAAAACCAAGATGATATTAAAAAAAATTCGTCAACAAATAATAATTCTTAATATAATAACAAACTCAGGGCGCATCAAAGCGATAGTTAAACGATACATAAAACTAATTGAACTATTTGATTTACATCTTATCAGGATTTAGATCGTAAACGTTACGGCTGTTTAATTACTGGCGGCGGCCAATCTCGCTGGCAATAAAACAACAATAAAATATACTGTATTACGAAGACAGTTCTGAAGAAAATTTTGCTTTTGACAGTGACAGTTGGATGGTTGCGGGTTCGATTTCATTTTTGAAGTGAAAACTTGTTTAGGCGCGTTGAGCGTTTTGGTAGAGGGTAAAATCCTCGGTTCGCGTCACCGACATGCGACATGATAATAGTATTGAAATTGAAATTCGTGTAAATATAAATACTATGTATAATTAAGATAATTGTATATTAATTATTTTTTCAACCACTTTGTATTTATATTTTGTTCATGATTTGTTTAACCCATCATATGTAACTAATAAATAAAACATAAAAAAATTTCATATAATTTTTGCATATAGTTTTAATTACACTCAACTTAATAGTTCCGTTTTCACTTCTATCGGCAGTCCCACGACTGCTACTATTTTTTTTTTGGAATGGACAGAGCATACGAGGATTTTGGTCTTTTGATGTTAGGTGAACACAGCCGTCCACGAATGAGACCACTAACGAGAAGCCACGAATGATCACTAGTAAATTTTTTACATTATAGCTTTCACGCTGTGTCCCGCACACAGCAGGGTAAGCAGAGGGGACGTAGTGTTAAGACACTCCGCTCCCCACGTTTCACAGAATCCTGGAGGCTCTGCATATTAAGTGGAACTTATCGCCACGCTTTGCCTCGACACCAGAGCGATGAAAACGGAAATCTCTATATCTCTATATATAATATAAAAGAGTAGAAAAGTCAATTCTGTACATGAAAAATTTCAGAAAAATTTTAATTGGGTGCGTTAATATATCGATAACAGAGGCCAAAAATCCACTCAGTAGAATTTTTGTCTGTCTGTCTGTCTGTCTGTCTGTCTGTTAATTTGTTCGTCAATCACGCAAAAACTACTGGATAGAAATGGATGAATTTTGGAATGGTGGTAGCTTATAGTCCAAAGGTACATATAGGATAGTTTTTATCCCGATTTTCCATGTAGTTTTTTTGGAAAAAATAAAAAACCGATATAAGTAAATTATTTGTATACTAATATCTACCGGGTAGAAATTAATGAATTTTTGTATGGAGTTAGCTTAGAGGTTAGAGCAACATATGGGATAGTTTTCATCCCGGTGTTCAATACAACTCTCACAGAAAAATAAAATTAAAAAAAATCATTTAAATTATGTTGATAGTTCACGAGTGAAGCTAAATTTGTTTTAAAATCACTAACTAAAATAATTATAAAATAAAATGAGCGTAACATATATTAAAGATACACTTGACCGGTCTATAAAGTTTTATATATTATCTGTATGACAGCAATGTCACTACGTTTTCTGGAACGGGTAGCGCCATTTGTTATTATATAGTTGACATTGTATTAGATATATCCGTACTCATTAATATTATTATTATAAAAATGAAAAAATCTGTATCTCTTCTATCTGTTATGTTTTAACGGGTAATCTACTGGCCCGATTTAGATGGAATTCGTAAAGATTGCTGAAGACGCAGGGTCAAATATAGGCTACTTTTTAAAAAATCAGACCCTAGGACATTAAAACAGTAAATGAAATACAATAAGTAACACAATTGTAAATTAAAATAAAAAGCGTAAAATTTATTTAAGATATTATGACCAGTTTATAATACTAAATATCATATAGATATGTGATAGCAGATTTCGTACGTTTTCTTACTATAACAGTTATCGCTATATGTTATCAAATAGTATAGACATTGTACTAGATGTATCTATGATTTTCTCAAGAACATACTTTGTGACACAAGGTCAAATATAGACTATCCCATTTTATAAAAAAAAACAATCCCAAAGGGGCAATAGAGGATAAAAGTGGTAGTTCACGTGGCGAAGCCGCGAGCGGGTCGCTAGTAATAAATATTTCCACTCCTCGAGTGGGAATCGAAACCACAACCAGTCGCTTTACAGTCACACTTTGTGCCTTCCCCCACGACTGGCCTCACTAGTAAAATAATAACTTTAATTTATTATTATAGTGTCACAAAACAAATAAAATATATTATTTTCCTTGTAATTAATATGGTATATCCGCATCACTGCATTCCAACAGTTATCATTTCCTTTTGTACAATTACTTCCAGTTAGAAACTTCAAAGGCTTACGTTAAGAAGACGGAAGAGCTTTTCCGTTTCGCCGAACATGAAAAGATATTAAAAAGAAAATCGTTAAATAATTGAAATTAATTAAATAATAATTTTTATATCTATTTAATTATGATCAACGAACAGACAACATTTTTGATTTGATTTGTATTTAAGTTGAGGCTTTCTTGACGTAGTGGCGTGATGGTTTTCTCGTATTCCTTCGACTGGGAATTGGAGTTACTCAATTTATAATATTTTGATTATGGTTATTTTAAAACTTTTTTTTTTTAGTATAAAGACAAAGCGCGGCGTTGAGTTCCGCCACTCAACACGCAATTTCTTGATTTTGGGCGAAAAGTGGGATTCGGAGTGTCTTAACACTAGATCCTCTCTGACTACCACACTATGAGGTTAAAATACATGTAGATTGCAAAGTGTTAATTAAAATTCATCGTAGCCTGATATAGAACGTAAGGCTTGGCGGTCAGAGTTCTTGGACGGTGTTCCCGTTTGTGAAGAAACCCGTGTTCGAGTTCCGCTCCTTTAGAATTTTTATACTCGAAATAGAAACAATTAAAGATACACAGACTTTAACATAACCTATATTTCTAAAAAAAAATAGCCTCTAACCAGTTTAAATAGGAGATGAAAGTTTATATGAAAAAATCTACACCGATTGAACGATTGCGTTGAATTTTCTCAGTTGATGACGCATGACCAAACATAGGCTACCTATGATTTCAAAAACCAATCCCTAAGGGGTTGAAATGGAGAATGAAAATTTATATGAAAAATATATAGGTACCGCTTAACTTAAGCCTAAAAACCGAACCTTAAAAAAATATAGAATAGAATACAATAGAAACATTTCATTGCACACAAAGCTAATACAAAAAACAAAGTAGTATAAGTACAATAATTTATAACAAAGTACAGTCTACAGTCAGTCTTATGGCTGGTAGCAATCTCTGTCAGACAACCTCTGTAGAAAGAAAATTAAATCTTAACAGATACGGGTTAGTGCAAATAAAAAAAAATGAATATTTAAAAAGAAAGAAATTATTTTGAAAGAAAGAGAAAATAATTGACCGAGTGGTCAGTCGTGGCCCAGTGGCACGAGCGTGTGACTGTAAACGACTGGTTGTGGGTTCGATACCCACTCGAGGAGTGGAAATATTTAATATTTCCATTTTATTCACTCTGGTGCCGAGTGGGGAACGGAGTGTCTTAACAATAGGTTCCCTCTGCCTACCCTGCTGTATGCGGGATACAGCGTGAAGCTAAAAAAAAAATATCTAGTAACTGTAGACATGTAGCGTCGAAGCTTCGAACAGCTGGCTAGTATTCTATACCTATAGTTATCTAGAAAAGAATGCATTAGAAATGCATTACGCTGATAAAACAAATGTTACACACACTGAAATGTGTTTGACATACACTTTGCTATAAAGTGCCTTAGCAACGCACGACATACGAGTACATATAAGTTGCTAGGGAAAAGCATATTTTACGCATCAATATGGCCACTATATGGAAGATTTTGTGCTGTAGTGAGACAGGATCCGACTATGAACGTGGTGACTATGTGTTCGATTTCCACTTAGAGAAATAATTATTAATTAATTTTATTATTTATTTATGGTACCTGAAAAATAGCACGGCGTTGATTTCCGCCACTTAACACACAATATCTCGGTTTTGGGTGGTGGGGGAGAATGGAATGGCCTGACATTAGGTTGTTCCTGCTTACCCTGTTATGTGAGAAAAAGCGAGAAGCTACAGAAAAAATGGGGCCTTTGTGCTCTTTTGAGTTCTTATACTTATAGTTAGTAACTAGAGTTTTTTTTTACCTGCGACGGAACGGCGACAGTATATGTGTTTGGGGTGAGAGGTTGTTTGTTTGTTTGTTTGTTTGTGTTTGTTTGTGTGTTTGTGCAAATTACTATGTCAATTATTTCCAAAACTATAAGTCCGATTTTGATACGGTTTTCTATGATAGGTTTAGGTTCAATTGGCATATGTTCTTAGATATGTCTTATTGACGTAACTCACCAGGGGGCGCTGCAGTAAGCATTTTACGTGAAAACGAATGTTTTCAATTATCTCAAAAAATAATTGTCTGATTATGATACGGTTTTCAGTGATAGATTCAAGTTTAATTGGTGGATGTTCTTGGATATGTTTTATCGTGTCAAACCACCAGGTGGCGCTGCAGTAAGCATTTGTTTGTACTTTTTTTGTATTTATTTGTCTAAAACCGAAACTACTGATCCGATTGAAAAGAGTTTTCAGAAAAAGATTCAGCTTTGCTTGGTGCATATTTTAAGATTTTTATTTTTTTGTTACGAGGAAAACTCACCAGGGGGCGCTGCAGTAAACATTTGTTTATGCAAATCAAAAACTACTAGACCAATTTAGATGAAACTTTCAAAGATAGGTTCAGGCTTAATTGGTACGTCTTTCCATATATGTGTTATGGTGACCACTCATCAGGGGGCGCTGTAATAAGCATTTGTTTGAGTTTTTTTGTGTAAAACCAAAATTTTTCTTGTATTTATCTGTCTAAAACCGAAATTACTAATCCGATTGGATAGAGTTTTCAGAACTAGATTCAACTTTACTTGATGCATATTTTAAGATTTTTGTTTTTTTGTTACGGTGAAAATTCACCAGGGGGCGCTGCAGTAAACATTTGTTTATGCAGAGTAAAAACTATTAGTCCGATTTAGATGAAACTTGCAATGATAGGTTCAGGTTTAATTGGTGCATCTTTTCATGTATGTGTTACGGTAGCCACTTACCAGGGGGCGCTGCAGTGATTACATTTGTTTGTGCAAAACTAAAACTACGAATCCGATTTGAATGCAGTTTTCAATGATAGATTCAAGTTTACTTAGTGCATATTTTCATATATGTGTCATGTATGTTTACTTAGTGCATATTTTCATGTATGTGTCAACTCTCTAGGGGGCGCTGCAGTAAGTAGCTGCTTCCATTTTTTGTGTAAAACCAAAACGACTAGTACGATTGGAGAGAGTTTTCAGTATTAGATTCCGCTTTGCTTAGAGCATGTTTTTAAATTTATATTACGGTGACAAGTCACCAGGGGGCGCTGCAGTAAAATATTGGTTGTGCAAAGCTAAAATGACGAATTCGATTTGGGTGCAGTTTCAGTGATAAGCTCAAGTTTAATTAGTGCATGTTCTTGGATATGTTTTATCGTGCTAACTCACCAGGGGGCGCTGCAGTAAACATTTGTTTGTAATATTTAAAACAAAAACCACAACCACTTGTCCGATTAGGCAGAGTTTTTAGTATTACATTTACCTTTACTTGGTGTAAGTTTTTAGGTTCTTTTTTACGTTAAGAACTCACCAGGGGGCGCTGCATTAAACATTTAATTATGCAAAGTTAAAACTATAAGTCCGATTTGTATGCAGTTATCAAAAATAGGATCAGGCTTAATTAGCGCGTGTTCTCTTATGTGTGTCGTGGTGTGACACCTCACCAGGGGGCGCTGCAGTAAGCATTTGCTTGTATTTTTTGTGTGAAACCTATTTAGATGCGGTTTTCTGTGATAGGTTCTGGTTTAATTGTTGCGTGTTTTTATATGTCATATCACGAACTACCACGGGGCGCTCCAGTACAAATTAGTTTGTTCAAAATCAAAACTACTAGTGGGTTTTGTGATTTTCACTGATTTGGTTAGACTTAAATTTCCTGAAAATGTTGCGGTGACAATCTGCCAGGCGCTGCAATAAGTATTTGATAACCAGAAAGCATTGGGTTTATAATTTCTTTTGGATTTGCATGAAGATTAATATAAAGTATTTCGAAATTATGTAATATATAATGTATATCTATTCACCTTAAAAAGTTTAAAATAAAAAACAAAATTAAAAATTTTGAAAAAACCCACGACGGTTTGATTGTAATTGAAAAAGGATAAAATAACTAGAAATCCCCTGCCTAAAAGAATATATGTAACGAGATGATGGGGACATCTTCGTCGGGGGCTGCCAGTTGCAACCTCTATTTTAAATATAGTAGCTAACAGTATAGATTTCGTTCTTAAAGTTTTTAAAAGGAATACCAGTTATCAAAACTGTAAATTCATATTAATATTTTAATTTTTTCCCAAACCTGTTTTAACAGCATGAAAACCTAGGAGAAGTTAGCAAACTTAATGTAATGGCAGCTCCGACGAAGTTGTCCCCATCATCTCGTTACATATATTCTTTTAGGCGGGGGATTTCCAGTTATTTTATCCTTTTTCAATTACAATCAAACCGTCGTGGGTTTTTTCAAAATTTTTAATTTTTTTTTTTATAGATATAATATACAACCCTAATTAAAAACGTCACACAAATCTTTACATGCTGATTTTATTAATTCAATTTAAAATTTTAATAGTTAACATTAATTCCAATACCTTCAATTTTTTTGAAGTGAAAACTTCTTTAGGCGCGTTGAGCGTTTTGGTAGAGGGTAAAATCCTCGGTTCAAAGTATAAACCTATTGTATCTTTTTTAGAATACATTACTACATTACAGATAATCTAAGTATTTCCGAAATTAATGATGTCAATGATGTAAATAATGAAAATAATGTTCAAACTAGAATTCATTGAAATTCGTGTAAATATAAATACTATGTATAATTAAGATAATTGTATATTAATTAGTTTTTCAACCACTTTTTCATATCCATACTTATATTATAAATGCGAAAGTCTGTGTGTTTGTCTGTCACGCTTTCACGGCTAATCCACTGGTCCGATTTGGATGAAATTTAGAATGAAAGTAGAAAAAGTTACTGGTTCTAATATAGGCTACTTATTTTTTCAAAGATCAACCTCTAAAGGGTTGAAATAGGGGATGAAAGTTTATATGAAAAATCTAAACCGCTTGACCAATTGTAATGAATTTTGGCATAAATATAGTTGATAATCTAAGCTTAAACATAGACTACTTTATTTTTCAAAAATCCACCCCCGAGGGTTGCAATATAAGGAAACAGCTACGTAGATCACGCTGCTTCGCCGCGAGCGGGCTGCTAGTTACTTGTATTTATATTTTGTTCATGTTTTGTTTAACCCATCATATGTAACTAATAAATAAAACATAAAAAAAATCATATAATTTTTGCATATAGTTTTAATTACACTCAACTTAATAGTTCCGTTTTTTTTCTAACATATCGAACTTGAACTAACACTTAAAAGTCCACAATGAATACGATAAGCTTCACGTTTTTGACCGTATAATAAGATAAGTCAGAGAGATTTTGATTTCAAAGCATTTCATTCTTCACTTTCTCACTTACTCACAAAGACTGCGTGCGGCGTTGAGTTCCTTGACATCCGGAACTCAACGCCGCGATTTGTCTATGTACCCAAACAGTAAGCCATTTTACATAACATCAACTGAGAAGAATACTTGAAACAAACAAAAACATCTCTTCACCAGTTACTTTGGTCACGTAATAGTTTCACCATATCAAATCTATCTTACTGGAGTAATGTAGCTTTCAATTCAAGTCACGAAGGGATTAACCGTAATAGTAATGTATATAACAGTCAGTAACTATTAATGCATACTAATGTAGGACATTATGGAGGAGTTAACTGGATATTGTTGATTTAAATCTAATTAAGAATAACCCATATGGTATATACTATAAATACGAAAGTCAGTCTGTCTGTCTGTTACGCTTTCACAGCTAATCTACAAGTCTGACTTAAATAATATTAAAATTGAAAATAGTTAATGATTCAGGGTCAAAACATAGGGTGCTTTTTTACAAAACCCTTAAAAATAAATAAATATTATATATTTTCTTTCATTTCTTTTCTTTCCCACGACTTTGTCTTAGAGGGATTTAACAAAATTCTATTCTAAAATAAAAGTAGCTTAAATTACTACGTATTGAATTAGATACCTGCCAATGAAGGTCTCATCAAAATCGTTCCAGCTGTGCCCGAGCTAGTCGGAAGAATCAGATAGCCACAACTTACAAATTCCTTTTTCGGTATATGTACCATGTAGATATGTATCTGATAAATAGAGGTTATTTTAATATAGCAAAAAGATATTCCATTTTTTTTTTATTTATATAGTTAAGATTTTTCATATAAATTTGAAAAAAACGTAGCCCTGGAACATAAACTGCATACTTATAATTGTAACATCGGCTCAAACCATTTTTACCCGCGACGGAACGGCGACTGTATATGTGTTTGGGGTGAGAGGTTGTTTGTTTGTTTGTTTGTTTGTTTGTTTGTTTGTTTGTTTGTTTGTTTGTGTGTTTGTGCAAATTACTATTTCAATTATTTCCAAAACTATAAGTCCGATTTTGATACGGTTTTCTATGATAGGTTAAGGTTCAATTGGCGTATGTTCTTATGTATGTCTTATTGCCTTAACTCACCAGGGGGCGCTGCAGTAAGCATTTTACGTGAAAACGAATGTTTTCAATTATCTCAAAAAATAATAGTCTGATTTCAATAGATTTTCAGTGGTAGATTCAGGTTTAATTGGTGGATGTTCTTGGATATGTTTTATCGTGCCAAACCACCAGGGGGCGCTGCAGTAAGCATTTGTTTGTACTTTTTTTGTATTTATTTGTCTAAAACCGAAACTACTGCTCCGATTAAAAAAAGTTTTCATAAAAAGATTTATCTTTGCTTGGTGCATATTTTAAGATTTTTCTTTTTTTGTTACGGGGAAAACTCACCAGGGGGCGCTGCACTAAACATTTGTTTATGCAGAGCATAAACTACTAGTCCAATTTAGATGAAACTTTCAAGGATGGGTTCAGGCTTAATTGGTGCGTCTTTCCATATATGTGTTATGGTGACCACTCATCAGGGGGTGCTGTAATAAGCATTTGTTTGAGTTTTTTTGTGTAAAACCAAAATTTTTCTTATATTTATTTGTCTAAAACCGAAATTACTTATCTGATTGGCTAGAGTTTTCAGAACTAGATTAAGCTTTACTTCGTACATATTTTAAAATTTTTGTTTTTACGTTACGGTGAAAATTCACCAGGGGGCGCTGCAGTAAACATTTGTTTATGTAGAGTAAAAACTACTAGTCCGATTTAGATGAAACTTTCAACGATAGGTTCAGGTTTAATTGGTGCATCTTTTCATATATGTGTTACGGTGATGACTCACCAGGGGGCGCTGCAGTAAGTACATTTGTTTGTGCAAAACTAAAACTACGAGTCCGATTTGAATGCAGTTTTCAATGATAGATTCAAGTTTACTTAGTGCATATTTTCATATATGTGTCATGTATGTTTACTTAGTGCATATTTTCAAGTATGTGTCAACTCTCTAGGGGGCGCTGCAGTAAGTAGCTGCTTCCATTTTTTGTGTATAACAAAAACGACTAGTACGATTGGAAAGAGTTTTCAGTATTAGATTCCGCTTTGTTTAGTACATGTTTTTAAATTTATATTACGGTGACAAGTCACCAGGGGGCGCTGCAGTAAAATATTGTTTGTGCAAAGCTAAAATGACGAATTCGATTTGGATGCAGTTTCAGTGATAAGCTCAAGTTTAATTAGTGCATGTTCTTGGATATGCTTTATCGTGTTAACTCACCAGGGGGCGCTGCAGTAAACATTTGTTTGTAATATTTAATGTAAAACCACAACTACTAGTCCGATTGGACAGAGTTTTCAGTATTAGATTTACCTTTACTTGGTGTATGTTTTTAGTTTTTTTTACGTTAAGTACTCACCAGGGGGCGCTTCATTAAACATTTGATGGTGCAAAGTTAAAACTACGAGTCTGAATTTGATGCAGTTTTCAACGATAGGATCAGGCTCAATTAGCGCGTGTTCTCGTATATGTGTCGTGGTGACACCTCACCAGGGGGCGCTGTAGTAAGCATTTGCTTGTATTTTTGTGTGAAACCTATTTAGATGCGGTTTTCTGTGATAGGTTCAGGTTTAATTGTTGCTTGTTTTTATATGCCATATCACAAACTACCACGGGGCGCTCCAGTATAAATTAATTTGTTCCAAATCAAAACTACTAGTGGGTTTTGTGATTTTCACTGATTTGGTTAAACTTAAGTTTTCTAAAAATGTTGCGGTGACAATCTGCCAGGCGCTGCAATAGGCATTTGATAACCAAAAAGCATTGGGCTTATATTTTTTTTTGGATTTGCATGAAGATTAATATAAAGTATTTCGAAATTATGTAATAATATATAATGTATATCTATTCACTTTAAAAAGTTTAAAATAAAAAACAAAATTAAAAATTTTGAAAAAACCCACGACGGTTTAATTGTAATTGAAAAAGGATAAAATAATTAGAAATCCCCCGCCTAAAAGAATATATGTAACGAGATGATGGGGACAACTTCGTCGGGGGCTGCCAGTTGCAACCTATATTTTAAATATAGTAGCTAACAGTATAGATTTCGTTCTTAAAGTTTTTAAAAGGAATACCAGTTATCAAAACTGTAAATTCATATTAATATTTTAATTTTTTCCTAAACCTGTTTTAACAGCATGAAAACCTAGGAGAAGTTAGCAAACTTAAAGTAATGGCAGCTCCGACGAAGTCGTCCCCATCATCTCGTTACATATATTCTTTTAGGCGGGGGATTTCTAGTTATTTTATCCTTTTTCAATTACAATTAAACCGTCGTGGGTTTTTTCAAAATTTTTAATTTTGTTTTTTTATTTATAGATGTTCTATATGAAAGTGTAAACCTATCTATAATATGATAATAATAAATTAAAAAAATATATATTCCGGTAGACCAGTAGTAATCTCCCGTGAAAGCGTAACAGACCGACAGACAGATAATACGATGGATGTACACATTGCCAAAGTACGTATTTTACAGATCAACAGGTGTACCAGTGCGTATACAAAGTTACATATAAACAAACTCAAGTCAAAAAATCTTCTATCTGTTATTAGGATGAAAACAACTCTAATTATACTACAAAAAATCAGCATCAGGTTAGAGAGAGAATCTAGTGTCAGAACACTCCGTTTCCCACCTTACGCCCAAAATCGAGGTGAACGGCTAAACTTAATATCGCGTTTTATCTTAAGTATTAGAGCAAAGAAATAAAAATTCATACTAATATTATAAATGTGAAAATATGTCTGTCTGTTTCTGTTAACCTACCAGCCTAATTTGGATGGAATTCAAAATAAAAATAGTTGAAAACCCGTTGTCAAATATAGGCAATAAAAGATTTGTGTGGAAAGTTGTTTAGCAAGCAGTTGCAGCAAGCTTGGCAAGTTGGAATCGAACCCACAACTAATTACGAAGTACACTTACAGTCAGATGCTGTTCCACTGCGCTATGGTGGCCTTAATAACGAGATATATTATATTTTTTTTATTATTATAACTTAATTTATGTAGGGCAAAGTGTAAAATTTTGAATAACCCAATTAATCATGATCCTAAATAAAGATAGAAGCAGTTCAAATAATTATCTTTTCCTTATCTGGGTCATAATTGACGTGACCATTTTTTTGTTCAAAACGGGACATCGGTAATTTTTTCGTGGGCTTTTGTTTTCTTTGCAACAATCAATTTTTTTTTTAGCTGCACGCTGTATCCCGCACACAGCAGGGTAGGCAGAGGGAACCTAGTGTTAAGACACTCCGTTCCCCACTTTCCGCCGAATTCGGAGGCTTGCGTGTTAAGTGGCGGAACTTAACGCCGCGCTTTACCTCGACACCAGAGCGAAAAAAAGGAAATATAATTTCCACTCCTCGAGTGGGAATCGAACACACAACCAGTCGTTTACAGTCACACGCTTGTGCCACTGGGCCACGACTCGCCTCAATTTTTTTGTAACTATTGAAATATTAGGTATTCCTTTTTTTGCAACAATGACTGACAACAATCATAAAACAACTAACCAGTTACCAGTTGTTAATTTTTACCAGTTGTTAATTTTTATTTGTTAGTTGTTTTATGATGCATTACATTAGTAATGCATATTTTTACTCTTTTCACTTCCTTACCCGGGCTTTCGGGACACCGGAACATATCGTTAAAAAACAGGACAGTCCCGTTTAAAACAAGACGCATGGTCACGTTAGTCATTATATATGTGAAAATTGGCAAAACCTTTCAATTCGTGAGAATTGTGAATTTCAAACAGGTTTAGTAAATAATCGTTTTAAATAAAACAATTGTGTATAATTTTAATTAATTATTGCGAAAACGAGAAGGGGTGGCCGTAAAACTAACATGGAAGGGTAGACTTAAGGCTTTTATCAGTAGGACGGCGACTGACTGTAAACGCTCGATTCTTATTTTCCCGCACGAATAAAATAAAATATAGCGTTTATTTACACGATTTAATACCTAATATCTCGAATTCGCTGGAAACCAAAGAACGGAGAATTTTGACACTCCATGGTTTCTACCTATCCTGATATTTAGAAAAAAGTGTGAAGCTGTTTCGTATATGTAATGTACTAGCGTATTTATTTATGCTGAAAATTTCAGGCCAACCTCTTATAACCTCTTATATGTATGTATGTTATACAAACTTATATTATAAATGCGAAAGTCTGAAATTCTGTGTATGTATGAAAGTCTGTGTATTTGTCTGTCCGACCCGATTTCGATGAAATTTAGAAAGAAAGTAGTAACGTTGACTGGGTTTAACATAGACTGTGATGGATGGATGGGATGAAAGTTTATATGAAAAATCTACACCGCTTGACCGATTGTAATGAATTTTGGCATAGATATAGTTAATAATTCAAGGTTAAACATAGGCTACTTTATTCTTCAAAAATCCACCACAGAGGGTTGCAATATACCGAAACAGCAACCAGTAGTAGAACACGCGGCGAAGACGCGAGCGGGCCGCTAGTAATTATATACATAGAAATAAAGGCAGTGTATCTACACTTTATTAGGAGTGCTTACATCACCTTTTTTTTTTTTTTTTCAAAAATAAAGCACGCATTGAAATTACCGGAACTTGTTGACCGATTTCAATTATTTTTTCAAGAAGATAGTTAATAACATAAGGTGAACCATTGGCTACCTATTTTTCCATAACCAACCCCTAAAGTGCTGAAACAGGGGATGAAAAATTGTCCAAAAAATATAAACCGCTCAATTTTAACGAGAAATCGAGCCATCGATGCAGGCGAAGCCGCGAGCTAATCGCTAGTATGTACATATGTTTATAGATTAAATCGTAACACGTAGGTAGTAGCTACCTACCACAAAAGTACTAAGGGCTGGGAGGTCGTAAACTTTGAAAGCATTCCCATACTATAAAACACGTCCAGTTGATTTCACAGAGCGCTTTGTTTCGAAATCCATTGATCCCATCGGTATTGTGTGCAATCTTACTTATCTGATTGGACTTATGTAAAAATAGAAGGAAATTTTATGTATTGTTAAACGGGATATGAAAGTGATAAATTGGAGTTCGATTAGGGATAAGAATCATCTTTTTAAGTTTTAAGAATAAGTTAGGGGTATTTTTTTTAAATTTAAAACGCGACTTTACCTTATTATTGCAATTCTATCTAAGACCCGGAACATTCTTTATATACATCGTCCAAGGCAAGACATAATACCTTACCATAATACCTTACCCATATATCCGACCTTTGTTAAAATTTTTATAACACGCATAATTTTGATAACTAATATATAAAGGATAGGATATTTTCTAAAGTAGGTACTATAAAAATTTTGAACAAAATTCATACCTTCATGGGTAGGAAATTAAGAAGGGATTGTGTATTTTACTGATATTTATAGTTATTCAACTTTTTATACTTTTTCAAATAAACTTTCTCAATCTCCTAAATTTATGAATAACATTTAAAAAAACTAAAAGCTATTAAATTTTCACTCACAAACAACAATTAACAATTAATTAAACTTAAACCACACAAACCGAGTAACATATTGTCGAGTTTTAAATGTAAAACGTGTGGTATTCAACTAGAAAGGGAATGTGTATTTTTACCCGCGACGGAACGGCGACTGTATATGTGTTTGGGGTGAGAGGTTGTTTGTTTGTTTGTTTGTTTGTTTGTTTGTTTGTTTGTGTGTTTGTGCAAATTACTATGTCAATTATTTCCAAAACTATAAGTTCGATTTTGATACGGTTTTCTATGATAGGTTAAGGTTCAATTGGCGTATGTTCTTAGATGTGTCTTATTGCCTTAACTCACCAGGGGGCGCTGCAGTAAGCATTTTACGTGAAAACGAATGTTTTTAATTATCTCAAAAAATAATAGTCTGATTTCAATAGATTTTCAGTGATAGATTCAAGTTTAATTGGTGGATGTTCTTGGATATGTTTTATCGTGTCAAACCACCAGGGGGCGCTGCAGTAAGCATTTGTTTGTACTTTTTTTGTATTTATTTGTCTAAAACCGAAACTACTGCTCCGATTGAAAAGAGTTTTCATAAAAAGATTCATCTTTGCTTGATGCATATTTTAAGATTTTTCTTTTTTTGTTACGGGGAAAACTCACCAGGGGGCGCAGCAGTAAACATTTGTTTATGCAAATCAAAAACTACTGGTCCGATTTACATGTAACTTTCAAGGATAGGTTCAGGCTTAATTGGTGCATCTTTTTATATATGTGCTACAGTGACCACTCATCAGGGGGCGCTGCAGTAAGCATTTGTTTGTACTTTTTTGTGTAAAACCAAAATTTTTCTTGTATTTATTTGTCTAAAACCGAAATTACTAATTCGATTAGATAGAGTTTTCAGAACTAGATTCAGCTTTGCTTTGTGCATATTTTAAGATTTTTGTTTTTTGGTTACGGTGAAAATTCACCAGGGGGCGCTGCAGTAAACATTTGTTTATGCAGAGCAAAAAACTACTAGTCCGATTTAGATGAAACTTCCAACGACAGGTTCAGGTTTAATTGGTGTTTCTTTTCATATATGCGTTACGGTGACTACTCACCAGGGGGCGCTGCAGTAAGTACACTTGTTTGTGTGAAACTAAAACTACGAGTCCGATTTGAATGCAGTTTTCAATGATAAATTCAAGTTTACTTAGTGCATATTTTCATATATGTGTCATGTATGTTTACTTAGTGCATATTTTCATGTATGTGTTAACTCTCTAGGGGGCGCTGCATTAAGTAGCTGCTTCTATTTTTTTGTGTAAAACCAAAACGACTAGTACGATTGAAAAGAGTTTTCAGTATTAGATTCCGCTTTGCTTATAGCATGTTTTTAAATTTATATTACAGTGACAAGTCACCAGGGGGCGCTGCAGTAAAATATTGTTTGTGCAAAGATAAATGACGAATTTGATTTGGATGCAGTGTCAATGATAAGTTCAAGTTTAATTACTGCATGTTCTTGGATATGTTTTATCGTGTTAACTCACCAGGGGGCGCTGCAGTAAACATTTGTTTGTAATATTTAATGCAAAGCTACAACTACTAGTCCGATTGCGCAGAGTTTTTAGTATTAGAGTTACCTTTACTTGGTGTAAGTTTTTAGGTATTTTTTTTACGTTATGAACACGCCAGGGGGTGCTGCATTAAACATTTAATAATGCAAAGCTAAAACTACAAGTCCAATTTGGATGCAGTTATCAAAGATAGGATCAGGCTTAATTAGTGCGTGTTCTCGTATATGTGTCATGGGGACACCTCACCAGGGGGCGCTGCAGTAAGCATTTGCTTTTATTTTTTGTGTGAAACCTATTTAGATGCAGTTTTCTGTGATAGGTTCTGGTTTAATTGCTGCGTGTTTTTATATGCCATGTCACGAACTACCACGGGGCGCTCCAGTATAAATTAGTTTGTTCAAAATCAAAACTACTAGTGGGTTTTGTGATTTTCACTGATTTGGTTAGACTTAAGTTTCGTGGAAATGTTACAGTGATAATCTGCCAGGCGCTGCAATAAGCATTTGATAACCAGAAAGCATTGGGTTTATAATTTCTTTTGGATTTGCATGAAGATTAATATAAAGTATTTCGATATTATGTAATAATATATAATGTGTATCTATTCACTTTAAAAAGTTTAAAATAAAAAGCAAAATTAAAAATTTTGAAAAAACCCACGACGGTTTAATTGTAATTGAAAAAGGATAAAATAACTGTAAATCCCCCGCCTAAATGAATATATGTAACGAGATGATGGGGACGACTTCGTCGGGGGCTGCCAGTTGCAATCCCTATTTTAAATATAGTAGCTAACAGTATAGATTTCGTTTTAAAGTTTTTAAAATACCAGTTATCAAAACTGTAAATTCATATTAATATTTTAATTTTTGGGAACCTGTTTTAACAGCAAGAAAACCTATGAGAAGATTTGTGAAAACTTAAAGTAATGACAGCCCCCGACGGAGTCGTCCCCATCATCTCGTTACATATATTCATTTAGGCGGGGGATTTACAGTTATTTTATCCTTTTTCAATTACAATTAAACCGTCGTGGGTTTTTTCAAAATTTTTAATTTTGCTTTTTTACTGATTTTATAGTTATTTCCAAGAAGCGCGGGTTCGAATCCTGCTGCGTACAAATTTTAACATTTTCAAAATATCTTTCTCAGTTACCTAAATGTATGAGTAATATTTAAAAAAAGTTAAAAGCTATTAAATTTTCACTCACAAACAACAATTAACAATTAATTAAACTTAAACCACACAAACCGAGTTACATATTGTCGAGTTTTGAATGTAAAACGTGTGGTATTCGACTGGAAACAGCTAAAGTTAGACTTTTCATTGTTAGGCCAAAGTTTGTTTCATTATCCTGGAATCAATTAAAACAATTGTCGAACTTTACTCCCATAATATAACTACAAAGACCGGAATATATTAACATGGCATGTTTAGAGCGAGTTTAGTATTACTTAGTATTATTGTTACTCTGCCTGAATATTATCACTATTTGTATTGGGGAAATTTTAATATTTCATCTGAAGGCATAACATAACAGAACATAACATAAAAACTGTTTATTTCACATTAATAATTTTACCGTAATTTTACCAGTTTTATGATGGAACTAGCGGCCCGCTCGCGGCTTCGCCGCGTGAACTACGTAACTTTTTCCTGATATTGCAACCCTTGGGAGTGGATATTTGAAAAATAAAGTAGTCTGTATTTAAGCTTAGGTTATCAACTATATTTATGCCAAATTTTGTTACAATCGGTCAAACGGCTTAGATTTTTCATATAAACTTTCATCCCCTATTTCAGCCCTTTAAAGGTTGATTTTGAAAATATAAGTAGCCTATATTAGAACCAGTAACTTTTTCTACTTTCATTCAAAATTTCATCCAAATTGGATTGATAGATTAGCCGTGAAAGCATGACAGACAAACACACAGACTTTCACATTTATAATATAAGTATGGATATGTTTTTCTTTTTTTTTTAGCTTCACGCTGTATCCCGCACACAGCAGGGTAGGCAGAGGGAACCTAGTATTAAGACACTCCGTTCCCCACTCTCCGCCGAATTCAGTGGCTTGCGTGTTAAGTGGCGGAACTAACGCCGCGTTTTACCTCGACACCAGAGCGAAGAAAGTGGAAATATCATTTCCACTCCTCGAGTGGGAATCGAACCCACAACCAGTCGTTTACAGTACACGCTTGTGCCACTGGGCCACGTCTGGCCACATATTTATATCCTTCTGGTGTAATAAAACATTTAAATAAAAAAATAATAATTTTACATAGTATGAAGATCTTAGATAAATCATGTATGAAAAGGCAGCCTTATCATTTACAGCGATCTCTTCCAGGCAACCTGCTTATTGGAATCAAAGCACAAGAGCGGGCAAAATACGTTCTGAGCAAAACATAGAATACTAGTATTATTTTAAACCTACACGTATACACTACTAGCGGCCCGCTCGCGACTTCGTCGCGTGGACTGCCTAATTGTTTTGTTTTGTTTGCAGCCCTGGGGTGTGGATTTTTGAAAAATAAAGTAACCTTTGGATTTTTCATATAAACTATCATCCCCAATTTCAACCCTTTAGAGGTTGATTTTTGAAATAATAAGTAGCTATGTTAGACCCAGGGCTATTTACTATTTTTATTATAAATTTCATCGAAATCGGACCGGTAGATTCGCCGTGAAAGCGTGACAGACGAACACACAGACATTCCCATTTATAATATAAGTATGGATATCATAGAATACATAAAATACACACATACATACATAAATATATGCACATATTTTCATGTTTTAGTAAATAGTAGTAGTAGTAAATTTAAAAGTACTTGTTGTAATTGTGGGGTAGAATTTCATATGACTATTAGATTTTGCGGTTTTGGTTAACCAAAGCATGAAGTTAAGTTCCGTCGCTCGACCAAAATACAATTTAGAATGTTCGTTATTTAGTACGGTATAATTACTTCATCTACAGGGTTAATTCCCTTTCGTTTTTATTTCTTATATTTTAGTTAGTTCATTTCGGTAGATATAATAACAGCTTTAGCACGGTCAGATAGAGAATAGTGTCAAGATACTCCGTCCTCCACTTTTCGCTCGAAATCGAGACATTACTTGTTGAGTAGCGGAACGCTATGTCTATGTCTTAGATGACACAGCGAAAAATTTAATGAACATTATTGCCCTAGTGGGAATCGAACCCACAACCATCGCTTTACGGTCAGACGCTGTTCCACTGCGGCCACCATGATGGCGGCTAAGATATAATAATGATAGGTTTAATTGCCACTTGATTATCGATTATCTTTCTGTCTAAAAATATAATGAAATATCTATCTTTTCAATATTTTTTTTATAAATCTTAGGTAACGCAACGAAAAAAATATATTTGGAGTATAATATGATCTTAGACTACTTTTACTTAAGAGTTAAAACTTTTTTTTTAAATTAAACGCATATAAAATAGCACAGCTAGTCCGAAATAAAAGAAGCCGTTCCAAGGCTAACAAAAAATATCATCTACTTTTAAACATTTTTTAAAGTGTTATTCCACACTTAGGAAAATTGGAAAAGACATTTAGAAAGACGTATAAAAATTTGAACGCAGCGGGATTCGAACCCGCGCCTCCTGAATACCGTCCAGGCGCTCTCACCTCTGAGCCATGCGTAACATCATCTAGTTTATTAAATAACACTCATACGTTATCAATCAATGATGCTTATCTTTACATTTTACCTGTATAGAGTTAAGTGTAATTAGTTTACCTAATTATTAACGTGACTTTCAGAAAGGGAAATTTTTGTCTCGTAATTTACATTTACAATACATTTTTCAGCTTTAGGCTTTTTTTCACAAAAGGATAGTCAAAGAGAGAGCCTAGTGTCAAGACACTATAAAATAAATAAATAAATAAATAAATAGCTTCACGCTATATCCCGCGCACAGCAGGGTAGGCAGAGGCATCCTAGTGTTAAGACAATGTGTAGCAGATATGAAAAACATTTGAATATTTGTCAAAAATAATTATTAATTATCATAAGAAAACGCAAATGATTCAAAATTTTCAAAATATCATAAAAGATCATATGTATGTTGGGGCCAGTCCTAGCGCAGTGGCACAAAGTGTGACTGTAAAGCGACTGGTTGTGGGTGCGATTCCCACTCGAGGAGTGATAATATTTAAAATTTCTATTATCTTCGCTCTGGTACCGAGGCAAAACGCAGCGTTAAGTTCCGCCGCCTAACACGCAATGCCTCCAAAATTCGGCGGAAAGTGGGGAATGGAGTGTCTTAACACTAGGTTCGTGTTAAGACGGGATACAGCGTGAAGCTAAAAAAAAACATAAGTATAGTTTATGCTTAGACCCAGTTCCAATGCACTACGATGGGCAAAAACCATTTTATTAATGCAAATACTCTGTATGCTCTCTCCTAACTTAAAATACTGTAAGAACAGCTAAAATTACATAAATTCTATTAAAATTCACAACACGAGCTGGGACCCGCCCAATTCTGCCCACGAAGCTTCAAATTACCAAACCATAAAGACTTCATAACTTTTGCATAATATTAGCAGGTTTATTTTATTTTAATTAGGTACGTACTTTGCACATATTATTATGAAAGTAACAAAGTCGAAAAGTTTTTGACGCTATTTTGTGGTCAGTTACTTAATGACTTACTACATGGTTCAGCATTCAAATCCAATTTGCGAAAATATTTGTATTTGATCATATTTAATTAAAGCTTTTTTCTACACAGGATGGAAGCCAGAGAAAGATATAAAAGCACAGGCGTAAGTATATGTTCCGTTGTCAATAATTTTAAAAATAAAGCGTTTGAAATGTCGAGCTTTTCAAAAAAATATATGCGAATATCAAAAATATACGGTTATCGATCGATTAATCTGGTTAATTTTTTTTTTTTTGCAGTTTCACGCCTTTTCCCGCATAGCGAAGTAATCAGGTAGGACCAAAGGGTCAAGACACAATATCCTCTAGTTTCTGCTCGAAATCGAGTCAACGCTGCACTTTATCTTTAGTAATAGAGCGAAGAAATTAAAATTTAAAGTGGGAATTGACTCTGCAACCATCGCTTTAAAATCACAACGAAACCCACTTTTGACTAGTAAGAGCTTCGCTTCGCTCAGCAAAAAAGGTTGCTAAAATTAATTATTTAAAGATATTAATTATATTCTGCATACATAACCTCTTGACCATTTTCATCCCTTATAGTGCAGTTCATTTTACGTGGGAAGTGCAATCACACGCCTACATTTTGCATACAAGCATTCAACCGCGTAGGATTTAAGCCCACGGTCGGACGGCCTACTGCCAATAGTCAGTATTTGTTCCTATAATAGAACGATATCAATCCATACTAATATTATAAATGCGAAAATATGTTTGTCTGTTGTTATGCTTTTAGGGCTAAACTAGCCGCCCGATATGGATGGAATTCGGAGTCAAAATAGTTGAAGACCCAGTGTCAAAGATGGGTTAAAGGTTGAAGGAGGAATAGGGGAGGCGAAATCGCAAAAGATTGCTAGGAAATTCATATACATATATATGAAAATTTTATAAAAAATCAGCTTTCAAATGATTCAGTGCTAAAGCAAAGACGTGAAAATTTAAATATAATTATTTCCCCAAGAGGGAAACGAACCCACAACCATCGCGTTTTCAGTCATGCACTGCGCCAACGGCCTAATATTATTTATAGATATAATAAACATCGTTATAAAAATAAATCGAATCCATCGTGGTGCAGTGGAAGTGCATCTGCCTATATACGAGTACATAAGGGTTATGAGTTCTATGCCCAATCGCGAAAATGATTATAATCATCAAATTATTTAAATTTCCCATGTCTTATATCAAAAATCCCGGGGAAGAGATCGTCATAAGTCATTTTGCCGTTTCGAAGAAAGTGAAAAACGGAGTATCGTAACACTACGTTCCCTTTATTTCTCCTGCCATACACTCGTATGCTTATTTAATTTCTAGCTTCACGCTGTATCCCGCACACAGCAGGGTAGGCAGAGGAAACCTAGTGTTAAGACACTCCGTTCCCCACTTTCCGCCGAATTCGAAGGCATTGCGTGTTAAATGGCGGAACTTAACGCCGCGCTTTGCCTCGACACCAGAGCGAAGATCTTCGCTTATTTAATTATAACTTCTATGTGTTAATATAATTGAATTCTAACCGAATATTGGATGTGCGTTCGGAATCTTAATTAGAATGAGCATACAGTGCTGGTTAACGTCAATGAGCGATCGTTTTAACATGAGAAAGAAGTTATTACTCACACCATATGTTTGCCAATCCTAAATACATCTTCACATATGCCCATAACCTATGGTATTTTATGGCAATGAGAGAGAAATCTATGGCTGTTTTTGGGTTATGTACAAATAATGTCATTAGTCTGCCAATCATGTCTGTCTGTGTGAAGTTTATCTTATAGCTCCTCAGAAATTATTTTGTTAAGACTAAATGTATTATTAAAAGTAATTTAAATTTTGAGCCTATTCAATAAAACAGTTCTTTTAGGCCAATTTTATAGAACAATAGGTAAGTTAATTTTGATAACGTTTTCGTTTATTAACCAATTGACTAACTAAATATATTTAAGCTGGTTAAACTGTTCCTGAGATTAGCATGCACAAACGCACAGTCAAACGCACATAACTTTTCTCTAATAAGATATGATTAATTTATAATATACTAGTGGCCCGCCTGCGGTTTCGCCTGCGTGAACAACACAACTATTTCACTAAAGGCACGCGCCGCCCGACATCATATTAGAAACCTCTAAAATTATCAGTATACATACAAACCTTTCTTTTGAATCATTCTATCTATTAAAAGAAACCGCATCAAAATCGGTTGCATAGTTTGAAGATCTGAGCATACATACATACAGACAGAAGTGGGACGCCTTTGCTTTATACTATGTAAAGATTAAATTCAGATATAAAACCATCAAAAGGGTTTATAGTATTTGAAATATCATAGATTTTCCGTTGAAATCACCCACATTTCATTCTACGAAAGGCCGTGGGCGCCTCCTATCTATCTCCCTGTACTTATCCATTGCTGGTAGTCATAACAAAAGAAAACATGGCCCATACATTACTATTCAAAGATGGCGGCAGACGCTTTAATGTATTTGTATTGCGAATTTTATGTACCTCATTGAAAGAACTTTCAAAAGTATTATTTATTTTTATACTGTTACTTTAGAAAGAAAAGAACTAAGTGGAGAACGGAGTATCTGGATAATAAAGTTTCTCTGGTTACCTCACTATGCGGGAAGTATTTTTTTTATAAGCTTCACGCTGTATCCCGCACAGCAGGGTAGGCAGAAGGAACCTAGTGTCAAGACACTCCGTTCGCCATTTTCCGCCGAATTCGGAGGCATTGCGCATTAAATGGCGGAACTTAACTAATTGTTAATTTAGATACATCCATAGGTATAAGTAAAGTCCAAAGTTTCTATCAAAACCACAATGACGATGACGATTATAATTAACATGTTTTTGATGTTAACCTATAAAATTTTTGTTTACATTTTGTTGTAAATTCCAAAAAATCTATAGATTACACAAAAAAAACTTACTTTTACAAACTATATTGCGAGATATAGGAGACCTATAAAAGGCTTTACTAGCGACCTCTCCCGACTTTGGCTGCATAATTATACAACTTTTTAAATAAATTTTCACCTCCTATATATTTCAAACCTTTAGGGTTAGCCATGAAAGCGTAACAGACAGATAAACTTTCGCATTTATAATATTAGTATGGATAGTCCCACAATAGATCCTTTTAGTTATTCAAGAAAGACAAAATTGACCCTTCCGTTATCCATTGTTAGCCGTTTTAACGTAAATATTACATGAAATATACGCACAGGTATAGGTAGGTAATAACAATTTCAGTTTTATTCCACAAAAATCTTATTATTAAAAAAATAACTTCATGCCCTACGTAAAATCTCCTCTAGGTATTATAAAGACTCTCCCTAATCCCACCATCCCTTCTTCACTCTCAAGGTATCCATAACTCCTCTGACGTTATGGATATCTATGGTCATGGGTAACCACTTACCATCAGGAGGTCATTCAGCTCGTTTGCCTGCTTGGCTCAATTATTCATTTAGTTCATTATTTTTCTTAATATTTTTATTACGGCAATGATTTAAGATTTCGGTTTTTTTAAAGAATGTGGAAATATGAACTGTAACAAAACTATAATAAAATAACGTAATATTATTTACGATCGGTCGATAACCTTTTAAATGACCTATAGTATTTATCCATATACAAGGAACAAAATAAACGATACGACATCAAGATGACTAATAATAACAAAATAATTTAAAAGCAAAAAAAAATGATCTTTCCTAATATTTAAGACAAAGCACGGGGTTAAGTTCCGCAACTTAACACATATTGTCTCGATTTCGGGCTGAAAGTGGAATGCGGAATGTCTTGACACTAGGTTCTCTCCGACTGCATATGTACATTGCACAGTCAGTTCCGGGTCCGGATACGTATGTAAACTTTCAAGAAAATCTGACAGCATGAATTAGTCAAGATTTTTTTTATATTCATGGATTCATGATAAAGAAAAACGAAAGAAAGAAAAGAAAGAAAACGTGTTAAAACAAAGGAAAACGAAAGAGAAAGAAAACGTATTAAAAGTACTTTTAGCCTTTGTGGCCAGTCGTGGCCCAGTGGCACAAGCGTGTGACTGTGAACGACTGGTTTTGGGTTCGATTCCCACTCGAGGAGTGGAAATATTGGAGGTGGAAAGAGTGGAAATACTCGAGGAGTGGATTTCCATTTTCTTCGCTCTGGTGTCGAGGTAAAGCGCGGCGTTAAGTTCCGCCACTTAACACGCAAGCCTCCGGAATTCGGCGGAAAGTGGGGAACGGAGTGTCTTAACACTAGGTTCCCTCTGCCTACCCTGCTGTGTGCGGGATACAGCGTGAAGTTGTACTTTTAAACATTTTTAATGTTACTTAGGAAAATGTCTATTTCTAAATGCCTTTTTCGTGTTAAAAGTGTTAAAAGTCCCTATTCGCGTAATTAGGACAGTAACAAAAATTACTTATCTTAGTCACGTTTTTTCCCGCAAAGCATGATAGTCAGAGAGAAGAGGTGTCAAGACACTCCGTTGTCCACTTTCAGCCCGAAATCTAAACACTATGTGTTAAGTTGCGGAACTTAACACCGCGCTTGTCTTAGATACCAGAGCGCAAAATAAAAATAATATATAATCATTGCCTGGAAAGGAAATCGAACCTACCATCGCCTTTACAGTCGGACAATGTCCCACTTCGCCACGACGGTATCAACTTACCTACTTAAGTAATTAATTAACAAAAATAGTTTATAGGTGCGGTTTTATTTCCCATTGCGTCGAAAATTTATTATATTATACTTCTTAATTTATAATTTAATAATTAATATTAATTGAATAAATAAGCATTGTAGGTTCGATTCCCACTCGAGGATTTGATATATTGAATATTTTATTTCCTTCGCTTTAGCGCGGCGTTAAGTTCCGCATCTAAACGGAGAAAGATAATAGTCATCATGATAATAGATTCTCTTTGACTACGCATCTATGTGGCAAAAAACTTGAAACTGTATAATAAATAAAAATATAAAGCTCGGCGTTAAGTTCCGTTAGACAATATTTTGATTTCGAACGCAAAGTTTAAAAACAGGAGTGGCTTGATGCAAGGTTCTTTCTGACTATACTTGATTGCTCAGGAAAAAACGCGCTTTTCGCAGATTTTTAATTATTAACGATATATGTATTGGAACTATAAAAATTTACGCTTTACAAAGGGAAAATGAAAATATTGTACAAATTACCTCAAGCGGGAACCGAACCCCACAAAGAACGCTCATAGATAAGGCTAGGCCTCTAACTATGGGGCTTAATCGTACAAGATAGATTTTATTTGAAAAAGATATTATAAGAAGGACACGCAAGTTACTAAGAATATATAAAGACAATCAATAAAAATGCATAATTCACATTTTTTTTTAAATTAACAAAGCATTGAATCGAATCTCCGACCATCAACCTAACCAGTTATTCCTTTTCGGAACAACACTTATGAACACTTTTGTGCATAATACAATTTCATTTGTTTTAGGATACCTGTAAATCTTTTAAATATAAAATACGGAATGTAGCAGGTAAATATGTTTACTAGTTATTTTTAACTTTACGTATTATATGTAAAGGAGAATTATAAAAACTCCTTATTGCGATTTACAAAATAATAATAACAAAAAGAATAAATAAAATATAAAATATAAAGTTGAAGACGAAGTGTCTTGACACTAAGTTTTCTCTGACTACCCTACTCTGCGTAAAAAAGCCTGAAACTGTTTTTTTTTTATAAAGTTGTTATCTTAACTTGGAGCAAATAATACGTATATATTTACAAGTAGGTAACCTAAATTAACAACTGTAATAAGTCTTACAACTTCATCTACTTGACCCAGAAAACGAAGATACAAATTAAACATACATAATAAGAACTAAATCACAAGCAAATAAACAGAATTCTTCAAACTGACAGCAAAAAGATAAATTTAGAAACTGTAAAATACAACATTCATACGTTTTTCGTAAAACGTAAAACATATGCTATGTTTACTTTGCCTTATCGTAGCCTTCGCGTGAAATAATAACACTCGAGGCGATATCAGATCGCCATTAAAATAAACACAAATAAATAATAATATATAAAAATATTGCTCACCAACTTTGTTACAGACGGACACACATTCCCACTTTAATCACAACAACACGAAATAAGTTTGCTAAATTAAATTATGTCATATTATGACAGCTGATTCATTTTTTTTTCATGTCAAAATCATTCATAGCAAACATCACAAGCTTAACTGAAAACACATGGATTTACGGAAAATTTGCGAAAATGCGGGAAAAATTGACGTCCGCTCGCCGCGGCGGATGTTCCAGTACTGTAAAATGAAACTGAACACAGCTCTATACAGCAAATCTATAAGAGAAAGTACATATAGCTGTCCTTTTCAAGCGTACACGCTTCGTTCCACCATCTCGCTCAGTTCATTATCCTGGCCACTTACAAACCAAAAAACGTCTGACAAAAATATCGAATTACACACTCATTATACGTAGAACGGAACACTATGTTTTTCCAAAACAAACTTTTTATACTAATTAGTACAGATGAAACTTTCATTGTTAGGACTTAATTAAAATTATCTCTAATTTTTGTCCTTTTTTTCAAATTTTACTATCAGTTTATTGCAAATTTTATCTTATTTTAGTATATTTGGGCTGAATACAAATTGATGTTTTTGTCCTGCTTTGTATTCGACGAGAGAATTTGGCGGGAAACAATACTGTCAAACATGTCAGTGACAGATTATAAATTTATAAAAGGACGTCCCTAACATTTTATAGTTACCTTATATAGAGATTTGCCCCAGCTTTACTTAATAAAATTGTTAATACAAATAATTGGTACTCATTCGTTCATTATTTTTTTTTAGCTGGGTTTTAGGCAGATAACCTAGTGTCAACACACTCTTTTCCCCATTTTCCGCCGAACTCCGGTAGCAATGCTTGTTAAATGGCGGAGAGCTCGCTTTTTCCCCGCGACGGAACGGCGACTGTATATGTGTTTGGGGTGAGAGGTTGTTTGTTTGTTTGTTTGTTTGTTTGTTTGTTTGTTTGTTTGTTTGTTTGTGTGTTTGTGCAAATTACTATGTCAATTATTTCCAAAACTATAAGTCCAATTTTGATACGGTTTTCTATGATATGTTAAGGCTCAATTGGCGTATGTTCTTAGATATGTCTTATTGCCTTAACTCACCAGGGGGCGCTGCAGTAAGCATTTAACGTGAAAACGAATGTTTTCAATTATCTCAAAAAATAGTTGTCTGATTTCGATAGATTTTCAGTGATAGATTCAGATTTAATTGGTGGATGTTCTTGGATATGTTTTATCGTGTCAAACCACCAGGGGGCGCTGCAGTAAGCATTTGTTTGTACTTTTTTTGTATTTATTTATCTAAAACCGAAACTACTGATCCGATTGAAAAGAGTTTTCGGAAAAAGATTCAGCTTTGCTTGATGCATATTTTAAGATTTATCTTTTTTTGTTACGGGGAAAACTCACTAGGGGGCGCTGCAGTAAACATTTGTTTATGCAGAGCAAAAACTACTAGTCCGAATTAGATGAAACTTTCAACGATAGATTCAGGTTTAATTGGTGCTTCTTTTCATATATACGTTATGGTGACCACTCATCAGGGGGCGCTGTAGTAAGCATATGCTTATATTTTTTTGTGTTAAACCAAAATTTTTCTTGTATTTATTTGTCTAAAACCGAAATTACTTATCCGATTGGCTAGAGTTTTCAGAATTAGATTCAACGTTGCTTCATGCATATTTTAAGATTTTTGTTTTTTTGTTACGATGTAAATTCACCAGGGGGCGCTGCAGTAAACATTTGTTTATGCAGAGCAAAAACTACTAGTCCGAATTAGATGAAACTTTCAACGATAGATTCAGGTTTAATTGGTGCTTCTTTTCATATATACGTTACGGTGACCACTCACCAGGGGGCGCTGCAGTAATTACATTTGTTTGTGTAAAACTAAAACTACGAGTCCGATTTGAATTCAGTTTTCAATGATAGATTCAAGTTTACTTAGTGCATATATTCATATATGTGTCATGTATGTTTACTTAGTGCATATTTTCATGTATGTGTCGACTCTCTAGGGGGCGCTGCAGTAAGTAGCTGCTTCTATTTCTTTGTGTAAAACCAAAACGACTAGTACGATTGTCAAGAGTTTTCAGTATTAGATTCCGCTTTACTTAGAGCATGTTTTTAAATTTATATTACGGTGACAAGTCACCAGGGGGCGCTGCAGTAAAATATTGTTTGTGCAAAGATAAAATGACGAATTTGATTTGGATGCAGTTTCAATAATAAGCTCAAGTTTAATTAGTGCATGTTCTTGGATATGTTTTATCGTGTTAACTCACCAGGGGGCGCTGCAGTAAACATTTGTTTGTAATATTTAATGCAAAACCACAACTACTAGTCCGATTGGGCAGAGTTTTTAGTATTAGAGTTACCTTTACTTGGTGTATGTTTTTAGGTTTTTTTTACGTCAAGAACTCACCAGAAGGCGTTGCATTAAACATTTAATTATGCAAAGCTAAAACTACAAGTCCGATTTGGATGCAGTTATCAAAGATAGGATCAGGCTTAATTAGCGCGTGTTCTCGTATGTGTCTAGATGACACCTCACCAGGGGGCGCTGCAGTAAGCATTTGCTCGTATTTTTTGTGTGAAACCTATTTAGATGCAGTTTTCGGTGATAGGTTCTGGTTTAATTGCTGCGTGTTTTTATATGCCATATCACGAACTACCACGGGGCGCTCCAGTATATATTAGTTTGTTCAAAATCAAAACTACTAGTGGGTTTTGTGATTTTCACTGATTTGGTTAGACTTAAGTTTCGTGAAAATGTTACGGTGACAATCTCCCAGGCGCTGCAATAAGCATTTGATAACCAGAAAGCATTGGATTTATAATTTCTTTTGGGTTTGCATGAACATTAATATAAAGTATTTCGATATTATGTAATAATATATAATGTGTATCTATTCACTTTAAAAAGTTTAAAATAAAAAGCAAAATTAAAAATTTTGAAAAAACCCACGACGGTTTAATTGTAATTGTAAAAGGATAAAATAACTATAAATCCCCCGCCTAAAAGAATATATGTAACGAGATGATAGTGACGACTTCGTCGGGGGCTGCCAGTTGCAACCTCTATTTTAAATATAGTAGCTAACAGTAGATATAGATTTCGTTTTAAAGTCTTTAAAATACCAGTTATCAAAACTGTAAATCCATATTAATGTTTTATTTTTTTGCCAAACCTGTTTTAAAAGCAAGAAAACCTATGAGAAGGTTTTTGCAAACTTAAAGTAATGGCAGCCCCGACGAAGCCGTCCCCATCATCTCGTTACATATATTCTTTTAGGCGGGGGATTTATAGTTATTTTATCCTTTTACAATTACAATTAAACCGTCGTGGGTTTTTTCAAAATTTTTAATTTTGCTTTTTATTACCCGCGACGGAACGGCGACTGTATATGTGTTTGGGGTGAGAGGTTGTTTGTTTGTTTGTTTGTTTGTTTGTTTGTGTGTTTGTGCAAATTACTATGTCAATTATTTCCAAAACTATAAGTCCGATTTTGATGCGGTTTTCTATGATAGGTTTAGGTTCAATTGGCGTATGTTCTTAGATATGTCTTATTGCCTCAACTCACCAGGGGGCGCTGCAGTAAGCATTTTACGTGAAAACGAATGTTTTCAATTATCTCAAAAAATAATAGTCTGATTTCAATAGATTTTCAGTGGTAGATTCAGGTTTAATTGGTGGATGTTCTTGGATATGTTTTATCGTGTCAAACCACCAGGTGGCGCTGCAGTAAGCATTTGTTTGTACTTTTTTTGTATTTATTTGTCTAAAACCGAAACTACTGATCCGATTAAAAAGAGTTTTCAGAAAAAGATTCAGCTTGGCTTGGTGCATATTTTAAGATTTTTATTTTTTTGTTACGAGGAAAACTCACCAGGGGGCGCTGCAGTAAACATTTGTTTATGCAAATCAAAAACTACTAGTCCAATTTAGATGAAACTTTCAAGGATAGGTTCAGGCTTAATTGGTGCGTTTTTCCATATATGTGTTATGGTGACCACTCATCAGGGGGCGCTGTAGTAAGCATTTGTTTGAGTTTTTTTGTGTAAAACCAAAATTTTTCTTGTATTTATTTGTCTAAAACCGAAATTACTAGTCCGATTGGCTAGAGTTTTCAGAACGAGATTCAGCTTTGCTTGATGCATATTTTAAGATTTTTGTTTTTTTGTTACGATGAAAATTCACCAGAGGGCGCTGCAGTAAACATTTCTTTATGCAGAGCAAAAACTACTAGTCCGATTTAGATAAAACTTTCAACGATAGATTCAGGTTTAATTGGTGCATCTTTTCATATATGTGTTACGGTGACCACTCTCCAGGGGGCGCTGCAGTAAGTACATTTGTTTGTGCAAAACTAAAACTACGAGTCCGATTTGAATGCAGTTTTCAATGATAGATTCAAGTTTAATTAGAGCATATTTTCATATATGTGTTTTGTATGTTTACTAAGTGCATATTTTCATGTATGTGTCAACTCTCTAGGGGGCGCTGCAGTAAGTAGCTGGTTCTATTTTTTTGTGTAAAATCAAAACGACTAGTACGATTGGAAAGAGTTTTCAGTATTAGATTCCGCTTTGCTTAGAGCATGTTTTTAAATTTATATTACGGTGACAAGTCACCAGGGGGCGCTGCAGTAAACATTTTTTTATACTATTTAAAACAAAACTACAACTACTAATCCGATTGGGCAGAGTTTTTAGTATTAGATTTACCTTTACTTGATATATGTTTTTAGGTTCTTTTTTACGTTAAGAACTCACCAGGGGGCGCTGCATTAAACATTTAATTATGTAAAGTTAAAACTATAAGTCCGATTTGGATGCAGTTATCAAAAGACTTAGACTTAAATTTCCTGAAAATGTTACGGTGACAATCTGCCAGACGCTGCAATAAGTATTTAATAACCAGAAAGCATTGGGTTTATAATTTCTTTTGGATTTGCATGAAGATTAATATAAAGTATTTCGAAATTATGTAATAATATATAATGTGTATCTATTCACTTTAAAAAGTTTAAAATAAAAAACAAAATTAAAAATTTTGAAAAAACCCACGACGGTTTAATTGTAATTGAAAAAGGATAAAATAACTAGAAATCCCCCGCCTAAAAGAATATATGTAACGAGATGATGGGGACAACTTCGTCGGGGGCTGCCAGTTGCAACCTCTATTTTGAATATAGTAGCTAACAGTATAGATTTCGTTCTTAAAGTTTTTAAAAGGAATACCAGTTATCAAAACTGTAAATTCATATTAATATTTTAATTTTTTCCCAAACCTGTTTTAACAGCATGAAAACCTAGGAGAAGTTAGCAAACTTAATGTAATGGCAGCTCCGACGAAGTCGTCCCCATCATCTCGTTACATATATTCTTTTAGGCGGGGGATTTCTAGTTATTTTATCCTTTTTCAATTACAATTAAACCGTCGTGGGTTTTTTCAAAATTTTTAATTTTGTTTTTTCCCGCATAATAGGGCAGTCAGTGAAAAGTGTCAGTCAGTCCTAGTGTCAATACTTCGGCCTCATCTTTCCGTCTGAAATTATGACATTACGTGTTAATTGGATAAACTCAACCATTTGCCGTTTTGCAAATTTAATATATAATCATTCTCCTGACTGGGAACCGATTCCACAATCATCGCGTTTGCAGTCAGAAGCTTTCCTATTGCGCCACGACGTACTTAAGGAAGGAAAATTAATAAGCTAATTTATTATTGGTCTCTTACTGGTCAAAGGTGTGTTTCGTTGTGATTTAACTCTTTCTGGGCTATTTGTAGTAGACCTCTGAAATCTGGCAGAGATACCGAGCACAGTCTCTTGTGTGCTGTGAAGTTTTTAGACAAATATAATTGTAAATTTTAAATTAAACGGTAATTAAATGGTCAAAAAATGCCCATAGACTTAGGCAATGGAACGTTTTGGAATCGCACGCACGCCCACTTGACGTCACTTCACCTAGCTGCGCGAGTGAACAAATTTGAAAAATTTAAACATTCGCACTGCTACTCACGCATTCGCACTACTTTTAATCAATTAGCATTAAATATGTACTTCGCTCAGCTCTTTCCACCATGCAGAGCAAAGACTCGGTTGCTAGTTATATGAGCAGCAACTACTTATTTAATAAGCTTGTCTTTATTTGATTTAATACAATAGGTACTTCAAACTAAAGTCAAGTGTTTAAATGACTAGCGGCCAGCTTGTGGCTTCACCGTTTTAACTACACAACAGCTGTTTCTTTATATTACAACCTTTTAAGGTGGATTTTTAAGAAATAAAGTAGCCTATGTTTAGCCCTAAGTTGTTACCTATATTTACGCGAAAATTCATCACAATCTGTCAAGCGGATTAAATTTTGCATACAACTTTGAATCCCTATTTCAATCCTTTAGAGGTCGATTTTTGAAGAAAAAATGGCCTAATTTTAACCCAAGATTGTCAACTATTTTCATTCTCAATTTCATCCAAATCGGACGGATAGATTAACCGTGAAAAAAGCATAACAGACAGACTTCCGCATTTATATTATTGCTATTATGCTAACGGAATTCGGCGGAAAATGGGGAAAGGAGTGTCTTAAAACGGAGTGTCTTAACACTAGGTTCCTTCTGCAACACTAGGTGCGGGATACAGCGTGAAGCTATGGCTACATTTGCTTAAGGACAATATCGAAACTAATAATATTTTTAACTACATAAGAACAAATTTAACGAGTTTTCATACAGTAAAATCTGTATTTTTACCAAAATTCATAGCAGCGATTTGGCAATATTATATACCTAACAGGATAAATAAATTAATTGTATATTTTATGTAAGGTAATTATAGTTTTTCGTATTTACCTAAAATTAAGAAAAATATATATTACCCCTGAATTCCAAAACGCTGCTAATAAAATAATGAACCTGTCAACAGACAGGTTCATTATTTTATTAGCCGTAAACAGTATAACAAACATGTTATACTGTTTACGGCGACTGAACAGCATAAAAAAATATTAAAGACCAAGGGTCAAACGTAGACTACCTATTGTTTCCAAAACCAACCCCTGAGGGGCTAAAATAGGGGATGAAAATTATAGATTACGTGGGAAAAACTGTGAGCAGGTCGCTAGTCCATACTTATATTATAAATGCGAATGTCTGTGAGTTTGTCTATCACGCTTTCACGGCTAATCTACTGGTCTGATTTGGATGAAATTTAGAATGAATGTAGTAAAAATGACTGGGTCTAACATAGGCTACTTAGTTTTCAAAAATCAACCTCTAAAGGGTTGAAATAGGGGATGAAAGTTTATATGAAAAATCTACACCGTTTGACCGATTGTAATGAATTTTGGCATATATATAGTTGATAATCCAAGGTTCAACATAGGCTACTTCTTTCTTTCAAAAATCAACCCCCGAGGGTTGCAATATACCGAAACACCAATGTAGATCACGCGGCGAAGGCGCGAGCGGGCCGCTAGTATTAAATAAAGAAAGTGTTAGGCAAAATATGCTCTTTTTTCTTTAAGTGTCTTTAATAAAAAATAATGTTCATTTGTGGCACTTTAGAATTGGAGGAGCGATGATCGTATATTATCCAGTATGGAACATGTCCTTTTCAATACACGAACTATTTTCAATTTGTTGAGAGCCTACGAAAGATAAACTTCGCATGCTTTTACGAGATTACAACGATTTCCCATAAGTATATTATACTTTCGTGTAGAGATGGGCGATATGATAGAAATCGATTATTTTTTTTTGTAATTATTATTTTTATTTTTATTAATAATAAAACCTTTATTAATATCATCATATTTTCTATAGGGCCAGTCGCGACGCAGAAGCACAAAGTGAGACTGTAAAGCGACTGATTGTGGGTTCGATTCCCACTCGAGGAGTGGAAATATTCAATGTTTCCATTTTTTCCGCTTGGTGTCGAGGCAAAACGCGGCGTTAAGTTCCACCACGTAACACGCAATGCCTCCGAATTCGGCGGAAAGTGGGGAACAGAGTGTCTTAACACTAGTTTCCCTTTGCTCACCCTGCTGTGTGCGGGATACAGTAATTTTATTCAATTACCAGCACTATTTGTAATATTAAAATCACCGCTTGTGTAATATTAAAATCACCGCTTGCTTGTTCCGGCTAAACTCTAAAACGGCTGGACCGATTTTGTCGGGACTTTCACTAGCATATAGCTAATGTCATAAGGAGAAACTTATGTAACTTTTACTGGCAGATAGCAACTACCTTTTATTTTTACACTATAACATTTTTGTTAAATTCCAAGCAGACGAATTCGCGGGTACAGCTAGTTGTAAAATAATTGCGTTAATTATCGATAGAGGCGCTAAGAGGGCTTTCCGACGTACTGCTATGCGCAATTTGCTAATAATTGGGAAGGAATTATTCATTTATTTTCGGCTAAAATGTATGCTTACTAAATTGTGTTCGTTTTTAATGTAAAATTTATTTTAATTTTTGTTAAGTTTTTAGTTTAAAAATCAAATAAAGCATAGTCAAATGACTAAGCGCAGAAGTCATATATTAGTTTTATAACTTTGAACTATTTTTTTCAGCTCACGCTGTATTTCGAATACCAGAAGAGGGAACTACTAAGTGTCATGACACTACGCTCTCCTCGTGTTTCTTGCGTATTCATGTATTTACTATGAGCCTAACCGCACTTTCACCGTTTCACCGTCTTACAAAAGCCGTCTTAAAAAATAACTTCAATATTAATCGAGTGGGAATTGAACCCACAACCATTTACAGTGCCCCACTGCGTCACCATAGGCCATTTATGACTACGACGTTTACGACTTACGATAATAATAATCACTTTTAGTTACTAAAGTAAAATTCATATGAAGACGTAAAGATATTTTTTTTCTCCCCAGATCCAAATTTAAAGAACAACAGCAAACTCACAGACAAATTTCATACCTAAAGAAATACTTATATAATACTAGCGGCCCGCTCGCGGCGTCGCCGCGTTTAATACATAACTGTTTCGTTATATTGCAACCCTCGAGGGTGGGTTTTCAAAAAATAAAGTAGCCTATGTTTAAGCTTAGATTATCAACTATATTTATGCCAAAATTCATTATAATCGGTCAAGCGGTTTAGATTTTTCATATAAACTTTCTTCCCCTATTTCAACCCTTTAGCGGATGATTTTTGAAAAAATAAGTAGCCTATGTTAGACCCAGTCACTTTTACTACTTTCATTCTAAATTTTATCCAAATCGGACCGGTAGATTAGCCGTGAAAGCGTGACAGACAAACACACAGACTTTCGCATTTATAATATAAGTATGGATTTTATTTTCTGATAAGTTGTGTTGAGTTCCGTCACTTAACATGCATCGTCTCGAGTGTTAGCAGAAAGTAGAGATAACAGTGTCTTGACACTAGGATCCCTCTTCCTATCCTGCTATGACCGGAAAAAAACCTTTACCGTTTTATACTATTTCTTTCAACTAACCAAACAAACTATGATAGTAACTTTCGATAGCCACACACAATATATATATTTGTCTGAATCAAAATAGTAGTGACGTACCATCACGTTACATCATTCGATTTTTCAGAAGCGTGAAGATAAAAAAAAAATATAAAGTAACACACTCTAAACAAGACCAAATCAAACAATTGTGTAATCAAAACAAACACTATTAATAGACATCACTAGTCAGGTGGTTAACGAACACAACTATCTAGTGATATCTGTCGAATATAAACTCGGCCATGTCCCATCTCTATTTCCATACATTTTATACTAGCGACATCTCGCGGCTTCGCCTGTGAAACTACACAACTTTTATATAAACTTTCAGTATATTTCAATGCTTTAGGGCTTAACTTTAAAAAGTATATGTAACTTATGCTGATGATGAATGACCCTGGATCTTCAATTATCTTCTTTCGGAATTTCATTTAAAATTAGGCCGGTAAACTAGCCATGAAAGCGTAACAGACAGACAGACTTTCACATCTATACATATATGCCAATAAACAATTTTAGAGTCTGTTTCTTGTAATACTAAAGTAACCGTTTTTTTTACTAAATGCATATTCAAGGTACATATACTAATTTTTATCTGTCTGTCTGTATGTGTGTTCCGGGCTATCTCTGGAAAGGTTAAATAGATTTTGATGGTACTTTCACTGACAGATAACTGATATTTTAGGATGCTACTTATACCTTATTTATACTACTATACTATACTTTATTTTCGTTTTTATTAAATTTCACGCAGACGAAGTCGCAAGCAGTGTTAGTTGATAATATTAATATGGGCTAGTATGGGTGAAGGGAGGGGGAAATATAAAATTTTTATTAAGCCAGCCACCGCCTATAAAACCTGCACAATGCCTCTCGTAAACTGTTAATGATGAACATATCTCGAAACGTCATTACCCCATAAACAAACACCATATGGTTGAAACTGATTTATTAATGCACTGTGTAGTGTGAATAGCTAAGCTTCACGCTTCACGCTTTTTCACGCGTAGCAGAGTATTCAGAACAATCAGAACCTAGTGCTTAAACACTCCGTTTTCCACTTTAATAGCTAAGAGTTTTCAAAAATGAATTACCTACTCTTTTATAGAAAAAAATAAATTTAGCATTCCAACGAGGAATACTAAAAGCATCTAGGGGCGGCGTTTTAAAAGCAGCTTCACGCTTTTTTCATCACCAGTCAGAGGAAACCTAGTGTTAAGACACTCCGTTCTTTACTTTCCGCCCCAAATCGAGGCATTGCGTGATAAGTGGTGGAACTTCATGTCAGGCTTTGCCTTCCTTACCAGAGCGGAGAAATGATAATAAAATATAATAATTCTCATTTACACTTTCAGACACTGTTCAACTGCGACTCGACGCCTCTCTTGTCCTTGAAAGGATGTTTGTAAAATGATACATAGCTAGTTGTAAAGGCATATAAAATTTCTCCTTACTTTGCCATTAAGTAATTTTATTTAGTTTCCAGCGGAGTCGAATCTATAAAAATAAATAAATTTGAGCGTCTGTTTGTAATATTAAATAACCTCTTTTGACTAAATGCATGTAGGATACACGGTATATATACCAAAATAACATTTTTTTGCGATTTTTGTCTTAGTGTTTATCACTAATCTTTGAAACTGCTGGAACGATTTGACGAAGCTTTAACTAGCATGTAGGTGACGTAACAAGGAAGACAAGGGGTGAGCAACGCGTGGCCCGCCAAGCATTTTTGGTGGCCCGCCGGGCGTTTTAATTTTTTAAAATATACGTATAATTGTACTGATATAAACTATTTTAAAGCCCGCCAGCCATTATTAAAGTTTAAATGTGGCCCGCCAGACAAATTTTGTTGTTAAAAGTGACCCGCCGCTTGAAAGGTTGCTCACCCCTGATTTCGACTAATTTTTTTTTATTTTATTTTTAGCTTCACGCTGTATCCCGCATACAGCAGGGTAGGCAGAGGGAACCTAGTGTTAAGACACTCCTTTCCCACTTTCCGCCAAATTTGGAGGCATTGCCTGTTAAGTGGCGGAACTTAACGCCGCACTTAGCCTCGGCACCAGAGCGAAGAAAATGGAAATAAATATTTCCACTCCTCGAGTGGGAATCGAACCCACAACCAGTCGCTTTACAGTCACACTCTTGTGCCACTGGGCCACGACTGGCCACCAATTTTATTTTAAAATTATATCTTTATTATTAAGTTACAGGACTTCCACTATCAGAAAACTAATGTAATAAGAAACAACTTAGGCTAATTTTATTTTAAAATTATACGTTTTTTATTAAGTTTCACTCAGCTAAAACCGCGGGCAAAGCTAGTATGTCAATAAAAATAAATAAAATACCAACAAAAACACAAAGCTTATCTATCGGTCACGACTCGTCTCGAGCAATCACCAAAATTTGTTCTTAAGCATAATCTGTTTATATTTACAACATTGTTTTAATTTATTTTTATCGCTGTCTTGATAAAGCGGCGCCCTAACGCCATTTTAATAAAATTTTAAAACTCATTGCGAGACTAATGCTGAGATAAGCCAAGGAAAGCCGAGTTATTTACAGTAACTACTTGTAATGCTCCATACTTTTTTCTTCTTTTTTATTGCATAAAGAATGGAAAGGAAGGGAGCAGAAGGACCACCTTATGGGAAGTGGTTACCTTCGCCCATGGAGATATATATTATTAGGATGGATGGATGCGTTGCTAACCTTGAGAATAAAGGGAGGGGAAGGAAAGGTAGGAATAGGTAAAGGGCTTATATATACTCAAACTGGAACACATCTTCAGATATTTGGCGGTTCGTTTTTGACATGGTAAGAGAACGAATCTCTTGCCATCATTTAATAAAATTTAAAAACTCATTGCGAAGCCAATGCTAAGTAAAGCCGAGTTATTTACAGCCATGATTTGTTCATACTTGAGACTGAAAGACGAACAAATTATATTTATTTTCTTTATACTTTGAACGAGACTACGGACTATGGAGGAAAAGAATATTATATTATTTTTTTTTATTAATAATAATTAGAACATTTTTAGAATTAAATGTAAAAAACTGAACGCGGGGATCGAACCCGCGCCTTTTGAAAACTTTCCAAGCGCTAAGCCATACGTTATGAATTTCGCTTGTATGTATCTATCTTAGTAAGAAACCTTTACAACGCATTTTTCTCACTTGGTTTTTAACTTGAAAGTTTGTACGTATGTATGTCCGATAATAGTACAATATTTTTTTCGTGAACATTTTTTAATAACTTTTTTTAGCCTCACGCTGTATCATGCACACAACATGGTAGGCAGAGAGAACTTAGTGTTAAGACACTCCGTCCATCACTTTCCGCCGAATTCTGGAGACGTGGCGTGTTAAGTGGCGGAAATTAACGCCGCGCTTTGCCTCCACCTCGGCGAAAAAAATGGAAATATCAAATATTTCCACTCCTTGAGTGAGAATCGAACACACAATCAGTCACTTTAGAGTCACACTTTGTGCCTCTGCGCCAAGACAGGCTGGGGCCCGGGATTGGGATCCCAATTGGATTAATAAAATAAATATTACACACATCACCATGTGTTTGACATTTACTTCCATAAAATTATTAATGGACACTACCACGCTATCTTTGCTAAAATAGTAAAGATTCCTAGTGAAGAATATCTCCGTCTAGAAGTAAAAAATACCAATACACACATAAACAATTTTAGAAAAACATAAAATTTTTAGAAAACGTACAAATTGACAAATGCATTCACGTTGAATGCGTGGCTTAACGGTCAGGGCGTTTGGGCGGTTTCCAAATGGCGCCGGTTCGAAACCAGCTACGTTCAAAATTTTTTAACATTTTCTATAAATGTATGAATAACACTTATTTAAATTGTACAAGCCTACCTACCATACTTTTACATAATAACTAGATTATCTTTAGACTGAAACTTTTTTAATTAACCACAGTGAAGTAAAATGAGAAAGAAAAGCTGTAATAAAATTTAAAACTTCAACGCTAAACGATTAAGAGGATCGCAGTAAGCGCTGTATAATTCAATGTTAGGTTAAATCTTAGACGGTTCCTTTTATATTGTTCTTTATTTAGACTTATTTTTTTGCTTTTATTTTTTTGTAGAGGTTCTCGTGATGAATTCGATTGTGGGTTCGATTCCCAATCCGATTTTTATTAAAAAGAATCTATAAGATTATATATATGATGATATAATAGAAATAAATTATTTTAATATAGATATTTATCAAAATCGGTTAAGCGATTTAGATTTTTTGTCCAACATTCGTCCCTTATTTCAACGTTTAAGGAGATCGTCTTTGAATAAAAGTGGCCAATGATTAACGCTGTTTCCAGGTCGTTACGACATGAATACCTTCAAAAGACGCGTTTACCTCCATCTCAAAGGTCGGCAACGTCCCTGTAGCTCCTCTGATGTTACCCGGGGCCGTGGGCGACGGTGTTCACCTAACATCAAGTGACCCGAGCGCTCGCGTGCCTGGTCCTTTCCATAAAAAAAAACGCCGGATCTTCAGCTATTCCTTCCACCACCTTCTTTATTCTGGATTTCATTCAAGTGGGGCCGGTAGACTAGAGAGATCGCAAAAGCATCAGACAGACAGATGTTCGCATTTATAATGTTAGTATGGTCCATCCATATGGCTTTATTATCTCAACGTTACCTGAAAACTTACACAACGTACTTTAACAAATCTTAGGAAGGCAGAGAGAGCATGCCAAAGCATCACGCTGTATCCCGCGCACGGCAGGCTAAGCAGAGGAAATCTATTGTTCTTATTTTCCTAATTTCGGAAGCAAGTTACTTATTTCTCTGATTGCTTTGTATTTTTTCCATGGATTTCATGCAGGGCTCAAAAAATGTTTTCTTTTTCAAATCCTAAGGTACGATATCCTCCATAACTAGAACGAGACAAAAAATATTTGGTTTGCAATAAACTTATTTAAATTAAAAGTAATATATTAACATTATACTCTGTTCTCCGCCTTTCTTTCCTTAAGAAATATAATGTGTTAGTTGAAAGACGTTGTCGTCTTACCAGACAGACATTACATTTATATATTTTCAAGAAGTACCTATAACATATGTGTCGACCGGGAATCGAATCCATAATCATCGCATATAGTCCCACAATTTAAAAAAAAGATGACAAAAAACAAAAGAAAACATAACAACGGTTTTTCCAGGTTCTTCATTACGAACTGTATAATTAACAGTCAGTCCAGTTAACAACTCGTTATTGCTTTTGAAATAAATGTTTTTAGTACGACGTTCGAATTGTAATACTGTGAGAAAGACGTTTTGAAAGGCTTCGCGTAGGCAAATATACAATTTTTTATACTAATGGTTAATTTTTGAACAAAAAGTAGTGTTTATTCCCTCAGAATGTTATCCTCATTGGGCTGGTTTTCTTTTTTTTTTTAGCTTCACGCTGTATCCCTTGCGGGGTAGTCAGAGAGAACGGAACGCCAAACGCTACGGTCCCTGCATACTTCTTTCGCCTCATCCACTGTCATCAACCTCTTCATACACGCCCTCCGCATGGGGCTCCTCATGCTTTTTACGTGACCTTCCTCCAGTATCGTCGATACTGTGTTTTCGAAGGTCAACCGAGGTCTGGTAGATTAGTCTTGAATATGTAACAAACACACAGACAGACAAACAGACAGACCGACAGATAGACAAACAGACTTTCGCATTTATAATATTAGTATGGAATATATTATTATTATTAAAGAGCTCAACGCTTTCAAAACAGTAACATTTTATTCTTATACTATCAGCTCAGGTGCTAGCAACAGATATTAGAACGCGACAAATATCAGAACACTCGATCAAGATTCATAGAAGACTCAATTACTATAATGATTTTAGATTTAATCTTTTTCTTTCAACTAATTAATTTCTTATAAATTTGTAAAATTTGTTTGTAAAATGTTTAAAAAGATATCTCATAAAAGATACACTAGCAACGATTTCCTCAAAGCAAAAAATGTACCAGAAGATATTACATCTGATTCTTTGCATTTCTAATAAAATCATTTTAAAGTTTTATTCGCAAAATGGCATCGCAAATTCCTTGAAACCTTGTGGGGTTTTTGTGAATATAATAAACTACTAGCGACCCGCTCGCGGCTTCGCCGCGGGAACTATTTGGTTATATTGCAACACTCGGGGGCGCATTTTTAACAAATAAAGTAACCTATATTTAGGTTTGGACTATCGACTATATTTATGCCAAAATTCATTACAACTGGTCAAGCGGTTCAGATTTTTCATATAAACTTTCATCCCCTATTTTAACCCATTACAGGTTGATTTTTGAAAAAATAAGTAGCCTATGTTAGACCCAGTCACTTTTACTACTTTCATTCTAAATTTCATTCAAATCGGACCGGTAGATTAGCCGTGAAAGCGTGACAGACAAACACATAGACATTCGCATTTATAATATAATAAACTGTAAAATGCACAGTCAATATTACCAGTTTTCTTGATATATCCAACTTAGCGCCTGATTTTCCCAAAAGCCACAAGAAGTCCTTTTTTTAATGATTTTTAAAATTTATGTATTGAAGAAGATATATATTTTTCTCGAAAAATCCTAGCTGGTTTTTATGGAAAATTTACTTAAGATTTTAAAGTACTCCTTACGTTTCTTATGCGATCAACGGTTACTAAGATATTTATGGCTAAAGACAAAAAGATCCTTTTCCAGTCAGAGTTCGATATCTCAGCGAAAAGTATAGGTATCGATTTTTTAACAACAGCAAGTTGAAGCTAGTTAAACAAGTTATCGATACATATAGTGGTTAAGATAAAAAAATTATCAACTTTTTAGACCAAAAAAATGAACTGAAAAAAATCAATCTTTTTTCTCTCTCGGTATTCATCAGGACATAGCAGAACAAGTCGCTTGAAAATATTTATAAAAGCTTTAAAATGCGTGTTTGTTATTTCAATTCGACCATTTTTGAGAAAAATAAAGCCACTTAAAAAACGTCAAAAAAATTTAGAAAATTTTACTATATTTAATTATTTTAGCTAGTATATATTAAAAATAACAAAAGCTACTTTATTAGGTTAATTCATAATATAAATTTATATTAATAAAAATAATAACAATAAAAGTTTGCCTGGTAGTACTGAAATAAAATTATTGTATACATTACTTTACTAACTTCAACGTTATTTTAGAATATTTAAGAAAAATATGTATTAAGCTGTTAACTGACGTAAAAAAAATAATTATTAATAAAATTCTTATGCGACAAGCAACATGTTATTTGAAGTCGCTTTCCTTATTTTTTTGTAAAAATTATTTATTTAAAGTTCATAACGAAATTTGCCATTGACAATTTGACAATGTCATAGTAAAAAAAAAAAAATCTTGAAACTGGTCACATTTCAAATGCTGAGTCGAATATTTTTGAAGCAAAACTATTAAAAGTAACCATAAATCCAATTTAAAAACCAAAACCTTACTCTTAACCATTTTTCTTACTATTTGACTAGTTCTGTCCTTCATTTTTGTATAAGTTATATATTTAGTGCTTAAACATGTCAAAGGTTAAATTAAATTTAATTGCTGCTGCTTGTGAAAACATGGGTATCGGTTCTAATGGTACCCTTCCTTGGAGACTTAAGTATGACATAAATATATATATACTAAAACCATGGTATTTAAACTTTAAAAGAAAACTTTCTTTGTAAAAAAATATGTAATTTATGATTTAATAACAAAAAATATACAGAAAAGAAATGGCCTACTTCACTACAATGACAACAAAAGTAAAGGATGAGTCTAAAACAAATGCAGTTATAATGGGAAGACGGACCTGGGACTATATACCTGATAAGTACCGACCACTGCCAAATAGAGTCAATATTGTTTTGACACATCAAGTAAATAGTGTTAAAGATAAGGTATGTATACTTGAATATACTTTTTAAAAATAAAAAAATAAAATAACAATGTTTTTCCTAGCTTTCATCTTCCTTCATCAACCCCGGGGTTCATGATAATAAAAATAAATTTAACTTCATTTGATGAATTTGATTTTATTTAATAAGAATCTTTTTAAAATTTCTAGTATTTACTAAGAATAATTTCTGAAAATTTATTCATGTGAATAACATTGTAGCAAGATAACCTTGGGCAGTTTTAAACAGACAACTTAAATAAATACACAATACACTTGGGTTGAAGTCCTGCACTACCCTAAACTCCTCTCACTGCAGTGACATGGATCCATTGCCTAGAACACTCATGGATAATCTATTAAATATAAAATAAGTTTCCATTTACCCATAATTGAATACAAAAGCAGCTAAAAGAATTATTATTCTAACAAAAAGTATAATACAGATATTAATATTATTTACTTTAATACTTAAGCATTAGCGTTACTTTAAATTCTGCGGATAAGCGGCTTGATATATTTACCGTAACCTTTATCTATTCATCAATGAATGTATTCTAATCTTATGTGCTTCAAAATATACTCAAATCTCCTTATCTGACAGCAATATAATAGCATTGATGAAAGTGTCTGAATGAGTATGTAAACACAATAGTTATAGGTGCGATTCCCACTTAAAGGAATGTTTATATTTAAATTATTTTCAATTCTTGACTCTGGTACTTAACATAAAGTGTAGCCAAGTTCCACCATTCTATGATATCTCAATTTTTAGGCAGAAAGTGGAAAACCCCCTAAAAATCCCTGGAATGTCAGAAAAAGCATGAAACTGGTCTATTTTTATTATTACAGTACACACTGTGCCCTTGTCAGAACAATCCATACTTATATTATAAATGTGAATGTCTGTCTGTTTGTCTGTCATGCTTTCATGGCTAATCCACCAGTCCAATTTGGATGAAATTTAGAAAGAAAGTAGTAAAACTTGTCCAACATACTTATTTTTTCAAAAATCAACCTTTAAAGGGTTAAAAGAGGCAATGAAAGTTTATATGAAAAATCTACAATGCTTGACCAATTACAATGAAATTTAGCATAAATATAGTTGATAATCCAAGATTAAACACGGAGTACTTTATTTTTCAAAAATCCTCCCCGTGGGTTGCAATATATCGAAACAGCTAAGTAGTAAATGCGGCTAGGCTGCGAGCTGGCCGCTATTCGGATATATTTTAAACTTTTTTTTTTTTGTTTTTAAGTTGTTTTCTTCATTTATATTGTCAGGTGCCAGATGGTGTAATTGTTGTTTCTGGACTCGATGAAGCAATCAATCATATAGAAGAAAGACAAGATATAGAAGCTACTTGGGTTATTGGGGGATCTGCAATATATAAGGTATCAAGGTTTATGTATTTTTTTTTTTTTTTTTTTTTTTTAGCTTCACGCTGTATCCCGCACACAGCAGGGTAGGCAGAGGGAACCTAGTATTAAGAAACTCCGTTCCCCATTTTCCACCTAATTCGGAGGCATTGCGTGTTAAGTGGCGGAACTTAACGCCGCGCTTTTACCTCGACACCAGAGCGAAGAAAATGGAAATATTAAATATTTCCACTCCTCGAGTGGGAATCGAACCCACAACCAGTCGTTTTGCAGTCACACGCTCGTGCCACTGGGCCACGACTGGCCACAATGTATTAATCTAGCTATAAATATTCCACAATGGTTTGGCTTCAATTCCCATTCAGGGTAATGATTATATATTTCTTTTCTCCCCACTCTAGTACCTAAAACAAAACATTGTGTTAAGTTCATGCTACTTAAGATATAATATTTCAAATTTGGGCAGAAAGAGAAGAACAGAATGTTTTGACCAGGTTGTCTCTGCCCACCCCCTGTTAAATAACAGGACCCGTATGGGAAAAAGCATGAGGTTGCTAAACTTTTATAATCTTATTCCTTATTAAGTCGATAGGTGTCAAATATCACTTTTCAACCATTTAACGTCCAAAATTCTAACACATAGCAGAGATTTAGTTTGAAGATTAGTTTTTAGTTTCAGATCCACAAAGAAAATAGTTATTGCTAATTGTTAAATAAGGAACATAACATTTTTGGTGTATAGCGGAGTAGTCAGAAAGGACCTAGTGGCAACACACTCTGCCCTCCTATTGCTTATTGTAGTGGCAAAGCTCAACTCAAAAATTGAAATATAACCATTTTCCGAGTAGGAATTGAACTCATAACTCAAGTCAAACTCTGTTCTACTGCGCCATGCGGCCAGTATGTTATACTGTAATTTATATTATAAATTAGCTGCGCCGTGACAAAAAATCATAATCCATATTAATATTATAAATGTGAAAAGTCTGTCTGTCTGTGACACAACTATAGTTGCTTCGTATTTTTGTAGGGCAGAGTTCTAGCTTAATTTTTCAGACAAAATTTTCATCCCCCATTTCAGCCCCTTAGGGGTGGGTTATGAAAAAATAGGTAGATGTTTTTTTTTTCCAACACACAGCAGGGTAGGCAGAGGGAACCTAGTAATAAGACACTCCGGTCTCCACTTTCCGCCAAATTCGGAGGCATTGCGGGTTAAGTGGCGGAACTTAACGCCGCGCTGTGCCTCGACACCAGAGCGATGAAAATGGAAATATTAAGTATTTCCACCCCTCGAGTCGGAATCGAACTCACAACCAGTCGCTTTACAATCACACTTTGTTCTTCTGCGCCACGACTGGCCCCAAGGTAGATATAATGTATGTAATTAAATATGTAGGTAGAATAATAATAACACACACTTAACACGCAATGCCTCCGAATTCGGCCTCGAAAGTGGGGAACGGAGTGTCTTAACACTAGGTTCCCTCGCCTACCCTGCTGTGTGCGGGATACAGCGTGAAACTAATAAAAAAAAAATAATAAATGCAATACTTGTCTGCGCGTCACAAAATGACTTTGTCGTCGAATAAATCTGATACAGTACGCACGCATTTTTATTCCACATCTCCGTATACTTGAGTAGCCTATATTGGACCCTGGATCTTCAACTATTTTCCTTCCGAATTTCATCCAAACCGGACTGGTAAAACCGTGAAAGGCCAGACAAACTTTAACATTTATAATATTAGTATGGATTAAAGGCTCTTTTATTTTTGCCTTTTTTGTTTCTTCCTAATTATATGAATCATATTTAAAAAGTTGGGACCAGTTGCGGCGCAGAGACACAAAGTGTGACTATAAACGCCACTGGTAGTGGGTTCGATTCTCATACTCTCTAGTGCCGAAGCAAAGCACGGCGTTGAGTTCCGCAACTCAACCCGTAATACCTCCAGAATTCGGGGGAAACTGGGGAACATAGTCTTAATACTAGGCCCGCTACTTTAAGCGGGATACAGCGTGAAGCTAAAAAATGATTAAAAAATAATTAAAATCTTTTCTTTTTCAATTTCCAGGCAGCAATGGAACATCCAAACTGTGGAAAGATATATTTGACAGAAATCCAAAAATCCTTTGACTGCGATACTTTCTTCCCAAATATAGACAAGCAACAGTTCCATTTGGTTGACGAAGAAGAAATACCAGAGGAGAAGCAAATAGAAGGAGATATTAGTTATTATTTTAGAGTTTATAAACGTTTATAATATGTTAATTGTTATAATAAAACATATTTTTAGAATATATTTAAAAAAATGTATGTAACAGGATTCGAACCTGCACTTCTTGGAATGTATCTAAGGCTTTACGCTTATTACCGTACAATAGGGTAGCTAGGGAACTTAATGTTAAGACATTGTTCTTTCCTTGTGTCTGAAATGGAGACTTTGTGTATTTAATGGCGGAACTTAACGCCGTGCTTCGTCTTAACCCTTCTTTGCGTGATTTTTTACTTTTTAAAAAAAATCATGTGTTTGTAATTCAGTTCATACATTACAGGAAAAATAAATAAAAAATGGGTTGTCTATTTTTACCCGCGACGGAACGGCGACTGTATATGTGTTTGGGGTGAGAGGTTGTTTGTTTGTTTGTTTGTTTGTTTGTTTGTGTGTTTGTGCAAATTACTATGTCAATTATTTCCAAAACTATAAGTCCGATTTTGATACGGTTTTCTATGATAGGTTAAGGTTCAATTGGCGTATGTTCTTAGATATGTCTTATTGCCTTAACTCACCAGGGGGCGCTGCAGTAAGCATTTAACGTGAAAACGAATGTTTTCAATTATCTCAAAAAATAGTAGTCTGATTTCGATAGATTTTCAGTGATAGATTCAGATTTAATTGGTGGATGTTCTTGGATATGTTTTATTGTGTCAAACCACCAGGGGGCGCTGCAGTAAGCATTTGTTTGTACTTTTTTTGTATTTATTTATCTAAAACCGAAACTACTGATCCAATTGAAAAGAGTTTTCGGAAAAAGATTCAGCTTTGCTTGATGCATATTTTAAGATTTTTCTTTTTTTGTTACGGGGAAAACTCACTAGGGGGCGCTGCAGTAAACATTTGTTTATGCAGAGCAAAAACTACTAGTCCGAATTAGATGAAACTTTCAACGATAGATTCAGGTTTAATTGGTGCTTCTTTTCATATATACGTTATGGTGACCACTCATCAGGGGGCGCTGTAGTAAGCATATGCTTGTATTTTTTTTGTGTTAAACCAAAATTTTTCTTGTATTTATTTGTCTAAAACCGAAATTACTTATCCGATTGGCTAGAGTTTTCAGAATTAGATTCAACGTTGCTTCATGCATATTTTAAGATTTTTGTTTTTTTGTTACGATGTAAATTCACCAGGGGGCGCTGCAGTAAACATTTGTTTATGCAGAGCAAAAACTACTAGTCCGAATTAGATGAAACTTTCAACGATAGATTTAGGTTTAATTGGTGCTTCTTTTCATATATACGTTACGGTGACCACTTACCAGGGGGCGCTGCAGTAAGTACATTTGTTTGTGTAAAACTAAAACTACGAGTCCGATTTGAATTCAGTTTTCAATGATAGATTCAAGTTTACTTAGTGCATATATTCATATATGTGTCATGTATGTTTACTTAGTGCATATTTTCATGTATGTGTCGACTCTCTAGGGGGCGCTGCAGTAAGTAGCTGCTTCTATTTCTTTGTGTAAAACCAAAACGACTAGTACGATTGTCAAGAGTTTTCAGTATTAGATTCCGCTTTACTTAAAGCATGTTTTTAAATTTATATTACGGTGACAAGTCACCAGGGGGCGCTGCAGTAAAATATTGTTTGTGCAAAGATAAAATGACGAATTTGATTTGGATGCAGTTTCAATAATAAGCTCAAGTTTAATTAGTGCATGTTCTTGGATATGTTTTATCGTGTTAACTCACCAGGGGGCGCTGCAGTAAACATTTGTTTGTAATATTTAATGCAAAACCACAACTACTAGTCCGATTGGGCAGAGTTTTTAGTATTAGAGTTACCTTTACTTGGTGTATGTTTTTAGGTTTTTTTTACGTCAAGAACTCACCAGAAGGCGTTGCATTAAACATTTAATTATGCAAAGCTAAAACTACAAGTCCGATTTGGATTGCAGTTATCAAAGATAGGATCAGGCTTAATTAGCGCGTGTTCTCGTATGTGTCTAGATGACACCTCACCAGGGGGCGCTGCAGTAAGCATTTGCTCGTATTTTTTGTGTGAAACCTATTTAGATGCGGTTTTCTGTGATAGGTTCTGGTTTAATTGCTGCGTGTTTTTATATGCCATATCACGAACTACCACGGGGCGCTCCAGTATATATTAGTTTGTTCAAATTCAAAACTACTAGTGGGTTTTGTGATTTTCACTGATTTGGTTAGACTTAAGTTTCGTGAAAATGTTACGGTGACAATCTCCCAGGCGCTGCAATAAGCATTTGATAACCAGAAAGCATTGGGTTTATAATTTCTTTTGGGTTTGCATGAACATTAATATAAAGTATTTCGATATTATGTAATAATATATAATGTGTATCTATTCACTTTAAAAAGTTTAAAATAAAAAGCAAAATTAAAAATTTTGAAAACCCCACGACGGTTTAATTGTAATTGTAAAAGGATAAAATAACTATAAATCCCCCGCCTAAAAGAATATATGTAACGAGATGATAGGGACGACTTCGTCGGGGGCTGCCAGTTGCAACCTCTATTTTAAATATAGTAGCTAACAGTATAGATTTCGTTTTAAAGTCTTTAAAATACCAGTTATCAAAACTGTAAATCCATATTAATGTTTAATTTTTTTGCCAAACCTGTTTTAAAAGCAAGAAAACCTATGAGAAGGTTTTTGCAAACTTAAAGTAATGGCAGCCCCGACGAAGCCGTCCCCATCATCTCGTTACATATATTCTTTTAGGCGGGGGGATTTATAGTTATTTTATCCTTTTACAATTACAATTAAACCGTCGTGGGTTTTTTCAAAATTTTTAATTTTGCTTTTTATTATATTTTTTTTTATTGAAAAAACGATATGATGGATTTTTCCATCATCATGCAAAAAGACTGTCTGTGTGAAGTCCTATAATGTTATTTTTCCTTTTAAATGGTATGATGGAAATTTCGATCACGATGCAAAGAAGGGTTAAGTAAGAGGGTGGAGAAATGAAAATAATTTGAATATAATCAACCCCTTGAGTGGGTATCGAACTCGTAACCTAACAAGTTTTATTATGTTCTTAAAGAACTACATTCCAATTTTTATATACTTGTTACCGCTTAATTTTGTTATATTTCTTTTTTAAATATATATTTTATTTATTTGTTAAACTTTTTAAAGTTTTCTTACACTTATGAAATTGAAAAAAAACATTTTTAGAAAATGTATAAAAATTCGAAATTTTACACACCGCAATTCAAAAGAACGAAGAAATTAAATTGTATATGTTGAGTGCTCTTGGACAGTGTCCGAAAGCACGCGGGTTCGAATCCCGCTGCGTTCAATTTTTTAAACGTTTTCTAAAATTGTTATACATTTTCTCTAAAATATCTCACTCAACCTAAGTCTGTAAAAACTTAACTGCTACTATAAACAATATGGAAAATGTTATCCATACTTATATTATAAATGGGAATGTCTGTGTGTTTGTCTGTCATACTTTCACGGCTAATCTACCGGTCCGATTTAGATGAAATTTAGAATGAAAGTAGTAACAATAACTAGATCTAACATAGGCTACTTACTTTTTCAAAAATCAACCTCTAAAGCGTTGAAATAGGGGATGAAAGTTTGTATGAAAAATCTACACCACTTGACCAATTGTAATGAAATTTGGCATAAATATAGTTGATAATCCAAGGTTAAACATAGGCTAGTTTATTTTTAAAAAATGGGTTGGCCGCTAGTACTCTTATAATATTAATGTCATATTGAAATTTATTATGCCCATTGTGGTACAGTGTCTGATATTAAACTCAATGAATTATGTGTTCGATTCTTACTCGGAATAATGATTATATTTAAATTATTTTAGTACTTTACTCTCTGATAAGTGATGGACAATAGTCTGATCTGCTTTTTTAACTATTTTTAAGGAGTTATTATAGCTTTTTACATGCTAGTTGCATTATTAATAATTCAATTACAAATAATAAAAGATCTGATATTAAAAGTTTATAAAGAAAAAGTAATGTTCCAAATATAAAGGCTAAAAGAGCTTATTCTAAATATTAAGCAAAAAGGATTTTTATATAAGCTTTTTTTTTCTTTTTTAAATAAATTTTCAACTAATACGAAATCTGGTATTTTATAACTGTGCGCGTGATTTGGTCCACGTGGAAATTAATATAAAAGTCATACATAATTGTAAAATAAAAGTAGTTACTTCTTATTACATCAATTATCAGCCAGTGGAAGTCTCTAAAAATGTTATTTTAGTATATATACCATGTGTACATACATATGGATTTCATAAAAAGTGGCCAGTCGTGACCCAGTGGCACAAGCGTGTGACTGTAAACGACTGGTTGTGGGTTCGATTCCCACTCGAGGAGTGGAAATTATATTTCCATTTTCTTCGCTCTGGTGTCGAGGTAAAGTGCGGCGTTAAGTTTCGCCACTTAACACGCAAGCCTCTGAATTCGGCGGAAAGTGGGGAACGGAGTGTCTTAACACTAGGTTCCCGCTGCCTACCCTGCTCTGTGCGGGATACAGCTTGTAGCAAAAAAGTGGTTACTTTAACCCTTTAAGCGCCACTGCGGGGACGAAATGCTTATGCGACAGAAAACGAAAGGCCCCAATATACGAAAACAACTCTGTTTTCATTTCATTTATTTATCATCGCTGTAATTTTCTTTGACAAATCTTTCAACTTTGTACATGCCTGGTTTAAAATATATTAAACTAAATTTATTAATCCATACTTATATTATAAATGCGAAAGTCTGTCTGTTTGTCTGTTACGCTTTCACGGCTTATCTACCGGTCCGATTTAGATGAAAATTAGAATGAAAGTAGTAACAATAACTGGGTCTAACATAGGCTACTTTTTTTTTCAAAAATCAATTTCTTAAAATGTTGAAAAAGGGGATGTAAGTTTATATAAAAAATCTAAACCGCTTTACCGATTGTAATGAATTTTCGTATAAATATAATTGATAATTCAAAGTTAACATAGGCTACGTAATTTTTCTAAAATCCACCCCCGAGGGTTGAAATATAACGAAATAGTTCGAGTGGGCCGCTAGTTCCTAATAAATCAGTGTAAATGTTTAGTTTAAATTTGATACTTATAAACGTTATAAAATTTCACCTAAATTTCCGTCGTCTTATGGGCGAGTATTACAAATAACCTCTCGACCTAACTCTTAACGAGTTAGTTTTACAAATAATCCAATTTTATTTCTTTCGGCAGGTTTGTTTTCTTATTAACGACCCGCTCGTGAACTACATAACCGTTTCGTTATATTACAACCTTCGGGGGTAGATTTTTGAAAAATAAAGTATTCTATGTTTGACCTTGTATTTTCAATTATATTTATCCCAAAATTCATTAAAATCGGTCAACTTGTTTAGATTTTTCGTATAAACTTTCGTCCCCTATTTCTACCCTCTAGAAGTTGCTTTACGAAAAAATATTTATAAAGACAGACTTCCACATTTATAATATAACTATGGATTAAATACCATAATTCTGCCCAAATTTCGGTTTCATTCATTTATTTTTTATATTAATTTTATTTGTTATATGGTAGTTGTATTTTTTTAGCTTCACGCTGTATCCCGCACACAGCAGAGTAGGCACAGGTTTGCGAGAGATTGCGTGTTAAGAAGTGGAACTTAAAGCCACGTTTTGTCTCCACACCAGAGCGAAGAAAATGGAAATATTAAATATTTCCACTCCTCAAGTGGGAATCAAACCTACAACCAATCGCTTTACACACAGTCACACCTACGTTCCCCTGCGGCACGACTGGCCTCAATTATTATATATATTTTTTTATTAAACCGACCATATTATTCAAAAATACAATAATTTGGGAATATAACATATATATAATAAATACAAATAAAACGTACAATAAATAAGATAATAATTATTTATTCGCCCAATACGACCTTAACTAAACTAACACACGCCCAAAGTAATACTAACAAATACTAGGGCGGGTGAACTTAAGCGGTAATCCGTGGAAGAATAACTGCTTATATATTATATTAATAATAATAATAATCATAATAAAATCCTATATATTTCAGGTAAACACTAAAAATACTGTTTTTACTTGAAAAAAAATTTTGTTGAAAGAAAAAAAAATACAAACATTTTTCGTGTTGAAATTATTTATTTACCTAAAATATATAAAATATAGTTAATTATTAATTAATAGATATAAGATAAGAATAAGGAAATTAAAAACACAAAACCTCTTATATACTAATAAAATTAGTGTTAGATTAGGCTTTTTGCACACGATCAAGTAAATACAATTGCTTTTTCGTGTGAAAACAGCCTTAGTTCAGTGAATTTAGAGAAAAAACTGCACTCAGCGTTAAAAACGAGAATCAATACATTACTTCGTCAGTGCACAAACTATTTGGATGGGAAAATTTATAATACAAACATATTTTTTTTACATTTTTTTAATTTTTTGTATTTTTTTTTTACTTTTTTTATTTTTTTTTCTCTACGACCGGAGTAAGCACGACGACATACAGCAATAATAATAATAAAAGAAAAAAATAACTCTATTCTATCAGAAACGATTAGAAATCCGACATCATAGCTACGATTAATAATAATAATAATTGATAATTATATATATTTTTTATTCGAATAAACCTACTAAAAAACAAATTAAAAGACTAACACTATAATAATCTATCGCTAACTTGTTGGCGCCTAAACAAGCCCGTGAATATAAGAAAAGTGCAATCCAGTTATTTAAATTCTACACGCTAAATTTTTAAAACGTTCAAAATGGTAGCTCCATTAAAAATTACAAGAAAAAACGTCAATATTATCAATAATACAATGACAAAATAAAAAGAATACTGTAAAATCAAGAAACTACTAAAAACTACTAAATACTCAAGTGAATGGTAGTTTTTAATACTGTCAACTGTCAACGTCAATGTCAGAATTTTCTACCAAATTTCGCGTACGCCAAGATGGCGTCTACATGTTATAATTGAGAAATATATACTCAGGATTGTTAATATCTTGCATCAACGGTGAATTTGGGGGTAGAATATGGAAACCCATAAACATGAACGTGCGTAGGAGAGTGGCGCGGTCGGGGCGGCTTTTCAGTATGCAAATGATGGAACTGAAACAGAAAATACGTATATTTTATATGAATATATATTATTTTTTTATTTAGATTCACTTTTTTTCATGTATGACAGCCAAAATGGACAGAGAGTAGTGTCAAAACACTCCGTTCTTCACAACGTATGTTTAGTAATAGAATTTATTGCCACAATTGCTCTTGGAAAATATTTTTGAAGAACATTCAAAATTTTTAAAACTATACGTATCGAACCCGTTTCTTTTGGAAGCAGTATAAGCGCGTTGACCACTAAACCATTATATCTAAAATAGCTTTTCATATACTAAATGTATGTGTAACACTTCAAAAATGTTAAAACACTTAAGTCTTACCAAATACACAGCGGAGGAGCATTAAAAAATTACTCTTGAGTGAGAATAAAACCCACTGCCATTAAATTTAACCACTGAGCCACTATACTCTTTGTTTCTTCAAACCATCATGAGTCAGTCTGACATCATCCGACTATAATGTTATGGTTGTGGATTCAGGGAATGATTATATTTGAAATATTCTTTTTTAATATTTACTCTGGTTACTAAGACAAAACGCAATATCATCTTGATTTTGTTCGAAAAGTGTAGAACAGTGTCTTAAAACTAGGTCCTCTCTGACTACAATGCTGACCTTTACAAAGCTTTAAAAGAAAATAATATTAAACACATACTTGTGTTCGATCCCACTCAACAAGTGGAAATTTCTTATTACCAATTTCTTCACTCTGGTGTCATCGAGGCAAAGCTTTACAATAAGTTCTGCCACATAACACGTAATGCTTCCAAAATTTGGCGGTGCGTGGGGAACGGAGTGTCTTAACACTAGGTTCCCTTTACCTTCCCTGCTATAACTGACAAACTTTTGAAGAAATTTAATATAAAATACATACTTAGCACACCCAAGTCTCGCCTCAGCAAAGTCGAGCAACAGCATAAAACTTTCCTTACTGCCAGCTTGTAGTACGCCGGGTACGCGCAGGTACATAGTGTTACCTTTGATCACCTGCAAATTATGAAAATATATATTACTAGCGGCCCGCTCTTGGTTTCGCCCCGTGAACTATATCGTTATATTGCAACCCTCGGGGTCGCATTTTTAGGAAATAAAGTAGCCTATGTTTAAGCTTAGATTATCAACTATATTTATGCCAAAATTCATTACAATTGGTCAAGCGGTTTAGATTTTTATATAAACTTTCATCCCCTATTTCAACCCTTTAGAGGTTGATTTTTGAAAAAATAAGTAGCCTATGTGAGTCCCAGTCACTTTTACTACTTTCGTTATAAATTTCATACAAATCGGACCGGTAGATTAGCCGTGAAAGCGTGACAGACAAAAACACAGACTTTCGCATTTATAATATATAAGTATGGATTATGATTTTATATTAATTAATTAAATTTAAAAGAAATAAAAAAATAAATTTTAGAGTTTATTTATAGAGCTTTTGATTAGTAAAACTCAACCTCGCTATTTATCTTGTCTCCGTGAAAAGTGAATTAAATTTAAATATTTTCTGAATATTTTTTTTGGGGGAAACAATTTGAAACTAGTTTAATATCTAGATCAGGACCAGCAACCTCAGGTCCATTTGAAAATTGAAACCGGCCCGCTATGTGCTTATGTATATTACAGATATTCATCCACTACTTTTAAAATATTTTTTAAATAATAAGATTTTTTTAAAATATACATGTATATTTAGACCGGATGTAAAAAAGGTTGGTCATTCCAAATCTAAATTAAATGTTTTCCATGTTTTAGAAAAATGCAACATACAAATCGCACTCAGAGATCTCAATTAACACTTAACTAGAAATTAAACCTTAATCCCAGTTAGTTTTATTGTAATTAAATCTACTTACAGCTTCCCAACGCACTACGGTGTTTTCAGTTAGGAAGATTTTGAAGTCGATCTTAACAGGTTGCTTGTCTTTGAGTTCCAAGATCTTATTTATGACCTGTAATTATAAAACAATGTATTATATTTTATTATCAGCCAGAGAAAAATCCTTAGTGTCCAAATACTCCATTCTCCGGTTTCCGTCCTTATTTGAAACACAGAACTTGATCGGTGGAACGCAATGGCTTGCTTTGTAAGACAAAAAAGATCAGAAAAAATGAAAATAATTTGAAATATAATGTAACTAAGTAATATCTAAGCTATTCCAAGTATTCTTGAAACCAAAACTTTCTTTGATATTTTTTTTATTTCTCCACAATCTGGAAAGTACCTAGTTATTTTACGTAATATATTATTTTTTTTCTAGTACTGTGCCGACTACAGTAATACAAGCACATAGAAGTTAGAATCGCAACTATCCACTTATTGTTATGCCTAGACTTATTCTGCACAGTACCAGTACTTATAAGATGCACAGAAATTAGTATCTGTTTTGTTTTTTATTCTACACACTTATTACCTGTATTATTATTTTTAGTCGTGGGGGGACGGGTTAAGAATACAATTCTTATTTTGCCTCCATTATTCCATAACAAAAAACTTTTCCTCATGGTAGGTAACGCATCCACAACTCCTCTATTGTTATAAATGTCCATGGGAAGATAAACACTTACCAACAGGTAGTCCTTCTGCGCGTTTGCCTGATATAAGGCAGCCAATAAAAAAACACTACGTATATAGTACTCAAAAGTTAGTGATCCAACTCACCGTTTGCCTCTCAGCTAGATTGAGTGCGGGGTGAGTGTTCACGGGCTCGGGGGTGAGACTCTCCGCGCTGGTGCTTAGAGAGCTCGCGCTAGCCCATAGTAGGGCGCTCAACAAGTCGCCTGTGGGTAAGAAAAAAATATTATAAATTTAGCTAAAGCAATATTAAATATTACAAATACTAGTCTAAAAGAAACTTTATTAAAAATATTATTTCTTATTACTTTCACGCTTGTATCCCGCACATAGCAGGGATACAGTGTACCTATTTAAACAGGCCTTTAAATTTCAAATTCATTATTTGTTACTTTGAAATTTACCATTCAAAAATATCAATGAAGAATTTTGAAGCTCAAAAAGTTGAAAACATTTATAATTTAACAATTATTAAAAACAAAGTGTCTTAACACTAAGCTCTCTAACAACCGCTGCGATACGGTTTTTCCCACAGCGTGAAGCTATACAAAAACAAAACACTACTTATATATAAACGTCTTTAACACTAGGTTCCTTCCCTTGCCTACCCAGCTATGTGCAGGATACAGAGGGAAGATATAATAAAAAAAAAGAGAAATAATTCACTCACGGCTGCTGTCGTCGTGTACGGGGGTGGATGGAGTTGCGGGGCTCGAAGCCCCGCTGTTCACCCCTCCGGGCGGCGCGGAGTCGAGAACAGGGACATCAGGACCACCTGCGTCAAGTCAACGAGTCAAATCCATATATATATTATAAATGCGAAAGTCTGTGTGTTTGTCTGTCACGCTTTCACGGCTAATCTTATTTTTTCAAATATCCAACTCTAAAGGGATGAAATAGGGGATGAAAGTTTATATGAAAAATCTAAACAGCTTGACCAATTTTAATGAATTTAGGCATAAATATAGTTGATAATCTAAGCTTAAACATAGGCTACTTTATTTTTTTAAAATGCGCCCCCGACGGTTGCAATATAACGTAATAGTTCACGCGGCGAAGCTGCGAGCGGGCCGCTAGTAAGTTTATAAATATAGAAATAATCTAGGGGCGCAAACAGATCCTCAATTTCGACTCGGTATAATCGTTGCAAAGAAAACTAGGAGCAGGGCTTGGGGCTTGCCAACTGAGGGTAGGTTTATAATTTATGGTGTTTCTGATCCAGGATGACTAAATTGTATATCTTCTTCGTCGTTACACTCTTGACAGAGTGGTCGTGGTCGTCAGTTAAGTGTTAGTGGCGCGCCTCACGATCCAGCGCCATTCTTCACGGATGGCAGCCTTCCTGGTGCATTCGTAGAGAGAACTCTTAGTGGCAGCCTTTACTTGATCAGTCCACCGCATTGCTGCTCTGCCGCGTGGCCTGTTGCCCTCTATTTTTCACTGAATTACCAGGCGTTCAATAGTATTAGGTACTCGGCGAGAAATGTGTCCGAAGAAAGTGAGAATGCGAGCCTGAACGATGGAAGACAGACGTTGTTTAATGCCGAGTTCATGGATGATGGATTCGTTGGTTCTGAATTCAGTCCATGATACCCCGAGCACTTTCCTCCAGCACCACATTTCGAGCGCGTCTATCTTCTTTTTCTCACTTTCTCTAAGTGTCCACGTCTCGCAAGCGTAAAGAAATATGGGAAATACTAGGGCCCTGACTAACCGAGTTTTTGTGGCTTTAGTAATGTTCCTGCTTTTCCATATTTTTCTCAGCTTATCCATAGATGATCTTGAAATCGCCATGCGTCGTTTGATTTCATCAGCACAACCTCCGCTGTTGGAAATCAGCACGCCTAGATAGACGTACGATTGCACGACATTACAACCCGCGATTATTGAGACCTCTGGCGAGTTATTATTGGCACGGTCAACAATCATAACTTTCGTCTTACTGCGATTAATATTGAGGCCAAAATCGAGACTGACTTGTTCCATTCTCTGTAATAGGTCTTCCATGTTCCTTATACTGGTCGCAAATAAGGTGGTATCGTCAGCATAGCGCAAGTTTGATATTTTTTGGCCTCCGATGCTAATTCCGTCAGTCCAATTTTCAAGCGCGATTCTCATAATAAGTTCCGTGTATACATTGAACAAAATTGGTGATATGATGCACCCTTGACGTACGCCAGAACATGGATAGAAATTGTTCGATAGTATGTCGTCTGCTCTGACAGAAGCTGTCCCATCCTCATAGAGTTGACGTAGAAGATGAACAAGGTGTTTAGGCGTACCCATGGTTAAGAGTGTTTCCCATAGTTTTGGCCACTTAATCGAGTCAAACGCTTTTGAGAAGTCAACAAAGCAGATGTAAATTGGCTTGTTAAATTCTCGAGCTTTCTCAATTATCTGACGCACTGTTAATATTTGTTCACGAGTACCCTTTCCCTTAACAAAACCTGCTTGTTCTGGGGCAATTTCTTTTGACAGATAGGATTTGAGCCTTTCGTTTAGAATGTGCAGTAAGATTTTACTTGCGTGGGATATTAATGCGATAAGGCTCAAATTACTGCACACTTTCGTAGAACCTTTTTTGTGTAATGGGACAAAGATAGTGTGAGTCCATTCCTGAGGCCAAATTCCAGTCTGCCAGATCCTATTACAAAGCGCAAAGAAAATATCGACACCGTATTCACCAGATGCCTTGATAGTTTCTATTGGTATTAGATCTCTTCCCGTTGCTTTCCCGTTTTTGAGATGGGCAATAGCAGCACGAACTTCATCTTTGAGTATGCTTGGCTCAAGGTCTTCACGTTGGGGCTCTGTGGAAATGAAATTACGCGAGTGGGGATCTTTAAACAGAGACTGACAGTATTCTTTCCACGTTTCTGTAATTACCTCTATGTCAGTCACTGTTTCACCTTTCGAATTGTCAATAGCCCATGTTCTAGCTGATAAGGTTTTTGTGATTGATCTTATAGCTTGGTAAAGGTCTCTCATTTGGTGTTTATTTGCATGGGTCTCAAGTTTTTCACACAGGTTTTGCAAATCCATGTTACGATCACGTCTGCACGCTTCCTGTATACGTGCAGATTTTGCGTTTAAGCTTCTGATATCCGCACCTGAGGCCTTCATTTTCCGCCTTTCTTCTACAAGGGCCAAAGTCGCGTCACTCATCCAATGCTGTCGTTTAAGAGGAGTATTATGTGGTTTGGATGCAATGACAGCTTGTTCTAGAAGCTCTTTTGCTTTATGCCATAAACCATGAGAGGTAGCCGATTTGGTGTTAGTCGATTTCCACTGTTCCCAGTTAGTCGCCAAGGAAGATATAAACTTTGTTTTATCAAACAGCTGAAGTCTTTGAGGTTTATCAACTTTCCGGGCTACTCTAAGTTTTAGTTGCAGTTTTGCGATCAAAAGTTGATGATCTGATCCGCAATCAGCACCCGGCAGGGTAGAAGCGTTCCTGATTGATGTTTTCCATCTTGAACCAATCATAATATAAAATAGTATAAAATTGTATATACTAACTCTTATTTATTAACTAATATTTTCATTTCATTTTAAAAAGATTTTTTTAACTAATATTTTCAATAAAAACTGTGCTCCCAAATTAAAGACTCTTAGGGCTTTCTAGATCTTGCCTGTTATGTAGCCTGTTTAAAACCTAGCATCTACAACATTCTTCTTGAGAATATATATCGGTTTAAATTAATAAAATATAAAAATTACCAATTATGAAATGAAAGTCTCTTACCACAGAGGCCCGGCGCCCAGGCACAGCGAGAAACACTCGGCGTCGGACGCCGACAAAGCGGTGCGCTTGCTGCCGGCCGCGTTCAAGGACGCGCCATCACCACTGAAAACAAATTATCATTATAAACTCTGAAATTAAACTATTTTAACCCGAATTGTGTATATTTTTGATATTCGGAAATACATTTTAGAAAATCCTGACGTTTCAAAAATTTTACTTCCGAGGTCACAAATAGACGCTTTTTTTTTTTTTTTTAGCTTAGTGTTGAGACACTCCGTTCCCCATTTTCCACTGAATTCATGGAGGCATTGCATTAAGAGGCGGAACCTAATACCGAACTTTGCCTCAACACCAGAGCAAAGAAAATGCCTCAAATTAAAAAGAAATAGTTAAAAATATTAGGCGGAAATATTTCACCAATCGTTACTGATGGCAAGAATATTATTAATACAAATTATATGGCTGGCATTGAATAACATACGAGTTCCGTGTTCTGGGCAAGATTAAGAACGATGATACTTGGACAAATTAAAAATCTTAAAAAATATTAACGTTCGACCTGAATGTTTTCTAAGAAAGGCAATAACGAGAAGCAAAAATCCTTACCAGATGATTAGCTTGACGACCATGGCGGAAGGGTAAGTATTAAAATAGAACTATATACAAAAACAAATTTTAAATAGTACACAAACAGTCGCTATTTACAAAATATCACACAATATCACAGAATGGAATGTTTATTTGAGCAAAACGTTAGAAAATGCTAAAGGATTTTCAACCGATTTTTTGAGGGTAGTTTCCTAAAAATTATTTCTATGCTGTATTCCATATACAGCATATTACGTTTGGGACGAGTCTGTATTGTCTTTCTGTACGTCTGTACGTCTTTATAGTATGGGATCTAAGGCAGTACTGTTTATAATCAGATCTGGATGAAAATTCAGATGTTTGCCAAAATTAAAAATAGCCAAACAACGTAAAAGACGAAACATTATGCTCAATAAATAGAATATTTTGATCTTGAACTATCCCAGAAAGTCCTCATTAAGAATATGGCGATAGGTAATTATTTGATGTCAGTTAAAAAAGGGTAGAAAACCTAATTTTAAGGGATTATAGTATTATTTTTGAAATATTTAATTTCAAGGGAAATTACGCTATCGAGTGAGTACTTAAGCAGCCAAAAATGATTTTAAAAAATCATTTTTCGGCTGTTTTCTGTGTTGCCCACTAAAAGGATGCTGATGATACTGCAGGATACAAATAAAATGAGGAAAATAGTATTTTTGTCCGTTTGTATGTTATATGATGTCAATTTAATTTCCTAGATTGCTTTCCTATTCAGAGAGATACATTATTGGCGAATTGAAAATATATAATAACGATAATTTATTTGGAATAACCACATTCAAAAAATTAAATAAAAACACTAGACACAAACTAAACCGACTTTCTTAATTTTTTTATGGTTAACCACAGACAAATATTTAAAAAACAAATCACAGATACACTATTGAAAAATGATCAAATACACTTTGTTTAAGGTAAAAGACGCATTCTCCTTTTATCACTGTCATAATCTTTAAAACAACTTATCGTATATATGCCAGATAGTAATGTTTACAATAATAAATCTTTGCCAATTCACGTCACTCGAGTCAAAGTATTAAAATGGTTTCTTGTTGCCAAAATAATATACCTATAAGATTTCTTAAATAAATTAAATTTATTTAAAAAAAAATAATTGGGGCCAGTCGTAGCACAGTGGCATGAACGTGTGACTGTGGGACGACTGGTTGTGGGTTCTATTCCCACTCGAGTGGATTTTTTTATAGCTTCACGCTGTATCCCGCCCACAGTAGGGTAGGCAGAGGGAATCTAGTGTTAAGACACTCCGTTCCCCACGCACCGTCGAATTTCGGAGGCATTGCGTGTTAAGTGACGGAACTTAACGCCGCGCTTTGCCTCGGTACCAGAGCGAAGAATATGGCAATATTAAATATTTTCACTCCTCGAGTGGTAATCGAACCCACAACCAATCGTTTGAAGTCACACGTCTGTGCCACTGCGCCACGACAATACGCCACGAAAAATATACTGTTGGAGCATTTTGTTTGCCTGTAAGTGGGATAACAACACCTTGAAATATTTATAATCATTTTATGTACATGTCATGTTATGTGTATATCCTGTTGTGTAGACCTCATAAATAAATGAATGAAAAGAAAAATATTAAATTCACAAAACAACTTACATTAATTACACAAAATAACATACTCGTTGCTATGGCAACTCGTGTTCTACTCGTCACAGGGGCTCCTAACGTTAATATTAATTTTACCTATTACAGGAATCAAACTAGTAACCTACATCAACAACAACAGATTCACAAGCTTCATAAATACCAAAAAACCCAACATTTACAAGACTAAAGCAACCCCTTTGCCGTATCTCACGAGATTTGAAATTCAAACACCATTACTGCATTGCGGATGTCGGCATTCATATTGTAAGTTGAACTGAGCGTCTAATATTAATTTATCTATATAAATAAATAAAATTGGAGTGTCTGTTTGTAATGCTAAAATAACTGCACATGTATTTAAAAACATCCATACTTATATTATAAATGCGAATGTCTGTCTGTTTGTCTGTCACGCTTTAACGGCTAATCAACTGGTCCGATTTGGATGAAATTTAGAATGAAAGTAGTAAAAATTACTGATAATATAGGCTACTTATTTTTCCAAAAATCAACCTCTAAAAGGTTGAAATAGGGGATGAATGTTTATACGAAAAATCTACACCGCATGACCGATTGTAACGAATTTTGGTATAATTATAGTTGATAATCCAAAGATAAACATTGGCTACTTTATTTTTCAAAAATCCACTCTCGAGGGTGGCTATATACCGAAACAAGTATATAGTTACCGCGGCGAAGCCGCGAACGGGCCGTTAGTGTTTTTATAATTTGTGTCTACTGGACCGTTTTTGATAGAAGTTTCACTGGCAGATAGCTAATGTAATAAGAAGTAACTTAGGCTACATTTATTTTAGAATTATAACTTTTTATTAATTTCCCTGAACAAAGTCGCAGGCACAGCTAGTTTATATATAAAACTGTTACAAGGACTTTCTTTGGCGAGAATTCATTAATTATAGTAATATATTCTTTTAACAAATCTACTTGCATACCATTAGCCTAAATTTTAAAAATGGCGGTTTATTTTCTACCTTAATTTTACTTAGAATGGTAATATAATATTTAAAATATTTTAATCAATTCAAAATTTCAACGTGTTTCCGGTTCCTGGGCAAAGTAAAGGTCGGAGTGTCTTGACTCTAGATTCACTCTGCCTACGAAAATAGTAGTAGAGAGAATTTAGTGTCAACACATTCCGTTTTCTTCACTTTCCTTTCGAAATTAAAACATTGTCGACGAATGGCGGAAGTCAACGCCGCTCTCACTTACCAGAGCGAAAAAAATAAAAATAATTATAACCACTCTCCCGACTAAGAATCGAACCCACAACCAATCACATTTACAATCCGACACTATCCCACTAACTAACTGACTAAGATAAACAATAAAAAAAACGTTACACTGGTTTAAGACTAACAAAAGAATTTTCCATATATTTTCTCGACCAAAATAGCACTAGCTGAAAGAAAATCATACATAACCATTTATCTTCAAACTCACTAAGGTATTATGGCACTGTTTCAAGTTGGTGACGTAACAAATAGAAAGTCCTAGTCTTATATGTATGTAGTTGCTAAGAACTGAAATTGTTTGATCAATATATCGTCTATTTTAGAAGTAAAAAAAGTAAGGTCATTTTTGCGTTTTTTTCGCATATCGTAACTCACACTTTGTCTCCATTTTGTTTGTATAATCAGAGAGAAGGAAGACACTTCATTCTGCACTGTATGAGAGAGAGAGAGAGAGAGAGTGTAAACTTTCATCCTCCATTTAAATAAGTAGTCTATGTTTGACCTAGACCTGGGTCTTCTACTATTTTCATTCCGAATTTCATCCAAATCAGTCCAGTAAATTAGCCGTGAAAGCGTATAAGACAGACTTCAACATTTCTTGATTTATGGTCCTGCTAAGAATACCTTTAAGCTACTGTAATAATCCCACACAATACCTACTTCAAACGTAAGAAGGAAAGAAAAACTTCGATATTGCAACAGTTAGCAAAATGGAAAAACGAGGAAAATACGCTATTGACGAAGTAATTACTAAATCATGACGCAGTTTCTTGAATCAAACACACTTTACAGATTGCCCAAAATTCTTATATATTAATTCTTTTAAAAGAATAAAAAAGTTCAACGCTCGTTGGCCAATCGCCCAATTTGTATGGGTTTTCATAAAAAAAAAAAACAAAACAAAAGTATGGAGCAACAACAGTTTCTTAGAAAAATGTTCCATTAATCAAGGAAAAACTGAAAAAATCTAGCCTTGCAAGAATACCAATTAGGAATTTGGCAAAAATATTATACTTTTTTTGCTTATATAAAGTGTTATTCGCATACTTTGAAAATGGAAAATCAATTTTTAAAAAATGTAAAAAATGCGGCGTTACACGCAATGCCTCCGAATTCTGCGGAAAGTGGGGAACAGAGTGTCTTAACACTAGGTTCCCTCTGCCTACCCTGCTGTGTGCGGGATATAGCGTGAAGGTATTTGAACCCGCGCCTCTTGGAAGCCGACCAAGTGCTCTGACCGCTAAGCCGTGCGTTCTACATCCGGCTGCGTCGAAACTCTCACACGATTTATAAACATGATTCTTTGGCTCTTTTTAATGTTAAAAAATGAGAAGACATATGGTGATATCTTATAATTACAGAATTCACGAATAGAGCAGCTTTGTTTGCGTGGAATACGCGCATAAATCGATATTTTCCAAAATAAAAAAAAAAAACAAATCCTTTCTTACTAACAAAAACCTACTTGAAGAATTTCAGCTTTATACCCCTCGTAGTTATCAACTCCCGACGTAAAAAATGTACTTTATAATTTTGAAGTCGATGTCTATATACTCGTATGTGTATGTCTGTGGCATTGTGCCTTTTAAACTGATGATCCGATTTCGATGTAATTGTTTTTTAAACTACTTAAAAGTATATTTTGTGTAGGGCTTTATCTTATGTTCAGTAGTAGTAGCTGTCAGATAGTCAGTTATAAACATATATAGATACCGAAGTTTTACAACTCAAGTTTTACATTCAGATATATCTCACTAAGCAAAAAATCAGTAATCCATACTTCATATTATAAATGCGAATGTCTGTGTGTTTGTCTGTCACGCTTTCACGGCTAATTTACTGGTCCGATTTGGATGAAATTTAGAATGAAAGTAGTAAAAATGACTGGGCCTAAGATAGGCTACTTAGTTTTTCAAAAATCAACCTCTAAAGGGTTGAAATAGGGGACGAAAGTTTATATGAAAAATCTACACCGCTTGACCGATTGTAATGAATTTTGGCATAGATATAGTTGATAATCCAAGGTTAAACACAGGCTACTTTATATTTCAAAAATGCACCCCGAAGGTTGCAATATACCGAAACAGTCGGGTAGATAACGCGGCGAAGCCGCGAGCGGGCCACTGGTATTTATCACAAAACAACATAATAATAGAAAAATCGTGCTAAAACAAAAAAAAAACAACCCAAATAAACAGTGATCATGTGCGCAGTTTGGCGCGCGAAATGTTTACGTTTTATTTTTAAATCTGTGACTGAGGCGTGGTCATCGAATTCTTTATTCAGCTGAGAAACTCTTTGGTATGGTTATTCAAAATGATGATTCAAAAAAATACTTTAAAAAATTATATTACTTGAAACTTTCTAGACGGTGTTGAGCCAACACACAATAAACACATAATATGATGAAAAATAGACAGCAAAGTGTCTCTGTCCTGAAAATAGAAAAAAGTATTATTAAATTTACTATACACATTTCAAATAAAAATTCCGTTACATAAGTACGAATTTTTTATAATTATTTTACTAAATATGTGTATTTTTTATCTGTTAACGGCAGACATGTGATCCTTACTTTTTAAATGGTTTGTTTTCCATTACTTAAGCAGACGCAAAGATTTTACAAAATTCTTGCTAAAACATGAAATTTTATAAAAAAAAAGAAACCATCCAGTACAAAAAAAGCAACTTTATGCTTGATCCCGCAGAGCAAAATCCACTTTCCGCCCGAAAATCTGGACATTGGACAAACAGGGTGTCGTAACTCAACGCCGTGCTTTATCTTAGGTACAAGTCACGTGCCGCCCAGGTCCGCGGACGATTGGGGCAGTGCCCGAGACCTGGGCTAGTGGCGGGTAAGGAGCACCGTCAGGTTTTTAGTGGGTAAACGGAGGAACGGAGTCCCACATAACCGCGTCCGGGTCCCCACCCCGGGCGGGTATCCGTAACGGATTTTCCTGACGATAAAAAAAAAAAAAAAAAAAAGTCACGTGAAATTCTTTAAAGCAAGTATAATCTCTTTATAGTACTATTTATTGACACAGCATGTGACATTTACATTACTTATGAAGCTTAAAGTATAACAGTTTATCGCGATGTTTACTACAAAGTTATTAATAGCTATACACTCATTAAATATTTAAACAGAGCAACATTACAGATAGCACTGTTTACTAATGAAGCGGTTTTCTCTTTACTTTTTTATTATTTTGTTAAATTTTCAAATATTATGTGTGTCATATGAAATACTGGCTGTGCCTGCGACTTCGTCCGCTAGAACTACACAACTAGAGATACTAAAGATAAGCTTAAGTTAGGCAATTTATAATTTTCATGTATTTTACTACCTATTTCAGTCCTTTAAAGGCTGGTTTATAAAAAAGTCTATGTTTGACCCTACTACTAATGACGACTGATATCAACCGTCTTCCTGACAAAATCATCGACATTGCTCATGTGGTTCAAATTTTTCATACAATTTTTCATCCCCTATGTTACTTTTTTTTAATAAAGTTATTATTATTTTTTTCTTTAAAAAGTAGCCTATGTTTGACCATGGATCTTTAACTATTTTAGTTCTGAATTACATCCAAATCGGAATCGGTTGTGTTAGATTAACCGTGAAATCGTAACCAACAAGCTAACAGACAGAAAGACTTTCGCATTTATCTTATCAATATGGAAGTACATGTTATTTATTTATTATGTATATATTATATGTAATTATTACATATTATTAACATTTTATTATTGATATGCGCATAGAAGTAAGACAAAGTTAAATGACCACTTGCGTGTAGACACTTCATATTTAAGTACCTACACTATACAACAGTTAAAAGTAGTTAAGCGAATGCGATTTATTTCTACTGATAACGTCAAAATGAAATTAATTCTCTACTAGAAAACTCATTAGGAATGTCACTTATATACAAAAGTGTATGCCAAACATATAGTAGTATGTGTATTATTTATATTATTAATTTAACTAACGACGTCATCTGCGTAAATAAAGTTATTGTCCTAAGTTACTCTGCTATCTTATTACATCAGCTATCTTTCAGTGAAAATCCCGTCAAAATCGATCTAACCGTTCCAGAGATTACCCAGCCAAACAGACAGACCGACAAAAAATGTTATTTTGGTATATGTTTATGTACCATGTGTACATAATAAATGATTTTATTTTCATATATTTTTTCAATGAATAAAGAGATCTGATCGAAAAATTGTAAAATGAATACTGACAAGTGCTGTTTTATTGAGTTACATTTTTTTTTAACTCATTCAAGTATAATTCGCGCTAGATTACAAGCTACTTCTATCCATACTTTCCATACTTATATTATAAATGCGAAAGTCTGTGTGTTTGTCTGTCACGCTTTCACGGCTAATCTACAGGTCCGATTTGGATGAAATTTAGAATGAAAGTAGTAAATAACTATGGGTCTAACATAGGCTACTTATTTTTGCAAAAAACAACCGCTAAAGGGTTGAAATAGGGGATGAAAGTTTATATGAAAAAACTAAACCGCTTGACCGATTGTAATGAATTTTTAAATAAATATAGTTGATAATCGAAGGTCAAAGATAGGCTACTTTATTTTTCAAAAATCGACCCCCGAGGGTAGCAACATAACGAAACAATTAGGTAGTCCACGCGCCTTCGGCGCGAGCGGGCCGCTAGTTTTCATATATTTTTTCAATGAATAAAGAGATCTGATCGAAAAATTGTAAAATGAATACTGACAAGTGCTGTTTTGTTTAAATTTTTTTTTTCAACTTGATTCAAGTATAATTCGCGGTAGATTAAAATTTCAGAACAACAAAACTTTTAAAAGAAGTAACCAAAAAAAAAAATAAATAATTATATAATTTCTCCCTGTCTGGTCATCAAACCCACAAAGACACTGGAAACATCGTTTTTATTTAATCTAATTTATCACCTGAATGGTCAATAAACATACCTATAACCATTCATACTTATATTATATACTAGCGGCCCGCTCGCGGCTTCGCCGCGTGAACTGTTTCGTTATATTGCGACCACCGGGGCGCATTTTTAAAAAATAAAGTAGCCCGTGTTTAAGCTTAGATTATCAACTATATTTATGCCAAACTTCATTACAATTGGTCAAGCGGTTTAGATTTTTCATATAAACTTTCATCCCCTATTTCAACCATTTAGAGGTTGATTTTTGAAAAAATAAGTAGCCTATGTTAGACCCAGTCACTTTTACTACTTTCATTCTAAATTTCATCCAAATCGGACCGGTAGATTAGCCGTGAAAGCATGACAGACAAACACACAGACTTTCGCATTTATAATATAAGTATGGATGTGAAAGTCTGTCTGTTTGTCTGCCACGCTTCCATGGCTAATATACCGATTCCCATCCGATTTGGATGAAATTAAGAATGAAATAAAAAACCCGGGGTCAAATATAGGCAACTTATTTTTTTTCTATATCCACCTCTAAAGGATCAATATAGGGAATGAAACTTTATATGAAAAATCAAAGCCGTTTGACCGATTGTAATGAATTTTGGCATAAATATAGTTGCTAATCCAAGGTTCAGCATAGGCTGCTAATTTTTTTAAGATCCACCCCCGAGTGTTGCAATATAACGAAACAGCCATGTAGTTTAAACGGCGAAGCCGCGAGCGGGCCGCTAGTTACACAGATAAATTAACAACTGCCGAACTGGCTTTAAAAATGTAGTTCTTGTTATAAAATGTATTCTTATAAAATATAGTTTTTGTTTAGAAAAAAGAAAAAATCCCTTAGCGTTCCATAGATTCACTATGGACCCCCATAATATGCAGAGAGAGGAGCTTAGAGTATTGCCTGGGACTAACAACTCCTGTATTAACTCAAGGTGCCCCTTAAAAATGCGCATTAACTTACTTTTAAACATTTTAAAGTGTTATTCCACACTTAGGAAAATTGAAAAAGACATTTAAAGAAAACGTATAAAAATTTGAACGCAGCGGGATCCGAACCCGCGCCTCCTGATTAACTGCGCATTAACTTTCTCTTCTACTCTCCAGATTTCTCTCCGTGTTTCTAAGCAATATTAAATAGAAACTTAAAAATATCACCCTTCTTAATGATTCACTAAACAAAAACAGCAAAATCCGCAAGTTAATCTATTTTAATACACCTGCGTGGATTTCTATGGAAATTTCAATAACGACATTGTAAGGTTTCTGAAACTGTCACCCGATACATGCTTATATGCTAAGCTTGTCTTACAGTTATTTTTTAAGGTGCTGTGTTAATATTATTAGTTTGTAAGTAAATAATTAGTAAACTGATGGTAACAGGTTCGATTTCCACTCAAGGCATATCTATTGAAGCTATAGTACCTATAAGGTTATGTAATGGTTGTGAGTTTGATTCCTACTTCAGGGAATTATCATATTTAAATGATTTAATTTTTCTAGTCCGATGACTAGACATAATGCAGTGTTAAGTTACATATACAATACATCAAATACCGGCGGAAAGTGGAGAACGTAGGTTCTTTCTAGTGACCCTGGAAAACATTTATTCAAATACTATAAGTTATTTACCCGAACATTTATTTTTTTAAAGAGAGGGTAGACAAAAAAAACCTAGTGTTAATTCCACACTATTATTCTAAACAAATGTCATAATAATTAAAGAAGATATCAAAAACATTCATCAATTCATAATTATTGCATCAATAATAAAAGCTATTACAGGATGGTAGGCAATAAGCAAGTCATTTATTAGACGCTGTTCAATTTTAAACTTAAATCCAATACTTCTAAGGTCTATTCTGCAATATCACTTCTAATGATCATATTCTTTTACTCAAATTAACCTTGAATGGCAGATCTAGAATGTTTCTTTGCATAATAAAATATTAATTGAAAAAAGTAACTAAAATGGAGGTACTTATATTTTTTTGATATCCTAGTCGTACTGCCAAGGATATCAGCTTCATAGTATAAAAAAAAACATTAAATTCTTTGTGAATTTGGCCATATGTTCAAAATTTCGAGTAAATTGAGTGGCAATAAAACAGGATGTATGTTTATTTTTCAATAAACTTGATTTTGCCTATATAAATATAACAATTATAATTTTATATATATTTCCCTGCTTTGGCAAATATATAAGGTCCTTTTTTTACGGCGGAAAGTGGAGAAAGGAGTGTCTTGTCACTAAGTCTGACACTCTCTGACTATCTTGCTATGTGAGAAAAATTATAAATTATTTTTTTTTACATTTTAATATACCACCACTTTGTGTAATTCAATCTTAGTCAGCCGCGGGATGTAATTACATATCTATTTATCACAGTGAACTATGTTTGTGCAGGTTTTATATAAATAAAACATTAACATCACTGGCAGTATGTTTGTTACAGAATACTTGAATAAGAAAGAGTATTTATATTCTAATTATTAACTAAAAACTACAAATTACTGTAGCACCTAACATCAGTGGTACATACCGGAGATGGTAGCAGGTTTGAAACCCACTTGGGAGATTGAGAATATTAACATCGTTTTTAAACAATATTTTAAAAAGTACAAAGAGCTGAAGAAGTTTTATATACATTCTCTACACCTATTTTAGCGGTAGACACATTAAGTAAAAAAGAATGTTTCTCAATACTAAATGTTCTATTTGGTATATGTATGTGTTATTTAAAACCAAATTACAGAGATATTAGGACAAACATTTTAACACAAAATATAAAACTACTCAAAAGTCGAAAGTTACCAAGTTATTTAATATGCCAGTAATTTTTTGTCAGAGAATATCATATTAATAGCTGTAGAATGTGACCCAAATACTATAAAATGAGCACAATTTGCAAAGTGGTGTGTTAATACATAGTTCCTTTGCATACTTTGCTTTATACAGATATGAAAGATAAGAAGAGGAAATTTAAACAATAACAAAATATAAACAATATAGCAAAAGTTGTAGTAGTATATATATTATACATACTATTACATCCTTTTAGGGATATGAAGTAACATAACAAAAACAAAGAAATATCTTATTTACTGCCCAACTATTAAAAAAGAGGAAACCATTGAGATAAATATACAATGATACTAAAATTAGAATACAAAACGTCATATTCCCAACTTTCAGTCGAATACTTTATTATGTACTTTCTTTTATGCCCAAATCGAATTATTCTTAAATCTATGATTAATGCAAATGGTTAACCATCAAATTATCATTCCTTTGTTCTTATTTGGTATAAATAATACATAACTAATGTTTCTATTATGAAATATTGTCTTATATTATATTGATTAAGGAAATAAAGGTAGGTAGATGGACTATTAATCAGCAAATTGATGACGTATTATATTGGTCCAAGGACGACCTCTTTAAAATATTAATGTTAGAATGCGTGAAAATAAAATGTAACAAAACAAAACAATCCTTATATAACTTCAACAATGTGTATTATAATATATACTCACCGATAGGACTTTTCCTTCGGGGTTTGGGGTTCAACTACGACACCAGCAACGTCGTAGTAATTACTACTACTAAAATTTAACTGTTGTATCAACTTCGTCATCTTGGCAAATCGTAGTTAAGCCTTTGCTAAACGATTTAATCAAAAACACGGACGGACCGTAGTAATTCGAGAAATTACGCAGCAAAGACGTGTTTCACAACAGCGAGACGAATGAAAGTACGATATTATAAAGTATAGACTATAGAGTATAAAGTTAATTCTAAAACAAACGTCAGTAGCTTACTCTACACAATATAGAAGTACACGTGTTTGTACGTGCGGGCCACGTGATGGAGCACATTTAAAATTAGCCGCATTACCATATTTTTCCGTAATGGCGGCCGGAAACGTGACGATATTAATGTTTCTAAGCAATGCGTTTAGTTTTTTCTACGGAATTTTATTTGTCTATGAATAATCTAATAATAATATATGATTTATTAATATTTTTTACTATATATAAAATACTCAAGAATTAATTTGATTTATTTGAGTGACAAAAATTTAAAAATAAATTAAGCTGTCCACGTGCGCGCCCCCGTCGCTAACGAATATTATAAATGAGTCAAGAGTGCAAAAATATTTATTTTATCTCATTTAAATTATTTTAGTGCAATACGTATAATAATATTTCCACTTGTTGACCTTACAACGATCTATCAAGCAATTCAAGCATGAATCAAAAACATAAACATACGTGGTATAAAGTGAAAGTGAAATTACAATCTGTCAATTCGATAGTCAAAACAACACGTAGCTGTTACGTCACAGGGCAACGTCAACGGATCGATAGTGTTGCGTAGCTACGCCGCAGTTGATATCGATCGATATTATATCGACAAAAAATATAAAAATGACTTACCGATTTCTAAAAATTAAAGATGGCATACTACTCTGGGCTGATTCGATTTTTTTAAACCTTTGTTCTCGTATCATATAACTGGTTGCCGGTAAGGCATATAACGTCATAACTTCACTTTGAATTGCACTGCACTGGAATTAACACAAATTTTACTCGTTTATTCTTAGTTTTGCCACTATTACGCACATTAACTGACTTTTCACTATTTTGGGGTTTCCTCAAATCAAATGGTGTATATAACGACATTCAGGCTTGAAAGCGTGTTCTCGACTAATACCGCAGTCAAATGCTATATAACGAGATATAAGTGTGACTAAACCTCACCCCTCCGTTTCAAGGGAACGCTCTGGATTGGTTCACAGGGGTGGTTTTTTGTAATGGGTAAAAAAACTTCGAGTCTCAATAAAAATAATATCGTAAAATCAAATTATAACTACCAATATTAATCGTTTATAAACGTTTTCAAAATGACATATATTACTGTAATATTTTTAAAAGTATACTTGAAATAGGCAAGTCATTAAAATGAACTACAAATGTACTGGATGGGCTAATTTCTTCTTCTTCTGTTTAAACTTAAATCACGTTTTTAATACTAACAACTGTCAAGATCCACGACAATGTCTCCAAATTAGATGAAAATTGAAGAACTGTTTATTCAGTGTAACTCTAGGTTTTGATACCAATTTTTAGAACCTACTCTGCTATACGCAGGTTAAGTTGTGATACTTCTTTCCTTACTATGCTCTAAATATCAATAGGTATAAATTCAAAGAAAATAATGTAAATATTTTATTCAATAGGTACTAAATTTTTTATCATATTGCACTGATCTTCTCTCTCACCGCACGGGAGAGGGGAAACGGTTTCAGGGTTTGTATCACAATCTCTGAAAATGTAAATAAATATTTATTTTAAGAAATTGCACGAAGTTGATATAAATAAAATTTAGTCAAAGGAGTCATAATGCATTTATTTTGTTTTGGAAACCACTACGCCCGTTAAGCAAAATGTAATAATAATAATAAATAATAATTAAAACTCTTCCACAAGTCACAAACAAAAAATAAAGTAGTTATAAAAATAAAAAAACCAAAGTAAAGTAAACACACACACAAAAAAAGAAGAAAAGAAAAGTAGGCTTTGAACAACAGAAGAACAAGGGTATATTTCTCTGGTGAAATTCAGCTTGGAACATTTATAAATTGTACAGAAAGTAAGGAAGTAAATGACTAGCCACTGGTCTGTTTTATTATCTTGACCCGTGGGGGGACGGGTTAAGAATACAATTCCCCCCCGCCGCTGGGTAGCGTCCCGTAAAAGGCGGGTAACCCAGTAGTTTGGTGGTAGGAGATTCGTTCTCCGACTGGCTCGCGACCACTATCATGTCAAAGACGAACCGCCAAATATCTTATGATGTGTTCCGGTTCGATGGCATGTAAGCCAGCCCTCCCTATTCCCACCATTCCCATCCTTCTTCCCTCCTTCTGTCCTACATTCCCAAGGCTGGCAACGCATCCATAACTTTAATGTTGTGGATGTCTATGGGCGAAGGTAACCACTTAACACCAGGTGGGCCTTCAGCTCGTTTGCCTCCTTCATTCCATAAAAAAAAAAATCTTTTAAAGAAGATAAAATTATTAATTAACTCACTATTATTATTCACACACCCAAAGCTGTTTCGTATTTTCAACGTAGTATTTAGGTACACCGTTCTCCACATTTCGCGCGAAATCGAGGCATTGCGTGTTGAGTGGTGGAACTTACCGTCGTGCTTCGTTTTAAGTACCAGAGCAGAGAAATGAAATAATTATTTCTCGAAATGAGAATCGAATGCACAACCATCGCATTTACAATCAAACGCTATACAACCGCGCCATGACAGCTTACGGCTAACGGTAAATAAAAAAAAATCCAATAGCGATAATGTTTAAGCCGTCGCCGCCAGTGGTTAGGGTTTACCTTTTTGTATTCGCCGGTTTAGTAGTAGTAGTTTAAGTTTTATCAGGCACGACACAGCAAGGTACAGGTACATTTAAGATCAGGAGTAGGACTTTACCTTTGACCTCTACCACCATGACCACAAAAGGCCGTATCCAAGAGCAGATTTTAAATTATGTAAACCTAGCCAGTTGCTTATGTCTAGTACATAGTTAGCACAATGTTAGCAATAGACAATGTGTTTGGCACATGTCATATTTGATAATAATTTAGCATATTATTCATCAACAAATACAAAAACATTTTTTTTGGTTTCTCCAAAAGCTACAATTAGCGGATACGCTTCAAGCTGTGTCTACAAATAGGCTCAATAAGGCCCTATGAAATGTTTTATACACTTCTTCCAATTTCCGTACAGCGAAGTGATTGAAAGTATCTACATATGGGTTTTCTGAGCTGTATCATGTAGCGTAGAGCATTGAAATCATTTACGGTTTCTTGTAATTAGGTCAAGGAGCTATAAAATCACTCAAAAGTATCTAAGCATTGTGTGACAATTCAAGAGTTCCGAGTTTCGGCACGCGCCGAAGGTTCGGCAGTTTTTTGGCTGAAACCGAAACTTCGGTCGAAACTCCATTTTTTGCCGAAACTAGGCCGAAACCGAAACCGAAAACGAACCTTCGGTCGGACACTATTCTTCCCCTATTTCAGCCGATGTTTGACACCTCAGTTTTGAACCTAACAGCCGATGTTTGACATTGCATCATAAACTATCTTCTTAATAGAAACCATCGAAATCAGTCAAGCGATATCTAGATTCGTCTTGCACCTTTTAGAAGTAGATTTTTTGAAAAAGTAGTCTAATTATTTTCTAGTAGTACAATTATTTTCATTCCAAATTTCATCATAATTTGATTTCAGATGTTTGCATTATAAATATAATATATAAATCTCATATGTAAACTAAAGCTGCTAGCTAGTGTTGAAATAAAAAAAAAGGATTTTTCTAAATATAAATTTCAACCCCTGTGACTCAACAACCCCTGACGCATGCGTAAGCAACGGCGCCGTGACGTCACGTTCTGTTTACACCAGACTCGACGAATGTTTTGTTTCTTTTTCTGTTCGTTACTTTTTTTATTGTAAAATGAGATAAATATATAGCATTGTTACATATATATATCTTAAAATAATAACATCGTAGCTACGTATATAGATGTATAAAGCGTGTAGCGTTACGTGGGAAGCCAAATATTTTATTAAAAGTATTAAAAAAATATTATTTAAAATGTTTCCCTTAATTTGAACGTATATGTATATTTACACTCACATATCAAATATAAATTACAGTATTTGCATTAAATATATAAAAAATAGGCCTAAATATATCGTAACAATAACAAGGGCGTAGTACCTTTGCTAGACGCTTCTACCAAGTTGTGTACACGAATAAGAAACAAACGATAGCTCGGGCTATAACCAAAAACGTTCTGGTAACTTCTATTAACTTTTCTTTGTTCTAGTAATGACTGTTAGAAAAAATGGAGTTTCTATTAATAAAAAAATGTATTTTTCCAATAATTTGATATTTAGCAGATTTGTTTTCATTTTGTTAGTAAAAGTAACTATTACGTCTTGCGTTTTTCAGCGTATAATGTAGATTTGATTGAAATTAAAATTCCTTCTCTGTTATAGGATTATTGTAATTAAACTAAGACAAATGCTCACGCTTCTTTTATTATTATATTTTCACGTTGATTATCATTATTAATTTATGAATCCATTTTGAAGCAGTGGAACACAAGTAGGCTCGAGTGGATGACTATGTACACGATGGTTGGCAGTTCGATTCCATGGAGATTTAATAATAATTTTATTTATATTTGTGGCCAGTCGTGGCCCAGTGGCACAAGAGTGTGACTGTAAACGACTGGTTGTGGGTTCGATTCCCACTCGAGGAGTGGAAATTATATTTCCATTTTCTTCGCTCTGGTGTCGAGGTAAAGCGCGGCGTTAAGTTCCGCCACTTAACACGCAAGCCTCCGAATTCGGCGGAAAGTGGGGAACAGAGTGTCTTAACACAAGGTTCCCTCTGCCTACCCTGCTGTGTGCGGGATATAGCGTGAAGCTATTTTATATTTTCTTAATTTATATTTTATTTATATGTCTTCTGTAGTATCTAAAACAAACCATGGGATTGAGTTCCGCCATCAACGTATCTCAAATGTGGACAGAAAGTAGACAAAGGAGAGCTTAGACACGAAGTTCTCCCTAAATAACTGTAGGTACAACTTATTAATCGAACAATATGTATTCTTTATTGCATTTAAAAACAATATACAGAAAAATATATAGAGAAATAGATGGTTTACAACGGTGGACTTATCTCTAGAAGAGATCTCTTCCAGTCAACCTGTGTAGGTGGATGAGTGCAAACATAAAGCGGGATGCAATGCAAAAAAAAACAACAATATATGAGAAGAGACCAAAAATCATAAAGGACAAATATATGTATATATATATATATTACTATCAATAATCACATATAAAATTAATAGATACATACATACACACTTACATAATTACTTTATATACAACTACACATAAATATACTGTATATTAAGATATATAAAAATATATATATATATATATATATATATATATATATCATATATATATATATATATATATATATATATATATATATATATATATATATATATATATATATATATATATATATATATATATATATATATATATATATATATATATATATATATATATATTATACATATATAAATAGATATATTTAATAAATATAAGATGAAATACGGTTGTTTAACTCATAATCATTATCAGGTATCACTGACTACTATTGACACCTGCAAGTAGATACTTTTTAACTTGTGATTTGAAGGAAGCTATGGAGGGACTTTTCTGAATAGTTTTAGGAAGTTGGTTCCAGAGGCTTGCGGCATACACGGAGAAGGATTTCTGTAAGAATTGGGTGTTGCTCTTCGGTATGTCAAGTGTAGGAATTACACATGACCGCCTTGAGCGTGTGGGAGGTGGTAGCACCTTGAAGCGGGAACGCAGATAGAGGGGAAAATTGTGGTAATTAAGGATTTTAAAGAGGTAAGAAAGGATGTGCATATCACGGCGAAGACGAATAGGGAGCCAATTAAGTTGAGCGCGAAACTGAGAAACATGATCATACTTACGCAAACCGTAAATAAAGCGTATCGCGAGATTTTGAAGTCGCTCTAATTTGTTAAATTGCTCCTCTGTCACATCCAAATAGCAGACGTCGGCGTAGTCGAGAATAGGAAGGAGAAGACATTGCGCAAGCATAACTTTGGTTTTATGAGGGAGAAAATATTGGAGACGCCTAAGAGAGTGAAGAGAGAAATGCATGCGCTTGCTGATGTCATTTATATGAGGTACCCAAGACATATTATTATCAATTATGAGACCCAGATTCCTAACTTTATCGCAATACGGGATAGACACTCCCGAGTATAGGATTGATGGCACAGAACCCCGATCGACTTTAAACAATATGTTTTTTTTTCTTTTTTTTTAGCTTCACGCTGTATCCCGCACACAGCAGGATAGGCAGAGGGAACCTAGTGTTAAAACACTCCCTTCCCCACGCACCGCCGAATTCGAAGGCATTGCGTATAAAGCGGCGGAACTAAATATTTCCACTCCTCGAGTGGGAATCGAACCCTCAACCAGTCGCTTATAGTCACATGTTTGTGCCACTGCGCCACGATAGGTCTCAATATTTTATTTTAATACAGCTTAATACTATTTTTTTTACTAAGTTCTCTACCCTGCTATGCGGGAAGAAGCGTAAAGCTGTTTTTTTTAAAATTTATTTCAGCTTTAAATTCATTTTATCCTTTAGGTATTCGACAGGTTTTACAACATAAAATTTCTTAATTTCTTATCGGCAATACAAACCCAAATGCACACATTTTCGTGTTTAGCTGCATTAATTTCTCAAAAGTATGATAAAGGTTATGACACAAAGGCTATATAAACCTTTTCTATACATGTTTCAATTATTACTAAAGAAACATTTCAAAATGAAAGCCGTGTTACTGATTTTCGTCATTGGAGCGATGGCTCTACAGGTAACGTTTGCATTGTCTTGTATATCTTACAAACAAAGAAGTAAGGAACTAAAAGAAAAATATATTATATCTCTGATATAGTATGTACCCTTTGGGCTTTTTATTTTTTTTATATTTTAATGTGTTTTTGAACGGTAACAATTAGGAGGTGGAAAAACATTTGAAGAAAATGTATAAAATTTGAACGCAACAGGATTCGAACACGTGCACCTTGAAAGTCGTCTAAGCACTGACCGCTAAGCCATACGTTTTAAGTCCGGTTGTGTCGAAATTATTATACCTACTTATATTCTCTGAAAAATATTTAAATCTTTACATGTTTTCCAAACAAATTTTATTTCGTTGAATATGTGAAAAAGTGATACATACTAAAACTGTTTTTTTTTTATTTTACAGACCACCTATGCCCAATGCATACGATCGGCCCCTGTAATAACATCAGCCCCAGCTTTAGTAGCATCCAACGCAGTCGCCACTTCCCTCGCTGATACCTTGTCACTTCTCACCGTCAGTAGCCTTTTATCCGAAAAGCTCCCACTGGGCTATCCAATGATTGCTCCTATAGCCCCAGTGGCACCGGTTACTACGGTTGCAGCAGTGGGCGGTTGCGGATGTGGGTCCCCGTATGCTTACCCATATGGTTCCTATATCTATTAACCAGATAATGGGTCTTTTTTTTTTTTTTATACGTATGGGGAACCTTTTTTTTATAAGTATATATTTTAAATATCAAAATTTTGAATTACAGTTTTAGTTTTCCAGATTAATTATTTATGTAATGTGTTCAAATTTTACAAATTGACACTTTCTCCTTTTGTGCATGTTAATATGCTTGCGATTCATTTAATATCTTTTCGGCATCCGTTTTATCATTTTTCTTGGTCCCTGAATTCAGATATCAATAGAAGGAATTGATACTTATATTATAAATGCGAAAGTCTGTGTGTTTGTCTGTCACGCTTTCACGGCTAATGTACCGGTCCGATTTGAATGAAATTTAGAATGAAAGTAGTAAAAGTGACTGGGTCTAACATAGGCTACTTAGTTTTTCAAAAATCAACCTCTAAAGGGTTGAAATAGGGGATGAAAGTTTATATGAAAAATCTAAACCGCTTGACCAATTGTAATGAATTTTGGCATAAATATAGTTGATAATCTAAGCTTAAACATAGGCTACGTTATTTTTTAAAAATGCGCCCCCGAGGGTTGCAATATAACGAAATAGTTCACGCGGCGAAGCCGCGAGCGGGCCGCTAGTTAAGAATATACGTTACTTTGATATAACATACGCCACCATCTATATCCTCCTAGATGTTTAACGCTTCTATACTGCAAATTTTGATTTGAATTTCAAAAAAAATCTTGGTAATGTAAAGCATTTAAAAAGTGTCAATCATGATATCAAATATTACGCTCTATTTACTATCACCTACTTAAAGAAGGTAAGTTTCTTCTTAAGGAAGTTAAGTTTCTTTGTTTTCCTATATTATCTCTTCTTTGGGTAAAGCATGCTCTCAAAGAAGATTTCCTCAAACCAATGTTGATAGTTCACATTTACGTAGAATCTATTAATTAATTTAAAAGTCACTGAGTCATAGTCACATGGAGTATATTGTACGTCTTATATATAGGAAAAACTAACAGTAAAATTACATGTTTTAAGTGACCGAGAATTATGTTTTTACTGTACCAATATCAGTTAAATCAAATCCGTAAAGATTTTGTGTATAGGCTGCCGAATACCTCTCGGCAACCGCACAACCAGCTTCAAAAATGTTGACTCTCAAATATTTAAATAAAACTTTAATTTCCTTAATTACTAGTTTGAAGTTTGACTTAATTATCATCTATTGAAACTAAAATGTCCTTAGATAATTCAATTGTTTTTACCATGACTAGTAAAGCTTATAACTTCAATTTACCAGGGTTTGTGACGATGATCTCTTCGCGAGCTATGTATATTTGTATCAACAATATGTCAATTTAAACTATGTTAAACGCTTTACAAATTTTCAAATGTCATGAAAATCTTTAGTCATTAGCTGTTGTCAGCATATTCCAAATTTACTTCTCTTTACCTTTTATACAATTTTCAATAATATACCAAAAGCCTTCATTCTACTATATCAGAATTAAACAAAAATTAAAATAGAAGCAACTATTTCCTTCTATTTTAATTTTTGTTGTAAATTTACACAACACATATACCTGACTATTACTAAAATATATTTAGTAAATCTTACATAACTTTAATTTGGAAAACTTATATGGTAAATTGCTTCATTTATGCATAAATGCATTGAAACTTTATGTCAATACAAAATATAGTTAATATGAAGACATGTATATATAATACGTCTCATGAAAATCAATTTTGTATCAATCTTATATATAAAAATATTTTATACAAATGAAATGTTTTTACTTGAAATTTATTACAAATTTTAACATTTATCAAGGTTTTGTTTACTACAGCTGTCTAAATGAATTTTGTAAACTATTGTGTATGCATGTTAAATAAAGAATTTCACTTACATATCTATGCATTTAATTGTACCTTTTTAATTAATTATTTACTCAACCAATAAAGGAGTTGTAAGAAATCACTTACAGTGATAAAGCTGCCATTGCACATACCAATGTTACAATTATACAATTACTAGCGGCCCGCTCGCGGCTTCGCCGCGTGAATTATTTCGTTATATAGCAACCATCGTGGGTGCATTTTTTAAAAATAAAGTAGCCTGTGTTTAATCTTAGATTTATGCCAAAGTACATTACAATTGGTCAAGCGGTTTAGATTTTTCATATAAACTTTCATCCCCTATTTTAACCCTTTAGAGGTTGAAAAAATAAGTAGCCTATGTTAGACCCAGTCACTTTTACTACTTTCATTATAAATTTCATCCAAATCGGATCGGTAGATTAGCCGTGAAAGCATGACAAACACACAGACATTCGCATTTATAATATAAGTATGGATTCTTTCGTGTTTTTCTGTAAACTTTTATGTGCAATAAAGTGTTTATTATTAAAACCTACCAGTTTTTTTAATAAATGTTACGCTTTCGCGGCTAATCTACCGGTCCGATTTGGATAAAATTAACAATGAAAGTAGTAAAATATTCAGGGTCTAACATAGGCTACTTATTTTTTCAAAAAGAAAGAAGGAAAAGAAAGAAAAGAAAAGAAAGAAAGAAATAGAAAAAAGAAATAAGCATAGATTTCATAACGGCCATTCTATTATTAGTTATTTTCTTTTTCTTTTCTTAATACTTATATTTAAATTAACAAAGGAGTACAGTAAATATACCTTAATTATTGAGAATAAATTACTTACGATTTGGTTATAGAGAAAGAGACACAGTAATTGTTAGGTTACGTTAACTAGCGATGCTCCCATTCACTTCCCATGAGAGTGGCTTAATCTTGAGTTCTCCAATATTTACGGGGGATAGTAAGTATTTTAAAATATAATAATATTAAAAAAATATACTAAATCATATAAATATTTTATTTACCTAAAAGTAGTATTGATAAATTAAATGACACCCCTATATATTCTCTTCCTTCTTTTTTTAATCAAAATATTTAATAGCTGGTAAGAAATACCAAGCCGAGCTTGGTCAGCTCGGTTTTGTATTTCTTTTTAAGAAATTGTTATTTTGAAATAATGATTATAATAAAATAAATAAGAATTATAATGAAAAATTTAATAATTACACAACAACAAAAAAAATTGTGGCCAGTCGTGGCCCAGTGGCACAAGCGTGTGACTGTAAACGACTGGTTGTGGGTTCGATTCCCACTCGAGGAGTGGAAATCGAACCCACAACCAGTCGTTGTCGTCGATGGTTTAACTTACAAATATCATTTCACAATTTTAAATTTTATTTTACCACTGCTATAGGCTATTTAAATCCAATATAAAAGCTTCACGCTAAACAGCTTTGCTAATTTCTCTCACACAAATTTTATGCATGTGGTGTTTATACATACATTAGAATTTTACTACAAATGTTTCTTTTATGTTTCAATCTTACCTGCAATACTGTAACTATACTATTGTGATAAACCAATAAGTAATATAATGTGAAAATAATGCATGTTACAACAATGTTTGTGAAAAGATTTAACAATGTTATTATTTAATGCAAGGAGCAACACACAGATCTCTCTCACCGCACGGGTGAGGTGAAACTGTTTTAGGGCCTTGCCCTCTGACCGTTGCGATCAACTCCACCCACAACTATGGGTGGGTCACGGGGTAAGGCTTATGTGGCATTTCCGTCTAAAGGATCTAAGAAAACTTCCTTCGAATCCCAAAAGGATAGGTATGGACGGCTGAGTGGAATGAGCTTATGGAAGCCCGGGCAATCGACGTAGCCAGTTGAGACCATCAACGAATCAAGGGAGGTCTAATTTCTTTTTCAGGTATCCAGGCTCTCGATTCGGAGGTCGCGATGCATTTCTTAGAACCACGGAGCCTGAGTTATGTAAAAAAGAGCGGTGTTATGAACAAACTGCAGCTTCCTTCTGGACGAGGAGCTGGTGAGAGCGTACCAAGCCGGCGCTGCATACGTCAGCTGCGGTCTGACGTACGTATTGTACAGCGCGGTCATGGTGCATAGAGGTAGATGAGATCGAAGTAATAATGCAAGGAGCTCCAATGTATCTACACTAATATAGTAAAGAGGCATTGTTTGTAACCTTGTAGGAGTAATGAAAATTCTTTCACAATTAGAAAGCTACAGTATACAGGAGTGCTATATACAGTATTTTATTATGATTGAACAGAAAGTTCAAAGAATCATAAAAGGGCTCAAATTGGATACAAAAACCGCAGATCACGCAAAGACGCGGGCGGATATTAAATTGTAACTTTTATATTTGAAAATTGCAACTCTTAAGTTTTCCACCGGCTCTTATGCTCTTCTCAACAGAACTGCCTTTCCTAACTATATGTGCAATTGAGGATTCGTAACTGCTTATGTATTTAAAGATGGAATATCTTGAATTTGAATGTTAATTTAATATTGTTAATATCGTTTATTTTAATATTGTTAAGTAGTACGCAAGTCGCAAGTCTTGAATATGAGAGCTCATATTTATTTTAGACTTGCGTACTAAAAATAAATATGTATGGTGTCTTGTGTCTCCTGGTAGGCTGCTCTTGCAAGAAAAACCGAAAATATATGACTGGTCACAACAATATGCGCGTACTATAAGTTTACTTGATATAAGTTACTATTACTTGCTTTTTAATGTTGAAACAATTTCTTAATGATCAGAAATTTTGTTATTGTAAAATATATAACCTTTGCTTAGTTATTAAAAATAATAATTGTTTAATTCATTATTTTGTATAATTTCGCATAATTCGAACTATTGTGTTTCGTATATTTTACACTATAGAATTGATCTGTATATATTTTCAAAATTTATATTATTGTTTTTTTGATAAAAAATAAAACTGAAACATAAGCTATTATAATTTATTTAACAATACTAAATATTTACAACATTTTTATCACCAAATTACATAATCACTTGATTGGCATATTGTGATACTACCTCCGACAAGTTATTGCCAAACGACTCCGCCACTACCGCCGTGCCAGTCGATGGGACATTCCCATCAACATTTATCATGCCATAAACTGGGAAACAACCGCACACTTTAATCGTACCTCCTATAGGCAAATCCCCAGACATTGTTATGTCACCGTATTGGAGAGATGGAATAATTTCAGATATAACTGGCGTCATTGGCATGTTATTCAATACTTCAGTTGGCATATTTGCGATTGGCACGAAATTGGCGTTAGTAATCGTTGCTGGCAGTGCGTTGCCAATAATTTGTTCGTTTACTATTTTGTTTGGGAACATGCTTGGTGTAGCTTCCTTTGCCAAGATATTGCCAGTTGCCAAATTATTTGGTAAGAAGTTTGTATTGACAGGTGGTTTATTAGCAGCGATCATACCTGTATTAGTATATGTATTTGGTACGAAATTGTTAGAGTTGGCTAAGGAATTTGGCATGTTTGCTAATCCAGGATTTAATGCACCAGGTCCAGCTGTAGCCCAATTCTTTTGAACAGTATCGGGCTGAAATTGACCATTTTGTAGTGTTGGCATGGTCCAGACTCTCTGTAAAAGTAAATATAGTTATTTATTTCTGATTTTGTGAATAAAAAATGATGTAATTAAGACAAAAACATTTCAAAGATGTAATTTTATTATAAACACAACCCCTTAGATGATTTTTTACAGAAACTACCAGAAGTCAAATATATTGTAATGATATAGCATTCTTTTTATTTGCCTTAACTGAACAAAGTAGAAAGTCAGAGAAATGTCACTCATAAAATAGATTTATAAACACTCTAGAAGAAGCTTGAATAATATGAACACCTATTTGCTTCATAATAGTTAAATAATAATTAAAGAATTGAATTATAAATTTAAACCCAAATTAAACCTAGGGCGTTGATTTGATTATTCACGCAGCATATAAGAAATGTTATACAGAATTCTGAAAAAAAAACTCACGTTAAAAATAACAGCCTGAATACAAATTGCTATGAAAAACTTCATTTTGTCGGATTCGAGTCGAAATGATAACATTTAAAAAATTCAATACTATTTATATAACAATACATATAATATTATCGGTGATTTGTAAGATCAATTATCAAATAATTGCTCAAAAATGCAGGAATCATAACGAAATGATAATACTAATTTATAATTTTATTTACTTATTTACATTAGTAGTTCTGTTTATGTGAATCCTTTTCGTATGACAATAGTAGTATATTATAATATATTTATATATATAGTATATTATAATATATTTATATATTATAATATATTTATTCATATGACAATAGTATTACTATTTTCATTTTGCATATGAATGACTATGAAGTCATTGAAAGTTGAGTTTAAATTACTAGGAACCGCCTCTTTTCTCTGCATGGCGGTAAGAGCTGAGCGAAGTACATATTTAATGCTAATTGACTATAAGAAGCAGTGAGAAAAAGGAAAGTGATTTTTTCAAATTTATTGGTTGGCGCAGCTAGGTGAAGTGATGTCAAATGGGCGCGCGTGCGATTTCAAAACGTTCCACAGCCTAAGTCTATGGGTACTTTTTGACCATTTAATTATCATTTATTCAAAAACTACAATTACAATTGTCACCAAAAAAACTACACAGCACACAAGAGACTGCTCGATATTCCTGCTAAATTCCAGAGGTCTACTACAAATAGCCCAGGGAGAGTTAAACCACAACGAAACACATATTTGACCAGTAAGATGATGATGTCTTAAACTTTATGTAGTAAACTTTACTACACTTTAGCGTGATGATAACTTTTTATTTACAGATAAATCTAAGGTACAGAACACCACACGTAGATGTCATATAAGAAACCAGGCAACAGCATATAAGAAAGTTACTTCTTAAACTTTTTGAAGTCAGTTTTTTACTTACGTTTGTGGGAATCTGTTGGTGCGTTTTAGCCAATTAAGCTATACGTTCTCATCGATATACTTGCAACAACTTTTGTTAATTTGATTAGCTTAGATACGACTGGACGACAAAGACAGATAGTGGAAAATGATGTAGTCATAATCCTTATTATTAAAGGATTTCAGTAAAGTATCTTTAGATATTTTTGTAATAATGAAATCTAGTAGGTCTAGAAAAAAACAGTGTTAAGAAGAACATCATGTAAATTCGCCGCCATTAGGTCAATCAGCTTTTAAGGTACCTACTCCTTTGAGTGTAAACCAAATTTTTTTTTTAAAATGTACGTAAATATTTTAAGAAATTCATTGTATTGTTATATTTATTACTTGTATTTTACGTTTTTAATAGTAGCTACAAAATTTTCATAATAATTTTGGAGATATTTTGAAAGCTTTACATAGTAATAGGTACTCATGGGTTACCACAACTCCATCGGTTTTCTTCAGATGTTTTTATACGGAAATATAAATATTGCTCTCTTGCATTACAACAAAAAAAAGATAAAATATTAATTAATAAAAATTTGGTTATATAATAACTCTTACGTAATATCTGAGAGCTGTTTTATTACGGATTTAACAAAATATTCTTCAATACATGGGGATACGAAAGAATTACCTACTTTGAAACTAGATGTCACGATTACATATGTAAATTAAACACAACTTAACATATAAAGTTACCCAATTTTAATATTATCGATCCATAATGCACAATAATTTTATCGTAATAATATAAAATGACACGCACTTGCAAAACAACTAACACTTAAATTGAAATCTATTAATTTTAATCATAATTAATTAACTTATTATGTCATATATTTATGTAATAAACACACCTTTTGGGTATAAAATGATTAATATTTAGATTTTCAATCATTCAATCAATTTCGTTTTGTTGTTTTTATACATCGCTATAAGAACCAACATGACTTCCAAAATCATTGCTATCATCTTTGCCGTTTTTGTTGAGGTATAGTTTTTACTTTTAATTATTTTTTCATCACTCACGCTTCTTTCCACATATCGGAGAGAAGATCTAGTGTCAAGACACTCCGTTCTCCATTTTTCGTCCCAAATCGAGATATTACGTTTATATTTTATGTTTAAATATTACGTTTATATGTTACCTTACCAACATGTATTTCAACTTAAAAAGAAGTTGACTAAAAAGATTTCATAAATATTACTGTAGAGAGTTGTCAATAGCAAAAGTTTTATAACTTACAGAGGTTTACAATTTACCAATTACTTTATTGCTCTGGAGAGTCTTAGAAGGCTGATGTTATGACAGTATTGAGGCTGAGAACATTGAATTCTGCAAAATTTAGAATCAATCTAAGTTGATATCCACCAGAAAGTCTATTTTATTATCAAGTAGACCAAAAACGACAAAATAAATATATTTTCTTTTCATTTCAGATGCTCACAGCCCAAAGTATCAGCATGTTCACCGCTGGCCTGTACGGCAATAGAGGCTTTAACCCTGCAATCGACGCATACAACTTATATGCGCCAATGCCAAACATAGCATATAACTACGGACCATCAAATTCTTTGGCATATGACGCTCAGGGTTTGTCTTTAAGTGCTCTCTCCGCTTCTAACTCAGGAACATTCGCTGTGACCAGTTCTTCTCCAATCTCTCCTAATGGAGTGTTCTTGCGATCGGAGAATTTGGTCATAGAGGGTCCTTTGGCAGTTAATGGTCAAATACCATTCTTAGGTACTATTGCTCTAGAGGGAGCACTACCAGCACTTGGCAATGGGGCTGTAATGTATGGATGTGGGAATGGCAACGTTGGTATTCTGAACGAGGAATACCCTTCTGTTGCCCCAATGGGCTATAATATAGCGCGTAATCCAACACCTGCGATGGCTCCTTTCGGTTATCCCGGTCTTGCTGGGCTAGGTCGTATTCTTTAATGATTTTTTCTTGAATAATTGTAATTTCTTAACAATAGGTGTTTTTTATATTGTAATTGGAATTGATTTTTATGAATAAAGTTGGTTTTTAGTATTTTTTGTGTCATTAATAATATTATGTATTCTACCTGTATTTAATCTATTCAACCGTCAAGCTATCTATTATATATAAAATCTTGTAATGATATTTTGGTACCAAAACTTTGATTTCCTGCTGATGGTAGATTTTTTCAAAAATTTGCACGCATTTGCCTGATATAAGATGATCAGGATAGCGACATAATTTTACTAGAGTTCCTTTTGCTTATTTAGCGCTTACTTAATTTATTTGAATTTTGCATTATAAAAACTACTAATATAGAAAGATAAATAACGTAGTAATACCATTCAATGCTATCATGGCGCAGTCGATTTCTATTCGCATTGGTTATGGCTTCAACTGCAAAGAAACGTAACAGTTTATATTAGAAGAGAGGTTTAGTGGTATTTGCAAATTATGAAGACTTTCTTAGTGAGTTTGATTTAGATTCTTTCTTTTGTTCTATGAAGTTGGAAAATTGTTTTTCAACTTAACCACTATCGTTTGTATGTATCGGATAACTTACTTATCGTTTTCTTAAAAGTTTGAATTGAACAGTTTAAAAATATTAAAAGTATTTTATAAATAACATTCTCTCTGGCCAAACGATTGTTCGTAGAATAATCTTTGGGTAGCAGAAATTTGTAAAAATCTCTCTACAGAGATGCTAAAAACAAATATAAGTTTTAATAAAAGCGTGATAGTGTTTTTTTAAACACATTGACACAATTGCACGGTGCCGCAGAGGAAGTACCTGAGGAAACCGCGTTTTATATTCTAAAGATGTCAAGTCCCATAGATATGGGTTACTTGGTACCTACAATGTAGGCAGCATTGTCTTGCTTTTAGTACAATTTTTTAAGCATAGTTTTTAAGAACCATACTTAAATCATGTGTGTCAAGATGTTTTAAATGTTATGGGAGGATTTTATTACTGTATCGATAGTAAAATATGTAATGATATACATAATTGTCGTCAACGAATGAATTTAAATTATTTTGTTTTATTACAAGCGGATTGTTGGAGTTCTTAAAGTTTAAGTAAACTTTGATACTGAAATTAAAATGATTAGTGGACCCTTTTTAATTAACTACTAGGTAATTTTCTTACATCTTCACGCCTTTTCCCGTATAGCTCGGTAGACAGAGAAAACCTAGAGTTGTGATATTTAGTGGCAGAATTCAATACCATGCTCTTCTTAGGTATCAGAACGCCGAAACTAAAGTAATTTCAATATAACCATACTCCCAAGTGGCATTTGAACCCACAGCCTGTACGTTTACAATCAGATGCTGTGCCATTTTATAGTCCAAATTTAGACTTGCTTATGCCTCTTTATTAAATAATAATTAATTTGTAAATCAATTATCATTATAAAAGTACGTGTAAGAAATCCTTCCAAATTTCATCTCAGACTGAATAACATATCTTCACGAAAATAATTCAGTCTGAGATGAAGTTTGGTATAGTTAAAGTAACAAAATTCTGATACGAATTTACTTACGAGTTATGTACATATAATTTTTTGTACCTTTTTGAAAAATGTTCTACGAAAAATAATTTTTGAAAAATGTTCTACTTAAAAATAGCCCAAATAAGATATCTCAACAAAACCTTTCCAAATTAAATTTAAACAATCTACTACTTTGCCGATTAGTAGTTCCATAGTCTTTTTTAAAAGATTTTTGTCATATGTTTTACTTTAACTTTTAAGAAACATAGAGTTAACAGATATAAGGTTAATATTTTTTATAAGCAAACATTTTGGTACAGTAGTACACTGTCCAATTGTAATCGTGATTTGTTGTGGGTTTAATTCTTACCGCGATTAATAATTATTTGAAATTGTTTTTATTTCTCTGCTCTCCGTCTCGATAATTACTCCTTATAGGATTTGGAATGGATTTATTTTAAGTAAGTGAATAAGCAAAGTGTTATGGCATAATTCTCTCTACGACTAAGCAAGAAGAAAATATAAAGCGAAAAAAAAAAACACGGAAAATATTCTCATGATCACTAGTATTATAAGGTAGTGAACAATAAAATATTTCTATCTATAAAATATTTCTGATACATTATAGTCCGATTAATTATTATAGTAATTATTGTTCAAAGGAAACAAAGAAGAAAGAAAAAAAAACATCAGTTATCAATAATCAACAATTTATTTAACTAAATAACAACCTTAGTAAAGAGGTCCCATATAACCATTATTGGGAACTAATCCAGCTGGGTACCCAGGGGCACCAGGGTAAGGAGAACCTACTGCTGAACATGGAGCGGCAACTGGCTCAATTCCTTCGCTTACTATTCCAATATTCCCATTGCCACAGCCGTAAGCCACGGCACCGGTACCTCCTGCTGGTAATGGGCCTTCTAAAGCCACTACGCCCAAGAACGGTATTTGACCACTGACGGCTAAAGGCCCTTCAATAGCCATGTTATCTGTTTGTACTCTCACTCCACTTGGCTCAATAGGTGAGGAACTGCTTATTCTAAGACCACCTCCGCGAGATGCAGCTAAATCAGCCAAAGTTAAGCCAAAATTGAGACCAGTGCCAGCATATGCCATGTCTGCAGGGTATGCCACGCCAGGATATGTCATGTCTGCTGGGTATGCCACGCCAGGATACGCCATGGCGGGGTAAGGATTTAGAGAAGCAGCCTCAGCGGCTATGTTTGCAGCAATTATTTCATTGCCATATGGAGCAGAATTGTATGCATTTCTGATGCATTGACCAGCGATCATCTGGAAGCAGAAATTTAAAGTAGTTTATACAGTTCGATATAATTTAGCCATAATAACTATCACTAAGTTTATTCAACATAATATTTGACAACACCTGTTTGTACTGCTGGTGGTATGTTGGATTCCCGGCTCGAAGGAATGATTTTTTATCATTTTCATTTTTTCGCTCTGGTATTTTTAAGACAAAGCATTGTATTAAGTTAAACGACTCAATATCTCGATTTTGAATGGAAACTGGAGACTGTTTTGCCCGCTAAAAGCGTGAAGCTGCAATATTTTTATATGCAGGTATATCCCGAAAATAATTAATTTTAAATTATGCAAAATCTTATCCGAACATAAATTAAAGAGTAAACTTCAAGTTTAACTTTAGAGAAATGTAAGTATCGAAATAGAATTTCTAAAAATACTCTACCTGAACTAACATCACTGAAAGCAAAGCAACAGATTTGCGAAACATTTTAATATTATCGTTCTCCTTTTGACTATTTTGTTAACAAATTAAAAATAACTGAATATAGACATATCTAAAACAACACTTTATATACTAATTTGGTTACTTAATAAAATTAATTGCTTAAAAACAATTTTATTTCATGTTTTTGATTATCCTTATCATTTTAAATTTCGTTGACTGTTATGGAAAATAATTGGCACATATTTTAAGTATTGGGTATTAAAAATAGAAAAAAATATTAACAGTCAAATAAATTTAACATTTTTTTTTATTATTATATACTTTCATGTCCTATTTCAACCCTATAGGGGTTAATTTATGATATAAAAACAGTAACCAATGTTTGACACTGGGTCTTGCCTATTCTATTGTCTGTCTTGTCTATTTTCATTCCGAATTTCCTACATCCGTCCGTGAAAATCCGTCCGTGAGTTCATCCGTGAAAATGTAACAGACAAAATAGGCTTTCACATTTATAATATTAGTATGGATATGTATATTTATAGGCACAGCCGAAACTACTGTGCAGAAAAAGCTAAAATTGGTGACTTAAGTTTCTTGGAGTATATGCCGGTCTCTAAGAGAGCCCTTGAATCCAATAGCAAGTCTTGCTGGCACCCGCCGCCCAGGTCCGCGGATGATTGGAGCAGTACCCGAGACTTGGGCTAGTGGCGGGAGAGGAGCACCGTCAGGTTTTAGTAAGTAAACGGAGGCGTACCATCTTGCCAAGCCGGAGTCCCACATAACCGCGCTCCGGGGCCCCACTCCGGGCGGGTATCCGTAACGGATTCCCTGACGTAAAAAAAAAGGACTCTAAGAGAGAGGTTCTCGAAAATCCAATATTAACAAAAAATCAAGGAAAATATCTACTAAACAACTATTGGGTCCTCATATCATACACCCAATTATATATCTACAGGATCAATATATAGATATATACAGAATCAATATGTTACGATTTTCATATAACTAGTATCTACATGTATGTACGTGGAAATCCCAAGGTATTGACGCTGCGGCTTTTGGTTAGCATAATGGAATGTCTGCGGCCAGCTCTATCAATATTTGCTTCTAAAGCAATTTCAAATGAATATTTGAAGGATTAATTATTAATATTTTCAGTTCTATAAATGGAATACAGTTGTAGAAATTTCATTTCTAGTTAGTGGTATAGACTGTTTATTTAAAATAGTTTTTTGGGGCCTGTCGCGGCGCAGTGGCACGAACGAGTGACTGTAAACGTCTAGTTGTGGGTTCGATTCCCACTCGAGGAGTAAAAATATTTAATATTTCCATTTTTTTCGCTCTGGTATCCGAGGTAAAGCGCGGCGTTAAGCTCCGCAACTTAAAACGACGAATTCGGCGGTGCGTGGGGAACGGAGTGTTTTAACACTAGGTTCCCTCTACCTACCCTGCTGTGTGCAGGATACAGCGAAGCTAAGAAAATAGTTATCTCTATCTATAAATGAATTTGAAGTGTCTTTTTTTAATATTAAAATAATCGTACTTTACTAAATACTTGTATGTATACAGATAGCGTACTTTCTTTGAATATACCTTACTTTACTACATTAGAAACCATGTCAAACACTTTGATTAAGATACATATTCAAAACGAACATCGTGATGAATGAGAACAGCTTTAACTTATCTTGATTGTGACACCAATTTTTTATTAAAAATATTAAAATAATAAATTTAAAGTTTTAAATTTCAAAATTTTCAAGCAAATCGGGCAACAGAAAGGTCAAAAAAGCATTGCAAAACGTTTTTGCTTTTTTTTCAAAAACTACTGGAAATTTCCTTTCGTAGACGGATGTTACCACAGCCACAGTTACATCCATTCACCTTTAAAATGGCCAAGCACGAGTCGAAACATGAACACAGATATAATTATTGTGCCATTGGGGCCAGTCGAGGCGCAGTGGCACAAGCGTATGACTGTAAAAAACTGGTTGTGGGATCGATTCCCATTATAGGAGTGGAAATATTTAATATTTTCATTTTCTTCCCTATAGTATCGAGGCAAAGCGGGGCGTTAAGTTCCGTCACTTAACACGCAATACCTTCGAATTTGGCGGAACGGAATGTCTTAACACTAGGTTTCCTCTGCCCTCCCTGATATGTACGGGATACAATTGAGAAACTCGAACCATATCTTTAAGTTTTATTAAAGTGATAAGATGATACAGAAATCTGGAGTAAGACAAGTGAACTTGTCTCATGACTAAAAGGTATGACGTCACAAGCACTTTAGGTTGTGGACACGCCCATAGTACCAACAAACCTGAATTCGCGCTATCAAGCGGACTTCTCGAACCAGTATGTTGAGATCAAAATGTCTAGTAAATCTATTGAGAACTTCCCAATAGTACCACTTTGGCTGGGCCTCCTTTGAATAGTCAAGGGTCTCATCCACTCTATCCAATCACCTACTCACTCAACCCAGTTAAGGTTGATCGCCCGGGCAGCCATCGCTCCTAGACTTATCAGCCCTGAAGCCGTTTCCACTCCCTGGAAGCTTGAGACAGAAGACCAACGTTGTTACTTTGGGAGACAAATAAAAAAAGCCAGAAAAAATAATCTTATCGTAACACTTTTAATTTCAAAACTCAAAAAAAAGCAAATACAACATTTGTGACAAACAAAACATACACTTTCACAATATATTCTTGGAAATAATGAATGAAAATACTTGCATTTCAATATTACTCACCAAATGATAAGTTAAATTGTAACACAGCACGTTTTAAACAGCAGATTACGCTTCATGTAATAATTGATAATGATGTCTCAATTAGATAGATTTACGACATCAGTGTGCCAGTTGGTTAAGTTTTTTCCCGTGGGGGGACGGGTTAAGAATACAATTCCCCCCCGCCGCTGGGTAGCGTCCCGTAAAAGGCGGGTAACCCAGTAGTTTGGTGGTAGGAGATTCGTTCTCCGACTGGCTCGCGACCACTATCATGTCAAAGACGAACCGCCAAATATCTTATGATGTGTTCCGGTTCGATGGCATGTAAGCCAGCTCTCCCTATCCCACCATTCCCATCCTTCCTCCCTCCTTTTATCCTACATCCCCGAGGCTGGCAACACATCCATAACTCTAATGTTGTTGATGTCTATGGGCGAAGGTAACCACTTAACACCAGGTGGGCCTTCAGCTCGTTTGCCTCCTTTATTCCATAAAAAAAAAATAAGTGTAAGACGTATTGACTGTACTGAACTGAACTGAACTCTTTGAATGTCTGTTCGACTGTTATTTTAGGAATATAACTAAGACTGTTACTTGTATTATATGGTTACATTAGATTTAAAGTTCCACTTTCCCACCTTTTCTCCGAAAAAATTAGATAGAGGTGGGAGAAAAGAGGGAAAGAAGGAATAAAAATTATTGAAAGATTTCATGACGCTATATCATGTATGTAAAAAATTTAGTTTTAATAAAATTTAAAATTAATTTAAAATATTTATATCTTATGAATTTACAACTTTTAATAGCTTTTTATATAGGAATGGAATGTTGTATAATCTAAACGGAAAATTAAGTATATAAGCTTATGCTATGCTATATTATAAAGTAAGTATTTTATAGAGGCCAGTTATGGCACAGAGGCATAAAGTGTGACTGTAAGCGCGACTGGTTGTAGGTTCGATTCCCACCCGAGGAATTGGAATATTTAATTTTCTTCGCTCTGGTGTAGAGGCAAAGCGCGACGTAGAGTTAAATACACCGCCACTTAACACGCAATGCCTCCGAATTCGGTGGAAAGCGGGGAACAGAGTGGCTTAACACTAGGTTACAGTAACAAAAAAAATGGTTTTACGCAATCCTAGTTTATTTTGTTTTGTATCTTCACGCTTTTTCCTGCAAGGTGGGGTAGTTATAGAAAACCTTGTATGAAGACACACCGTTATCTACGTCTTTGATTACATAACTTTTTTAGCTTCACGCTGTATCCCGCACACAGCAGGATAGGCAGAGGGAACCTAGTGTTAAGACACTCCGATTTCTGTATATGAATAATTAATAAAAGGACATTTAATAAGCATAAAAGCCTAAGATTTTCTGGGTTACAAAAGTCGTCGTTGTTAGATTTATATCTAAATTTCGAGGAATATCTAAAACAAAGCGCGGCTTTCAGTTCAACTGCTTAACAGGCAATATCTCTATTTCGGGCGAAAAATAGAGAACGGAGTATTTAACTAGGCTACTAGAATTAGAGTTTCCTTTATTGCAACAGATTCTTATACAGCTTTTTATATTTATGGTACATTTTTAAAATTAATAACTTTAGTAAAATAGTTCATTTAATCAAAAACGTGACAGTGGAGTGTCTTAACACTTGGTTCTTTCTAATTATCCTGTCAGGCGGGGAATTAGGTACCAATATCATAAATGGTTTATCTTTTCAATCTTAAATCTATGGTTATCTTTTCAATTCTTACAATCTATGGTTTATCTTTTTGTTTATGGATGTGTAAATTAAAATTATTCTCAAATCTGTCGGTAGCATCGTAGCTCTTAAACGAATCTACCAATATTAAAATTCCTTTCATTTGAAAGCTGACGAGATCGAATCGGTCTTTCTTTTTCTCCCATATCATAAAGTTCTCTGTCCTACCATACTATACGAAAGAAAGCGTGAAGCTGAAAAAAATATATGCCGTTCTTTATTTTTCAACTAGATCTATTATTAAAGAAGCTAAAAGTTTTTATAACTAAATAAAATTTAAATATTAATATAACAAAAATTTAGGTTACGGTTTTTGAAAGACTATATTTGTTTTTTTATACATCTCATGCAAGGGATATTTAATAGAAAATTAATTAATTATTTAAAAATATTGTATAGACACTGGGTTTGCTTTTTATAAAAGACTTGAGATTTCAGAAGTAGATTAAGAGTTTAAACAAAGATTAATACTATTTGACTAATATTATTACAGGGTTCTTCTTCAGGATTCTTTAAGGTACATTTGTATTTAGATCAAAAGTGGAAATGATCAGTATAAAATGGGAAATAGCCATACCGTTTTACATGTTCCTGAAAGATAGACAAAGAAACGACGTAATACGTTATTAGAATAATTTATTAAAAATAATAATTACATAAACATTTCATATCCAATATAACAAATAACATATTAATTACAATCAATAAAGAGCTGAATACCCTTTGCTACCATAACCAACTGCAGGAAGGCTAGCCTCTACTCCAATACCATTACTAAAAGGTGGCTCTAAGCCTTCACTAACTATACCCACGTTGCCGTTACCACATCCATATGCCACTGACCCCTGACCAATAGCTGCTAAGGGTCCCTCTACAGCGACCACACCAGTGAACGGCATCTGACCAGATACAGCCAACGGTCCCTCTATTAATAAATTATCAGACTGAACAGTGATTCCACTGGCAGCGATGGGAGATGAACTGGTCACCCTAAAGCCTCCACCACTAGATAAGCTACTAGAAGCCGGATAAGCTGCAGCATTAGCTTCCAATGTCGCCTCATAAGCTAAATTATTAGCTAAGCCAGTCGCTGCTGCTGCTGCTGCTGCAGCTGGTGCATATGCCATGCCATTAGCAATACCATTTGCAGCTATTCCACCGTAGCCATTGGCTAAAGAGCCGTACGCCATGCTGTTTGTAATTGCAGCATTTTCAGCTGTTGCCATAGCAGCATTGAGTGGTCTGCCTATGTATTGTCCTGAAATAACCTGTAATGTAAAAATAAAAAATAATAATTAGTTGTTATTAATAGAACCGATTTCAATATTTTTTTTTAGCTTCACGCTGTATCCCGCCCATAACAGAGTAGGCAGAGGGAACCTAATGTTAAGACACTCCGTTCCCCACTTTCCGCCGAATTCGGAGGCTTGCGTGTTAAGTGGCGGAACTTAAGGCCGCGCTTTACCTCGACACCAGAGCGAAGAAAATGGGAATATAATTTCCACTCCTCGAGTGGGAATCGAACCCACAACCAGTCGTTTACAGTCACACGCTTGTGCCACTGGGCCACGACTGGCCACTCAATGAATATTTTTTATTACTGTAATTTATTATAAGAAGGCGCATATACTAGATTACAATATAATTAAATTATAAATACCTGTATAAGAAGTGCGATAAATAAAACTCTAACTTTAGTAGCCATTTTGTTTTGTGATAATAATCTAAGATGGGCTTATTAAGTTAGAGTGTTTAAAGAAATTGTAAAATAACCTTTTATATGTATTTATTACTAAATATTCTGACGTGAAGCTTATCAAGATTGTGATACAATTTCCGTATCAATTTATTAAGAAATCGATAACAATCTACAGTTAATCTATTTCATAAGAGAAAACACGATCTCTTATAAGAAGACGTTACTTGATATATCTTAATACTTTTAAAACATCAGCTGGAAACAATGTCTCAAATTTTATTAACAGTTTCTTTATTAACATTGTTCTTACAAGTATGTATTATATTGAAAAAGTAATATAAGTTTGGAATTTGTAAACACTTTTAATATTAAAAATTGTTTTATGTTTATTTCAGAGTACATTCAGTCAATATTCATATGGATCTGGATATAATAACTATGGCAACCCAATGGTAAATAAAGTCTACAATCCTACAGGATATGGGGCAATTAATGCAGGACTGGCACCAAACATAGAAACTAGCCAAGCCAACTTAGTAGGTTTAACCTCTAACTTAGCGTCGGGTCTGGTTGGCATTAGCCCATATGGTAGTGAAACTATTGTACCAGTGGTATCAGAAGTATCAAATGGGTATGGAGGGTCAGGTACTGGAGAAGTGGCGGTCGCTGGTGAAATGCCAGTGGTTGGTACAACTAATGTAGGAGGCCAAGTGCCAGTAACTGGCTCAGTAAGATTTTCAGGTGACGTGCCAGCTGGTGGCATTATTTCTGTGGCAGCGACTTGTGGTTGTGGTTTTGGTGCCAATAAGTTTGATTAGTTTTTATTTATTATAATATATTTATTACTTTATTTTAAGTTAATGTAATAATAAATAATTTATTCAAGAATATCGGATTTTATTTTTCTCAATGGATTTTTTAACACATGTACAGATATAATAATTGGTTTAAATTTACTGGTGAAATGTATTTAACGTGTAAGTCGACACACCTCTCTGAATATAGTAGGTAGGGTTAGTAGGAGCATAAAAATTAAAATACGTATGGTGATCATAATGCTACTTACTGTATAGAAAAACAAGAACTATACTATAAAAATATAGTTCTTGTTTTTTATTAGTTACTAATACATTACAAAAGAACCTCATTTTAATTATGTTCAGGTAAATTTCCTAATGCTTCTCTCCCTTAATCTGCACATTAAATGTAGAGAAAAAGGTACAGCGGAGCTACTGTGGCGGCACTATTAATTTTCATAAAATTTCAAGAATTGTACAAGCAGCAGTAGTTCGTAACGTATAATAGACTAGCGACTCAAACGCTTATCTGTGACAGCGCTTCGCCTTCGCGGCTTCGGTACGTTATCTGCGACATTTATCTCCCTTTTAGGATATTCTGAAGTTTTTGTTTAAGTATAGTACCCGGCAATAAATAATGCACATCGATGCTTAGAATGAAACAGTCGGTCAGTTTCGTTTTCGTAGAGCGCTGTCCTTGTCACTCAGTTGGTTTGTGACGTTTCTCTCTGGTTTGTCAGTCTTTGTACAGATACGGTAGAGTACGGTCGGTTTCATGTCCAAATATATATACAGAGTAGTTACTGTCCCCAAACTTTTATTTTTACAATTACATCTTTGACAAAAAGAGGAAAACTCTTGTACGATCAGTCACGTGAAATTATGTACAATGCAAAAAAAACAAGCTGTTAAGCCTACAAAAAACAGGATTAATCGAGATCCATTTACACATAAAATAAATATGATTATTATAGTGGGTGCCGATTAGTTCTAATTTCTTTTTATTAATTAACCAATTTCAAAATAGGTAGAGGTTGTCCATTCGTTTAGTTTTATTTTCATTTTTTTCATTTTAAGGCGTCAAATTTAGTTATTAAAAAAAGAAATCCACATCTTTAAAGTTGACAACTATTATTGTCGTTGTACAGCCTTTAATAGATACCGGACTGTTATTATTTTAAGCGACGGAGACAACGGTCTACGAAGTCTTTTGTTATTTCATCCTAAGCATCGATGTGCATTATTTGTTGCCGGGTACTATACAACAAAATATAACCTATAGCAATCTTGAATATTATAGCTTTCTAATTGTAGAAAAAAATCATGATCGTTTCAGGATTTCCGAAGATTACCCCTTAAAAACAAAGCTACATATTTGACCTCCTTATTATATTAGTTAGATATTCATTATTTGGAGACAAGTAAAACCTAACAAGTGAGCGGAGTTCCTTGACACTAGGTTCTCTCTGTTAAAAAATTAAGTGCGCGTGTATTTTGCATATATTTAAGATAAAATAACTTAATGACTCCAATAATTTAATGGTAATATTTTAAATTAAATAAATAAAATAAAATAAAAAATATTTTAAATTGATTTAGCTTAAAAGACAACGTAATTTATAAGCAATTTATTTCAAATTAATATCTTAAATACTATTACGACGACATTGACCTATATCTTTACCCAAATTTTTTAAACCATTAGATAGAATATTTTTTGCTCTATTGTTATCACTGGCTTCTTCTAAAATGTCACTTATTCCATTATTTTCACTTAATATTGCTACCCCTTCTCCACAACGATATGCCACACTTCCAGCTCCAAACGTTGGTAAAGTACCATCAAGAGCCACTGTACTGAGAAATGGCAACATGCCGTTAAGGGATAGGGCACCTTCAATAGCATTTTCTGACTTTACAGATATGCTATTAGGTGCGATTAAAGACGAACTTTGCACATTAAACGATCCACCATTGTTGGCACTGACTATACTGAAATCCAAGGGAGAGAGTCCTGGAAAGGTTTCTGCCCAATTTCCTGAAGCTGCTGAAGGTGGCCACAAAGGTGAAGCAGCTGGCATTACTGAGTTACAAGTAGTCCCAAATGCTCCTTGTCCGATTCCGTAGTTTGGATTTCCAAATCTTCCATTGTAAGAAGCAGGTCCATTTCGAATACACTGGCTGAGTGTGTGCTGAAAATTCCAATGATTTCTTTAATATAACATTTATAACAATTTAACATATTTCAAAATATTTTCATAAGAAAACAGACTAGAACGACAAATTTTGACAGGTCATATACACAGGTCTGGTCATACAGGTCTGGGTTACACAATTTGTTTTAAAAAGTATAGTAAAATCACGACGTAATGGTAGTAGGTTCAATTTCCACTCGAAGAAATGTGCATAATTTAATATTTTTTTAAGTAAAATAAGGCAAATGTATCGTATTCACGCAGAAAATACAAAACAGAGAATCTGATACAACGTTCTCTCTGACTACTACTAGTAAGGTACTAATAATTGGCTCAGAAAAAATAATCTAAATATTACCCCTATAATAGCTGCAAAAATACAAAATAAAAGGATTCTTGCAGACATGGCTATTCCTAATTGAAGAAACTGCGGACTGAATTACTATGTATTTCTATTTGCCTCTAAGCCCCTTTTATACGCAAATTTTATTTGCATTATGTTGCTTTTATCTAATATTTTGCAATTGTAGAACATAATATTTATGTAATTTTACGTGTTAATATTATGTATTTCCGTTGCAAAATAATTCAAATGAAATATCTATATGTCTACATAGAAATTTACTGCAATGTTGGCACTCTTTTTTTATTTCTTCGTTTTCGGAATATAATTAACCAAAAGACAGAGCATTTTAAATTTTTATCATTTATCCATTTTGGTCAGACAAAGCGCTTCGTCACTTAACTTGCAATGTCCAAATTTGAACGGAAGGCGGGAAACGAAGTGTATCAAATCTAGATTTTCTCTGACTTCCTGACTATGCGACCTTAATCCAAAAAATAGAGAGAGAAGAGGCCATCGTGGCTATTTACTCCAGGTTTCCTTGACTAAGCTGCTAACTTAAATGTATATTTAAGAGGAGTTTGACAAGATGACCAAAAAATTAAGTGTTAGTATAGGTATACTTTCAAACTAAAATAATTTGTTAATTTTATCTATTTTATGTACCTTCATGTAAATTTAAGGATATTCTCTTGTATAAATCATATGGGTTACATAATCAAATAATTTTACATTATCGCACGTTTCGCCTCTTGCTGCAAATGTAATGTGTATATTAATTGAAGAATGTACAAATTAACTCAATATCCAACATTTCAAAGAACTTTCAAATTAAAGAGTTTAGATAAAAACCTGGATGACAATTTAACGAAATTTAATATACGTATAAGTTAAGCGTGACGTTTAGTTGCGTCAGTCAGCACATAATGGTTCGAATTCGAGCGGAAAGTAGAAAACGGAATATCTTGACACTAGTCTCTCACTGAGTACCCTACTGTACAGGAGAAAGCGTGGAACCAAAATGTATTGATGAATTTTAACCTGGAGCTACGATATGGAATAGTTTTAAAATGACGACAAACCGACACAATTTCCTTTTTAATTTATAATGACAATACTTACTATATAGTAGTGTAGCGATTTCGTACAATAAATAAAAAAAAATAGCATATATTATTTCAACAACTTGTGACCTATTTTAGGTCTACTATTATCTAGATTTCCTCGTCGATGCGTAAACAACGCGTTGCCTTACCAACGTGTATGTCATTTTACAAAAGCGCGTATGAGAAAAGTATGAAAAAATGTCACATTCTTCAGTTTTAGGCCTTATTTTAGATTAACTCAATACATTAAACAACAAAAATATTACCATTCTGCACTTGTTCTCTATACTATAACCTTCCTTCAGGTATCAATATAATAATTTAGCGAATCGAAAAAGTAAAAACACGTCGCGCCATCTGTTATTACATTATTAGTTGTGTAAACGCAACATAGATGGCATTGAAATTGGTAATTCTACTAATTAATCTAGCTTCAAAACAATAAATGAAGACAGGATTTTTTTAACTTACTATAGTAAAAGGTGCCCGTAACTTCGTTTGCTTGGACTTTATTAGTACAATATACCTGCTACTTTTATTGCTACGAATCTCTTTAAGACTGAATTCAAAACACTGCGTATAGTATGCCGGAATTCAACGCCCCACTGGAGAAAATGAAAGTTTAAATATAACCGTACCTTTCGAACGGATCGGGAAATCGAACCAATAATCAAAACATTTAATTCAGACACTATGTCACTGCACCAGAATTTCTTAATATTCAATGATTTGTATTTGTCAACGTAAAATATCTAAAAGCTCAAATAGTCAACTACGTTTCTTCATCAGTTTATCCACATGTTTCATTCTTATATATCTATAGAAAACGCTCATCAACTTTTAAATTCCACTACGGCCATTTGAGAAAAATACAGCCATTTAAAAAATCTCAACAAATTTGGAAATTATTTTGTGATTCTTTAATTTTTTCCGCTAGTATATTTTAGCAGGTCTGGTATGATTCTACATCAGGTGTTCCACTCGTTGAAATCAATCTTCATTTAAATCTGTCCAGTGGATCAAAAGATGTGCGCGTTCAACAGACAAAAAGACAGACATATAAAAATTAAAAATTGTAGATGCATATTCTATTATTATTGTTACATCTGTGTTATCCTGAGTTAACTGTGAAAATATTCAATAAACATGAGACAAGTTTTTTACAGATTTATTAAACTCATAGTATAGATGACTACTAAAAGTACAGTTCTCAGAATATATAAAATTATTACTTTTATATTAATAAGCAAAATATCACATTCCATACTATACAATAGATATGCGGACGCTGGTATTTAGCATTAAAAATAATTAATACTTATATTATGTTGCAGTAAATAAATAATGTATTCAAATAAATAAATGTGACTGCCTGCTCGTAATATTAAAACAACCGGATTTTTAGTATATCCATAAGTATGTACAGACTTTTTACAATCTTTGTCTGTCTGTCTGTCTGATTCCGGCTAATCTCTGGAACAGTTGGGCCAATTTTGATGGGTCTATCACTAGCTGATAGCTGATGTAATAAAAAGTAATGTAGGTTACTTTTATTTTAGAATTATAACTTTTCTTAAATTTTCCGCGTACGAAATTGAGACTGGTAATCTCTATATATAAGAGTAGAAAAGTCAATTCTGTACATGAAAAATTTCAGAAAAATTTTAATTGGATGCGTTAATATATCAATAACAGAGGCCAAAAATCCACTCAGTAGAATTTTTGTCTGTCTGTCTGTCTGTCTGTCTGTCTGTCTGTCTGTTAATTTGTTCGTCAATCACGCAAAAACTACTGGATAGAATTGAATGAATTTTGGAATGGTGGTAGCTTATAGTCCAAAGGTACATATAGGATAGTTTTTATCCCGGTTTTCCATGTAGTTTTTTTGAAAAAAATAAAAAACCGATATAAGTAAACTATTTGTATACTGATATCTACCGGGTAGAAATTAATGAATTTTTAAAAAAAAATATTAAATTCTGTTGATAGTTCACGAGTGAAACTAAATTTGTTTTAATATCACTAATATTACTTAAAATAATTATAAAATAAATCGAGCACAACATTTATTGAAGATAATTTGCTATTAAAAATACATTTGACCGGTCTACAAAACTTTATATTATCTATATGACAACAAATGTCACTACGTTTTCTGTCACCATCTGTTATTATATAGTTGACATTGTACTAGATATATTCGTAATCATTAATATTATTATAAAAATGCAAAAATCTGTATCTCTTCTATAGGTTATGTTTTCACGGGTAATCTACTAGCCCGCTTTAGATGAAATTCGAAAAGAAGAAGTCGTAGGGTCATATACAGGGTACTTTTTAAAAAAATCAAACCCTAGGAGGTTGAAACAGTGGATGAAACTTATGTATGTTTGGAATATAAGTGAGAATGAAAGATCTAAACTCCTTGACTGATTTCGATTAATTTTCTCAGGAAAGATTTGATAAGGCAAAGTCAAATATACGCTACCTCTCTTTTTTAAAAATAATTCCAGAGGTGCTGAAATAGGGTATGAAAGTAGTAGTTCACCCAGCGACGCCGCGAGCGGGCCGTTAGTTTACCCTGTTATTCAATACACTTCCCGCAGAAAAATAAAAAGTACCAAAGTCAAGTTATATTGATTATTTGCAAGTAAAGGTTTTTTTTTAATTCTACTTTTACTTACTGGTAAAACAATTGTAAAATAAAATAAAAAGTCTAAAATTTATTTAAATATTATGACCAGTTTATAATACTATATGCCTGATGGTATATATGTATGAAATCTGCTATCATATAGATATATGATAGCAGATTTCGTACGTTTTCTTACTAGATCAGTTATCACTATACGTTATCAAATAGTGTAGACATTGTACTAGATGTATCGATGATTTTCGCAAGAATATAATTAGTGACGCAAGGTTAAATTTAGACCACCCCCTTTTATAAAAAAAAACCAATCCCAAAGAGGCAATAGTGGATGAAAGTGGTAGTTCACGTGGCGAAGCCACGAGCGGGTCGCTAGTATAGAATAAAATAAAAAAACAAAAATGCTTAGATAATATTCGTTTAATTACAAGTCGATCGATCGAAGTAGTTAAATAATTAGTATATCAATCCGTATGCATAAGCGTCATAACCAGTAACACCATAACCAAATGGTGCGGCATAACTGTCATACACAGCGGGATACTCCTCAGCCAACATTGCGACTGATCCATCACCACACCCATAAGTGACAGCGCCAGCGCCAACAGTTGGGAGAACTCCTTCCAAAGCTACAGTTCCTAAGAAGGGTACTTCTCCAAGAACCGCTAAATTGCCTTCCATGTAATTTTCTGACAAAATGGATACACCAACCGGTTCCATAGGAGAGGCGCTTGTAACCAATAGACCGTCGCCGTTAGACGCAGCTAAGGCAGCTGGGGTGCGGAAGAATCTGTACGGAGCGTAGGAGAAACCGAATGGTGATGCGGCTAGCCGGGTAGCAGCATCCCATGGTGCAATTATTGGTAGACTTGAGATAGTCTGAAAATAATAAAAAAGGTTTTTTATTGTGTTAAATTAAAACAAATCTATAGCATGTGACCAGATCAATTGGTAATTCTTACTCTTACTGGTAATTCTTAGATTGGACTACAATGTTAAGTATGATTTCGTGTACTTTTATAGCAAAGGGCTGTCATGGTGCAGTTGATCTGCATCTGATTGCAATTTCGATTGCGATGATTATGGCTTCTATTTCCACTTAGAGAAATGATTGGGGAAATTGGGTACTTAAGGCAAACTCTGGCGGTAAGTTCCGCTACTTAACATGCAATAACTCGATTTCCGGCAGAAAGCGGAGAGCGGAGTGCCTTAACACTACGTTCTCTCTAACTACTCTGCTGTGTGGAAAAATGCATGAAATTAATTACATTCTATCTATTATTGGCTATCTATAAATAAATACGTAAATATATTACCTGAATGAAGAAGGCCTGAGCGGCGACGAAAAGTAGAGCCTTAATCATTTTGTGTGTTTGTCAACACTTGGAATATTGAGTTGAATATGCTTTGAATTTCCACACAAGCACTATATATACAACTTTTTTGTAAATTTATCGGTCGCTAAAAATAAATTGAATGTATTTTAAGTATTACGAAAAAAAACGTGACGGATTTAGGTGAACCCTATTGATAACAAAACTTCCTTCCTCAAATATCTATAGGCCTTTTTTAAAAGAATTCAAGATTTCAAAATAGGATGAGTTTAATAATTTATCAGTTCAGGTATCTTGAAACACGCCGGCCAGGTCCGCGGACGATTGGGGCAGTACCCGAGACCTGGGCTAATGGCTGGCAAGGAGCACCGTCAGGTTTTAGTGGGTAAATGGAGGCGTACCATATTGTCAAACCGGAGTCCCACATTCCCGCCTTTGGGGCCCCACCCCGGGCGGGTATCCGTAAAGGATTTCCTGACGTTAAAAAAAAAAGCTTTCTCAAAACATAATTCGCGAGATAGAGATATAAGATTAAAGGAACATTTTTGAATAATTATATCGCAGTACAAATTCGATATAGCCACCGTGGCACAGTGGGACAATGTCTGTAAATACCATTAATTATAGGTTCCAGACCGACTCGGAGGAATGAATGATATTTAATTTATATACATTTCTTCTCTCTTTTCCTCTCCTTTCATTATATTTAACTTATATACATTTCGCCTGTCTAGTACCTAACACAAAGCTCGACGTTTAGTTCCGCTATTCATCACGTGATGTTTCTGTTTCGGGCGGAAAATGGAGAAAGGAGTATCATGTCACTAGGTACTCTCTGCTTAACCCTCTATGGGAGAAATATAGAAAGCGTGAAACTAATAAAATATCAATATCAATTTTTGTTAATACTTAAAAAATAATCACTTTTTAAAAGGGTTACTTATAGTTATTTTGCTTATTATTGGTTGTCTTTGGGTTACTCGTATAGTGCCATTAGCTATACCAGAAACTGTACCCTAAAAATTGTAATAGAGAACAGAGCGTCTTCATAATAGATTTCCTCTGACTACCCTGTTGTGTGCGGTATACAGTGTGAGGCTAAAAAAACATATAGTCTAAGATAAGGTCTAGAAAGAAATAGTCTAATATTTTTAATATTATTTTTTTACAAAAGTAAAAGTAGTAAAAGTGGAGGGCGGAGTGTCCTGACATTAAGTTCTGTCTGACTATGACTACCCTATTGCGTGAACTTTTTGAACGCTTTATACGGGGTATAGCGAGGTGGTCAGAAGAGACCTAGTGCCAAGACTCTCCATCGCTCACTTACCACCCGAAATTGCAACATTACGTTTGTGTCGAAACTCAACACTATATTTTGTTACTTATTACTTTAAACATTTTTAAAGTGTTATTCCACACTTGGGAAAACTGAAAAGACATTTAGTAAACGTATAAAAATTTGAACGCAGCGGAAACTCTTGCTAAAACGATTGTTCGTAGAATAATCATTGCGTAGGAGAAATTTGAAAAAATCTCTCTACGAGATTCTAACAACAAATATAAGTTGATATAAATCGTATAAGAATTTCGACGCAGCTGGTAGTGGAACGCATGGCTCAGCGGTTAACATGGCAGAGTGCCTGGACTTGTTCAGGAGGCGCGGATTTGAATCCCGCTGCGTTTTATATTGTTTAGGTATTCTAACTGTACTTTGTCTTTGGTATCAGCGAAGAAATGAATATTAAAATATGCCATCGAGTGAGAATCATCGAATTGACAACCTTCGCGTTGCAATCAGACGCTGTCCGACTGCACCACGGCGGCCTCTGCCTGACAATCCTGCTATACGAAAAAAAGCGTAAAGCTGCTTTAACACGGCAATTCCTTGTAATTATAAATAGGTATATGGTATTTAAATGGCTGGTAAATCAAGTGTTAAAGCCATTATCCGTTACACCAAAACGTTACAACTTAAAGATGATGCATACGTAATTTTACTTCTATAAGAATTTATCTATCTATCTATCTATCTACATCTTAGGTAAGTAAATCTTGCAAATATATTGTTGTTTACTCGTTCCCTGGTTTCTTTAAAATTTGTACAAGGGTTTAGATATATTTTTTTACGCTGTATCCCACACAGAGTAGGGTATGCAGAGGAGACCTAGTGTTAAGACACTCCGTTACCCAATTGCGTGTGAAGTGGCGGAACTTAACGCCGCGTTTTGCCTCGACAGAGTGACAATGGAAATGTTAAATATTTCCACTTCTCGATTGGAAATCGAATTTTCAACCAGTGGCTTTACGTTCACACTCTGTGCCACGACTGACCCCTATATGAGTTTAGATACATACAATAATAATGCAATATTTTGAAATTTGCCCACACTTGGCTTCCCAACTTTTGCCTAAAACCTGCATTAGCTAGGACGATGTAGGGGCATAATTTATATAAAGAATAAAAATATACCTTATCGCTGTCTGTACTTAGTAAGATATGCAATAAAAATTATTGTTGGCGGCATTTATTAATAGTACATTAATAAAATATATTTATGTAACAGAACCCAAAACAATACTTTCGGTACATAAGTCCCGTTGATCTCTTCAAATGACGATTCAAATGGAGTTTTGGCAATTATATTCTGGAAAACTTAAAAGAAATTAACAGTCAGTTTTAGTGTTCTTTTTTTATTTTAATCGCATTATAAATAAATAGGTTTAATTGAAATTATAAGTTTAAAATTTAAGTGAAGACGCGGGCCGGTTAAAAGGCTAAATAGCTATAAATAGTTCACTCAGATGAGGTAAGGGGTTTCTAAAATATGATCGTTATACATAGTTTAAAGAAAGCTTGGATAATGTTGAATTTCATTATCGTCTCTCCAAAGAATACCAACATCCATGAAAACTTCACATACGTGGTTATTCACTCTTTTATATTCAATTGCCAATAAATATTTCTTTTAATAATAAAATATTTATTTATTAAAAGTGTCAGAATACATTTTCCATATAAAAATTCCACCTATGCTCCTTTATGTGTAAAATTTTAACAATCGCTGAATGAGATACAAACTAAATTTTGGTCAGTAGGCATTTGTTATATCAAAGTTTAATATTTTTAACATAGAAAATAACGGCCAACTTTTTGACCCCTAATTTGCTATATCAGGCGTAGAATTTTCCAAATCGCTGATATACGAGTAGATATATACTATTTTATAATGCGTAATCTTTTTTTTATGTAAATAAAAATGTCATACTCGCAACTATAAAAATTACATATTTTTCACAAAATTCATTTCTCTTTTTCACCAATATGTTTGTATACTCTTTTTTATTTTAAACAAAAAAATAAATAAGGAGTAAATAAAAATGTCGTACCCTATAACGCTTCGCTGAGCGACGTTGAGACGTCCAGGCTGGACCTACCCCCAGCGTGTCTCTGTGAGACATGTGCCGCAGTCATGACAGCGAATTTCGGGCTCCCTCCCCGCCACCTGACACAGGTACTTCCGGAAGCAGCCCTGCTCCGAGAGTGGACGACAGGACGAATTGCCTCTTTCTCTACTTATTGATAGATTAGCGAATTTCGTGTTGGTATATAGAAACTAATTTACATATTTATACATATGTATATATATTTTACAATATTGGTATGTACGCAAAATATGTTCCCATCCTGATAGGTTTGACTGTTGTTAAAATTCTTATATTTAATGAGGAATAAATAACGGTATTTATCATTTTTTATAAAAAAATAAAAACAATCTAAGTATTATGCTGTCACAGGTTTATTTGGGTTGCTAGATTAGTATTTGTTCACAATTTAGTAATAGTAAGCTCTGTTGGCACCACATCCGCAGCTACCAGCGATGGACACAGCTCCAGCAGCTGCTACAGGACCTCCGAATTCAACAGCACCGAGGATGGGCACCTGTCCATCAATAGCAGTGATACCAGCAACTGGCAATTGACCAGCGACAGCTACATCACCGATACCAGCACCGCCGTAGGCACCAGCAGCCATGGGGGCAGCAGCGTATCCGGGAGCAGCCAGACCGTATGGGCCTGCAGCAAAAGCACCAGGGGCAGCGAGACCCGCAGCATAGCCGAAAGGTTCAGCATATGCAGCTGGCGCTAAAGCTGGTGCAGCTCCACGCCAACACTGGCTGTACACATTCTGAAAAATTAAAAATAATATTCTAACCTGTTGTTCAAATTGAAATTAAAACATTAGGTTATAGGGTAAACAGTTTGTAGTTTCCCATTAAAGTAAAACAAATTGAGATATGCCATTTTACCTGGACCATGCAAGCTTGAACGCAGAGGAGTAAGAAAGCAAAGGTGGACATTTTGATGTTGTTGTTTGTAACTGTTATTGTACAATGTATTTGACCTGAATTTCAACCTTTATATATTATATTTCCCTTTACTTAGTTTATTCTTTCGCAATACTGTACGTGATTTAACGTTAAAAATAAAACTACGATATTGGTTATTATATTTTTATTTTATTTTCCCGCATTTTCTCTTACTAAAAAATATTTTAAGTGACAAGTCACTCCTTTTATTACTTTCGACCCCTTGAGATGTATTATATTAACGTCAAACTTTATATGTCAACTATGTATGTCATGGTTAGCAGCTGTACGCTTTTTCCTGCATAACCAGTTAGTCAGAGAAGTTCTTGTTAATAACTAGCGGCCCGCTCGCGGCTTCGCCGCGTGAACTATTTCTTTATGATGCAACACTCGGATGCGCATTTTTAAAAAATAAAGTAGCCTATTTTTAAGCTTAGATTATCAACTATGTTTATGCCAAAATTCATTACAATTGGTCAAGCGGTTTAGATTTTTCATATAAACTTTCATCCCCTATTTCAACCCCTTAGAGGTTGATTTTTGAAAAAATAAGTAGCCTATGTTAGACCCAGTCTTTTTTACTACTTTCCTTCTAAATTTCATCCAAATCGGACCGGTAGATTAGCCGTGAAAGCGTGACAGACAAACACACAGACTTTCGCATCCATACTTATATTATAAATGCGAATGTCTGTGTGTTTGTCTGTCACGCTTTCACGGCTAATCTACTGATCCGATTTGGATGAAATTTAGAATGAAAGTAGAAAAAGTGACTGGGTCTAACATAGGCTACTTAGTTTTCAAAAAATCAACCTCTAAAGGGTTGAAATAGGGGATGAAAGTTTATATGAAAAATCTAAACCGCTTGACCAATTGCAATGAATTTTGGCATAAATATAGTTTCAAATCTGTCAATTTATTGTTTAAAAATTCAATTTATCAATCAATCAATTTCAGTTCAATTTATTGTTTAAAAATGCACCTCCGAGTGTTGCAATATAGCGAAAGAGTTCACGCGGCGAAGCCGCGAGCGGGCCGCTAGTTTATAATATAAGTATGGATACTCTGTATCCCACTTTCTTTCTAAAATCGAGACATTGCTTATGGAATGGTGGAACTCAGCGCCACACTTTGTCTTATATACCATGTAACCAGAGCGAAGAAACGTAAATTTAAGCATAATCATTACCCCAAGTGGAAATCATTCAGATCCATCGCATTACAGACAAACGCACCACTGCGCCACGATGGCCTCACTATAAATAATTACTAATGGACAAGTATCACAAATAATTCTTTGTTTGTAATTGCAAATTCTAGCACAATAGGCTTGGATCTCCTAAGACACGAATCCTTATTGCTATATCTCATACTTACTTGCAAATTAGAAAAATTTATATATTAATATTTGTTTCTGTATAATCTATTATCAAATTTGTCAAGCCTCACGTCTAATGCAATAATGTATTTTGAAAGACTGTACACGATAAAAGTTTTGTTCGATGAAGAACAATATAAAAGCAACGTCTTCACATTCTGAACCAAACTGAACTACAGTACCTAGTAAACATGATGTCCAAGGCTATTCTTTTGGTATGCGCTCAGGCGCTTATGATTCAGGTAAGTAAATCCGAATGAAAAACTGATTAAAACACGTAATAAAATTTGTTTAATTCGTCGATATAAAATTTAACAATCTCAGTTTATTGTAACTAAAGTTATATTTTTCTTCACTTTAGCACATCGCTGGACAGTGTCTTAGCTCAAGCTTGGCTGCTGGACCATTAGCTGCAGCTCCTTTTGGTGCCCCCTTCGCTGCTGCTCCCTTCGCAGCTGCTCCATGTGCCGCCGCTGCTGCCGCTCCCTGGGCAGCAGCCGGTCCGTTAGCAGGCCCCTATGCTATTGGTGGATTTGGACCTGCTGCTGCTGCTGCTTCTAACGGCGGTGCTCTACCAACATCGAGCGCCTCCGCTATCCCCCCGAGTGGAGTTTCTCTTCTTTCTGAAAACACTTATGAAGGTACCCTAGCAGCCTCTGGAGCTATGCCCTTCTTGGGAACTGTGGCGCTCGCAGGTCAATTACCTACCGCTGGTGCCGGAGCTGTTGCTTACGGCTGTGGTAACGGTGAAGTCGCTATGTTGTCTGAAGACCTCGGCGCTGCTGGCGCATACGCCGCTGACGCATTCGGCTACCGCGCTGCTGCTCCCGGCTTCGGTATCGGAGCACGCGCCTATGACGCCGCCTTCGCTGGACCCGCTCGTGCTGGTTGCGGATGTGCCCGTCTTTAAAACTTTATTTCACAAAAATTATTTAAAAAGTTTTACCCAATACATATATCAAGCAATTAAATATTTACTATTTTATTTAACTAGTAATCAAATACCTTTTTCCAAAAAGTAAATTTAAAATTCACAAACCTACAGCAAGACCTTTATTGAATTTGTTAAAAATAGTATCAAGTTTAGTTTAGTTACTAGATAGTTCCTTGACTTATATGTTAAACATCTGGACATCTGTGTGAATATTGCTTGTTTTATTGACTTCTTCTGCATATAAACATTAACAATGGCAAATTTCATACTCTTCTGTTGACATAACTTTTTAAAGAGAAGTACAAAAATTTCCTTTAAATATTTTATCTAATATAATAGTTTATTTGCATGGATAATAATTAAGTACTAAATATCTCTGGCTGCATTTAACGAATATTAAAAAAAATATGTATATATTTATGATTCATTAAAGAACCATGAGCTTAAAAGAAAAACCTAACTTATATATAGGTTTTAATTAGCTTCACCGGTATATCATTATTATATCATTGTTATATATTGTAAGGTTTTTGCTTCACCGTTCCGTGCATTTCTATCGTTTGATTTATCATTTATATTCTTGAAAATATGCACACGTGTACTAATACTAACGTACTGGAACTAGATATCCTTGCCAGGACGATTAGGATGGCGCAAAATTAATTTTAAGCTTGTTTCTTTTTTTTACTGACTGACTGATTCATCATCGCTGAGCCGAAACTACTGAGCTCACTCAGGATTTTTGATGAGTAGCTTTATTTTAAACCAGAAATTTAAAGGAATTTTAGAAATTCAGCCCTTAAGAGGGTGAAATAGGGGTTAACAGTTTGTATGAAAGTCCACGAGATTTAAAGTTAAAGCCATGAAATTTTATTTGTGGATAATAAATTAAAAAATATTAAGTTCCTACTTCATCGATTGTGTATATATTCTACCCCTAAACTGGTGAAATATGGATTGAAAGTTTGTATGGATGACGACTATTTTCAACTTTAGAAATAAAAAAATCTCTATTTACAGGTTATTTAAAAAAAAATTAAAACATATTTCAGCGATTGTGAAAATGCATTTGAGAAAATTGTATGAAAATTTGCCATTTTCAACGTTAGAAATATAAAACTTTGAACACTGGCTGCTAATTAGAAATAAAAAAATACTAATCAAAACTCAGTTGTTTTGAAAGTTCTAATACTAGGGTAGCCAAATAGGGGTTGAATGTATGTATAGAAGTTCGTTATTTTTGATTTGAGATATCTATATATGAACCTTTGTGGCTACTGATTAGGAATTAGAAAAACTTACCTCTGTGGTTTAGGAAATACTAACCCTAAGGTAGTCAAATAAGACAAAATTTCAATTTGTAAAAGGCCAGTCATTTTTGATGTTAGAAGTATAAAGCTTTGTTTACTGGCTACAGATTAGGTATAAATAAAAACTTATCTCAGTGATTTTTGAAATTTTACCCCTAAGGTAGCCAAATAGGTTGAAAGTAGAGCTGATTAGCCTGCAAGTCATTGGCTGTATTCGGATGGAAGTAGCCCCGCAACAGCCCGAAGGCCATAGTAGCCCGCAAGTTTTAGTGAGCAATATCGGGTAGTATCGGAGTCACTGAAGCGTCCCACAGTATCATCTGTTTGTATGACCAGCCTTGCGCACGGGTGGTCTATGTGAATTGTATTGCCCAGCGACAGAATAAAAAAAATATGAAAATGCCTTTGATTAAGTAGGAAATTATGGGCTACTTTTTAAAATGAACGATGTCAGGGTTATCATTTCAATAACTAATATATTTATGAACTTATTGTTTATTCCCATTGACCGCGCGAACGGAGCCGCGGGTAACCACAGATGTGTAAAATATATATTTTCTCAGTTGATCATAAAATATTTTCATATTTATTTAATATATTCATATTTTTTCAAAAGAAGTGATACTTTCTTGCTTTGCTGTCGAAAGATTTAAGTCTTCTTATAACATCCTTTTCGAACATTAGTATACGAATTTTCTTTCTGGTATATATATAATAAATATTTTGGCACATAATTTAGCAAATATGAATTTAGAAGAAAGTAATAATAACAATTTTTCTATCCTTTAAATGTGGTAGCTTAGGTTATGCCAACCAGTAAATATAAAGCAAAAAGTTGGTGAGAGCATCAATTGAAATTCAGTACCAAATTTGAATTGTTAAGAACCTTTTTGGATAGTTCGCTGCTCAACTTGCTTTTTTAGTATTCAAATATTCAAAATTATTGAACATTTATCTTAGTAGAAAAGTATCATGATTTTCTTTTCTTTGAAGTCCTTAACCTTCGATAGTTACAAAGTGTATTTACAATGAAAGCTAATTTAATGAGAAAACTACAATATATTTAAGATATGCCTTTATTTTTTTAACTTCAATGTGATTGTTTTGAAATTTAGTAGTAGTATGCTCTGTTGGCACCACATCCGCAGCTACCAGCGATGGTGACAGCTCCAGCAGCTGCTACAGGACCTCCGAATTCAACAGCGCCGAGGATGGGCACCTGTCCGTCAATAGCAGTGATACCAGCAACTGGCAGTTCACCAGCGACGGCTACATCACCGATACCAGCACCACCGTAGGCACCAGCAGCCATGGGGGCAGCAGCGTATCCGGGAGCAGTCAGACCGTATGGGCCTGCAGCAAAAGCGCCAGGACCAGCGAGACCCGCACCATAGCCGTATCCGAAGGGTTCAGCGAATGCAGCTGGGGCCAAAGCTGATGCAGCTCCACGCCAACACTGGCTGTACACATTCTGTAAATCAAAAAAAATATTCTCTAAAGTAGTTGCAAAGACGCCGTTGTGGTGTAATGGGACTAATTGTGAACTGAATACTTCTGACTATAAACTCAATAGTTGCACATTTGATTCCCACTCGGGTGAATTTTCGTTTCTTCGCTCTAGTATCCAGTCAAAGCGCCTCTTTGAGTTCCGCCACTTAACGCACAATGTCTCGATTTCGGATAAAAAGTGGAATACCGAATGCCTTCCCACTAGGTTCTCTCTGACTATATATATTGCTATACGGGAAAATAACGTGAAGCTGTTATTGTTCCAATTAACAAATTAAGAAGAAAAAGTTGTATTTACCTGAACCAAGCAAGCTTGGATGCAGAGGAGCAAGAAGGCGAAGGTAGACATGTTGATGTTAGTATTCAACGAATTCGAAGACACAATGTTATTAACATGAACCTCCACGCTTTTATATTCATTTGCCCTATATTTAGATTACTCTTGCGAAACTCAATTCTACGTGAGTTCTATTTTTCTTCATTGTTAGACTTACCTTATTTTAAAGTAATATAAATTTGTAAAATGTTACTACTAGGTTTAACAAGTTATAAAAGAAGAAAGTAGTTTTTCTTAAAAGAGTTTTGGCTTTCAGGGTATTCAGAAAGATGCTGCTGCCAAAATACTCCAGTCTCCACTTTCTTCCCAATGTCTAGACGTTACGTGTTGAGTGGACGCAAACCAACGCCGCGCTTTATCAGAGTGGAGAAATTAAAATAATTTAAATTTAAATTTCTCTTGGTGAAAAAAACTGTTTCAGCAATGGTACTATTAGATAATAATATATATTTCTATTTAATTATTTACTTCAAAACATATTTAGCAATTGTCGATGAAATTAAAATTTAATTATAAACATTTAAATTTTTACACATTAACAAATACGGTTGATGGGATCGTGATTTTATAGTTGTATCATTAATATTATAAAACTTTATTAATTTTAAAGTGTTATTCATATGCTTAGGGAATTGACAAACGTTTTTAGAAATCGTATAAAAATTTAAACGTAGCAGGATTCGAATCCACGCCTTTCGGGAACAGTCCAAGCACTCTGACCGCTAAACCATGCGTTTTATACCGGTTACATAGAAATTATTATACGATTATTATAACTTATTTTTGTTTTTCAATTATTTTATTAACAACTTAACATATCTATCGTATGTCTTATCTTTTAAAATATTATATAATAATTTACTTCATTGATATATATTTCTTTAATTGACCTATTGACCAATCTTTCATTTGTCACGTACGAATTTGAAACAATTGAAGAAAGACAGTTTTCGTATTACATAGTATAATTTGATAAGAGTATCTAATACTAGTTGCTGCCTGCAATTTCGCTTGCATAGACTTTTATATATTTTTTGTCTAATCAAAAATGGTTTTTTTTTTATTAAGTGCTAGTGTTGTTGCTATTGCTTGCGATAACAAATCTGTTGTTGTACATTTTAGGTGAATATTTGTTTTTTAACTTAACATTTTTCCCGTAAAGCGGGGTAGTCAGATAGGACCCAGTGTCAAGATACTCTCCGTCCTCCACTTTCCCACTGAAATCGAGTCATTGAGTGTTGAGTGACGGAACTCAACGCCGCGAATATTTAGGATGATGCAAACAGCTTCGAATCTGCTAATTATTGTCTACTGTGTGTTTGTATGCCCACACATGTCCACTTATCTGGGGAACTACTCGATACATATAAGTAAAGCTACTACTGCAAAAGTTCTGAATCCTGACCTGCATTATAGAATGCATGGCTTAGGGATCAGGATGCTTGAACAGTTTCCAAAAAGGGCGGGTTTAAATCCTGCTAAATTTTTTATGTCTACTTAAAATGTTTATTATATCATACATACGTAACACTTAAAAATGTTCAGTAAACAGTATTTTCTCTTGCCAAACGATTGACTGCGGAGGTACCTTTTTATGTAGCAGAAATTTGCAAGACCTCACAATAAGTGTATAGCTATAATAAATGTATAAGAATTTCGACGCAGCCGAATACAGAATGCAAGGCAGTTTGCAAGTGGCATACGTTCGAATACTACTGTGTTCAGATTTATAAGTTTTTTATATCCAAACGGTGTGCATGTGAACACTCTAAGCATATTAAAACTTATTTAAATTTTCCTTAACCATTGTAGGTACGTCATACTAAAAGTATTAGTGCTATCAAAAAGTACTAAAAGTACTTTTAGAAAATTATATTTATATAATAATATACTCTTTATTGCACAAAAAAATAAAAATAAAAAGAAAATACATGGGAGAGAACAAATAAAACATTAGTACAAAGGTGGACTTATCTCTTGAAGAGATCTATATAGAGAGATCTATATTTCTAATATCAAAAATGACGGACTTCTATACAAACTTTCAGCCTACTTAGCTACCTTAGAGGTTGAATTTTTGATTCGGTGCATCACACTCTTGCCGAATGCCCCGCTGGCGCCATCCCTTGATGGCTGTAGTGGGTAGAGACCTCTTATTAACTAATGGTTGCCATGCTAGATAGTGAGAGGAACTGATCTGCGATGGTCTCCTTCTGCGAATCTGTCATCACATTGAAGAAGGCCGCGGAGCACATTCGCGAGTCCGGTGCAAATATAGATCCGCTCCTCCGTCGGAGGCCTGGGAGTAGGAGAATGCGGTACGCGCACCTCCAAGTTTCCCTACCGTAGAGAAGCTACTGCGGGAGGGTCAGGATGATCCATCGAGGCTGCGGGTGCTCTGGAAGAAACCCCGGAGCACCCTGAAGGTGACGGTGGCACGCACGCGGCAGGCCTTCCACCGAGGCGTCGTAGCAGAATGCGCGAGCAAACCTGCGACGTCTCATGAGGGTGGAGAGGGGTTCCGCTGAGTTTTAGTGGGTAGTATCGGACTCACCGGTGAGTCCCACAGTATCATCCGTTTATAAGGTAACCTTGCGTATGAGATGGTCTGTGTAAACAGCATTTATCAGGGACAAAAAAAAGAGGTTGATTTCCAAAACCGCTGAGATTACTATTACTATTTTCTAATCACCGGTCAGTAAATATTGTTTCATATTTCTAACGTTACAAATGAGAAACAAAAAAAATCAATTTTTCAATCCTTATATAACTAAGTTAGGAGTAGAATTTTCACAATTCGTGAAATATATATTTAGTAACTTTTAATTATAATTTAAACAACACAAAAATCTTTCATTTACCTATTACCTATAAACAGAGTTTCACATTTTCCCAACTTTAAGTTGTAAATGGCGCCATCCATAAAAAAATCAATGATTTCATCTAAACACCTAGTGTCAAAACACTTCGTTGTCCATTTTCCACCTGAATTCGAAATACTCTGTGTTGTGTATTCAGTGCTGCGTTTTGTCTTGAGTATCAGAGCAGATGATAAGAATTCTAAATATAGTTATTCTCCTGATTGGGAATCAAATCCACAATCAATCGTGTTTACAGTCAAACGTTGTACCACTGCGCCTCAATGATCTTAAAATCTAAATATCAATATTTTTAAAATCCAAATACTATAACTTTTATTACTGACAGAAAAATAAATCAAAAATATAATCCATGAACAAGTGATCTAGTAGTTGAAAAAATGTTTCTAGATAATTATTCAAGCTCAAGTAACATACGTGCGAAATTTAAGCTTGCTATTCCTAGTAATTTCGGCTATATGTTGACTGTCAGTAGACCAACTTAATTATTTTATGTACGTACGTCTTGTATCCCAAGATAGTATAAAAGTTTCAGTTTATGTATTAAAAGTTATACAAACTATAAAGTGGGATAAACAGCTTGACTAGCAATCTAGCTTGTCATTGGCGTTCATAAGTTGTTACATAAATAAAGGTAAAAAGGTATTCCTTCATATTTTTTTTAATAACTTATAGTTGTATAATAAATAATAAATAGTGGCCAGTCGTGCCCCAGTGGCACAAGAGTGTGACTGTAAACGACTGGTTGTGGGTTCGATACCCACTCGAGGTGTGGAAATATTTAATATTTCAATTTTCTTCGCTCTGGTGTCGAGGTAAAGCGCGGCGTTAAGTTCCGCCATTTAACACGCAATGCCTCCGAATACGGCGGAAAATGGGGAACGGAGTATATTAATACTAGGTTCCCTCTGTCTACCCTGCTGTGTGCAGGATATAGCGTGAAGCTAAATAACTAAGTAATAATAAAAAAACAATATTTTTTTTATAGTATGACTTTTATTTGGTGGTTTCGGAACAGGTTAGTTAATATATTTGTGCTTGTAATGTTAAAAACGGAGTTTTGTATTTATGGGACACCTTCATTTATCCCATTAATAATCAATATTCAGGAGTAAATCGAACATTTAAGTTATATGCAGAAACAGGTCACTAAAACCGGGCACCACATCCGCAACCAGCACGAGCGGGTCCAGCAAAGGCAGCGTCGTAGGCGCGTGCTCCGATACCAAAGCCGGGAGCAGCAGCGCGGTAGCCGAATGCGTCAGCGGCGTATGCGCCAGCAGCACCGAGGTCTTCAGACAACATAGCGACTTCACCGTTACCACAGCCGTAAGCAACAGCTCCAGCACCAGCGGTAGGTAATTGACCTGCGAGCGCCACAGTTCCCAAGAAGGGCATAGCTCCAGAGGCTGCTAGGGTACCTTCATAAGCGTTTTCGGAAAGAAGAGAAACTCCACTTGGGGGGATAGCTGAGGCGCTTGATGTTGGTAGAGCACCACCGTTGGAAGCAGCAGCAGCAGCAGGTCCAAATCCACCAATAGCATAGGGGCCAGCTAACGGACCAGCTGCTGCCCAAGGAGCGGCAGCAGCGGCGGCGCATGGAGCAGCTGCGAAGGGAGCCGCAGCGAATGGGGCAGCAGCGAAGGGAGCAGCAAGAGGAGCCGCAGCCAAGCCTGATAGGCACTGTCCAGCGATCGACTAGAGTAAAGGATAATTATAATTAATTAATATATAATAATTTTCATAGTTAGCAATTATTCATGTTAGAATGTACTTTTACTTACTTGGATCATGAGCGCTTGAGCGCAGACCAAAAGTACGGCTTTAACCATCATGTTTATTGTTTGAACTAAATTCAATATCTAATATTAGGTTTCTAAATATGGCCCTTTTATACTAATATGTTAGTATAAAATTGTTGTTATCGCTTTAAATATTACAAAAAATGTATTTATGTAATATTTCTAAGTGTACGTGACATATGAAACTTTGTCAGGTCCTAGTTAATAAATGAATGAAATGTTATCATAGGTATTTGTTATCTTAGTAATTAATCTCCTTCCTTATTTCTTTGTGTAAGTAGAAAAAAATTAATCAACATGTCGCCAAAATCCATCCTGTCAGACTTTTCACTTTTTACCAATTGTAGATTTCTGTGGAGTTCTGTGGAGCAATACATAATGTAGTAATTATACTAAAATCGCACATATTCTTAGTGTAAACAGACTCTTTGAATGTAATTTTAACCAATAATCATCATGAACACGCGCAAAATTTTGTTTTACTAAAACTTTTTTCTAAGTATATCTTGTACTCATAAATATAAAAAGTATGTCAATAAAAGATCCTCCATTTTTTATTTACATTACAAAAACTAAAGGAACTCACCCTAACTTACAATTACCTTTGCTTAGGTTATTGCGAAACAATATTTTGATTATAGAGCAAGAACAATATATAAACGTAAAATTCCGTGTCAAACACATTGTGTCCGATTTCTTCACAACACAAAAACTTCAACATGTCTACCTTTGCTTTCTTGCTACTCTGTGTTCAAGCTTGCTTGGTTCAGGTAAATATTTGCCCTGTAAATAGTGCCCTTTAGCATACAAATTTGCTTATATTATTAAATTTACAGAATGTATACAGCCAGTGCTGGCGTGGAGCTGCACCAGCTTTAGCTCCGGCTGCATTCGCTGAACCCTTCGGATACGGCTATGCTGCGGGTCTTGCTGCCCCTGGTGCTTTTGCTGCAGGCCCATACGGTCTGACTGCTCCCGGATACGCTGCCCCCATGGCTGCTGGTGCCTACGGCGGTGCTGGTATCGGTGATGTAGCTGTCGCTGGTGAACTGCCAGTTGCTGGTATCACTGCTATTGACGGACAGGTGCCCATCCTCGGCGCTGTTGAATTCGGAGGTCCTGTAGCAGCTGCTGGAGCTGTCACCATTGCTGGTAGCTGCGGATGTGGTGCCAACAGAGCTTACTACTACTAAAATACAAAACAGTCTTACTGCAGTTTACAAAATAAAGGCATGACTCAAATACTTTGTTTTTTCATTACATTAGTTTTTCTAATTACTCCTAAGTAGTTTACTCCTAAGTCATTAAATATATGAATCCCAGAACGAAGTGCAAAATCAGTAAGACAAACCACACGACAAAAGAACCAAAAATCTACATATACAAATTGTATGTATGTATGTATGTATGTCTCAAAGTCTAGGAAAGCCAAATTTTTTTAAATTTAGAAATATATTTATATACGATTTTTTTTAACTTTGTGGGAGTTTTTGTGCATGTGTACGTGTGTGTGTGTGTACACGTGTATATGTGTTTTTCATCGTTTGCAAGTATGTGTTTGTGTGTCCGAAGGCAAGTATCCAAATATACGAGAGATTTCCTGTAGTATTTGCGAAAACTTTGAATACCATAACCTTCGCTGTATCCCGCACACAAAGCAGGGTAGGCAGAAGGAACCTAGTGTTAAGACACTCCGTTCCCCACTTTCCGCCGAACTCGGAGGTATTGCGTGTTAAGTGGCGGAACTTAACGCCGCGCTTTACCTCGGCACCAGAGCGAAGAAAATGGAAATATTACATATTTCCACTCCTCGAGTGGGAATCGAACCCACAACCAGTCGATTACAGTCACACGCTTGTGCCACTGGGCCACGACTGGCCACAACACTCTCGAATTCGAATTCGAATACCATAACTTATGGTAAATTATGAGAAATGTCAACCTAACATGAAATATCCTTCGTTATACTCCAAAAAACGGCCCCAGAGTGTCAAAAGATTACTTTTTTTTCGTTAAACCCTCAAACTGCATAATTGCCATATTTTTTATATAATTATTTTGTATTATATTAAATTATCAAAATCAAGATTGAAGAAAAGAAATGTCGAGCGGATCTCTGCCACCAGATATTTTTATTGAACACTAGGTTCACGGGAATTCTTGTATACTTACCTCTACAACCTCTTGTTAAATTAACGGGTTAGTAAAAATATGTAAAAAAAAATTTACTTATCTTTCAAAAATCAATTTATTAGAACAAAATATAAGGCTTTTTTTTTGTAGCTTCACGCATACCCGTATCCCGCACACAGCAGGGTAGGCAGAGGGGACCTAGTGTTAAGACACTCCGTTCCCCACTTTCCGCCGAATTCGGAGGGATGCGTGTTAAGTGGCGGAACTTAACGCCGCGCTTTACCTCGACACCAGAGCGAAGAAATTGGAAATATAATTTCCACTCCTCGAGTGGGAATTGAATCCACAACCAGTCGTTTCACAGTCACACGCTCGTGCCACTGGGCCACGACTGGCCACAATATAAGGCTTCACGTAAAAATAACTTATGAAATTCAATAGAGATTGCAGTGCGTGTTTCGTCTTTATTGATATGATATGAGTGAAACGAAGAAGAAATTCTAGTTTTATTTGCATTAAATACGTTTATGTAAAACGCATTCAACTCTGTTTAAAAATTTGGAGGCAGTGCTTGAAGTAAATTTTTAATTGATCATAACTTCTATTTTCTTTTAACGATTTTGAGGATACAATCGACCTGTGAAAACCATGTTTAAATCCATTGAGTAGTTACGTAGTTATTACGCACCAGAAAGACAGACAGACAAAAGACCCATTAATTGTTTTTTGGTTTCTGTTTAGGGTAAGAATCTATCAGTTTTTTTGAAAAATATTAAATGCACGGACACTCGATTTTTATGTAATGATTTTTGGTTACATTAATATAACAAAATTAAAAATTTTGAAAAAACCCACGACGGTTTAATTGTAATTGTAAAAGGATAAAATAACTATAAATCCCCCGCCTAAAAGAATATATGTAACGAGATGATGGGGACGGCTTCGTCGGGGTTGCCATTACTTTAAGTTTGCAAAAACCTTCTCATAGGTTTTCTTGCTGTTAAAACAGGTTTGGCAAAAATAAATATTAATTAAATATTAATATAAATTTACAGTTTTGATAACTGGTATTTTAAAGACTTTAAAACGAAATCTATACTGTTAGCTACTATATTTATAAAATAGAGGTTGCAACTGGCAGCCCCCGACGAAGTCGTCCCTATCATCTCGTTACATATATTCTTTTAAGCGGGGGATTTATAGTTATTTTATCCTTTTACAATTACAATTAAACCGTCGTGGGTTTTTTCAAAATTTTTAATTTTGCTTTTTATTTTAAACTTTTTAAAGTGAATAGATACACATTATATATTATTACACTAGCGACCCGCTCGCGGCTTCGCCACGTGAACTACCACTTTCATCCACTATTGCCTCTTTGGGATTGGTTTTTTTTTATAAAAGGGGGATGGTCTAAATTTAACCTTGCGTCACTAATTATATTCTTGCGAAAATCATCGATACATCTAGTACAATGTCTATACTATTTGATAACGTATAGTGATAACTGATCTAGTAAGAAAACGTACGAAATCTGCTATCATATATCTATATGATAGCATAGAATGTCAACTATATAATAACAGATGGTGACAGAACACGTAGTGACATTTGTTGTCATATAGATAATATAAAGTTTTGTAGACCGGTCAAATGTATTTTTAATAGCAAATTATCTTCAATAAATGTTGTGCTCAATTTATTTTATAATTATTTTAAGTAATATTAGTGATATTAAAACAAATTTAGTTTCACTCGTGAACTATCAACACAATTTAAATATTTTTTTTTATTTTATTTTTCTGCGGCAGTTGTATAGAATACCAGGATGAAAACTATCCCATATGTTGCTCTAACCTTTAAGCTAACTCCATACAAAAATTCATTAATTTCTACCCGGTAGATATCAGTATACAAATAATTTACTTATATAGGTTTTTTATTTTTTCCAAAAAAACTAAATGGAAAACCGGGATAAAAACTATCCTATATGTACCTTTGGACTATAATCTACCACCATTCCAAAATTCATTCATTTCTATCCAGTAGTTTTTGCGTGATTGACGAACAAATTAACAGACAGACAGACAGACAGACAGACAGACAGACAGACAGACAGACAGACAGACAAAAAATCTACTGAGTGGTTTTTTGGCCTCTGTTATCGATATATTAACGCATCCCATTAAAATTTTTCAGAAATTTTTAATGTACAGAATTGACTTTTCTACTCTTTTATTATATATATAGATAATATAGAAATACTTTATATTAATGTTCATGCAAACCCAAAAGAAATTATAAACCCAATGCTTTCTGGTTATCAAATGCTTATTGCAGCGCCCCCTGGTGAGGTGTCACCATGACACATATACGAGAACACGCGCTAATTAAGCCTGATCCTATCTTTGATAACTGCATCCAAATCGGACTTGTAGTTTTAACTTTGCATAATTAAATGTTTAATGCAGCGCCCCCTGGTGAGTTCTTGACGTGAAAAAAAACCTAAAACCTTACACCAAGTAAAGGCAACTCTAATACTAAAAACTCTGCCCAATCGGACTAGTAGTTGTGGTTTTGCATTAAATATTACAAACAAATGTTTACTGCAGCGCCCTCTGGTGAGTTAACACGATAAAACATATCTAAGAACATGCACTAATTAAACTTGAGCTTATCATTGAAACTGCATCCAAATCAAATTCGTCATTTTATCTTTGCACAACCAATATTTTACTGCAGCGCCCCCTGGTGACTTGTCACCGTAATATAAATTTAAAAACATGCTCTAAGCAAAGCGGAATCTAATACTGAAAACTCTTTCCAATCGTACTAGTCGTTTTGGTTTTACACAAAAAATGGAAGCAGCTACTTACTGCAGCGCCCCCTAGAGAGTTGACACATACATGAAAATATGCACTAAGTAAACATACATGACACATATGAAAATATGCACTAAGTAAACTTGAATCTATCATTGAAAACTGTATTCAAATCGGACTCGTAGTTTTAGTTTTGCACAAACAAATGTACTTACTGCAGCGCCCCCTGGTGAGTGGTCACCGTAACGCATATATAAAAAGAAGCACCAATTAAACCTGAATCTATCGTTGAAAGTTTAATCTAAATCGGACTAGTAGTTTTTGCTCTGCATAAACAAATGTTTACTGCAGCGCCCCCTGGTGAATTTTCATCGTAACAAAAAAACAAAAATCTTAAAATATGCAGCAAGCAAAGTTAAATCTAATTCTGAAAACTCAAGCCAATCGGATAAGTAATTTCGGTTTTAGACAAATAAATACAAGAAAAATTTTGGTTTTACACAAAAAAATACAAGCAAATGCTTACTACAGCGCCCCCTGATGAGTGATCACCATAACATATATATGAAAAGACGCACCAATTAAGCCTGAACCTACCCTTGAAGGTTTCATCTAAATTGGACTAGTAGTTTTTGATTTGCATAAACAAATGTTTACTGCAGCGCCCCCTGGTGGTTTGACACGATAAAACATATCTAAGAACATCCACCAATTAAATCTGAATCTATCACTGAAAATCTATCGAAATCAGACTACTATTTTTTGAGATAATTGAAAACATTCGTTTTCACGTAAAATGCTTACTGCAGCGCCCCCTGGTGAGTTAAGGCAATAAGACATATCTAAGAACATACGCCAATTGAACCTTAACCTATCATAGAAAACCGTATCAAAATCGGACTTATAGTTTTGGAAATAATTGACATAGTAATTTGCACAAACACACAAACAAACAAACAAACAACCTCTCACCCCAAACACATATACAGTCGCCGTTCCGTCGCGGGTAAAAAAATAAACCTTTCTTCTACTACTTCTCCATATAAACTTTTAATATGCCAAAATATATATCCTGTTCACAAATTATATGATGCTTTCCCGATCTATACTATTATATAAAAAGGAAAAGTTAGTAACTTTGTTTGTAAGGTGTAATGTAATCTTCGGAAATACTGAACCGATCATGAAATTTCTTTCACATTCAGAAAGTTATTTTGCAAAAATAGTACAAAAATTTACAATTCGACTACGTTTTTACTTTATGTATATTATCGCATAACTTTTTAATGAGTGAATCAATTTTGATGATTCTGTTTTATATTATACTTGTCATGCACTTCCATTTAAATTTTGTTAAAATCTCACCAGTAATTTTTAACTGACTTCAAAAAAGAGAAGATTTTCATTTCGACTGTCCTTTTTATATACTTTACCACATCATTTTTTACTGAGTAAATATTTAAACGCGGAGTATTTTGACAGGGAATTCCTCTCTTTTTAGTAGAACTATCCACATTCCGAAAGAAAAAATAAATTATTACACTTAAAATTCACTAAAAAATTATTCAAAATTGTCAATTTTGAAGTAGGTGTCAGCCACATGGTGGTTATAAATTCATTCATGAATTTAGACAAAGCATTCAGAAACACAGACGGAGGACTATGGAAGTTGGCGTAAATAAAGTTTCGCCAGAAAATATGTGTGGAAAGCCGACATGTTCTATAATAGTGAATTAGAAATACATCAAATTAATAAATTAAAATTACACCCGCCATCAAATGTATACGTCAAATACACGTCTGAACAAAGTGACACAAATTGCTTGGGCAACACGTGTTTAACGCGACAAGTAGGCTTTTAGTACTCTAAAACCACAATTTTTAAACATGTCAATGAAGATGTTATGTTATCACTTTACGGAATTAAAATTTTAAACTTAGATCACATTTTAAATTTACATTTAAATGAATCTAATGTTAAAGGTAACTTACTAGTTAAATAAAATAACAAATATTTATTTGCTTGGTGTATGTATTAGGTAAAACTTTTTAAACATTTTTTGTAAAATATTTTTTTACAGACGGGCACATCCGCAACCAGCACGAGCGGGTCCAGCGAAGGCAGCGTCGTAGGCGCGTGCTCCGATACCGAAGCCGGGAGCAGCAGCACGGTAGCCGAATGCGTCAGCGGCGTATGCGCCAGCAGCGCCGAGGTCTTCAGTCAACATGGCGACTTCACCGTTACCACAGCCGTAAGCAACAGCTCCGGCACCAGCAGTAGGTAATTGACCTGCGAGCGCCACAGTTCCCAAGAAGGGCATAGCTCCAGAAGCTGCTAGGGTACCTTCATAAGCGTTTTCAGAAAGAAGAGAAACTCCACTTGGGGGGATAGCGGAAGCGCTCGACGTTGGTAGAGCACCGCCGTTGGAAGCAGCAGCAGCAGCAGGTCCAAATCCACCAATAGCATAAGGACCAGCTAACGGACCGGCTGCTGCCCAAGGAGCGGCACCGCATGGTGCAGCTGCGAAGGGAGCAGCAGCGAAGGGGGCAGCGGCAGCAAAGGGAGCAGCAAGAGGAGCCGCAGCCAAGCTTGAAAGGCACTGACCAGCGATCGACTAAAGTAAAATATAATAATTGATTAATATAATATAATTTACACAGTTAGCACTGTTCTAAGTAAGAATGCACTTATACTTACTTGGATCATGAGCGCTTGAGCGCAGACCAAAAGTACGGCTTTAACCATCATGTTTACTGTTTGAATTAGATTCAACTTCTAATGTTAATTTCTGAATAAGACCCTTTTATACGAAGTTATTAGTATAAAATTGTTGCTATCACTCGTAAATATTACAAGAATTTGTATTTATGTAATATTTAATACGTGACATCTGAAGCTTTAACGACCGGCCGTAGTTAATACATGAATGAAATGTTATCATAGATATGTATTATCTTAGTAACTAATCTCTTACCTTATTTCTTTGTAGAAGCTGACAAAAATAGATTAATATATTGCTATATTAATGCCCATCCTACCCGTATTTTCACTTTTTATTTTTTACCAATTGTAGAAATTTTAAGTAGCAATACATCATGTACATCTTAATCATCCTAAATCAAAAGTCGCATATAAACAACCTTTAATTGTAAGATAACCCATAACCACGGTTTTTAAGGTGAGTAAAACTTTAATTACCTTTCTGAGTGGCACATCATAAATGTAAAAAAATATTACAATGTCTAGTCTAGTCTACTATAATTTTCTTATTATGTAGCATGACAAAAACCGTAGAAGCCTCACCTAAGTGACTTAACTTAGGTTGTTGCGAAAGAATATTTTGATTATAGAGCAAGAACAATATATAAACGTAAAATTCCGTGTCAAACACATTATGTCCGATTTCTTCACAGCACAAAAACTTCAACATGTCTACCTTTGCTTTCTTGTTACTCTGTGTTCAAGCTTGCTTGGTTCAGGTAAATATTTAACATATAAATCGTTCTTAATTACATTATTCTATCACTTAGTACCGTTCGGTAGCCCTAAAAGATATCACCATTATAACTGCAACATGATTTAAAATAAACTGAACACTAAAAACTATATAATCTGATCTTTATAAATATGAATACAAATATGTTTATATAATTAAATTTACAGAATGTATACAGCCAGTGCTGGCGTGGAGCTGCACCAGCTTTAGCTCCGGCTGCATTCGCTGAACCCTTCGGATACGGCTATGCTGCGGGTCTTGCTGCCCCTGGTGCTTTTGCTGCAGGTCCATACGGTCTGACTGCTCCCGGATACGCTGCAGCCCCCATGGCTGCTGGTGCTTACGGCGGTGCTGGTATCGGTGATGTAGCTGTCGCTGGTGAACTGCCAGTTGCTGGTATCACTGCTATTGACGGACAGGTGCCCATCCTCGGCGCTGTTGAATTCGGAGGTCCTGTAGCAGCCGCTGGAGCTGTCACCATCGCTGGTAGTTGTGGATGTGGCGCCAATAGAGCTTATTATTACTAAATTATAAAAACAAACGTATCCTGCAGCCTAAATAAATGCATAATGAAAATACCTTCATCTTTTTTTTTACATATTTCCGTATTATATTTCATATGTCATACAACTGTAGCTCCTCTGGTATTACACGAGGTCATGGACGGCGATGTTCACCTTTGCCTTGTCCTTTCCTTTTGTTTGTATGATTTTTTTCTTTAATCTTTTTCTTGTTCTAAGCAGGTTAACTTTAGGAATTTTGTGTTGAATATCTTGTTACTACTGTATGTCTTAGTTTTTATACATAAGCAAATGAAAACTCCCTAATAGGAGAACCATGAGAATGCCCTCTATTAGAACTGTGAGAAATGTTCTGTTTAATAAATTAACAGGAAACATAACTTTCGACGTAATATTATTAAAAGCATTAAATGAGTCATACGTTATCGCCCACCGATTTAAATCAAAGTTGTGACAACCTATATCTTGATTGACTAGAACACTTTGACGGCACCCAAAAAACAGAGGCTCAAATCTTGTCACGCTATTTTTTTACATCACTCATTATCCATTCATTATCCATTCATTCATTATTCGTAGTGTGTAAATAATACTTTTCACACTATGTTTATTATGTACTAGCGACCTGCGCGCGGGAAATTTATATTATAATTTATAATTATATCGAAATGATCACATTATATATTTTATCGAATTGTATATTTAAAAATACCATCTTTTTTTGAATAACTAAATACTTAAAATTTGGCTGTTAGAAATTTAATGTTATGAAAATTTATCTGAAACGATTTGTTCCATTGTATAACAAGAACAGACTACAATAAAATCCATATACACATTTTTTTTTAATAATTATCCTGATTTACTGCTTATCCTGATTCACTGACAGACTGATTCATCATCACCGAGCCAAAACAAAATTTATACGCAAGATTATGTGTAAAATACACTAAAATATAATGTATGCTCACTAAGAAAGGATTTTAGGCAATTTGGCCTTTAGGAGGGTGAAAAGGGGGTTGAAAGTGTGTACGAAATTCCGTATTTTTTCTTTGTAAGTCATCGATTGTCTAACCCTTAAGATGGTGAAAGAGGGGCGGAAAATTTGTAGGAAAATTAAGCGTCGTTCCTCATTCTTAGTGTTAGAAATACAAAAGTTGTTGTATTGGCTACTGATTAGAACTTAGTGATTAATTATTTCAGAAATATTTGAAATGCTACTCTTAAATTAGCGAAATAGGGATTAAAATTTTGTAAATAAATTTTTGATGCTACAAAGTACTCAATAAATAGTTAAAATACGTTTTCTAGCCTTTGTAAATATTGTAAATATTATCAAGAAAATATTACTATTAACAATTGAAATCCTCTATTTCAATTATTAAATTTAATAGGAAGTTTGTACATATAGCCCTTTGTAGTGAGGAAGTTTGAAGTTTCGGGCTCCTTGCACTTTTACCATTAAAATTAATAGTGTTTGAAAGTGAATACATAATTATACACTTTCAAATACTATTTTATTTCCTTAAAGGTAAATGAAAGTGTATTTTAGATGAGGCCATTGTTACATAGTGGGAAAACACTTGGCTGTAAATATGATTATTTGTGTGTTGATTCCTTCTCACATGAATGATTAATTTTTATTTCTCGGCTTTGGTGAGGGAAAAGGCGGCGTGGAATTCCACCATTCAACATTGAAAGATGGACATCTTTCGCTTTACATTGAGATATTGAAACACGCAAAATCTCGATGTTCGGCGGAAATGGTGAACGCAGCGTCTTGACACCAGGTTCTTTCTGACCAGGTCTACCCTACTTGCTATATCCCACATATAGCTAGATAAAAGTAGTCAACCATATAAGAATATTTCGTATAAATAAATCCATCTTAAAATGAATGTTTTTGAAAAAATAAATATATATATTTTTCATTTTGAATCGCGTAGCGATGCTGTGTTATAATGAAACCTAAATCACGCTTCTACACGCTTTTCCCGCATATGGGGGTAGTATTAAAGGAATTATTGTCAAAAATGGTCCCAGTATATACGACGAACAAGTAAACGAAAAAATATTTTACTCCCCACTAAAATCTAATTTCATCATTTCATTCGTTCATATGACATTTAAGTATGAACTAAAATCATACAGCAAAAAATGAAGGTCTTTTTAAATAAAAAAAAATAAAATACAATCATCACATGTTTAATTAGGCTGGTAGATTCGTTTGTTTTAACAATTTAGTAATAATAAGCTCTATTGGCACCACATCCGCAACTACCAGCGATGGTGACAGCTCCAGCAGCTGCTACAGGACCTCCGAATTCAACAGCGCCGAGGATGGGCACCTGTCCGTCAATAGCAGTGATACCAGCAACTGGCAGTTCACCAGCGACAGCTACATCACCGATACCAGCACCGCCGTAGGCACCAGCAGCCATGGGGTATCCGGGAGCGTATCCGGGAGCAGCCAGACCGTAAGGGCCTGCAGCAAGAGCGCCAGCATAGCCGTATCCGAAGGGTTCAGCTAAAGCTGGTGCAGCTCCACGCCAGCACTGGCTGTATACATTCTGTAAATTTAGTCGTATTAACAAACTTATATATTAAAAACCAGATTGATTTAAAAAGTTTTTATATCTTTTCTATTTAAATTAGGGTGGCTGAGTGATGTATTTTAGGATTGACAAAAGAACACACTAAGATGAAAGATATAAAGATACATATCAGCTTTAAGCTTTTTCCGTACAGTACAGATAGAGTTTAGTCTCAAAACTACGAAACTGATACTTTTAAAGAAATAATTCATATTAAATTTTATTAAAAAGCTAAATATTTTACCTGAACCAAGCAAGCTTGAACACACAATAACAGGAAAGCAAAGGTAGACATGACGAAGTTTTTTGTGTTGTGAAGGAGTCGGACACAATGAGTTTGACATAAAAATTTATGCTTATATATAATTCTTGCTTCATAATCAAAACGTTATTTCACAACCAACTAAGCAAAGGTATTTAGAGATATTTTTATAGCTTTTGTCTAGCTACATAGTAAAAAAAAACTAAGTGAATTTTCTAAGGTCAGTTTATCGTTCTGCCCGTAAGTGGTACTCAGAAACACCTATTAAAGTTTAACTAACATAAAATATCGTGTATTGATAATAATGGCTATGTGTAGAAATTAAAATTTCAGACTGTTTATGTCAATCATATAACCGATCTCTTGGTATGCATCCAATTTTGCCACCTTAGCACTTTATCTTGATAATTGGCTAAAAGTGAAGAACACAGTGATGGAGATGAAATCTAGCATTTTTTTTTAATTACATCTGTCCACGTAACAAAAGGTTAAGGAGATTACTAAAAATAAAAAATATTATTCTAGTTTTAAGATATGATAACATTTCATTCATATATTTACGGCCTATCGTTCAACTATTAGATGTCACGTATACTTTATAAATTACGTAAATAAAAATTCTTGTAACATTTACAAATTGAGTGATAACATTTTTTTAATAATAAATTAGTATAAAAGGGTTATATTCAGAAACTGAACATTAAACGTTGAATTTAACTGAAACAGTAAACATGATGGTTAAAGCCGTACTTTTGGTCTGCGCTCAAGCGCTCATGATCCAAGTAAGTATAAGTACATTTTAACATAAATAATTAAAATACTGTAAAAACTGTAGTAATTAATTATATTTTATTTCAGTCGATCGCTGGACAGTGCCTGTCAAGTTTAGCTGCGGTTCCTCTTGCTGCTCCCTTCGCGGCTGCTCCCTTCGCAGCTGCTCCATGCGGTGCCGCTCCATGCGGTGCTGCTCCTTGGGCAGCAGCCGGTCCGTTAGCTGGCCCCTACGCTATGGGTGGATTTGGACCGGCCGCTGCTGCTGCTTCCAACGGTGGTGCCCTACCAACATCAAGCGCTTCCGCTATCCCCCCAAGTGGAGTTTCTCTTCTTTCTGAAAACGCTTATGAAGGTACCCTAGCAGCCTCTGGAGCTATGCCCTTCTTGGGAACTGTGGCGCTCGCAGGTCAATTACCTACCGCTGGTGCCGGAGCTGTTGCTTACGGCTGTGGTAACGGTGAAGTCGCCATGTTGACTGAAGACCTCGGTGCTGCTGGCGCATACGCCGCTGACGCATTCGGCTACCGCGCTGCTGCTCCCGGCTTTGGTATCGGAGCACGCGCCTACGACGCTGCCTTCGCTGGACCCGCTCGTGCTGGTTGCGGCTGTGGTGCTCGCTTTTTATAATCTGTTTCTAAATAATACTGAAATGGTTGACATTTATCATGTCAGTAATGATTTATCATGCGATAAATATAGACATTCTTTGAAGCCAGAATTCCATATACAAGAAACAAAATGAACAATCGTTTCAATACTAATAAATAAAAGAAAAAGTATCATACAATTTCTACTTTTTATTGGACACGATCCTTCGCTTCATAAAGTACTGATAAAAAGTAGCCTACATATCTCCACAATTTTGAAAGCTCAGACTATATACTGCTATATACACTTAATTTTTATTACAAATACCTGAGCAGATTAGTAGTGAAATGATTCATGTACATGTAAATGTACATGAATCAACAAATGGACAGATAGATAAATAGAAGATGTACTTTCCTTTTTATAAAAAAAACAAAATTAAAAATTTTGAAAATACCCACGACGGTTTAATTGTAATTGAAAAAGGATAAAATAACTAGAAATCCCCCGCCTAAAAGAATATATGTAACGAGATGAGGGGACGACTTCGTCGGAGCTGCCATTACTTTAAGTTTGCTAACTTCTCCTAGGTTTTCATGCTGTTAAAACAGGTTTAGGAAAAAATTAAAATATTAATATGAATTTACAGTTTTGATAACTGGTATTCCTTTTAAAAACTTTAAGAACGAAATCTATACTGTTAGCTACTATATTTAAAATAGAGGTTGCAACTGGCAGCCCCCGACGAAGTTGTCCCCATCATCTCGTTACATATATTCTTTTAGGCGGGGGATTTCTAGTTATTTTATCCTTTTTCAATTACAATTAAACCGTCGTGGGTATTTTCAAAATTTTAATTTTGTTTTTTATTTTAAACTTTTTAAAGTGTATAGATACACATTATATATTATTACATAATTTCGAAATACTTTATATTAATCTTCATGCAAATCCAAAAAAAATTATAAGCCCAATGCTTTCTGGTTATCAATGCCTATTGCAGCGCCTGGCAGATTGTCACCGCAACATTTTTAGGAAACTTAAGTTTAACCAAATCAGTGAAAATCACAAAACCCACTAGTAGTTTTGATTTGGAACAAATTAATTTATACTGGAGCGCCCCGTGGTAGTTTGTGATATGGCATATAAAAACACGCAACAATTAAACCTGAACCTATCACAGAAAACCGCATCTAAATAGGTTTCACACAAAAATACAAGCAAATGCTTACTACAGCGCCCCCTGGTGAGGTGTCACCACGACACATATACGAGAACACGCGCTAATTGAGCCTGATCCTATCGTTGAAAACTGCATCAAATTCAGACTCGTAGTTTTAACTTTGCACCATCAAATGTTTAATGAAGCGCCCCCTGGTGAGTTCTTAACGTAAAAAAAAACTAAAAACATACACCAAGTAAAGGTAAATCTAATACTGAAAACTCTGTCCAATCGGACTAGTAATTGTGGTTTTACATTAAATATTACAAACAAATGTTTACTGCAGCGCCCCCCTGGTGAGTTAACACGATTAAACATATCCAAGAACAAGTATTATTTAAACTTGAGCTTATCATTGAAACTGCATCCAAATCGAATTCGTCATTTTAGCTTTGCACAAACAATATTTTACCGCAGCGCCCCCTGGTGACTTGTCACCGTAATATAAATTAAAAAACATGTACTAAACAAAGCGGAATCTAATACTGAAAACTCTTTCCAATCGTACTAGTCGTTTTTGTTATACACAAAAAATGGAAGCAGCTAGTTACTGCAGCGCCCCCTAGAGAGTTGACACATACATGAAAATATGCACTAAGTAAACATACATGACACATATATGAAAATATGCACTAAGTAAACTTGAATCTATCATTGAAAACTGCATTCAAATCGGACTCGTAGTTTTAGTTTTGCACAAACAAATGTACTTACTGCAGCACCCCCTGGTGAGTGATCACCGTAACACATATATGAAAAGATGCACCAATTAAACTTGAACCTATCGTTGAAAGTTTCATCTAAATCGGACTAGTAGTTTTTACTCTACATAAACAAATGTTTACTGCAGCGCCCCCTGGTGAATTTTCACCGTAACAAAAAAACAAAAATCTTAAAATATGCATCAAGCAAAGCTGAATCTAGTTCTGAAAACTCTAGCCAATCGGATAAGTAATTTCGGTTTTAGACAAATAAATATAAGAAAAATTTTGGTTTTACACAAAAAAACTCAAACAAATGCTTATTACAGCGCCCCCTGATGAGTGGTCACCATAACACATATATGGAAAGACGCACCAATTAAGCCTGAACCCATCCTTGAAAGTTTCATCTAAATTGGACTAGTAATTTTTGCTCTGCATAAACAAATGTTTAGTGCAGCGCCCCCTGGTGAGTTTTCCCCGTAACAAAAAAAGAAAAATCTTAAAATATGCACCAAGCAAAGATAAATCTTTTTATGAAAACTCTTTTTAATCGGAGCAGTTTCGGTTTTAGACAAATAAATACAAAAAAAGTACAAACAAATGCTTACTGCAGCGCCCCCTAGTGGTTTGACACGATAAAACATATCCAAGAACATCCACCAATTAAACCTGAATCTACAACTGAAAATCTATTGAAATCAGACTATTATTTTTTGAGATAATTGAAAACATTCGTTTTCACGTAAAATGCTTACTGCAGCGCCCCCTGGTGAGTTAAGGCAATAAGACATACATAAGAACATACGCCAATTGAACCTTAACCTATCATAGAAAACCGTATCAAAATCGGACTTATAGTTTTGGAAATAATTGACATAGTAATTTGCACAAACACACAAACAAACAAACAAACAAACAAACAACCTCTCACCCCAAACACATATACAGTCGCCGTTCCGTCGCGGGTAAAAAATGACTTGACGCAGATTGTTAGACTCGTAGTAAGAGTGTAAATGCCCTCCATTCAATCAATTCTGTCAGCATAAAGATTGCTGATAGAAAAAGACATTTAGAACACGTATTAAAATTTAAACGCAGTGGGATTCAAACCTGCGCCTTTTGGAAATCTGATATAATTGACTGAAGGAGTGCACCTAAAATTAATCATTTAATTTACTTTGTGCAAAAGATGAGATTCATTTACAGTTCAGTTCTTTGAACGTGCAAGTTGAGCACTTATGACTGGTATGATGTCATATGCTAAGTAAAATACATAAGAATTGATCGATATAAGAGAAAAAAGAGATAAATTTATATTATTTTTGATTGCAAATTGAAAACAAATTCAATAAATAAATATATAGTGCCCTTGATTTATAACAAAAAACAAATATTCACCATATATCGAAGCATATAGGTAAGTTAGGAATAATATGTTACAAAGTGTTTCGCTTAAATTTAATATTGTTATATTTAATATATTTGCACAATTATTACTATGGCACAATTATTATTATAGGCAGTGCCAAAGACTATGGTATAACTAATTAATGTGACAAAATTACTCACCATAGACCCATAGATCTGATGTTTTCTTGATATCTAGGGACTGAATGTCTTAGCAATGTCTCTTGAGCTGACTAAATTAAATTTAAAATCTATATTACAATCGAGTACGCTTATCTTAGGTAATGATTGGGTGACATTTTTTAAACAAGTTAGAATAGTTTCTTCTTTTTTTTTAGCTTCACGCTGTATCCCGAACACAGCAGGGTAGGCAGAAGAAACCTAGTGTTAAGACATTCCGTTCCTCACTTTCCGCCGAATTCGGACGCTTTGCGTGTTAAGTGGTGGAACGCGCTTATATAACTATAACTCTGCGCTTTACTCGATGCCAGAGCGAAAAATGGAAACATTAAATATTTCCACTCCTCGAGTGGGACGAACCCATAACCAGTCGTTTACAGTCACACGCTTGTGCCACTGGGCCACGACTGGCCACTACCACCACCACTGAATAGTTTCTAACATGATCATTTAATGGTTTCTTGTATATAATGTTGTAATACGTTTTTTTCATTAACATTGACATGAATATAACATGATACCTGAACAGAACAGGGGTAGATCAGTAATCAAAAAAAAAAGGTCGATCGATCGGTCGAATCGATCAAATACGAGCCTAGCTCGTTTATTCATGACCGAGTATTGACACGGAGATAATAAAGAGTTATGTGTGACATGTTAAAATGACTGAGAACTAAGTAAACTTGTATGAATATCAAAATGATATCAAAGGTCATTATCTGCGCTTGGAACAGATGTCAATTATTATGAAAAATATATAAATAATTAACATAGCTTCAAAATGGATTAGGTGCACAAAATACACATACACAGACATACAAATTGTCAGACATACGGCATAAGTAAGTTTTTTTGTTTTCGACTTTCAGTACGATGTATGACTTTTGGATATGGTAAGGCAAAATTTTTACTTTAAAATATGATAATATTGTAGTTTAGGAAAGATGCTATTTGATAAACAAAATTAAAAAATGAAAATAAATTGCGGTAAGTAATTTATTCGACAGTTTAGCATTCAAATCCAATTATTAATTAAATACGGCAACCACATCCAGCGCCCGCACGAGCAAAAGGTCCTGCTAAAGCCGCGTCGTAACCAAGAGCTCCCATACCGTATCCGAGAGCACCAGCGCGGTAGCCAAAAGCGTCAGCGGCGTATGGACCGGCCATACCAGCAGCTCCAATATCTTCAGACAGCATAGCGACTTCTCCGTTACCACAACCATAAGCGACTGCTCCAGCACCAGCAGTAGGGAGAGCACCCTCTAGGGCCACAGTACCTAAGAAAGGCATAGCACCAGAGACTGCAAGGGCACCTTCATAGGCGTTTTCAGATATAAGAGACACTCCGCTTGGGGGAATTGCGGAGGCGCTTGATGTGGGAAGAGCACCTCCGTTGGAGGCAGCTGCAGCGGCAGGTCCAAATCCACCAATAGCATAAGGGCCAGCTAAGGGTCCAGCTGCTGCCCAAGGAGCAGCTGCACTACAAGGACCAGCAGCGGCAAATGGAGCTGCAGCGGCGAAGGGAGCTGCAGCTAAAGGTGCACCAGCCAAAGCGGATTCAATACACCGCCCAGCAATCGTCTAGATTAAACAAGAAAGATATAAGTAAAGTATTCATTTAAAATAGTCTTATCAATTTGAAACTATACGTCATGTTGTTTACCTGAATAAGGCAAGCTTGAGCGCAAGCCAAAAGTACAATTTTGATCATCATTCTTACTGTTTGACTTACAATTTTTGAATATTCAGTTATTGAAATGTAATACCTTTTTATAGAGTCTAATAGAACTTATTACTTATCAGTTGTTTGTATTACAAAATATTTTATTTCTATAATATCTTGAATGTAAGCTGTACGTGACATGAGAAGGATTTGTTAATAGGTCAATAGAAACAAAAAACTGTAATGCATGTTGTTAAATTTATATTTTTCGAAAACGAATCTAAGACGTGTGGGCTCGAATCCCGTTACCTTATGTTTTTATGTATTTTCTAACAATGTGTATCACACCTTACGTGTATGAATAACAGTTATAATTGTTATTGATCTTATCTATTAATATATCCATATGATATATTTGTAACAGCAGTCAATTTTCCATATTGAATATAAACTTAAGAAAATACTTCTAAAGGTACAATACAAATAACAACTATATCAGATTTTTATTTTTTTTTTCGCATTTTGTTTGCCTTAACACAGATAATATATTACGTAGATAAGTAGAAAATATATTATAACGAATTTTGATGAAACGTTTTCCGTTATGTAACTATTAATCCCAACTCTTTCAGATATTAGTATGGCGTCTAAAAAGAAATTGGTGAACATGAATGACACTTTTTGTTGACATAAAAAATAAAAATATCTGGAGCAACTAACGTGAAACCCTAGTATTTCAACTAAACATTAAAAGATAGAATACAACTAAGGGAAAGATTATGAGCGTATTTTCGGTAGCGTGGATCTGCGAAGATGAGAGAAAAAGGTTCTCTCACTGCCGGTCCAATGTAAGTTTGTCACGATAGAACAGTGTGCGAAGCCAGATACCCACTGATGCACATGATAAAATATGGCGTATTGATTTTAAATAAATTTTCAAAATGTACATAACAGTATATACATAACAGTTAACTAAGTATATAGGGTTAAGAATACAATTCCCCCCGCCGCTGGGTAGCGTCCCGTAAAAGGCGGGTAACCCAGTAGTTTGGTGGTAGGAGATTCGTTCTCCGACTGGCTCGCGACCACTATCATGTCAAAGACGAACCGCAAAATATCTTATGATGTGTTCCGGTTCGACGGCATGTAAGCCAGCTCTCCCTGTTCCCACCATTCCCATCCTTCCTCCCTGCTTCTATCCTACATCGAGGCTGGCAACGCATCCATAACTTTAATGTTGTGGATGTCTATGGGCGAAGGTAACCACTTAACACCAGGTGGGCCTTCAGCTCGTTTGCCTCCTTTATTCCATAAAAAAAAACATATGTCTGTATGTAATTAATATCAAAAACAAAATCTGACGCATGCACGAACGAAGTAAAATAATAAATAAAGATTGTATTTATATAACATTTATAATTGTGTTATAAGCACGAAATTTGGTTGCTTTAAAATATCCAATCATATATACGCCTGAAGATGCACTTAGTATATTATGGTAGGTAGCTAAATTTTCTTACGCTATCTCTACAAAACCTATTTTAGGCTAATCAAACAATCTGCTATAGAAATAAAAAAAAATAAGGAAATAAGAAAAACTGTACGTGTCTTTTAATACAATGAACAAAATATGTAGATAAGTACGTTAAATGTTACACAAAAGTCTTCTAAATATAGAAAAGGTGTAATATATAAACTACGAAGTTCACATCTTCTATATGTGTACTCAAGTTCGTTGAATACTAACAGCAACATGTCTACCTTTGCCTTCTTGCTACTTTGCGTCCAAGCTTGCTTGGTTCAGGTAAATATTTTAACTCAAAATTATATGTTACTTAGAAGGGATTTGATCATCTATCTCATTTTTTTTTCTATTTTCAGAATGTATACAGCCAATGTTGGCGTGGAGCTGCACCAGCTTTGGCTCCGGCTGCATTAGCGGAACCCTTCGGATACGGCTATGCTGGCGCTCTTGCTGCCGGCCCATACGGTCTGGCTGCTCCCGGATATGCTGCTGCCCCTATGGCTGCTGGTGCCTACGGCGGTGCTGGTATCGGTGATGTAGCTGTCGCTGGTGAACTGCCAGTTGCTGGTATCACTGCTATTGACGGACAGGTGCCCATCCTCGGTGCTGTTGAATTCGGAGGTCCTGTAGCAGCTGCTGGAGCTGTCACAATCGCTGGTAGCTGCGGATGTGGCGCCAACAGAGCATACTATTACTAAATCTTAAAATGTCCAATAACAACCCAAATAAACACAAGACCACGATAACCTTACTTTTTTTTAAATAACTATACACACATATATCGATGGTATTTAATAATAACCATTTTTGCAACTTGATTCAAAAGCGTATTTACCTTTAGTGTTTTTTTTTTATTTTCAAAATAGAATTAATACATCTGTTTTTGAAAAGGTTCTTAACAATTTTTTTTTTTAATCTGTCAAGATTCATCATCTGATCAGGGCAGACTTAAAACTAAGTACTCAGTAGTAGTAATAGAGTACTTTATCTCTATCTATATGTAAAACTAGCGACTGCCCGCAGCTTCGTTTGCGTGGACTTTGACTGGTCTGGAGGTGGAATTTATGACTATAATATAATACCTACAACTTCTATTGCTACCTGACATTGAAATTTAGAGCCAAAATTATGATGGGTTGGCGAGTCTCTTAAGACCGAATTTGAGACACATACTGTATGTCGGAATTCAAGGCCTAATTTACTGGAGAGGAAATGAGTTTAAATATAACCGTACCATCGAAGAGAAATGAAACCCATATTCAAAAAATTTCGTTCAAACGCTATCTCACTGCGCCGTAATGTTTTAATATTCAATGACTCAAATGGTCAACTACGTTTCTTCATCAGATTATCCACATGTTTAATTCTTATATGTCAATGGAAAACGCCCATCGATTTGGACAATTTTAGATGAGGTGATATTCCCTTGTTTCCCAAAGTTTAACAGAACTGGGCTCTTCACCTGATGTTCCAGATCTTTATTTTTATAAGACAAAGAAGAATGTTCATCACGCTCAATATGCTTTGTTAAGGTTTCGTTGCATTATTTTTTATAGTTTAGCTAAATTTACCATTTTTAGGTATACAACAAAAAAAGTTTTATCCGAATCTGTTCAGTTCAGATCTAAAAATGTTCACGTACACACAAATAATATTTAAAAAAAATCAAAGATTCATGTTTTGTTGCTGTTTTCATATTCATCTCAAATATTTTTTCGTAAATTTATTTAAGTTGCAGACATATTATGAACAATACACGTAAATTTAGGACGATAGGACGATAATTTCTTTTTTTCACCTTTACGCTTTTTCCTGATAATCTAGATAGTCTGAGAATACGTAGTGTCAAGAACTTCACGTTCCGTCTGAAATCAAAACATTGGAGCGGCAAACTGCAAGACTTAACGCGTGTCTTTACCAGAGTGAAGAAATGAACATTTAAATATAATTATTCTCCAGAGTGGGAAGCGAACCCATAACCATTGCGTTACAGTCAGACGCTATCCCAGTGGGCCACGATGGCCTCAGGTACTAAGTCTACTAAGTAGTAGAGGAAGACAAAAATATTTCTCAAAATATAAACAATACTTAGAATTAAACTTACAACCTTCTTTTAGAGTCAGACACTTCGCAACTGCGCCACTTTATTTTTTAAGTATTACATTTTATAATATACATATTAAAAAGACTTATTGATAATAGTTGAAGCTCCATTTGCGTGGACTTTATGACTTTATTTATCATACTACTTCCATATAATACAATGGCGTTGAAACTTGAGACCAAAGTTATAACAGCTACGATTAGTGAAGACACATTTTTTTATTTAAGAGTAGTTTATTTTTCAGCTTCACGATCCCACAACCATCGTTTTTAAGTAAGACGCTATTTATCCAACAATCATATTCATTCTTAAGCATTTTGAAAAAAAAGCTATTGTTGAAATTCCGTTAGCCCATACTTTATGGTTTCTATATACTATATTCACATTGAAACTTCAGGCCAAAATTTTAATTAACGTGATAATTTTCTTACCTTTAAAACTTGATAACCTACAATATAACGATGATTCAACAGAATGTTTTGTCTCGGCATAGAAAAAGAACCTAGTGACACTCCATCCTCTGTTTTACCCCAATTAGAGGTATTGCATATTGTATGCGGATACTAAATAATCCGCTTTGTCGTTCCGGAGTGAAAATATAATAACTAGGAATCGCCTCTTTGCTCTGCATGGCAGGAAGAGATGAGCGAAGTACATATTTAATGTTATTACATGTTAAAAAAAATTGAAAAGCTAACACCTAACACTTACATAACACTTAACGTTACACAGCCTAAGTATATGGGCACTTTTTGACCCTTTAGTTACACAGCACACAAGACACTGTGCTCGATATCCCTGCCAAATTTCAGAGGTGTACTACAAATTGCCCAGGAAAAGTTAAACCACAACCACAACACTTTTGACCAGTAAGACCAATAATTTAAGTATATGTAGCTATTTCGTTACGTGAAAATCGAACCCACAACAGACGCTGTTCCATCTTGTCCTGTCCTGTCACTTCGCCACAATGGTCTTTATATTTGATAATTTTTATTTATCTATGAAAACTGCCTTTCATATTAACCAATTTATACTAATGCAACATATACTCCATTTTTTTAGAAGAAGCCATGCGTTCTACAACCAGCTGCGTCGAAATTCTTATACGCTTTATTACAACTTATTTTTGTTGTTAGCATCTCTGTAGAGACAATTTTACAAATTTCTGCTGCCTAAAGATTATTCTAGGAACAATCATTTGGCAAGAGAGAATGCTGTTTATTAAATACATATAAAGTAAAACACGCATGCAGCGGTGAGAGCGCCTGAACGGTATTCAGGAGACGCGAGGTCGAATCCCGCTACGTTCAAATTTTTATACGTTTTCTAAATAAATGTCTTTTACAATTTTCCTAAGTGTGAAATAACACTTTAAAATGTTTAAAAGTATGAAAAATTTTTTATGATTTTTATCAAACGGACAACTCCAACTATCGTGCTATGCAAGCGTGTAGTTCTTAAGGGAAATGGCTATGGCTACCCAATTTTAAGTAACTTGATATTAATGAAAAATACGATTAAAATAAATTGCTTCAAATCATTTATTAAACAGACCCGCCACTAGAGTATGTAATTAAATGCGACACCCACAGCCAGCACCAGCGCGGGCGAAAGGTCCGGCTAAAGCCGCGTCGTAACCAAGAGCTCCCATACCGTATCCGAGAGCGCCAGCGCGGTAGCCAAAAGCGTCAGCGGCGTATGGACCGGCCATACCAGCAGCTCCAATATCTTCAGACAGCATAGCGACTTCTCCGTTACCACAACCATAAGCGACTGCTCCAGCGCCAGCAGTAGGGAGCGCACCCTCTAGGGCCACGGTACCTAAGAAGGGCATAGCGCCAGAGACTGCAAGGGCACCTTCATAGGCGTTTTCGGATATAAGAGACACTCCGCTTGGAGGAATTGCAGAAGCGCTTGATGTGGGGAGAGCGCCTCCGTTAGAGGCAGCTGCAGCGGCAGGTCCAAATCCACCAATAGCATAGGGGCCAGCTAAGGGTCCAGCAGCTGCCCAAGGAGCAGCTGCACCACAAGGACCAGCAGCGGCAAATGGGGCTGCAGCAGCGAAGGGAGCTGCGGCTAAAGGTGCACCAGCCAAAGCCGATTCAATACACCGCCCAGCAATCATCTAGATCAAACAAAACAGATGTAAGTAAAATATTCATTTAAAAATGTATCATCAATATGAAACTATACATCAAGTTGTTTACCTGAATAAGGCAAGCCTGAGCGCAAGCCAAAAATACAATTTTGATCATCATTCTTACTGTTTGAATTACAATTTTTGAATATTCAGTTATTGAAATGTAATACCATTTTATAGAGTCTAATACAACTTATTACTTATCAGTTGCTTATATTACAAAATATTTTATTTCTATAATATCTTATATGTAACGTGTACGTGACATGTGAAAGATTTGTTAATAGGTCAATAGAAAAACTTTAATTGAAGTTATTAAACTAATATTTTTCGAAAAAGAATACGTTTCTTTAACATCTGATAAGATTCTCCGAGATCTCAAATAAAACTAGAAAGGCTGTTTTGTTTGCATGATTCTTAATACACGAAAGAATATAATGCACGAAAGAAGTCCAAGAAAAAAGACTGTTTCTTTACATTACAAAATGAGCGAACTATGAACTTAATTTATAATTTTGTTTTAGACACAATATTTGATTGCATTCAAATATCTAATCATATAAAAGAAGGAAGATGCACATAGTACACGACTCGTACAATACTTTATAACTAAATATTTTTACGTTATCTGTACAAAAACCTATTTCAGGCTATTTAAACTATCCCCTTTAAAAATAAAATTAGGAAGTAAGTAAAAATGTACGTGTCTATGTATGAAAATGAACAAAATATGCAGATAAGTACGTCAACTATTTCACAAGAATCTTCTAAATATAGAAAAGGTGTAATATATAAACTACGAAGCTCACATCTTCTATATGTGTACTCAAGTTCGTTGAATACTAACAGCAACATGTCTACCTTTGCCTTCTTGCTACTTTGCGTCCAAGCTTGCTTGGTGCAGGTAAATATTTTAACTTTAAAATTAAATCTTACTTAGAAGGGTTTTATCATCTGTATAAAATATTATTTTTTCTATTTCCAGAACGTATACAGCCAATGCTGGCGTGGGGCTGCACCAGCTTTGGCTCCGGCTGCATTTGCAGAACCCTTCGGATACGGCTATGCTGCAGGTCTCGCTGGCCCTGGCGCTTTTGCTGCAGGCCCATACGGTCTGACTGCTCCCGGATATGCTGCTGCCCCCATGGCTGCTGGTGCCTACGGCGGTGCTGGTATCGGTGATGTAGCTGTCATTGGTGAACTACCAGTTGCTGGTATCACTGCTATTGACGGACAGGTGCCCATCCTGGGTGCTGTTGAGTTCGGAGGTCCTGTAGCAGCTGCTGGAGCTGTCACAATCGCTGGTAGCTGCGGATGTGGTGCCAACAGAGCATACTACTACTAAATCGTAAAATGTTTGATAACAATCCAAATAAACACAAGTCCACGATAACCTTACTTTGTTCTTTTTTTAAATAACGTTTCATATATCGATAATATTTAATACTAGCCATTTTTACACCTTGATACAAAAGTTATTTTTCCTTTTTTTTTTTTTTTTTATTTAAAATCGATTTAATCCATCTTTTTTGCGAGAAGGCTTTAATATATTTTTTTTTAATCTTCTTTATAGAATAACGTACAGTCAAGATTTTTCATATGATCAGGACAGACATACAACTAAGCAAAATACTTGTCCTCATTCATTGACTGACTGATTCAGTCATCATCGCCGAGTCGAAACTAGTGAACATAGACGCAAGATTTTTAGTGAGTAGGTTTATTTTACAGGATAGACGTTAGTGGCCAGTCGTGGCCCAGTGGCACAAGCGTGAGACTATAAACGACTGGTTGTTGGTTCGATTCCCACTCGACGAGTGGAAATATTTAATTTTTCCTTTTTTTTCGATCTGGTTCCGAGGTAAAGCGCGGTGTTAAGTTCCGTCACTTAACACGCAATGCTTCCGAATTCGGCGGAAAGTGGGGAACGGAGTGTCTTAACCCTAGGTCCCTCTGCCTGGGCGGGATACAGCGTGAAGCTAAAAAAAAAAAGAAAAAAGGCGTTTACCAAAAAAGGATTTTTTTAAATTTGAACCTTAAGAGGGTCAAATAGTGTTTGAAAGTTAGTATGAAATTCCTTTAGTTTTGCAGTAAAAACCATAAAATGTTATGATTGGTAATTGATTAAAAATTATTAAACTTTCTTTTTAAAAATTCTTCCCCTAATATGGTAGAAGAGGGCATGAAAGTTTGTATGGAAGATCGTCGCTTTCAATGTCAGAAATATGAAACTCTGCTTATTGGCTAATGATTACAAGTAAGTAATATATATTTCAGCAATTATCAAAAGTCCAAGTTATTGAAATAAAAGTTGTAATTTTTTTATAAAAATTCGTATTTTTTTATGTTAGAAATATGAAACTTGTTTACTTGTTACTCATTACAAATTAGTAAATACTTTTCTCGACAGTTTTGAAAATTCTACCCCTAGGGTTGGCTAACATGGCTTAAAAATCTGTATAGAGGTCCTGTCATTTTTGATGTTTTTGCCCGTGGGGGGACGGGTTCAGAATACAATTCCCCTCCGCAGCTGGGTAGCGTCCCGTAAGAGGCGGATAATACGGTAGCCTGGTGGTAGGAGATTCCTTCTCCAACTGGCTCGCGACCACTATCATTTCAAAGACAAACCGCCAAACAACTGATGATGAACTGCGGTTAGATTAAATATAACTTAGCTCTACCTAATCCCACCATCCCTATCCTTCTTCCCTACTTACCTCCTTCACCACCAAGGTCGGCAACACATCCATGACTCTTTGTTCTATAAAAAAATAGTAGCATAAAACTTTGTTTATTGACTACTCTTTTTTTTTTTTTTATGGAATAAAGGAGGCAAACGAGCTGAAGGCCCACCTGGTGTTAAGTGGTTACCTTCGCCCATAGACATCCACAACACTAATGTTATGGATGCGTTGCCAGCCTTCGGAATGTAGGACAGAAGGAGATCGATTCACAAAAGTTAATGCCTCAAAACTGAGAAGGATTCACAAAAGTTAATGCCTCAAAACTGAGAAACACTGACACAAGAAACTTAACAAGGTTTTAAATCCAATAATTTACAGGTAGAATTATTAATTGACAATAATGTCTTTGAAATAAACTGGCGCGAGCATTTCATTCACAAGGCATGTTATCATTACTTATTATGATTTTTTTATTTAGATAAATACCTACACACAAACATCACTTTACATTTTTTTTGAATTTTAATATAGAACAGTCTTGGACGTTTTCTGGAATAAATGTAGACAATTATAGGCTATACCTTTTTTTATAAAACTAACCGTTGGATTACATTCGTGGTAATCACACGTGAAACCTTTACGTGTGGTTACCACGGTCGAAGCGTTGCGTATTTAATGGCAGAACTTAACACCGCGCTTTACCTCTGATACCAGAGTGACAAAATGGAAATATAAAATATTTCCACTCCTCGAGTGGGAATCGAACCCACAAACAGTCACGACTGGCCCCAAATATAGTTTAAAGAAAAAATATAGTTTAAAATTAATCCTATATACGATAAATTTAAATTGTTTTAGAGACTTCACATTTCTGTAGTTGTATAGTTGAATGTTAAAATGCTTTGCTAGAAAATCTCGTGCAGGTAAGAAGTATGAAAATATTTTGTATGTTTTTGTCAACCAATCCTGCTATGCAAGCGTGAAGTTCTGAAGGAATTGGCAACTCAATTTTAAGTTACATAAATTTAGTGAAAAATAAATACGATCAAAATAAATTGCTTCAAATCATTTATTAAAGAGGTCTCCCGCCAGAATATGTGATTAAATACGACACCCACAGCCAGCACCAGCGCGGGCGAAAGGTCCGGCTAAAGCCGCGTCATAACCAAGAGCTCCCATACCGTATCCGAGAGCACCAGCGCGGTAACCAAAAGCATCAGCGGCATAAGGACCGGCCATACCAGCAGCTCCAATATCTTCAGTCAGCATAGCGACTTCTCCGTTACCACAACCATAAGCGACTGCTCCAGCGCCAGCAGTAGGAAGTGCACCCTCTAGGGCCACAGTACCTAAGAAGGGCATAGCGCCAGAGACTGCAAGGGCACCTTCATAAGCGTTTTCGGATATGAGAGACACTCCGCTTGGGGGGATTGCGGAGGCGCTTGATGTGGGAAGAGCACCTCCGTTGGAGGCAGCTGCAGCGGCAGGTCCAAATCCACCAATAGCATAGGGGCCAGCTAAGGGTCCAGCAGCTGCCCAAGGAGCAGCTGCACCACAAGGACCAGCAGCGGCAAATGGAGCTGCAGCGGCGAAGGGAGCTGCGGCTAAAGGTGCACCGGCCAAAGCTGATCGAATACACTGGCCTGCGATTGTCTAGGACAAAAAAATATTTATTAAAAAATAGAATTAAAAATAGTAAAGGTAACAATAGCAATGTCATCAAGTTATTTGAAAAGCATTAATTTTTAATTTTTTTACCTGGATAATGCAAGCCTGAGCGCAAGCCAAGAGAACAACTTTGAACATCATTGTTAGTTTTTGAAATTCAATTACTGAATATACATTTATTAAACTGTACTGTCTTTTTATAGAAAACTTACTAGAACATAACTTTATCAATTTCTGATATTACAAAAGATTTTATTACTATAACGTCTTGTAAGTAACTTGTACGTGACATGAGAATGATTTGTTAATAGGTCATTGAAAAATTTAATGAATGAAAGTAATTCTTTACTAATAAAAATTATATTTTTGAAAAGGTTTCAACTTCGAGCGGAAAGTGGAGAACGGAGTGTTTTGGCACTATTTTGTCTCTAACTAGCTTGGAATGCGTGAAAAGGCATAAAATAACACGCAGTATATCGAATCGAGAAGATACCGGAATCGTATTACCATAATACTAGACTCCTTCTGACTACTAGATCAAATTTTGCGTACAGTATTTGGGGGTTGCAATATAACGAAACAGTCCCGTAGCTCACTCGTGGAAGCCGCGAGCGGGCCGCTAGTATACTAATAAATGTTCAAACTACATAATTTTCTGGAATCTAAAAAAATATGGAAAATAAAAAGATGTTTTTAGTATCTTAGAAAAGATATTAGAGAGAGGAGAGAGATTTTTTTCGTCTTAGGAAGAACTATATACAAAGATTTCTTTATTCTTAATGTACAATTTTATGATGTATATTAATACTAGCGACCCGCTCGCGGCTTCGCCGCGTGATCTGCGTAGCTGTTTCGGTATATTGAAACCCTCGGTACCCTCGGAACCCAGTAGAATTTTGAAAATCAAGTAGCCTGTATTTAACCTTGAATTATCAACTGTATATATGCCAAAATTGGTTACAATCGGTCAAGCGGTGTAGATTTTTCATAAAAACTTTCATACCCTATTTCTGCCCTTTAGAGGTTGATTTTTCAAAAATTAAGTAGCCTATGTTAGACCCAGTCATTTTTACTACTTTCATTCTAAATTTCATCCAAATCAGACCAGTAGATTAGCCGTGAAAGCGTGACAGACAAACACACAGACATTCGCATTTATAATATAAGTATGGATTATGCAAGTCAAAGTATAACCTACTTAATAGTGTTTAAATTCATTGTTATAACTAAAATAAGAATAATATTCACACTATGAATTTACAAAAAAAATATTTAAGCACGCACGAGTAATATTACGAAAGAAACGGCTAAATATAGGCAAAGGACAATATATAAAGTTGAGGGCTCGAACAAATTCATCATTGCGTGCTCATCTTCGTTGCATACAAACATCAACATGTCCACTTTTGCCTTTTTGTTGCTCTGCATCCAAGCTTGCTTGGTTCAGGTATGTATTTTAACATCATGATTCACTTTCGCCATTTTCAAAAGCCACCGTGGCGCAGAGGGACGTAGGACTAAAACGCAATGGTTGTGGGTTCGATTCCCACTCCACCACACTAATTATATTCAAATTTTCATACTATGGTACCTAATTCAAAGCACGACGTTGACTTCCGCCATTCAACATACAATGTCTCTAATATCGGGTGGAGGATAGAATGTTTTGACAATAGGCTCTCTCCCACTATCCCGCTATGCAGAAAAAAGCGTGAAGCTGTAAAAAAATTATAATTAACTTTCAAAAGACAATTAAACTACTGTGAATCTATTAAAATTGTGTAATTACTTTCTATTGCCAGAACGTATACAGCCAATGTTGGCGCGGGGCTGCACCAGCTATGGCTCCGGCTGCATTAGCTGAACCCTTCGGATACGGCTATGCTGGCGCTCTTGCCGCAGGCCCATACGGTCTGACTGCTCCCGGATACGCTGCTGCCCCCATGGCTGCTGGTGCCTACGGCGGTGCTGGTATCGGTGATGTAGCTGTCGCTGGTGAACTGCCAGTTGCTGGTATCACTGCTATTGACGGACAGGTGCCCATCCTCGGTGCTGTTGAATTCGGAGGTCCTGTAGCAGCTGCTGGAGCTGTCACCATCGCTGGTAGCTGCGGATGTGGTGCCAACAGAGCTTACTTGTACTGAGTGATTGACATCTAATTATGCAACAAAAATAAATAATTTTGCATGTATATTTCCTTTTCATTTTCCTTTTTTTTATATACTTTCAAAATCGTTTTTATTTTGATATATTTTACTTTAATTATAATAGCGTATTGAAATTGTGAAATGTAATTATGAAAACCTGAAATAATTGCGATTTCGATATACAGGTCACATAATGTGCTTCACATTGATGCTGCGTCAAAGGTATAGAAGATTATTTTACTAGGGTCTTGACATTAGGTTGTCTCTAATATGTGGTAAAAAACGTTCTACTTAAGTATAGTAATAGAATGTTTGAAATGTATGTCTCTGACTTAATTAAACTTTGAAAGGAAGACTTGTTCCGAGTGTCTTAGATACTGTAACTCAAAAAGAAATAAATAAAAGTTCAAATTATATGTACACTACTAAACGATCTTTAAATTTAGTCTGATTATAATAAGTAAAGTAAAAAATTTATGTATAAATTTCATAAGTGAAAAACATTCAGAGTCATCGAATTCAGATCTGCACGTCTGAATAAGTCACACCTATCGTTCCTTTGGACAAAGTATGGTAACGTATTTTTTTTTTTTTTTTTTTTTTTTTCGCTGCCGGCTGTCAAACAGTTCGAATGTGTTAAGAACGTCTCCGTAATTAATTGTAAAAAAGTGATATTAAACGATTATAAAAGTGATACGAACCGCAAAACCCATTAAACAAGTGCTACAGAACATTAAACTATGGTTATTGGACACACATATAACAGCTGAACAAAATCTACAATTATAGAAAATCAACATTAATTGGTAACAAAAAGTACTGCAGGTACATTGAATTAGCATAATCATTAATTTGTGGGTACACAAATTATCAGAAGTCAAACTAACAACAATTGAGTCACTGACGGCTAACGTTCAAACAAGCTTACTTGACAGATCCGTTCCGTTAAACGCATCAAATAACATACAAATAATGGAAAATCAATTTGAAAAATTCTTTGACAAAATAAAAATGGAGATGGATAAACAAACAAAATTAATAACACAGAATATACTTCACCAAATAGACGAAAAACTAAAACCAATCAATGAAGAAAATATAAAATTAAAAAATAAAATCGAAAATCTAGAAAAAATGGTGGACAGCTTGGAAAAGGAGAAAAGGAAGAACAATATTGTGCTCTTCGGAATAGAAGAAAAGGAGAGATCCCCAACAGAATTAATGGACTTCACCTTGAATATTCTTAAAGGGGACTTAAACATATCAATACAAAATGATGACATACAACATATCTACCGCATCGGAAAACCAAATAAGGAAAAAATTAGACCGGTTATGTTAAAGTTAGGAACAAATTGGAAAAAAATTGAGATTTTACGGAACAAAAAAAGACTCAAAAATATTCATATAGCCGAAGATTTTCCAAAAGAGGTGTTAGAAAAAAGAAAGTCTCTTCTGCCGAAACTCAAAGAAGAAAGGGAGAAAGGGAACTTCGCCTATATCAAATATGACAAACTTGTCGTTAAAGGTGAAATTAAAAATAAAGAAAAACGGAAAAGAGAACAATCAACTTCCCCAAGTAGCTACAAACATCCTAAAAAACAAATAAACTCAACGGCTCCCACTAAAACCAGTAAAACTAATGCCTTCGATTTGATGAAGCAAAGACATACTCCAAGTTCTTCTTTCTCCACATCTAACAAAGAAAAATAGCAACTACATGATAACCGGGAGCGAAACAACCCCAACACAGCTGGTCACTGTGGGGTTGACAGACCACCACCCTCCAACAAAACTCAAAAATCAAAAACTAGAAACGACAGAATATACTTAGCGACATTGAATGTTAGAACTCTCATGAGCGCCTCCAGACTATTAGAATTAGAAGAAGCTTTAACGGAAATTAAATGGGATATAATTGGACTAAGCGAAGTTAGAAGGATAGGAGAAAATATTAAAGAATACAATGAATTTATATTATATTATAAAGGTGTTAAGCAGGGCATGTTTGGGATTGGCTTTCTCGTAAGAAACTATCTAAAACTTAATATTATAAGCTTTATTGGCATTTCAGACAGAATTTGTGTCCTTAATATTAAACTCCCTGGATATAAGAAACCTTGGTCAATAATACAAACATATGCTCCTACCGAACAGGCTCCAAAAACAGAAAAAGACCAATTCTACAAAGAACTTGCTGACACAATGCTAAACTGTAATAATATAAAAATAGTGATGGGAGATTTTAACAGCATAGTGGGTCCAAAATCCAACCCGGAAGAATACGTCGTGGGGAAGTTCGGTACTGGCATACGTAACGACAATGGACAGAGACTAGTTGATTTTGCATATGAACACAACTTAAAATTAATGAACAGCTTCTTTAAGAAAAATTATAATAGAAAGTGGACGTGGATCTCCCCAAACGGTGAGCATAAGAATGAAATCGATCATTTTTTGTCCAACGCGTCCAGGATATTCTGTGATGTACATACACTGAACAAACTCAGCTTTAATACAGACCACAGAATGCTAAGGGCTATAATACACGATAGAAATATAAAAAGAGCAAGAAAAAGACCAAAAACTACAGAAAAGAAGCGGACATATCTGTGACATCTGAAGTTCTTCAGAATTTGGAACTATCACTGCGTGACACTAATGAGATCCCAACAGTACAAGAAAAATATAATTACTTGGAAAATACTCTATTAAAACTTAACAAATCAGGGAAGGAAATCCAAGACAAAATTGGACCATATACAAGAGAACTTATTGCACAGAGAAACGTAATGATCGTGAAGAGAAAAGAAAACAGGAAAGATATATCATCTATCAGTAAGAAAATTCTCAGTAGTATTAGGGAATACAGGAAAGAAACAAGATTAAAATTTATCCGGGATCAAATAGCCAAAACAGGGGGCGTCACCAAAGCAATAAAAGCAATACGAGAATATTCACCATGGATCTTAAAATTAAATAAAAACAATTATAATGGGAAAACTTCAACCAATGTAAGAACAAATATACTGAAAATAGCCACAGATTTCTATAGGAAATTATATACTTCAGACAGTCTTGACATACTAAGCCTTGAAGAAAGAACGGAAAGAAATACAAGTCAAGCTACAAGCACTTTTCCGCACATTCTACAGAGTGAAGTAAGAAAAGCCATACAAACACAGAAAGAAGGAAAAGCGCCAGGTGAAGACGGAATATCAAATGAACTTCTAAAAACCACTTTGGATGTTATACTTAAGCCACTGACAGATCTATTCAATGCTGTACTACTAACAGAACAAATACCAACACAATGGACTAAGTCAACAATAATACTAATCTACAAGAAAGGTAACAAACACGATATCAACAACTACAGACCTATCAGCTTAATGTCAAATATTTACAAAATATTCGCAAAAATTGTATTAGAAAGAATATCAAAGTGTTTAGATGAAAACCAACCAAAAGAGCAAGCTGGGTTCAGATCTGATTTCTCAACTGTAGACCACATTCATGTTGTTAAACAAATAATAGAAAAATGTAACGAATATACTAGACCATATTACATTTCATTTGTAGACTATAGCAAAGCTTTTGACTCCCTGAATCATAATTACCTATGGGCCACTCTAGAAAAACAAGGCATCGAGGGCAAATATATAAGAATAATTAAAGAAATATACAAAAACTCAGTTGCAAATGTACAACTAGAAAGAACCGGAGAAGAGTTTGCAATACAAAAAGGAGTTAGGCAAGGTGACCCACTATCCCCAAAATTATTTTCAGCAGTATTGGAAGGCATTATAAGACAACTTGATTGGGATACCTTTGGAATTAACATAAATGGACAAAAACTACATCACCTCCGATTTGCTGATGACCTCATTCTATTTGCAGAGGATCCAATAACATTGCAAACTATGCTTCAACAACTGTCATCTGAAAGTATCAAAGCAGGTCTACAAATTAATATAGAAAAAACTAAAGTAATGACAAACATGTTGACGCATACAGTAAAGATCAATGAGGACCAGATAGACTATGTGAATGAATACATATACCTAGGACAGGTAATATCAGTAAAAGACCAATTTACTAAAGAAATAGAAAGAAGAATTAGTCAGGCATGGAAACGGTATTGGTCACTAAAAGAGATCATGAAAGACTCAAAACTTCCTATCCTAGAAAAAAGTAAAGTATATAACACATGCATCCTGCCTTGCCTCACTTATGGCTGCCAAACTTGGCCACAAACATACAAAACAGATCAAAAGCTTAAGGTTTGCCAACGAAGTATGGAAAGAAGTATGTTAAACATCAAAAGGAAAGATAGATGGAGAGCTACTAAAATCAGAAAAATGACAAAAGTTAAAGACATATTGTGCAAAATCCGCTCATTAAAGTGGAAATGGATAGGACATATGATGAGAACAAAGACTGATAAATGGACAAGAAATATCACGGAGTGGTATCCTCGAGATGGGAAAAGAAAAAGAGGTAGACAGGTAAAAAGATGGGAAGACGACTTACCCAAACATTGGAGGAGGCTAGTCTATGAAAGGGATATTTGGAGGAAGTTGGAGGAGGCCTATGTCGCAAGGCAACCTGACCAAGTTGTTGATACTACATAAGTACAAAAATGATAAAGTACATGTACATGCAAGTATCTATCTAAATGCAGGAAAAACGTATATATTTAAAAGAAAAACTTAAAGTATAATATAAGTTATGAAATAAGTTAAGTTAAGTAATATATAGTTAAGTTAATTAGTAGAACATAATTAAGTAGTAAATAAGTATCTAAATAAAGAAAAAAAAAGACATACATATATAGTAACACTAGTAGTATAAAAATAGGTTATGAAATAAGTTAATGTAATTCAGTATTAATAGTAGATTAATATACATAAAATGTTGTATGTGTACTCAACTACTCATAATATTTTTAGACTTAAATGTACCTTCAATTATTAATAAGTGATTTAGTATGTAAAAAAAAAAAAAAATATTGGTCGGAGAATAAAGGCTATTTTATTTTTCTTTTATTTTATTTTTACGGTAACATATTTGGACGCTTCACGTGCTACCTCTCTAAAGGATAAAATAGATGAAAAAGTGTTGTCTATAGAGGTCTTACGTTTATGCCAAGTTTTAAAAATAAGGCACTGAATGGCACTTTATCAAAAGCTGTTCATTTGAAATATCCTACTAATATTGTAAAAATAAAGTATGGATGTTTGTTGCCCTTTCACGTAAAAACTACTGAATCGGTTTTAATGAAAATTTACAATAATTTAGCTTACACATCAAAATAAGCCACACAGTTACACATAAGTAAATTACGATTATAAGGTGGAGGAACTCAAAATCTAACTAGGAGCTATGTATAGTAAGAGCGGCGAAATTAAATTTTAATATAATCATTCCCCCAACAAGTATCGAATCCAAAACCATTTGCCGTGTTTACTGTCAGATGCTGTCCTACTGCGCCACAATGCCCTAATATTGTTTTTTTTTAGCCTCACGCTGTATCCCGCACGTAGCAGGGTAAGCAGGGGGGAACCTAGTGTTAAGACACTCCGCCCCCCACTTTCCGCCGATTTCGGAGGTTTTGCGTGTTAAGTGGGCGAACTAACGCCGCGTTTTGCCTCGGCACAAGAGCGAAGAAAATTAAATATTTCCACTTCTCGAGTGGGAATCGAACCCACAACCAGTCCTTTACAGTCACACGTTTGTGCCACTGTGCCACTGTGCAATACTTTACCTATAAATTTAATAGTTTTCTGAGTAGAAATAGAAAAGTGAAATGTCCATTATACGTATGTTAATATACCAAAAATAAATAATTTAGTAACATTATGATGGTACGTTGTCACGTCCTCTAATTAATATTTCATTATATGTCTATAATGAAATATTAATTAGAGGTCATCACAAGAAATGCATCAATTAAAGATTATATTATTTAGCTTTCGACAGGTGTGTGTTTTTGAATTTTGTGTGTCTTTGAATATATCTGGTTAACTATTTTTATCTCTAAATAATCCTGTTTTACGGGAATAAGACACTTTAAGAAAATGTATAATAATTGGAACTCAGTGGGATTTGAACCTACGCCTCTTGGAGACTGTCCAAGCGCTCCGACAGCTAAGCCATGCGTTCTACTACCAGCCGCGTCGAAATTCATATGTATGTATATGGCTTGTTTCAGTCTGCTTTAGTTGTTAGCGTTTTGGTAGAGAGTTTTTGCCTGTCGAACTTATTTATCTAAACTTTTTGCTCGAATAATCAGCATATTGATCTAAAATATTATCTTGATTGATAATATAGTTATTATAGTATTGATTAGATTTCATAAATGTGTGTAAGCTTATAATTTTTATATGTGTTTATAAGCATTGCTTATCCTTAGCAATATGTACTAAATTTCTGAAACATTTTTAAGGAACTTTAAAAAGAACTTTCTTGCCGGTTGATTTGATTCTATTCTTGGACACATCTGATATCTGCATTCTGAACTTGAATCCGAATCCTTGCCACGAAAATTGCGAGAATAATGAAATACTATTAAGCGGAATAATTTCTGCTTTTATAAGCCATTTATTATGATTATTCAAATATACTTGAATGTTACCCTAGATATAATATCAAATCAAATAAAAAACCATTGTGGCCCAGTGGCACAAGCGTGTGACTGTAAACGACTGCTTGTGGGTTCGATTGCCACTCGAGGAGTGGAAGTTATATTTCCATTTTCTTCGCTCTGGTGTCGAGGTAAAGCGCGGCGTTAAGTTCCGCCACTTAACACGCAAGCCTCCGAATTCGGCGGAAAGTGGGGAACGGAGTGTCTTAACACTAGGTTCCCTCTGCCTACCCTGCAGTGTGCGGGATACAATGTGAAGCTAAAAAAAATGAAAAATAACAAAACTCATTACGGTTTTGTTATTTTTTATTTCATTTGATTTCAAATTTAAATTCAGTTTAGCTACAAAAATTAAGAATTATCAATATTAATTTATTACAGATAAAACAGGATAATATTTCCCGCGTAACAGAATTAGTTTGAGTGAACCAAGTGTTAAATCACTCTATCCTGTGCTTTTTGCCCAAATTGGAGACTGCTGCGTGTTGAATGACAGAATTGAGAGCCGCTCTTTGTTTTATTCCCCAGAGCGGATATGTGAAAATAACGAAATTATGACCATTCCACCGAGTGGAAATTAAACTTTTACAAGTAGGTACAGTTACTACAAGGAGGTACAGTTAATTAAACTCTATCTCATTGCGCCACGATGGCCACGGCGTACATTAAAAAAACCTTTCCCGGATAACAGGGTTAGTCAAAGAGCACCTAGTGCCAAGACCTTCGTTCTCCTCTTTCTGCGAGGATGCCAAGGACTGTGTGTTGTCCTCTCTACCATACTATCAGTGGGAATCGAACTCATAACAGGTTGAGATTACAGTCAAACGTCACTGCGCCACAATGGCCTCGATATTTATAAAAAAAGATCACCACACCACAATTATCTAAAACAAAATACTTAAAAGCACGTAGCATGTTGCGAAAGAATATTCTAAATGTAGAAAAATTCTACAGTATATAAACGGATAGGTTTAATTTACTGACATTGTGTACTCAAGTCCGTTGAATACAAACAACATGTCTACCTTCGCCTTCTTGTTACTCTGCGTCCAAGCTTGCTTGGTTCAGGTAATTATTTTTGTCTTTCCGAAATTGTAAAAGACATTTTGAGAAAATGTTTAAAAATGTGAACGCAGCGGCATTCGAACGTTTTTTGTGATTTATGCAAATTGAAAAAGGCAAAGAAACGACAGAGACGTTTTCCAAGAATGTCTTTTTCAATTTTCCTAAGTGTGTGAATAACACTACAAAATTGTTATAAGTCTGTCTAAGATTCCTTAAAATAAAAACGATTAGAAAACTTGAAATAAAGTGCATATCTTTAATTTGTAATTAAAAATATTTTTCAAATTCCAGAATGTATACAGCCAGTGCTGGCGTGGAGCTGCACCAGCTTTAGCTCCGGCTGCATTCGCCGAGCCCTTCGGATACGGCTATGGTGCGGGTCTTGCTGCTCCTGGTGCTTTTGCTGCAGGCCCATACGGTCTGGCTGCTCCCGGATATGCTGCTGCCCCCATGGCTGCTGGTGCCTACGGCGGTGCTGGTATCGGTGATGTAGCTGTCGCTGGTGAACTGCCAGTTGCTGGTATCACTGCCATTGACGGACAGGTGCCCATCCTCGGCGCTGTTGAATTTGGAGGTATTGTGCCAGCTGCAGGAACTGTGTCTATCGCCGGCAGCTGCGGCTGTGGGGCCAACAGAGGTTACTTCTACTAATATGTAGAAACTCCAATAAAAAATCGAAATAAACCATTTTTCAAGCAAGCTAACTCATCTTTCCTTTAGACCTGAATACTCTAGATTAAACAATTATCGATCTTTTATAAATAAAAATAATTAAAAGCCACAAATCATAAATTTTAATCCCCAATTCTTACAACAACATTCGTACTCTTTTACAAGATAAATAAATTAAAGGCCGTCGTGGCGCAGTGTGATAGCGTTTGACTGTAAAAAATTAAAATTAAATAGCTTCACGCTATATCCCGCACACAGCAGGGTAGGCAGAGGGAACATAGTGTTAAGACACTCCGTTCCCCACTACTTCTACACTTCGACTAACCACCCCGCATGGTATTGCAAAAAGCTTGAAGATGAGAATTTACATAGAATGGCTTATGTGAAAGGAATTGTGACAATAACAAAGTAAAACCAAATAGGCTAAAGGGTTTTCTGTTGGAGGTAGCTTCAAGATTTGTAATGAAAGAATAATTTATACTTATATAATAAAGAGGTAAACTTGTTTGTAAGGAATAATTTTTGGAAGTACTGAACCGATCTAGAAAATTCTTTCACAAATATAACGCTGCACTATCCAGGAGTATCTACAATAGGCTATATTTTTTATGATTGAACAGAAAGTTCAGAGAATGTTAAAAGAGCTCAAATAAAGAAAAAATATATGTAGGAGTGCTAGTAAAAAATGGTATAAACTTTTTATATAAAAAAAAATATTTTTTTACTTTATATAATTACTAGTGGCCCGCTCGCGGCTTCGCCGCGTGATCCACGTGGCTGTTTCGGTATATTGCAACCCTCGGTGGTGGATTTTTGAAAAATAAAGTAGCCTATGTTTAACCCTCGATAATCAACTATATATATACCAAAATTCATTACAATCGGTCAAGCGGTGTAGACTTTTAATTTAAAAACCCCCCCTTTCAACCCTCTAAAGGTTGATTTTTGAAAAACTAAGTAGCCTATGTTAGACCCAGTCATTTTTACTACTTTCATTCTAAATTTCATCCAAATCGGAGCAGTAGATTAGCCGTGAAAGCGTGACAGACAAACACACAGACATTCGCATTTATGATATAAGTATGGATTAAACTTTTTCTAAATGCCCAAAACGAACGTCTTTATGTACAAGTAAAATAATTACCAAGGACAATGGAGTAAAATCGTCACGTGAAAAAGTAGAAATTTTAGCAAGTGGAATATCAACTGTCAACTATTTTTTAAATGAACTTAAGACTGGTGGTCTTAAACATAACAAATACTTTGCTGGAGAAGCTGAAGAAGACCTAGGAAACCAAGCCATAAATAAATCAAAAGAGTGGCTGTTACTAACGTGACGACTGCACATGAATTAATCTAAAAAAAATTGGTTGATTATAACTCAAAGTTATGTTTCGCGTAGATTAACAGATTTTGAGTTTTCTGGACGTGTTGGAGTTTAACAGCCACTTCTCAGTAAAATAAAATTAAATATTAAAAATTTTGACAACACCCACAACGGTTAAATTATAATTGAAAAAGAATAAAATAACTAGAAATCCCCCGCCTAAAAGAATATATGTACGTAACGAGAAGATAGGGTGTCTCCGTCGGGGGCTGTCATTACTTTAAATTTGAACAAATCTTCTCATAGGTTTTCATGTTGTTAAGGATGTTGTTATAGGTTCAATGTTTTGATAACTGGTATTCCTTTTAAAATTAATTAACGAAATTTATACTGAATTTAAAATAGTAATCGCAACTATGCAGCTCATATATGAGAACACATATAGGAGAGGATGCACTAAGTAAACTTTAATCTACCAGTGAAAACTACATTCAAATCGGACTCGTAGTTTTAGTTTTGCACAAACAAATATTTACTGCCCCGTCTTCAGATGTGTTGTCACCGTTATATAAATCTAAAAACATACACCAAGCAATGCTGAATATAGCACTGAAAACTCTATCCAATTCGACTAGTAATTTCGGTTTTACACAAAAAATACAAGCAAATGGCCACTGCAGCGCATCTAATAATATGCACCAATTAATCCTGAATCTATCAACGAAAACTGTACCGAAATCGGATTTGTAGTTTTGTAGATAATTGAAAACGTTGATTTGCATGTAAAATGCTTACTGCAGTGTCCCCTGGTGAGTCTTTACAATAAATCACATCTAAGAACATGCAGCCATCAAACCTGAACCTACCATTGAAAACCGTATCGAAATCGGACTTGTAGTTTTGGAGATAATTGAGATGGTAGTTTGCACAAACAAATAACCTCTCATCAAGAAGGCCAGATTACGTTTCACGAAAATTATTTTTTATAGATTATTTATTACATTAAGAAAATATATTACTTTAAAAAAATGCTGCCTTATGATCATCAAAGAATGCAAGAATGATTTTTTCAGTGGAAAAATGAAACTTGCACACAACGCCTCCAGAATTCAGCGGAAAGTGAAGAATGGAGTGTCGTAACACTACGTTCCCTCTGTCTACCCTGCTGTATGTGGGATACAGCGTGAATATCAAAAAAGGAGAAAACTCCAATTTTGATTGCCTAGTAAAATAAGCTTCACGCTGTATCCCGCACACAGCAGGGTAGGCAGAGAGAACCTAGAGTTAAGACACTCCGTTCCTCACTCTATGATAATATATTTGTTTTTCATTTTGGCTTTACTTAACTTGAGCCTTGATTTATCGTAAAAGTATGTTTGGCCAGACACTTAGACATATAACAGTATATTTGAAAAGAACAACTGTTGGCATACTCGCCGATTCTTCTCACCAAAATTTGAGTCGATTTAAAAGTATTTGCAACAGTCTTTATATTAAGGATATTTAGAGATTATAATTATTTTCGTAAAAAGAAAATAATAATTTTCCATACCATACCTTAAAAGAAATAAAAAGACTGACATACATTGCTTAGTATTTTTTTAATTAGGTATTTGAAAAATTTCGCCTAACTTAATAGATATAAGCTCTATTGGCACCGCAACCGCAACTTCCGGCGATAGAGACAGCTCCAGCAGCTGGCACAATGCCTCCGAACTCAACAGCGCCGAGGATGGGCACCTGTCCGTCAATAGCAGTGATACCAGCAACTGGCAGTTCACCAGCGACGGCTACATCACCAATACCAGCACCGCCGTAGGCACCAGCAGCCATGGGGGCAGCAGCGTATCCGGGAGCACTCAGACCATATGGGCCTGCAGCAAAAGCGCCAGGACCAGCGAAACCCGCAGCATAGCCGTATCCGAAGGGTTCAGCGAATGCACCTGGTGCACCATTCCAACATTGGCTGTATACATTCTGTAACAGAGATTTATAAATACCTTATTATACAATGCTTCATATGATATTTCAAACATTTACCAAAAGATTTAGTATACACAGATGTCAATAAAAATCTGTGATTGTTGAGTTATTCTGTATCACTACCATATTATAGACATATAAAACTGCATTAAGGTCTAGAAAATGGTGAATTTAGAATATCCTCTCTTCATCAGACTTTGAAGACACACTTATTTCTCTTAAAACGAATATTTTTTTAACTTAGTATAAAAAATCTTTACCTGCACTAAGCATATTTGGATGCAAAGGAGGAGGAATGCGAAGGCAGACATGATGCTATAGTTATTTGTGTAAGTCGAGTAACTAATGTGGGCTAAACGTTTATTGGCGTTTATATATAAAAATCTTTATATGTACGTACAATATATTTCATAAGTCATTTTACAACGTGCCAAACTGTTGTATACTTATCGGTTTCAGGCAACATTTGAAGAGTAACATTTTTAAACGTTTTTAAAAATTGTCATGTTCTTTTTTCTATAAGAATTATGATTTTTACCGTTATTTTCTTAATAATTTGAATAATTAAGTTATATCAATATTTCGACCTATATCAAATGTTGTGGATATCAAGGGCATCACGACGATCCCAACACGTAGTATCTGTCTAGGCGGAAAGTACGAAAGAATTAAGTAAATAAAATAAAAAAAAGAGTATTTGGGTCTGGATTTCTCATATTATATAGCAATTTCCAATTTTATGTATCAAAAAATGTATTGTAACCCTCATTTTTCAATATAAATAACTGCAAGTTCCTAATACAAATTATTGCTACAACTACTTCATTGCATAAGCAAATGTTTGTAAATTCCAATTGTTATAATAATTTAACCTCACGTTTTATAAATTGTAACATATTTGTTATTTCTCAGAATTTGTGTATATTTATCAATATAGCACATTATAAAAGCCAATTTATTCCTTTTTTAAATATTCTCGATTTTATTTTCGAATAGCCAACATGGTTGTCAAGTTTGTTTTGGTTTGTGTTCAAGCACTAGCTCTTCAGGTCGGTAATCCATTAATATTACGTACTACGCTATAAAAAAGTTTAACCCTGGGCGGTATCAGGAGGCGCGGGCTCGAATCCCGCTGCGTTCAAATTTTTATACGATTTCTAAGTGTATTTTTCAATATCCCTAAGTGTGGAATAACACTTTAAAAATGTTTAAAAGTTTAACCCTGTTCCTAAGTGTGGAATAACACTTTAAAAATGTTTAAAAGTTTTATTTCAAAAATCAATAAAATTGTATTTTCAATGTAAACAGCTTTACGCTTTTTCGCGCATTGCATACACTTCGTTCTCCACTTTCCACCCTTAATTAAGATATTGCGTGTTTAGTGGCAGTAAGTTACTTTCTAGAGCGGAGAAATGAAAATTATCAATAATGATTTCGCGAGTGAGAATCCCACGACCATCGTGTTTACCAGTCAGATTCTTTTCTACTGCGCCACGACGGTATCAATATATAGTTAAATAAATAAAGCTAACAGCGTATAACCGTATTCTTTTAAAATTACTAAAATAACATTATTAGTACAAAGGTTAACTACAAAAATAAAAAAATATAATATTATGCATTGTTACAGTCTATAGCTGGACAAAGTTTCATCTCTAGACTTGGAGCAACTCCATGGAATACAGAACCATGGAACACTTGTGCCTATAATTCACCAGCTCCATACGCATCCAATGGTGGTGCCCTCCCAGTATCAAGCGCTTCTTTATATCCTCCTAGCGGTGTTAATATTTTGTCAGAAAACGCTTACGAAGGATCTCTCGGAGTTACTGGAGCACTACCATTCCTTGGTACTGTAGCATTAGAAGGAACCCTCCCTACGGCTGGTTCTGGTGCAGTAGCCTACGGATGTGGCAATGGAGAAGTCGCCATGTTAACTGAAGATATGGGTGGTGCGAGACTTGGTGCTCCATTCGGTTATCCCGCCTTTGCACCTGCATTTGGAATGGTAAAATATATTTTATTTACATACCTCAATAGTTAACTTTTAATATTAATTGGACAGTAATATTTCTTTGTCACGTTTAATTGACCATTAATAAAGCTTTTACGTACTCACTTTCTAATTGTTATTTAATATTATTACAGAATCCAGCAGCCCCCTTGCCTACTTTGGCAGCTGCTGCTCCTTTTGCTGCAGCTCCATTCGCAGGTCCCGCTCCTTTCGCCGCACCATTCGGAGCTCCATTCTCCGCTCCGTTCTCTGCTCCAAATCCCTTGATGTCTGCCCCATTTGCTGGTCCCTTCCCTGCCAGCGCACCATGGACCAGCCCCTTTGCAATGGGATCATATGGGCCTGCCGCTGCTGCAGCGTCTAATGGAGGCGCTCTTCCAGTAACTAGCGCTTCTGTCCTTCCGCCCAGCGGAGTCAATCTTTTGTCAGACAACAACTACGAAGGAGCTCTGTCTGTTGCTGGAGCGATGCCATTCTTGGGCACAGTAGCTCTAGATGGTTTATTACCAACTGCTGGTGCCGGTTCGATTTCCTATGGCTGTGGTAACGGCGATGTGGCCATGTTGCAAGAAGAGTTCGGAGCCATTGGCGCTGCGTTTCCTGGATCTTTCAACCAAATGAACTGGAGATACGGTGCCTGCATTTAATAATGTTGATTTGTTGTAAATTTACTATGCATAATAAAGATTACATATACTGAATTGTATATGTTGAGATTAACATTTGTATATATTTAAAATACTTTATAATATATCATAAATAAAACACGATACTGAAATTCTCATACATAGATGACATAAACAATGCAATGATGTCATAACACAAATTCATAGCTTTTCTTAATATAACCACCTATAAGAAAATTATTTTAAAATTAAAAATAATACCTAAGACAAAGCGCAGGGTTCAGTACCGCCACTCGACATGCAATGTCTCGATTATGGATAGTTCATTTACCACTACGGGATTGCACATGACCGGATCCTATTTGCTCACTCGGCCGATATCCGTAACGCATATGCTCACGTTTAACAAAGATTCTCTCTCTGAATACCTTATGTGTAAGGAACTTGAAGTTGCTTTTTTTCTTCAAACCTGGTATTTTCAAGCCACCAAAACGTGATGAAAGAAATAAATAGAGAGACACGCTATTTATTTTATACTGTGTATTACCTGATTACATGACAAAAAAAACGAGGAGCATGATGAACGCAAAAAATAATATTGTATTACGTTAACTTACCTAATGAAAGCGCCTTATCTTAAAGCTTACGACATCAGAGTTGCTAATCAATCGAAAGCATTTGTTTGTGGTAAATAATAATAAAATTGACAATATATAAAGGAAGAAATATGTAAAACAACATGGAGTTCATTGTGGTGCAGTGGGACAATGTAGTGACTGTAAAGCGATGGTTGTGTGTTCGATTCGCACTCGAGGAATAATAGGTACTTTCATTTCTTCGCTCTGGTATGTAAGTCAAAGCGCGGCGTTGCGTCCTGCAATCACAAACACGATTTGCGTATATCGATTGCAGGCGGTGGCAAAGTGGGGGACAGAGAGTCTTGACACTAACTTCTCTCTTATTACCTCGCTATACGGGAAAAACGCGACACTAAAATATATCATCTTATGTATATTTTATTCATTTCATTTTTGAACATAAAATATTCTTTAATATGCCTTATACCCATACCCACAACTTCCAGACACTGAAACACAACCAGACGCAGCTAACTGGTCCAAGAATTGGAACTTGTCCCGGAAACTAATGTGCCACCCCTAACAGGTAGTTCACCAAAGATGGTTACAACTCCTTTTCCAGATCCAGCACATGCTTATGCAGATCATCTCGATCAGCTCCACATGCCAATAAACCAGCCAAGTTATACCCTCCATGAGGTGCCAAGGCAGCATTGTGGCCGCATAATGCAAAAGAGGCTAGTCCAGCTATCAAATCAAACAAGGAATACGTTGGCGTTATCTGCACTGCGTGAGATGAGGATGACGACCCGCCAATCATGACTCTATGAATAACTGCTACAGTCTCTCTATTTTATTAAGCTTTCAACACATGTCACCAAAAGTATACTCACTTGTTAAAATAACCAAAAAAATCACAACAAACAGAATAAAAAGAAAGAGCAGAAAAGAATACGGACCTAAATAAAGAAAAACAAAAAAGGCCAGTCCACTGTCGCACACGCACAACACAAAAGAAGAATGACACTGATATTGTTAACGTCGTTACAATAACTAAATACTCACATGGTGACCCAAAACTTAATATCAATCACTTATAAAGAAGGAAGCCATTATCTATGTTTTGCAAGTTGCAAACGTTGCCTATCTTCGTTAGGAAACCAAAAGTTGTGTATGTTTTGCATAGTAACATAAATATATGTATTGGTAATAGTTGTCCAAATAAAATACTACACATATGTAATTTATTTTTTTGTATAATTTTTAACCTTTCTTCATATTTTAACTTTTTAATAATTTAGTAGTATAAAAACTCTGTGGAAAACATTTACAATTTTACTTTTGCTAATATATCATACAATATGACAGCTAGACCTTTGTGTCAATTATCATGTTAAATGTCATTGTTTAACATCTATACAAATAAATAAAATTGGAGTGTCCGTTTGTAACATTAAAATAACCCCGTATTACTAAACGGATATGTATGTGTACACTATACATATACTTAAGTAAATGACAACTTAAAAATGTTTATCTATGTATCCGTTAGTCTGTTTGTTAGAATGAAAGTAGTAAATAATCCAGGGTCAAATATAGGCTACTTATTTTTTCAAAAATTAACCTCTTTAGGTTTGATATAGAGGATGGGCGTTTATATGAAAAATCTTAACCGCTTCACCGATTATGGAATGGATTGGAACATATATAGTTGATAAATAATCAAAGGCTCCTTTATTTTTCTAAAATCCATCCCCGAGGGTTGCAATATATCGAAACAGTTATGTAGTTCCCGCGACGAAGCCGCGAGCGGGCCACTAGTAATTAATAATATTAAAAGTTACTACTACTTGCCTGCTGGCGGCCCTAGTAATATAAGACTAGAAATTATACGTGGAATAAATTTTATCTTAATTTTACAGTACATAACATATCAATGTATTTAATCATATAACCTAGCTGCAACTTCACTGCTTTTTCGTATGCCATATGCTTGATTTTCATGTATCTACACTTTCTTTTTTTTATATAGCCATACTATAACAATCAGGACAACATAAGTGCGTAGATGTGTTAGGACAGTTCTTGTAGAAAAGAAGAAAGAGGAGAAGTGCTGGAAAATCTATTTTTTAAATGATTAAGTTAAGTTAAGTAAAAATCTGATGAGTAGTTTGTTACCTTTTACTCAGTAAATTAATTCTTAAAATAATTTAAAGAATAGTACTTTTTACTCAGTAAATCAATTCTGATGATTTTCAACGATAATTTCGTTCAAAATAACCAAATAAGAAGTTTTTAACTTAAAATATATATAAAAATATTTTACCGCATTAGTTTTTGGTGAATGAATCAATTTTGGTTATTCTTTTTTTACATAATAGTTATTACTTTTTATATAGTCCCACCATTCATGCAATAAGATCGATACGAGCGGTGTTTATCTAACTTTAATAGTACAAGATTCTCAATTCTATTGTACTTTTGATATCTATCTTTTACCACACAACTTTTTACTGAGTAAATCAATTTAGATGAAATTCTTTTTAATGATATCTAGTACTTCTCATGTGGTCCTTTCTAAATTTATTTAAGATCTGACCAGAATTTTTTGGGTTATTCGTAATAATCCATATATTTGAAGCCATCTTCACGCAGTGTGAGAACATGTGACTTCAAAAGCAATTGAGCCTGCAGCTCATTTTGTCATTAGTCCCCTCTGACATGTAAAACAGGCAGAATGGTTGAGTTCTGACACTTAACAGTCAATGTCTTGTTTTCGAAGGAAAAATCAAGGGAAAATCGAGTGTCGTGAGAGGGAAAACCTCAACGTCTATCAACATTCTGAAAGACGAAAATATATTGCTGTTTTACGATTAATAGATCCCATTTTAGTAGATATAAGACCGAATGTCTGACACAGACTCCAAAATTGCCAATTTTTACTTAGGTGAACTGTAATTATATATTTTGATTATTGTATTTTACCTGCCATTCTTACGCATAGCGTAGAAAAACAAAAGTAACAAGTAAGCATTTTACGGATTCACCGTACGGATGTCCATAGCGTTGCAGAAAGAGTAGCTCGGGGCAGTGCTTGAGACTTGCAATACAAATGTGAACCCTTCAAAATATTCATTAACGCTCGCCTTTACTCTCTGACCTCCTCTCTAATCTAATCTGAAAAGATTCTACTAATAACCTTACCTTAACTCTATTTGTATTCATTTTTACGTACGATTTCTTTAAAAATTTCCACATTTGTCTGCTTCCGATAACAATACAGTGCGTTTATGCCATTCTACCAGATCGATTAAAATAGCAAATAAATAAATTTATGTCCAAGAACCAGATTACAAGGGAATAAGTTATGAAAATCTAAGTATTGTTTTTATTGTTAAAGGATATATGTAAATTTTATAATAAGATAGCAAAATTTGAGCATTTCATTTATTTTTCACTAAATCATTTTGTCATTACTCATTTACTCAACACTTGTTAGATTCAGTAGCCATAGTGACATCCACATCCGCAACTACCAGATATAGACACTGATCCTGCCGCAGGAACAGGTCCTCCAAAACATATGGAGCCGAGAATAGGCACTTGTCCAGATACCAGCGTGGTGCCACCAACTGGTAGTTCTCCGAAAACATTCACATTTCCTACTCCAGAACCTCCATATGCACCTGAAGAGATGTCATACGCTAAACCAGATCCTAGCAGACCAGCGCCTAGATTTGCCCCTGAAGTTGATAGACCGCCCAGACCGTATAACCCAGAAGAAGCCAGACCAGCGCCTAAGCATGGGCTAGGATTTGGACGTATACATTGTCCAAACACATGCTGCAAGATATAGAAAAATATTAAAGTAACATATTTAACGAAAATAATAACTTACAAATTTAAAGTATTCTCTTTACCTGAACTAAGCACAGTTGCACACTTAATAAGAAGAAAGACAAAGTGGTTATTTTAAATGCCATTTTTGGTAATGTAAAGTCAACACTTCTCTGACCGAATGACATACAATAGTTAAATTCTATGGTTTTATACTAAACTTATTATCAAAATTTTGTTTTATCAATATTTTGCAAGTTGCAAACGTTTTCTATCTGTTGTAAGCAAAACGAAATTGTATGTATTTTGCACTAAAGACTTATATAGATAAAACTAAAACAAAATATATCACGTACTTAGAAATATACGTTACTAGCTCTTCATAGTATTTGCCCATTAATTGTGATAATAATTATGCAATTTTCTTCAATATATACTGACCGCTGTTTCTTGAAAAACATTCGCAAGTTCACTCTCTGTTAGACAACAGTAGACATACTCATACACTATGACAGCCAAAGCTATTCTCTTCATCTGCGCTCAAGTGTTGCTGATTCAAGTGAGTAAAGTAGGGAGTAAGAATTTATTCTTACAAAACAGTTTAAAATTTTCCCAAAGTTTCTATTAACAATTATAATGAACTAAATCTACAAAATAAGAGAAGAAAAAGTGATTACGTAAAAATAAAGAAATAACTATGTTCCTTACTTACATCGTTTTTTTTCTTTACTTTCCAGTCCATAAAAGCGCAATGTATCGGAGCGTACGATCGTTTAGCTGCTCCCATCTCGTCTGCGCCTTGTGCCGGTGGATGGTATGGTGGATCCTCTATTGCTTCTTGGGATGCTGGTTTGGCATCTCCTCAGGCTGGATGGTACGGCCTTGGAGCTTCCAACGCCGCAGCATTAGCTGCATCTACCGGAGGAGGTCTACCTATTTCGAGCTCATCACCCCTCGCTCCTAACGGCTTATCCGTAATATCCGAGAATTGTATTGAGGGTCCTTTGGCTGTGTCTGGGGCATTACCGTTCTTGGGAACCGTAGCATTAGAAGGTGTCTTACCAACTGCAGGCTCAGGTGGAGTCGCTTATGGTTGTGGCAACGGACAGATTGGTATTTTATCTGAAGATATATCCACTGCCGGAGCTGGAGTTATAGGAATTGGGGAGGGAGCTCTAGGATATGGCGCTGGGACTCTAGGATTTGGGGCAGGTGCTCTGGGATGTGGAGCTAATCTCGCTGGACCAGCTTACGACTACTATGGAGGCGCCATTATAGGAGGACGTGGTGCGTGCGGATGTGGACGTGTTTATTAAAAGTGATTATGTAAAAAATTGTCCTGGAAAGAAATAAAGATTAGCAAGCCACTTTGATATTTCTCTATATTATTCTTTTTTTTAACAAATATTGTGTATTGAACGCAAAAAATTAGTAAAGTAAGTAGAAATAAAAATTTTGTTGTGGAAAACAAGTGTTTGACACTAGGTCCTCCCTGACTACCCTGTTATGCAGTGGAAAGCATTAGGCAAGTTAAAGTACCTAGAAAAAATTCTTGAATATAAATAAATAAGCACTACATTTCTAATATCAGTAACAGTTAATCAGAAAAATGCTACAACATTAAATTAACAGTAAAAACAAAGACATTTTAGGAAACGTCTTTGTTCTTACTGTTATTTGAATTTTATATAATAAACTTATTGTAAACTATATAATGTTTAGGCTTTTTAACACAGCGTTAATTCGCGTCATGCGCTCTGATAATGGCTTCATTACATCTTATTTTTGTTGTTAGCATCACTTCAAAATAATCAACTAATATAATAATTAATTATATTATTATATTACAAGTCACATATAAATAACTAGCGGCCCGCTCGCGGCTTTGCCGCGTGGCCTACATGACTACATCGTTATATTGCAACCCTCAGGGGTGGGTTTTTGAAAAATAAAGTAGCCTATGTTTAAGCTTAGATTATCAACTATATTTATACCCAATTTTATTATAATCAAGCGGTTTAGATTTTTCGTATAAACTTTCATCCCCTATTTCAACCTATAAGCGGTTGATTTTTGAAAAAATAAATAAGTAGCTTATGTTAGACTCAGTAACTTTTACTACTTTTATTCTAAATGTCATCCAATTCGGACCGGTAGATTAGCCGTGAAAGCATGACAGACAAAAACACAGACTTTCGCATTTATAATATAAGCTTGGTCACAAGTCAGTAGCTAGCTGGGTAACTGCTTATTACATCAGCGATCTAAAGTAAAAGGCCCGTCAAAATCTTTCTTACTGTTCTAGAGATTATACGGAACAAACAGAAAGACAGACAGATCGACAAATAGAAAAATTGTAAATAAAGTTATTTTGGTAAACGTCCCGTCATGCATCATACATACGTGTCTAGGAAAATTTTACAGTTTATTTCACATAGCTAGGTTATCAGAGAGTTCCAAGTGTCAAGACACTCCGTTCTCCACTTCCCTCTCGAAATCGAGACATTTCATATTTTTTTTAGCTTCACCCTGTATCCTGTAAACAGCAGGGTTAGCAGAGAGAACCTAGTTAAGATGGGCGGAGGCCTTTCAAGTTAAATGGCGGAATTTAAGGCCGCACTTTGCCTCCAAACCAGAGCGAAGAAAATGGAAATGATAAATATTTCCACTCTTCGAGTAGGAATCGAACACACAACTTTTTTTTTATATGTAGGACAAGGTAAACGAGCGTTTGGGTCACTTGGTGGTAGGTGAACACCGAAGCCCACAAACCGACAAGCAGTCGCGTTACAGTCACACTATGTACCCACAAGCCTCGACTGGCATCTAACAAACTTCATGTTGAGTAGCGGAACTCATCGCCGCTTTGTCCGTAGTACCAGAGACAAAATTTTTAAATATAAATCATTTATAACTAAACACAATACGAAGCAAAAGTGGCTTAGGTTCTATGTTTGCGCAGATAGGATATTACGAAGATTTATAACTACTTTTAGTTTATTAATTACTATTTATAACATACACGCCCGCATCGACTATTATATATAAAAGCTGCTATATTTCCTAACCTTTGGGGTGGATTTTTAAAAAATAAAGTATTCCGTGTTAACTCTTGGTTGTAAATTGTTTATATACCAACTAATTATTTATATTTTTATATTAAAATAAAGTATATCGACGTCGTGCAATAATATGGGTCATGTAATAGTATGTAAATTGGGGTCAGTCACGGCGCAGAGGCACAAAGTGTAACTGTAAAACGGCTGGTTGTGGGTTCGGTTCTCAATCGAGGAGTAGAAATAGTTTATAGGTATTTCTATTCTCTTCGCTCTGGTGTCGAGGCAAAAATGTGGCGTTAAGTTCTGCCACGCAAAATAAAAGGCAGTGCGGAAATGCCGAATTAGGCAGAAAGTGGTGAACTTAGTGTCTTAACACTGGGGGACCCCAAACAGAGGCACCGTTTAGGCAGAGGAAACTCTGCCTACTCTGCTGTGTGAGGGATACAGCGTGAAGCTAAAAAAAAAATTATATCTACAGTGTATGTATGAACAGTACTCTATAAAACATTTGAAATAAAAATAAAATTGAAAAATTAAAAAGAACCCACGACGGTTAAATTGTAATTCAAAAAGGATATAACAACTGGAAAACCCACTTAAAAGAATATATGTAGCGAGACGATGGGAACGACTTCGTTGAGGGCTGTCAGTTGCGATCACTCAACAAATACTCAAATACTTACATAGTATAAAGCAAAGTCGCTTCCCACGTCTGTCTGCATGTATGATATGCTTAGATATTCAAAACTACGCAACAGATTTTGTTGCGGTTTCTTTTAATAGATAGACTGATTCAAATGATTCCAATATACTACAAAAGCAATGATAATCTTAGAGTTTTCTAATGTGATGTCGGCGTGCCTATAGTGTAATAGTTGTGTAGTTCATGCAGGAGAAGCCGTGAGCGGGCCACTAGTTCAGTATAAATTTTGTTCATAAAGTTTAAAAAAGAATACCAGTTATGAAGACTTTGAATTTATGTTAATAGCCTCATTTTTGCCAGATAACCTATTAATAATATGAAAACCTACGAAAAAAATTCAAGAGTAATGGTAGTCCACCTGGGAGCCGTGCCCGTCCTCACGTTACTTATATTCTTAAGGTGGGGTTTTTCCAGTTATTCTTTTTCAATTACAATTTAATGGTCGTAGATTTTTTCAAAAGTTTTAATTTTGTTTTATGTATTTCAACAAATATGTCATGTCAGTTCATCAACAAATATGTCACAAAATTTCCAAAGAACCAGAGTAAAAGGGTACAAGTTGTGAATAAGTATTACTTGTATCATTTAAAGGAAGTTGATCTTTAATTTCACTTTTAACTTTATGAGAAAATTTTATAATAAAAAAAACGTAATATGCGCATGTCATTTATTTAAAAACATATTTTCCACTATATAATTTTGTCGTTACTCATTTACTTAAAACTTGTTAGTTTCAGTAGACATAGTTGCATCCACATCCGCAACTACCGGATATAGACACTGATCCCGCCGCAGGCACCGCTCCTCCAAAAGATACGGAACCAAGAACAGGCACTTGTCCAGACAACAGCGTGGTGCCACCAACTGGTAGTTCTCCGAAAACATTCACATTTCCTACTCCAGAACCTCCATATGCACCTGAAGAGATGTCATACGCTAAGTCAGATCCTAGCAGACCAGCACCAAGACCTGCCCCAGAAGCTGCCAGACCGCCCAGACCGTATAACCCAGAAGAGGCCAGACCAGCGCCTAGACATGGGCTAGGATTTGGACGTATACATTGTCCAAAGACATCCTGTAATGTATACAATAACATTAAAAAAAGGAAAGAAAAAATCAAGTAAAGCAATTGCATACAATGTTTAGAAATGTATACTTTTACCTGAATCAAACACAATTGCACACTTAATAAGAAGAATGAAAAAGTGATAATTTGAAATGCCATTTTTGGTAATGTAGACTCAACACCTCTGACCGAATGACATACAATGATTTAATACAATGGTTATATACTAAACTTACTCGTACTATCAAAGTTTTTTATCAACGTTTTGCAAGTTCCATGTACATTTTGCACTGTAGACTTATATATTGATAAACCTAATAAAATTTATCACGTACCTATTAGATATATTTATACGTTACTAGTATTTGCTTATTAATTATGATAATAATTATGCAATTTTCTTCAATATATACTGATCGATGTTACTAGCAAGACATTCGCAAGTTCACTCTCTGTTGGACAACAGTCGACATACTCATACATTATGGCAGTCAAAGCTATTCTCTTCATCTGCGCTCAAGTGTTGCTGATTCAAGTGAGTAAAGTAGAGAGTAAAAAAACAACACAATTTCATATTTCACAAACGTTTCAATATGTGAATAACAATTATAATGCACTAAATCCACAAAATAAGAGAATAAAAAATTTACGTAAATATAAAGAAACTAACCGTATCCCGCGGCTTCACACGCGTCTAGTTCCAGTAGAAATACCAATAATGTCGTGGTGCCTTCCTGGTCTAATAATAAATAGTAATACCTTAACGATCAGACAAAGATTGTAAAAAATTTTATATTACATACATATGTATTTAGTTAAAAAAGAGTATTTTTATATGACAAACAGACACTTCAACTTTATTTATATAAAACAAAGTAGCCTATAGCAGACCTGGATAGTATAGTTTTCAGAATGTGAAAGAAATTTGATGATCAGTTCGGTATTGCCGAACATTACCCCTTACAAACAAACTTACAAACTTTACCTGTTTATATAATTGTATAGATAAATAGTAATTTTACTTACGTATATATTTTTTCTTTACTTTCCAGTCTATTAAAGCGCAATGTATCGGAGCATATGATCGTTTAGCTGCTCCCATCTCATCTGCATCTTGTGGTGGTGGATGGTATGGTGGATCCTCTATTGCTTCCTGGGATGCTGGTTTGACATCTTCTCAGGCTGGATGGTACGGCCTTGGAGCTTCCAACGCCGCAGCCTTAGCTGCATCTAATGGAGGAGGTTTACCCATTACCAGCTCATCACCCCTCGCTCCTAACGGCTTATCCGTAATATCCGAGAATGGTATTGAGGGTCCTTTGGCTGTGTCTGGAGCATTACCGTTCTTGGGAACAGTGGCATTGGAAGGTGTCTTACCAACTGCAGGCTCAGGTGGAGTCGCTTATGGTTGCGGCAACGGACAGGTCGGTATTTTAACTGAAGATATATCCGCTGAAGGTGCTGGAGTCATAGGAATTGGGGAGGGAGCTCTAGGATATGGCGCTGGGTCTCTAGGATATGGCGCTGGGTCTCTAGGATTTGGAGCTGGGTCTCTTGGATATGGGGCAGGTGCTCTGGGTTGTGGAGCTAATCTCGCTGGACCAGCTTACGACTACTATGGAGGCGCCATAATAGGAGGACGCAGTGCGTGCGGATGTGGAAGACGTGTTTATTAAACGTTGTTATGTACAAATATGTCCTGAAGAGAAATAAAGATTAGCAAGCGATTTTGATATTTCTATATTTGATATTATTCTTTTTTTATTGATTACTACTATTTTATATAAGTACTACATTTCTAGTATCAGTAATAATAAATCAGAAAATGCTTTAAAATTAGAATATCTTTAAGAACAAAACATTTTTAGAAATTGTGTAAAATTTGATCGCAGCGGAATTTCAACCTGCGCCTCTCGTCTAAGCGCTCCGTTCTTCAGTTGCGTCGACGTTCTTAAAGAACTTATTAAAAACTTATTTTCTTGCCTTGTTTGTTAGGATCATTTCATAATTATTCATTAAATTAAAAATAATTATATAACATATCCTACTATATTATAAATGGAGTTTGGAGGACGAATAGAATAATGTTTGTTACATAGTATATTCACGCAAAAAGCACATAACGGGCTTAACGAAAATTTCACTTTCTCAAGGTTATTCCCTCGTAGCAGAGCGAGAAACAAGACACTCTGTTCTTCACTTCCTGTTCGAAATCACATTTCATGTTGAGTGGCAGAACTCAACGCCGTTCTTTGTCTGTGGCACGAGAGCGAAGACATGAAAATTTAAATATTCATTGCTTTCATTCCTGCATTCATTCTCCAGTATTATTTTGCCCCAAAACATTCATTGGTCTCCGGGTCAGTAAAGGACATTTTCAAATATTTTCCATATTCGATGCTGCATTTCTTTTTTCTTTTAATTGAAGCCAACACTATATAATCTGATACATTTTATATTATCACATCTATATAAACCTTATTACACAGTATATCTCAATTACAGGGTAACACGTCATGAAAAAAAATGTTGTTCATTTAAACAAAAAAAAGGAAGAAAAATATACATGTCTTCTTCTAAATAATTTTAAAACAAAATGATAATCAGCAAAAACAAGTAAAAATTACAATGAAAACATTGTATTTAGAACCCAATATCTTCTCTTTTGGGAAATTTCAAATATATCGCATTTAAAACTCAATATCTGTCTGTCTAACTGTTACACTTTCACAGCTAATATACGGGTCTTATTTAATTAAAGTTCGGAATGAAAATAGTTGAATATTCTTAAACATAGACTACTTTTTAAACTTAAATATCTGGGAAACTTTGTGTATATACCGCCACTACGTTTACACTTTAGACTGTTTCCACCTTAAATGCTTACGTAAAATTATGAAAATCAGATGTTCTGACCGTGTCCTCAACACCGAAGTTCTGTGACGGGCTAAAGTTGATGGCATAGAAGCATATTTAATGCATCGGCAACTCCGTTGGTGCAGTCACATATCACCTACGTCAAAAGAGAGGCTAGCAAAATGCTTCTTTAGATCTTTTATTCGGAATTGCAGGACGGCAGAAGAAAGTGTGGGGGACAATTTCTCAGGTACAAAGATGTTCAGAAGCGGCATTAGAAGAATATCAAGCTGTGCTGCCAATGGTTGGCAGCACAGCGCTCTGAATGGCGTATGCTTGTTCAAATACAACTCAGTAATTTCGGGGAGCAGCGTAAACCAAACCTCGACTTTAAACGTATTGAGCTGAATACCCGCCAACCCTGTGCCATTCAATATAACTATGTTAACGTAATACTCGTATGCCCACTATGTTCCCGAGATGTCACTGCTAAGATCGATTACATAAGCCATCTCCGAGCGCATGAACGAAGAATGAATGAATAGGAGTAACAGGAGAAGAAGTGGTCGTCACAGCCGAAATAGGTCGGAAGAATCATCATAATCAGTTTTTTTTTAAACTTAACCTCTAAAGACTATAAGTTGGAGACGAAGTTTTGTATGAAAAATCTATACAATCAACAAAAAATCAATTACAATCACACCGTATATAAGCCCTATTTACTAACCCTATACACTCACATATGGCTGTCCGATTTCCTTGAAAATCTGCATATGTCTCGGGTCCGATGACAACACAATGTGTTTATTACCAGATCAATTAGAATAGCAATAAAATATTGCTAAACAGGAAAATTTTGTTAAGACAGAAATTGGCAAACAACAAATTGGTCACTACATTTTCAAAGAACTTGAGGTTTACCCTCCTCTTGTCACATCAGTCACGAATAAGAAAGTATAAATAAAAGAATATGAACACGTGATTTGCGCATGTCATTTATTTAAAAACATATTTTTTTAGGAAATCTATTTGTCATTAATCATTTACCTAACTCTTGTTAGATTCAGTAGACATAGTTGCATCCACATCCGCAACTACCGGATATAGACACTGATCCCGCCGCAGGCACCGCTCCTCCAAAAGATACGGAGCCAAGAACAGGTACTTGTCCAGACAACAGCGTGGTGCCACCAACTGGTAGTTCCCCGAAAACATTCACATTTCCTACTCCAGATCCTCCATAAGCACCTGAAGATATGTCATACGCTAAGTCGGATCCTAGCAGACCAGCGCCAACACCTGCCCCAGGAGCTGCCAGACCCCCCAGGCCATATAATCCAGAAGAAGTCAGACCAGCACCTAATTCAGACGATGCCAGGCCAGCGCCAAGACATGGGCTAGGATTTGGACGTATACATTGTCCAAACACATCCTGGAAAACATAAAAAAACTATTAAATAAGGTATATTAGGATATAATAACACGCAACGCCTCCGAATTCGGCGGAAAGTGGGGAACGGAGTATCTTAATACTAGGTTCCCTCTGCCTACCCTGCTGTGTGCGGGATACAGCGTGAAGCTATTAGGATATAATCTTATGTATTTTGTTTCTTTAGAGGCCATCGTGGTGGCGTCTTATTGTAAACGTGATGGTGGTGCGTCAATTTCAGGCCAGGGTAATGTTTGTATAGTCTTTTAAAATTTTTAAAATGTTATTCACCCATTTATTAAATTAAAAATGACGTTTTTAGAACGTTTATCGACGAAACCATTAAAAAGCTAAGACGGACTAACAGTTGCAGGTTCGAATCCCGCTCCTGCATTTATATTTTTTTACACGTTTTCTAGAAATGTATTTTGATTATACACTATCTCTAACGGAAAGTTGAAAATGGAATGTCACAATACTAGGTTTCGTAAGACCCACTTATGCGGGAAAAGCTTCTTTACCTGAACTAAGCACAGTTGCACACTCAATAAAAAGAAACACAAAGTGGTTATTTTAAATGCCATTTTTGGTAATGTAAAGTCAACACTTCTCTGACCGAATGACATACAATAATTAAATGCTATGGTTTTATACTAAACTTATTATCAAAATTTTCTTTTATCAACATTTTGCAAGTTGCAAACGTTTTCAATCTGTGGTAAGCAAAACGAAATTGTATGTATTTTGCACTATAGACTTATATAGATAAAACTAAAACAAAATATATCACGTACTTAGAAATATACGTTACTAGCTTTTCATAGTATTTGCCCATTAATTATGATAATAATTATGTAATTTTCTTCAATAAATACTGATCGCTGTTTCTTGGAAAACATTCGCAAGTTCACTCTCTGTTGGACAACAGTCGACATACTCATACACTATGACAGCCAAAGCTATTCTCTTCATCTGCGCTCAAGTGTTGCTGATTCAAGTGAGTAAAGTAGTTAAACAAATAAATAATAAACAAATAAATACTTAATAAACAACAGTTATTGAAATTGTACTAAAGTTTCCATATATGATTAATGATACACAAAATCTACAAAGTAGGAGAAGAAAAAGTCATAAAGTAAAAATAAAGAAACGACTAGTAATTTTGCTTATTTACGTATATATTTTTTCTCTACTTTCCAGTCTATTAAAGCGCAGTGTATCGGTGCATATGATCGTTTAGCTGCTCCCATCTCGTCAGCACCTTGTGGTGGTGGATGGTATGGTGGATCCTCTATTGCTTCTTGGGATGCTGGTTTGGCATCTCCTCAGGCTGGATGGTACGGTCTTGGAGCTTCCAACGCCGCAGCCTTAGCTGCATCTAATGGAGGAGGTTTACCCATTACCAGCTCATCACCCCTCGCTCCTAATGGCTTATCCGTAATATCTGAGAATGGTATTGAGGGTCCTTTGGCTGTATCTGGAGCATTACCGTTCTTAGGAACAGTGGCATTAGAAGGTGTCTTGCCAACTGCAGGCTCAGGTGGTGTCGCTTATGGTTGTGGTAACGGACAAATTGGTATTTTATCTGAAGATATATCCGCTGCCGGTGCTGGAGTCATAGGAATTGGGGAGGGTGCTCTAGGATACGGTGCTGGCGCTCTTGGATATGGGGCGGGTGCTCTGGGTTGTGGAGCTAATCTCGCTGGACCAGCTTACGACTACTATGGAGGTGCTATTATTGGCGGACGCGGTGCGTGCGGATGTGGCGGACGTGTTTACTAAAGCTTATTATGTAAAATGGTTTCTAAAGAAAAATAAAGATTAGCAACTGGTTTTGATGTTTCTATTAATTTATTCATGTGTATTATTTAACATAATTGAGTTTGTAGTAGTTAGTTTTTCAAAGAAAAAATTACATAGTTAAAGATAATTGATCTTGTTAAGGCCATTTTCTCCAGAATAATCCCAAAATTAAGACAGTCGCTCTTAACAAATAAAAGCCCAGTGTATATTCAACATCTTTAGTAGTAGGTAAATTATCTAAACGCTAAAATATATTATAGTTAAAGTAAAAGGGGCCAATTGTGACGCAGTCGAAGTAAAGCGCGGCGTTAAGTTCCGCCACTTAACACGCAATGCCTCCGAATTCGGCGGAAAGTGGGGAATGGAGTGTCTTAACACTAGATTCCCTCTGCCTATGCCTACCTATGCATGCACAGCCCTGCTGTGTGCAGGACACAGCGTGAAGCTAAAAAAAAAGTTAAAGTAACATATCAAAAAAGTTACACAATTATATTTAAGTAATAATATCAACTATCACGTAAAAACGTATTGAATTAGCCATTAAAGAAAGTTACCTTAAAGAGGTACGTCGGTTCTCTATGTGTAGAAATTCGGGGATAAGTGGCGGAGTACAACGCCACACTGTTTCGAACTACGTAACTAACTTAAATAACATAGGAAACTTTCAAAGCGCTAATATCAATAGTTGTCGCTCGACAGCCACTTCAACTCCGCCCACGTGAAGGTATAATAAATCTTGGTAATATTTTTATTCAGCTTCACGCTTTTTCCCGCCTACCCGGTTACTCAGAAAGTTAGACGCAGAATTTAAGTTAGACGCCGCACTTTGTCTATGGTACCTGAGCGAAGAAACGAAGATTTAAGATAGATAATTAATCATTCCCTCGGGTGGGAATCGAATACACAACCATCGCGTTTATGGTTTGAAAATGTCCTGCCCCAAGACGGCCCCAACGGTTTTAACATTCAATCTGCGCAAACGGAAAACGCCTACACTGACCAGTCTAGATCCACTCTAGTGCTTGGATAAAAACGATCGTTAGATAAAACAACGTTATAACGTAATTATCTTCATATATTAGCCGCATCAAAATCGGACTAGTAGTTTTGATTTTGGACAGGCAAATGATTTAGTGTAGCGTAACACATATAACAACAACACCAATGAATTGAACTCGAACTTATCATTGTTATAACAGAAAACTGCATCAAAATCGGATTAGTAGTTTTAGAGTTACATGGCAACTTTTATTTGTACAGATATACATACAGACAAACGAACGACGACAAACGATAGACTTTATGTTGTAGAAATTACCTACGTAACTGCTTTAAAACTCCACCTCATTTATGCTGTCCTGGTGCCTCGAAATAGAAAATATTCAAATCCTTTTCTGACACACAATAATTTTGAAACAAAATGATACAGAGGAATAATTGTATTTAAATTTGCATTTATTCTCTTTGGTCCTTAGACAAAGCGCGGCCAATCAACACGTAATGAATGTATCGATTACTAGAAGGAGTGTTTTGACACTACCTAGTGACTCTGACTACCCAGCTATATGAGAGTCCGTTGTGTACTTTTTGCGTGAGTATAACAAAGATTCTTCTTCCCTTACCACAAACTCCATTTACGCCCAATATCAATAATCGATTCTAACCCAAAAACTGCAACTTTAGATTGATCTAGAAATTACTTTTTTGCCTAAAACATTTTTTTCAGTAAAGTAAAGATTCAATATACATTCCTTTGATTGGTTATTAGCAATAACTTTACTTACGGTTAACTTTACTTTACTTAAAAAAATAATTTACTCATAAAATAAATTGCTAGATTAATCTAAAGTTGCAGTTTTTGAATTACAATTGATTATTGATATTGAGCGTTATAACAAAATAGAATTTATTATGTAATTTTTTATAACTGGCTGTGCTTATGGCTTCGTCTGCGTAAAACTAAAAAAATCTACAATTCGAAAACATATTTAGCCTAAGTTTCTGCCTACCACACCACCCATCTGCCAGTGGAAGTCGTGTCATAATCAGTCCAGCTGTTCCATAGATTAGCCGGGACAAATAGATAGACAAAATCCGTATTATTTTAGTTAAGCCCATGTATCGTGTATATGTCGTGGCCATATCGTTTAATTGACGATTTCATGAAATCGTTGACTATATCATGAAATCGTCGCAGTTCATGAAATGACCAATTATCGTTTGGCCAGATCATGATGTCGTTTGACGTAATCAATGACACCCTAACGTTTAACGATATGGTCAACTAAACGCGTGGCTACTTCATGAAATTGTCGATCTTGTTTGACCAAATCGTCAATTATAATTACTTTAACAACCGATAGAGGCGCTAGAAGCGCTTTTTCGTATATCAGCTGTTCGTAATAAAGCTAAAACTTTAGTTTTAAATATGTTTTATTTATTAAAAGCAGAATTAACTATCCTTTTATAATAAGTAAAAATTATGTTCCTAAAAAAATTATATTTTTATTTTATTGAAAATCATTATAATTTTGATTTTAAGTTGTTTTGTATTTGCGATACTATAATAATAACTTTAAGAAATATATAATAAAAACTACTTTTAAATACTAAAGAATCTGTTAAATATAAAAAGTTTAACCTAACCTAACCTATCTTGATAGGTTTTAAATATATTCACACAAAATAAAAATAATTACGTAAAAGAATTTTTAGGTTAGGTTAGGTTAAACCTTTTTTATTTAATTGATTCTCACAAGATTGAAAGTGTTTTGAGCTAAAAAAATCGCAATTATATATAATGAGTTTGTATTACGCACATACTCTGAATTTATGTTAAATATATTATAAAGACACCTTATTTTACGATATGACCAAACGTCGACGACGAAATCGTTAAACGTTGACGAATCAACGATATCGTCAAATTCAGTTGCTCATTTCATGAACTGCGACCATTTCATGATATCGTCAACGAGATCATGAAATTGTCAATTCTACGATCTGACCACGACATATACATGCATATCCATTTAGCAAAAAGCGGTTATTTTAATATTACAACCAGACACTTCAATTTTATTTATTACTATGGATAAGTTGATAAGTTTGAAAAGATGCTAACAAAAATAAATTGTAATAAAACGTATAAGAATTTCGAGGCAGTCGTACGTAGAACACATGACATGGTACAGATCGGTTGGACGGTTGCCAAGAGGCGCAGGTCAAATCTCACTGCTTTCAATTTTTTATGCCATTTCTAAAAATGTTTATGTTTTTAGTAATATTCTATTATTATTTATAGCATTTCTTTGATTTACCATTACTGATTAGCAATGTATTTTATTTTTATATTTATTTTTAAGGACTTATTATAGATTATTTAAATATTTTTTCCTTCGAAAGAGAGACAACTGTAAATATTTTTTTACGCTTTCAAAGACATGATAAAACTTACAAATAAATAAAAAAGAAGAATAATATAAAGAAACATCAAATTCGTTTGCTTATCTTTATTTATATCCAGAAATCGTTTTTACATAATACCGTTTATTTAATAAGCACGTCCTCCACATCCGCACGCACCGCGTCCTCCGATAATAGCGCCTCCATAGTAGTCGTAAGCTGGTCCAGCGAGATTAGCTCCACACCCCAGAGCACCTGCCCCATACCCAATAGACCCGGCTCCAAGTCCAAGAGATCCAGCACCATATCCTAGAGCTCCCTCACCAATTCCTATGACTCCAGCACCGGCAGCGGATATATCTTCAGATAAAATACCAATCTGTCCGTTGCCGCAACCATAAGCGACTCCACCTGAGCCTGCAGTTGGCAAGACACCTTCTAATGCCACTGTTCCCAAGAACGGTAATGCTCCAGACACAGCCAAAGGACCCTCAATACTATTCTCGGATATTAGGGATAAGCCATTAGGAGCGAGGGGTGATGAGCTCGTAATTGGTAGACCTCCTCCATTAGATGCAGCTAAGGCTGCGGCGTTGGAAGCTCCAAGACCGTACCATCCAGCCTGAGTAGATGCCAAGCCAGTATCCCAAGAAGCAATAGAGGATCCACCATACCATCCACCAGCACAAGGCGCAGACGAGATGGGAGCAGCTAAACGATCGTATGCTCCGATACATTGCGCTTTAATAGACTGAAAAGTAAAGAAAAAATATATACGTAAGTAAAATTACTATTTATCTATACAATTATATAAACAGGTAAAGTTTGTAACTTTGTTTGTAAGGGGTAATTTTCGGTAATACTGAACCGATTATCAAACTTCCTTCACATTTAGAAAACTATACTATCCAGGTCTGCTATAGGCTACTTGGTTTTATATAAATAAAGTTGAAAGTATCTGTTCTAATATAAAAATACTATTTTTTAACTAAATACATTTGTATAAAAAATAATATTTTTTACAATCTTTGTCTGATCGTTAAGGTATTACTATTTATTATTAGACCAGGAACGCACCATGATATTATTGTTATTTCTACTGGAACTAGAAGCGTGTGAAGCCGCGGGTAACGGCTAGTTTCTTTATATTTACATAACACTTTTTGTTATCTTCTTTTGTGGATTTAGTGCATTATAACCGTTAAACACGAATTGAAACGTTTGTGAAATATGAAATTGTGTTGTTTTTCCTACTCTTTACTTTACTCACTTGAATCAGCAACACTTGAGCGCAGATAAAGAGAATAAATTTGGCTACCATAATGTATGAGTATGTCGACTGTTGTCTAACAGAGAATGAACTTGCGAATGTTTTCCAAGAAACAGCGATCAGTATATATTGAAGAAAATTGCATAATTATTATCATAATTAATGGGCAAATACTATGAAAAGCTAGTAACGTTTATTTCTAAGTACGTGATATATTTTGTTTTAGTTTTATCGATATAAGTCTATAGTGCAAAATACATACAATTTCGTTTTGCTTACAACAGATAGAAAACGTTTGCAACTTGCAAAATGTTGATAAAAGAAAATTTTGATAATAAGCTTAATATAAAACCATAGCATTGAACTATTGTATGTCATTCGGTCAGAGAAGTGTTGACTTTGCATTAACTAATTACTAAAAATGGCGTATAAAATAACCACTTTGTCTTTCTTCTTATTGAGTGTGCAACTGTGCTTAGTTCAGGTAACGGAATAGATTTCTTAACTTATTGATTGAAAAAATTGCCAAAACAAGAGTATTTTTTAAAAACTCTTTCTTGTTTTGGCAATTTTTACACATTTTGAAATAAACTATTTTAACCGGAGTACACTTATATTTTTGGTCTTTGAAAATTCATTTAAAAAAACTCGACGTCTCTTATCTTTTACAATAAAAAAAAACATTTTTAGAAAAAAAATGAAAAATTAACGGTAATTTCGAACCCGCGCATCTTGGAAACCACTCAACTGCTCTAACCAATACGTTCTAATTCCGGTTATGACATAGATATTTTATCTAGTTTACATTATTAGTACGTGGTCACAGAGACTGGCAAAATCGTTAAATTTGTATAAAATCGTTTTCCTTAAATATATCTTTATAATATTAAAAAAGACATTTAGCAAACGTATAAAAATTTACACGCAGCGGAATTCGAACCCGCGTCTCCTGAATACCGTCCAGGCGCTCTCACCACTGAGCCATGCGTTCTACTATCCGCTGCGTCGAAATTCTTATACGCTTTATTAAAACTCATTTTTGTTGTTAGCATCTCTGTAGAGAGATTTTTACAAATTTCTGCTACCCAAAGATTATATGAATGAAAGGGGTTCGAATCCCGATGGGTTCAAATTTTTATACGTTTTCTAAATGTCTTTTTCAATTTTCCTAAGTGTGGAATAACACTTTAAAAATGTTTAAAAGTCTTTATAATATTTATCCATATTTTTCAGAATGTCTTTGGACAATGTATACGTCCAAATCCTAGCCCATGTCTAGGCGCTGGTCTGGCCTCTTCTGGATTATACGGTCTGGGCGGTCTGGCAGCTTCTGGGGCAGGTCTTGGTGCTGGTCTGCTAGGATCTGACTTAGGTTATGACGTATCTTCAGGTGCATATGGAGGATCTGGAGTAGGAAATGTGAATGTTTTCGGGGAACTACCAGTTGGTGGAACCACGTTGTTGTCTGGACAAGTGCCTGTTCTTGGCTCCGTATCGTTTGGAGGAGCGGTGCCTGCGGCGGGATCAGTGTCTATATCTGGTAGTTGCGGATGTGGATGCAACTATATCTACTGAATCTAACAAGCGTTAGGTAAATGATTTATGACAAAATGATATACTGGAAAATATATTTTAAATAAATAACATGCGCATATTTGGATTTCTTTCTCTTTTTATTCTTTAAATAATAAAAATAATACTCGTTCTAAACTTGTACTATAAAAATACCACTTCCTTTTTTAAACTTATACCCTCGTAGGTACTTCTTCGAAAATTTAATGGTTTCCAATTTCCTAAGCGGTTGTTTTTGTTCAGTATATTTTAGAGGAGCTGTCCCTGCCTTGAGATCGATGCCTATATCAAATAGATGTAATTGTGGATGCAATTATAGCTATTAGTAGAAATGGTTTTTGGTCATATTTCATCTTTTTTTATTTTATTTTTTATATATTAAGCAAAGAATTATAAGTATGTATCGTCTACCTACTTTTCCATATTTCCCGTCTTGTTTGACATTTGTTGTATAGAACAAATATATTTACGAAAAATATAATTTAGTAAAAAAATACAGTAACAGAAAATGAATCTATAATTTATAGGTATACTAGCGACCCGCCCGCGGCTTCGCCGCGTGAACTAATATTGCAACCATCGGGGATGGATTTTTAAAAAATAAAGTAGCCTATGTTTAAGCTTAGATTATCAACTATATTTATACCAAAATTCATTACAATCGGTCAAGCGGTTTAGATTTTTCATATAAACTTTTTCATCCCCTCATCCCCTATTTCAACCCTTTAGATGTGGATTTTTGAAAAAATATGTAGCCTATGTTAGACCCAGTAACTTTTTCTACTTTCATTCTAAATTTCATCCAAATCGGGCCGGTAGATTAGCCGTGAAAGCGTGACAGACAAACACACAGACTTTCGCATCTATGATTTACTGATATATATCTTCTGGAACTACTGAACAGATTTTAATAAAACTTTTAGCATATAACTATTAAGCGTGACATAGAATATAATACTTTTAGTGAATAACTATATGTAAACTGGCAACACCTCATATAGAACTATAATAGACCAAATTAATAACTACAGAAAAGAAATTAGAAAAGTTATTTAGTATTTAATATGACAGAGGTAATGATCCTCAGTGGGTCAGGATATGACTATAAACACAATTGGCTGTAAGTTCGATTCTCACTTCAAGGAATTATTATACTAACACTATTTTCATTTTTCCATCCAGGTACCTTAGACGGTGCTTCCGGTTAATAGATAGATAAATAGGTAAAATTATTTATTGCACACATACAAATAAAAAGAAAATAAAACACATAGTAACAAAATAGCACAGATAAGTAATTGTAGTATGCAAAGGCGACTTTATCGCTGTTAGCGATCTCTTACAGGTACCCTACAGCATAATCATCTAAGGATAGAGGATACCTGCGTTTAGATACTTAACTATTCCAGTTTGGTACCCTCCGCCTACCCTCTAAAGTAAAATAAAAACACTAAACTAAATATATAAGGAAAAACAAAAGCCATAACAGGTTTAAATACATAATTTATTACTATGGTACAATATGTTTTGAATGATTTGATACTTCATTACAGTTTCATTTCAGTAGTTGATACAAAAAAAAAACGTACACGTGTCCGATTTGTTGCAATTTTTATAAATTTCCACCATCGCTCCACGCATATGCACTATCCCTTGAAAAAGTTTCACGAAAATCTCTTAACTTTCACACATTTCACTGCTATTTTAATAAATTGTAACCTCATTCGATATAAAACATGGAAATATAAACAAATATATGCACTCCCTCCATCCGCCATGACAGTTGCTCAGTGTTGCCATTTATATAACGTATATTTATTACAAAAATGCAAAATTATTGTCCACTTGCAACATTTAAAACTGGCCGAATATTTTAAGGCTGAGATCACATAGATATTTAAGAGAAAAAAATTGAAAGTAGACAATTGTAGATAGTAAAAATAAAATATTACACTTAAAATATTACAAACAGATAATAATCAAATTTAAAATAAAAAAGGCGCCATTTTGCTATAATTAACACAGATTATAAATACAGAAACGTCAAAATTGCACAGATAATATATATAGAATAGAATAAGTATACAGCAACTGTCAGTAGATGCAGGTGGTATTATAATATATTGTTCTTTGCATAGTTATATTTATGCGCCAGGCTTTGCTTACAAGTCCTTATTGACACTTCACTTAACTGCTTCTCCTTGCGTAACTAAATGGTACCTGTAAATACATATATTTTAATATTCAAAATTTACAACAAAATTTTATTGTTTTTCTTAAAAAAATGTCCAACAATAAAAGTGTAAATTAGAGGAATTTCACGCTTTTGCTCATATAGCAGGGTAGTCAGAGAACCTAGTGTCAAAACCCTCCATTTTCTTCTTACCCGAGTGCAGCAATGAAAATAATTTCAAGATTCACTCCTCTCAGTGAATATGCAACTCATAACCAAGAGGGTTTACAGTTGGCCGACTGCGCTACAACGGCCACTAATCAAACATATGGCCAAATTTAAATATTCATACTCTAAATTGTACCCAGAAGTAATCCGTAAAAAGTCTGTAAAATTAGATGTAACCATAACATAGCTGGTGAATTCTTTAGTCACTTTTCAGTTTTTAATTATCTATAATGGTAATTAAGGTGGCTACCATTTTTTACTTGAGTTTACTGTTTTTTATTATATTCAATGAAACAATAAGATAATCAATTATTTCAAAATGTCCGACATTTTATTTATACTTTTTATATTTTAAATTGTTATTCACACTGTAAGGAAATTGCAGAAGACATTTTTAGAATGAGAGAAGGCTTGAATGATTCAAATATGCAGTTTCGAATCCTGCTGCGTTCTAATCTTTATACATTTCTTAAAAAGATATTTCTTAATGATGACATTTATTTATTTTTATTTAATTATTGTATATAACATACAATAATTAAATAAAAATAAATAAATCATCAATAAGTCCAGATTGTTCTAGCAAAAACAGTCATACTATGAAAATAATTTAATGTTTTCGAATACCCACCAAACGACTTTACAATTTAGGCCTGTTAAAAAATGTTGCTCACTTCCATGCTAAATTAAGGATATATTATATTAATAATAACTATATGTTATGAGCCTCACCTGGCTAAATCGTCCAGCAGATACGATAATATATATTCTTTTGCTTCTTTTAATTTTTTTTTACCGCCACACTGTATCCAACATACAGCATGGTACACAGAGGGATACTAGTGTTATGACAATCCGTTCCCCATTTTCCGCCGGCATTTTTTGGAGGCATTGTGTTTTAAGTAGCGGAACTTAACGAAAATGGAAATATTAAATATTTCCACTCCTCGAATGGGAATCGAACGCACAACCAGTCGTTTACAACCACACGTTTGTGCCACTGCGTCACGACTGGCCCCAATAATAATGGCCTCTTAACCCCCACAAATTACCTGGCTAGCTGTCATCCTGCAGCGAAGTGAACCTGTTCCCCAGCGCCAGCGGCTGGCGGGCGGAGTCCGAGCGGGGCGCTCCGCCCGCCCCGCCGCCCGCGCCCGCGGTGCTCCACCCGCCGGCGCGCTTCCCGCCCGCGCCCAGGACGGGGAAGTAGTCGTCGTTGTGGATGTCGGGGGCGTTTTTCTGGGTTAAAATGGCAAAAGTCAATGGTCAAGAATGAAAATAATTAGGGGCGCAAACAGATCTTCAATTTCGATTCGCCTGCGCTCGCGAATTCACGGGTGCCGTTTACATATTGAGCGAAGCGAGCAAACGAATGAAAATCATTTATTTATTCGGCAAATTCATTTATTTATTATTTTTTTCCATTATAGACATCAATGGCAAATCAGTTTTTTTGGTGATAATTCCTCAAGGACATATATATTTTTTTTATTTTTTTCAGGAACCATATTATATACTGGCATTAGTGTACGTGCAAAATATCATAAATTTGTGACGTGTATTTTTCGAGCTTATTCGTCACAAAGAATGAAAAAACAAAAAGAGCGCCTCGCCCAAAAAAAAAGATTAAAATTATAAGTCAAACTAAAAAAAACAGTACAATAGGATGAATATAGTTAGTTCTCTAAAGAACCGATCATGAAAATTCCTTCACAATAAGAAAGCTGCACTGAAGTGCTATAGGCGATATATTCCCCCAATTGGGTAACGAACCCACACAGTCTTACAGTCAGACATTGACGCATAGCGACAACACGACCTCATATTTAAAATATACTTTATTTAAATAGATTTTAGCAAGCACTTTTGAATTGTCGTCGAATTAACATAAAACCACCACCTGCTCGAAAGGCAGTTCTACTGAGAAGAGATGGCAAGAGACTGCACTTGCGTGTCCGTGTACGTGTGCGTATGTACGAATGTGCTTATACTTGTGCTTGCGCTTGTGTGTGTACGTAAGCGTGCGTGTGTATATATGCATGTGTCCGTGTGCGTGTGAGTACGTGCGTGGGTATGCATGGGTGCGTATGCATGTGTGCGTGCTGTTTGTTAGCGTGTGTGCGTGTGTATGCTTGGATATGCTTGCGTGTTTGCGTGTCGGTGTGCATGCATGTATGTATATATACTCACAGCCTGGTGCCTCCGCACGGGCTCGGCGGCCTTGTTGCGCGACTGCGGCGGCACGTACGCGGCGGGCTGCGGCCGCTCCTCGCGGGGCGGGGGCGGCGCCGGCGCGGGCTGCTCCACCTCCGCCTGCTGAGATAAAACAATAATAATGTACATTAAATAAGAAATGGTGGTGAATAGAAGGTATTGATGCTAGGTTCCCTGCGAGGAAAATAATTAATTAAAATGAATAACAATAGTATAAAGAAGAATGGACATTAGGTTTTCTGTGTATGGGATAATAAGCAATTATTTAAAAAACAAAAAAATTATATATAAACAATGAATTATATATTTTTTAATGTATAAGAAAATAAGCAATCAATTAAAAAAAAATTGCGCTACATTAGCAGAGAGAGGAATATTTTGACACTAGATTCTCTCTGTATACAGAAAATAATGTGAGGCTGAATAAAATGGAGAAGCTTGGTTTAAATCATATAACTGGAGTAAAGTTTATTTAGCTCCAGCGTGCACTGTCTTATATAAATGAAACTGATCTTTCTACAAGAGAAAGAGAGAAGTAAAATGTATACTCGCAAGTTACTTTCTTGCCGCCATACCTATATTATAAATGCGAAAGTCTGTCTGTTTGTCTGTCACGCTTTCACGGCTAATCTACCGATCCGATTTGGATAAATTTTAGAATGAAAGTAGTAAATAATCGAGGGTCTAACATAGGCTACTTATTTTTACAAAAATCATCCACTAAAGGGTTGAAATAAGGGAAGAAAGTTTATAGAAAAATCAAAACCACTTAACCGATTGTAATGAATTTTGGAATATATATAGTTAATAATTAAAGGATAAACATAGGCTACTTTATTTTTCGAAAATCTACCCCCGAGGGTTGCAATATAACGAAACAGTTAAATAGCTCACGCGGCAAAGTCGCGAGCGGGCCGCTATTATGTAACATAACTGTGTCTTTCTATCTTCTGTAACTTATATCTCCCTCTCAACTTCCGTTTGCTTCGCTTGATCACACTTTTCGTAACACTCTCGTCACACAATCTCCAGCTTACTCTCCAATTCATAAGAACATAAAGAAGTTTTACTCCAAAAAAATCTCTGTATGTGACAGAATTAACATAATCAGCATTTATATCATTTATTCAACAAAACAATGACATAATTATGTTTTAGTTGTTTTTGAGGAGAATTACAATAATATGTATAATTTACTTCTATTATATGTGATGTAATCTTATAAGTACGTTTCTTTTTACTTTAAAAACTATTGTACTAAGAACTGCCCCTTTGCTCTGCGTGGCAGGAAGAGCTGAACGAATTACATATTTATTGTTATTACATATTACACAGGTTTAAAACGAAAACACTTAAAACTATCATAACACTTAAGATTTCACAGCCTAATTCTATGGGTACTTTTTGACCATTTAATTACCATTTATCCAAAAACTACAATTACAATTGTCACAAAAAAACTTTACAGCACACAAGACACTGTGCTCAATATCCCTGTCTAATTTCAGAGGTCTACTACAAAAATAGCCCAGGAAGAAGTTAAACCACAATGAAACACACTTTTGGAAAGTAAGAGCTTCGCTTCACCCTCGGCTCATTAATAACTTCGTAAGAAAATTCTACCAAACTTAAAAAATACTAAAGAAATTATATTATTTTTTATGTGAAAACAATGTATTGTTATTAACCATCTGATCCTAAATGTGTGTGTATGTGTGTGTGTGTGTGTGTAAATTGTCAAGCAAATCAGCCAGCAAGAAATGGGTCAAAAGCATGTTTCTTAGATCAACAGATAGTAAAGAGGTAAAAAAGTATTGAAAATGTTTTTCTGTGTATGTTTCTAATGCCCTCTAACACAGATATTTGGGTTATAAATCCCAATTTCTATTTTAAAAAACTTAAAAAATGTATTTTTGTTTTTTCTCTTCTCTTACAAACAACATATGTAATTAATAAAATTTCAATCAAAGTAACTAACTCAGGCAGCCATATTTTTACCAATTTGAAGTAACTTCTTTATATTCAGTAATACAAACTAACTATAATTTTAGAGACATTATTCTTGAATTCAGAATGCAAATAAACATCATTTATTATAAATACTTTTTAGTTACATATTTTAAAAAATAATAAATATATAGTAACCAATATAAACAATATAAAAATATATTAAGCATGTTTTATTAGACTAGCCACTGAGGATCGTAGAAGATCGCTGCAAGTTCCCTTGCACCCAACAAGAAGAACCATGAGATTTCAAAAGGTTATATATAATACATTAAAATACTATTCAAAGTTAACCTATGTTGCGTCATAAAGGTAGATAAAAATAATATATACTATTAAAAGATAAGAAGTCTGTTTGCTTAAATCAATAATGCAGTGTTATTGTTTGCTTATATTTTATACTAGCGGCCTGCTCGCGGCTTCGCCGCGTGAACTGTTTAGTCATATTGCAACCCTTGGGGGCGCATTTTTAAAAAATTAAGTAGTATATGTTTAAGCTTAGGTTATGAACTATACTTATGCCAAAATTCGTTACGCTTGGTCAAGCGGTTTAGATTTTTCATATAAACTTTGATCCCCTATTTCAACCCTTTGAGGTTGATTTTTGAAAAAATAAGTAACCTATGTTAGTCCCAGTCACTTTTACTCCATTCAGTCTAAATTTCATCCAAATCGTACCGGTAGATTAGCCGTGAAATCGTGACAGACAAACACACAGACTTTCGGATTTATAATATAAGTATGGATCAGTATTTTAAATTTTATTTCTTGTGTTTTGTTACTATTGTGTACAATAAAGTATATTCTCCCACTTTACTTCCGCTGCCTTTAAGTTTCCTGGAAGGGATCGCTGTCTTAGTGATAAGCTTGTCTGTTGTACATTTTTTTACCACCTTTTTCCTTATAATGTGTTTTTATTTATGGGTGTATAATAAAGAATATTATCTATCTATCTATATTCTATTTTATTCAATTCTAAAATCTTACCGGTTTATTCCAAGGTCCCTTATTCTTAGTGTTTTCTGGTGCACTATCCTCAGTTGCTTGATCTCGCCCAGATTCGGGAGCACCGGCACCACCTTGAAGCACCTGGATCTTGAGACCTGTGTAATCTTTCACTGGCTCTTCATAATCTTTCCATTCTTCCTCTTCCTAGAAATTAATGTGGTTTTATAGATAAGCTCAAGTTTAATTTTAAAGTACCATTATGATTGCCACTTCTTGTAAATGTAATCAGTTTTATATAAATATATAAATGTTATACAAAATGACACGATAGTGGTTCAATGAAGGCCATGAAGGATTTACCCATGATACAAATGTCAGACATAAACACACTCAAAATGGAGGAGAAATTGTGATTTAACCCATTAGTTACATGTAATTAATTTAAAAAAAAACAGCTTTTGATATTATTTCAAAAAGGTGGTTGGATTTTTGCAAGTCATGATTACCAAAAGGATAACTAAAACTTAGGGGTTGATAAAAGCAGATGTAAGATCTTAAGTAATTCACTTACAACTTGATCGCAGCTTGAACTCTGAAATAATGTTAAAATAATACATTTTAATTTAAAATTGTTACTTATTTACTATACATAAAACTGTAAAAATGAATAATTATTAAAAAATATTATATATATACTATACTAATACAGAATGACATTTTATTATTTTTTTTATAATAGACTACAGTAATTCATTATTCAGCCTTAAAACAATAATTGGAAATATGAAATAAATTAACATAATAAAATTAAATCAAAACAAAATGACTCATTAAAGCATTCTAGAAATTATCTGTAGTTATTAATCATACAAATAAAATACCACTAACATGTCAGCTATAAATTATAATCGAATTTGTAATTACTTAACCTTTACATTTTTATATTTTTAAAACAATTTACAAAAGAGAAGTAATTGCTGAATGTTGATAGGGCGGAGCTTTAACCAGGTCAAATGAATTAAGTAACAAAGGAGTCGGAAAACAATATCTTCATTCCACGCGACAGTTTCAGTGACATTGTAAGGCAACCTACATTGGTTTTTGTTACCTAGTTTTTACGTATTTAATATTATTTTAAATATTATAATAATAAAAAATAACGTACGCCTGCTCGACCAGTTTCTTCGCCTTCTTGCGCTGGTCGTTCCTTCTTCGGCCTCACGTCAGATCTTTGCTTAGTGTCTTCCAGTTTTTTTGCTAGTTCATCAGCCGTCGCGAACTTTTTGACTTTTGACTTTTTACGGTCTTTCTTTGCGAAGAAATCATCTAGATCGGCCATTGTAGATTTTGAAGGTTTAATTTAATAATTAACGTTGTTGTGTATAATTTACAGCAATATTGGAATAATGAATGGGGGAATAAGATATGAACCCCCGGAATGATTTTTGTGGCAAGCGTGGCCGACTGTTTCTTTTTTTTTATGGCAGGATTTGGTGTTGCCATTTATGAGTACTACAATTTTACCATAAATTCTACTAATATAATTTTGAAATATCATTCACAAAATCAATTTTAAATTAAATACTAACTAATGAATCTCTAGTAATTATTTTTTGTTTATTGCTATTTTTTATTCACCAGAACCCATAGTTGCTTAACTTAAATTAACATTAAAATTAATATTATAAGTTGAAAAAAGAATATAATAAGTATGTTATATCGTACTTGGTATTAAGTTAAAAAATAAACACTTCAATACTATAAAAATAAACTTAATATATCAAACATATTTTTTCACTATTTTGAGACTTCAATGGGCTCTTTTCTTATTTTAAAATATTTAAAGAACAATAATTTCTTCAATAGATAGGTATTTTATTATAATGTTGTATTCTTTTTTTACTTTCATAGATGAATATTAATAAAATTGCCAATCCGGTACATTTAAATCCACTGATCTCCGTCTCACAGTCACAGAATATATATACTAATTGATTATTATAAATTATATTTCATATTTCTTCGGAGACTTTAATATTTATATTTCAATTTAAAAATCTATTTGTTTCCTACATTTGACAAAAAAAACGTTGCCCATACTCACCAACCATCTACAAAGTCTAAAGTGTGCATAATACAAAATAAGAAGATCGGAGAATATCTTACCATTCTCTGTATACCTAACAAAATAGAAAGTTGAAAAAAAGAAATAAACATTAGCTGTAAATTATAACTACATTAATTATTTATAGCTATTTTTTTTCTACTCAACTTTTTTCTCTTTGTTCAAAGTGAAAAAACTTTCATTCAAACAAAGCCAATTGTATTAAAAGTTTATACCATATAAAATAATAGACTTAGGTATTATTTTTACGACCTATTATTATAGTAACTAACACGAACAAGGATAACGTAGCTGATATACAGTTTTCCTGTTAACATAATTTTATTGCCAGTGCGCTTTTAGAAAACGGATAATACGTTTACAGTATACCTTTTTATCTCGTAACGGCCAGTCGTATCGGAATCAGCCAATAGTCAATATCGTTATCTAATCTAACTTTACCTGAATTGAAATTAAGTTTAGTTTAAAAGAAATATACTAAAATGTTGGGCACGTTAAGCAGGACCACGCTTATGGGCAGGAATGTGATGAGGAGCTTCATCAGGAATGGCTCCCATGGAGGAGTTCCCGGAGAGGTGAGAGAGAACAGAGAGTGTATGTTACGTAATTGTTGACCACATTTTTTTTAAATAAAATACAAAATGGCTACAGCGGCTAGATTTGATTCCATAATAATTAATTAACAAAAATACTGGCACGTGACGTAGTTATGTGACTAATATGATAAACGTTTGGGTTGGTATAAACTTTATATATTTTATAATGATCCTGATTTTATTATTGAATTAATAATCTAGACGTTTTATAGAAAAAAAAGGAGCTTCACGCTTTATCTCGCCTAGCAGGTTAGTCGGAGAGAACTTCTTTTTTTTTCTTTTTTTTTTAACATCAGGAAATCCACTAAAACCTGGCGGTGCTCCTCTCCCGCTACTAGCCCACTAGCTTGGGCACTGCCCCAATCGTTCACGGACCTGGGCAGAATCGGAGAGAACCTAGTATGAAGTCCCTCCGTTCTCCACTTTCCGCCCGATATCATGATATTGTGGAATTCAACGCCGTGCTTTCGTGCGTGTTTCTAAGGTACGAGAGCAAAATGAAAATAATTTGAAAATAATAGTCATTCCCCCGTATGGGAATCGAACCCATCCATCGCGTTCACAAACAGACGCGGCCACAAGTTTTATGAGTATTCTAAAACAATATTTTTTATTACAGAACCTGCCCTTCGACATCCACAACCGCACTAAAGTCACTTTGCATTTCCTATGGTATGGTGTCACAGGACTTTCGGCTCCATTCATCGTCTTGCTGTTCCAGCTTTACAAGAAATAATTGTAAGTATTTTTAAATCATATATGTTGTTTTCATAATTATTACCTTTTCTTTATTTTTTATTTTTTTTGTAGCTTCACACTGTATCCCGCACAGAGCAGGATATGCAGAGGGAACCTAGTGTTAAGACACTCCGTTCCCCACTATTATTTATTACCTATTGATTCCAAAAGTTTAGTTATGTAAAGTGGTGCTAATATATATAGTATGAGCTTCAAGTTGTACGTAAAGTAGTCTCAACATGTGAAATATAGCCTGTTTTGGATGGTTAAAGGAAACGCTGTATTTATTTCCTACACACAACAATCAAATGCAATGTTTAACAATATGCGACAGAAAGTGGAGAACGAAGTGTTTTGGTTCTCCACTTCTCTTAGACTCTATGTGCCTGAAGCTGTTTTTTTTAATACTATTTTTTACACATTAAGTTCATCGGTTACACTTTCATTTTCACTATAGCAATCTTCTAATTTATTCTTTTCTAAATTGTTTTTGATATTTTAAAATTGTGGACTCCAAATTAATATAATGAACGATACCAAGATAAACGCACAATGTATCCATACTTATATTATAAATGCGAAAGTCTGTGAGTCTGTCTGTCACGCCTTCACGGCTAATCTACCATTTCGATTTTGAATGAAATTTAGAGTGAAAGTTGTGAATAACTTAGGGTCAAACATAGGCTACTTATTTTTTCGAAAATCAGCCTCTAAAGTGTTGAAATAGGGAATTAAATTTTATATGAAAAATCTAATATAAATTTGGAATAAATATAGTTGATAATCCAAGGCTAAACATAGGCTACTTTATTTTTCATAAATATACCCCCGAGGGTGCAATATAACGAAACAGTCATGCCATTCATACACGCGACGACGCCGCGAGCAAGCCGGTAGTATTACCTATTATAATAACCGCTTAATATTTAAAACCCACTATATATAGTATACGTATATAGATAGGGCTAGCCGTGACGCAGTGGCACAAAGTGTGGTTGTGAAGCGACTGGTTGTGGGTTCGATTCCGACTCGAGGAGTGGAAATACTTAGTATTTCCATTATCTTCGCTCTGGTGTCGAGGCAAAGCGCGGCGTTAAGTTCCGCCACTTAACACACAATGCCCCCAAATTTGGCGGAAAGTGGGGAACGGAGTGTCTTTACATTAGGTTCTCTCTGCCTACCCTGCTGTGTGCGGAATACAGCGTGAAGCTAAACAAAAATAAAAGTATATAGATAGTTACCTATATCAAATCATTTTAAAAGCTTTTAACAAGCGTGTAGTAGATTGCTTTAAATTCCTATTTCATATACCTAGCCGCTATATTGGACTTTGCATGATGTCATAACTGTAAAGCTAACCTTGCCTAGTTATATACAAATGTATACAAAAGTTGTATACAATATTATACGTCAGTCATTTTAATGTAAACAGGTTTTTCTCGAAATATAGTTATAATTAAACTTCCTATAATTTGAGTATCTCAACCTATTAGAAATTTCCTAAGCTATTAGAATTTAAAAAAATCTACACAATAAATACTTCTAAGTATTTAAGTAGAAATCACTCTTCAATCCTAGAAAAGAACTGATTCTTTATTTTGCTGGACTGATTTTTAACAAACATAATAAGCAAAGCTATCCAATGAAATCGAAAACCACATCTAAATCGGACCATCCATTTGTGAGTCACACACGTCAACGGCAAACAGTCGCCGTTTTGTGTCGGGGATTAAAAAAAAATCAATGAAAAGTAAGTAGAGTTGCTTATCCATACTTATATTATAAGTGCGAAAGTCTCTCTGTTTGTCTTTTACGCTTTCACGGCTAATCTACCGGTCCGATTTGAATGATATTTAGAATGAAAGTAGTAAAATATCCAGCGCCATAGGATACTTATTTTTTTAAAAAATCTACCTCTAAGGGCTTGACCCATTGTAATGAATTATGGAATAAATATAGTTGATAATCCAAGGTTAAATATAAGCTACTTTTTAAACATTTTTAAAGTGTTATTCCACACTTAGAAAAATTGAAAAAGACATTTAAAGAAAACGTATAAAAATTTGAACGCAGCGGGATTTGAACCCACTCCTCCTGAATACCGTTCAGGCACTCTCACCACTGAGCAGTGCGTTCGCATTGCTCAGTGGTGAGAGCGTCTGAACGGTCCCCGCAACGAATCCCGCTGCGTTCAAATTTTTATACGTTTTCTTTAAATGTCTTTTTAATAAGCAACTTAATTTTTTAAAAATCCACCCCAGTGGGTTGCAATATAACTAAACAGTAACGTAGCTCACGTTCTCGCTCACGCTCACGCTCACTCAGGCCGCGGGTATTAAATATGTATGCGAGGCAAAGATTCTAATACATACATCTTAACAAGCTAGTAGATAGTTAGTAACAAGACTAATTAAATAAAGGCATGTCATAGAAACATATGACACATTTTAAAAGAATATATCGTCGACAGAAAACGTATTTGCCGTAAGTAGAAAAAGTACAATCCATACTTATATTATAAATGGGAAAGTCTGTGTGTTTGTCTGTCACGCTTTCACGGCTAATCTACCGGTCCGATTTGGATGAAATTTAGAATGAAAGTAGTAAAAGTGACTGGGTCTAACATAGGCTACTTATTTTTTCAAAAATCAACCTCTAAAGGGTTGAAATAGGGGATGAAAGTTTATATGAAAAATCTAAACCGCTTGACCAATTGTAATGAATTTTGGCATTAATATAGTTGATAATCTAAGCTTAAACATAGGCTACTTTATTTTTTAAAAATGCGCCCCCGAGGGTTGCAATGTAACGAAATAGTTGACGCGGCGAAGCCGCGAGCAGGCCGCTAGTTCGAAATAAAGCCGAAAAACTTTTTTAAATTTGAAAAAAAAATCATAACTCTGTTAATACAAGCAATAAAGACATGATTTTTGGTACTTTAACATTACTGATATACTGAAAATATCTACATGTGTCTAAAATAAGTGGAAGTAGATTTTTCATTACTTACAGCAATTCGTTTTTAATTTATGGAATGTAAAAATGTCGTAAGTAAGAACTGAATTTGTATGGCGAGAGAGGATTCTGATTCTTTTGAAAGGAATTTAAATACTGTAAACGATAAATAACACTATATAAGTATTATCTTAAAGACTTATGTAAGTTTTTGAAATGAAGTTGACATAAATAAGCTCCAAGTAGTAGGTAATAAGGCCAGACTGCGTAAGTCATAATGGATTCTTAACGTCGTCACAATTGCTGTAAGTTAAAAAAAATAGCAAAACACCGGATTTTTGGGTAGTTACAACAAATTGGATGAATATTTTTTCAAAATTGAGAACGCGTAAGTATTTTTTTTTTAATCCCAGCAAAAAGCTACCTAGATCATTCGACGCAGTTTTTTTTTTCTGATTCAAATGATATATAAAACCAAATTTTGATATTTTCTACTTACAGCAAATACGTTTTCCGTCGTCGATATTATTCTTTTAGATTTTCCGCTTATAGCGAGGTAAGTAAAGAGAATCTACAGTGTTCAGATACTTTGTTCTCCATTTTTTACCCAATTTTTGAGATATTTCGTGTTTGGTGGTGAAACTTAAAATCATGTCTTATCTTACTAGTGAAAATGATTGAAATATAATAATTGCTCTAAGTTGGAATCGAACTTATAGTCATCGCGTTTACAGTCAGTTCCTCCCACTGTTCCAATGTCCTTGAAGAAAAATATATTGTGGGTTATCGTTATACGAAAAACAACAAAGCTAGCTAGATCGCTATTAAGATATCAGTTCTGCCATTTATAGATACGATTTAATGAGTGTCATCTAAAAAAGTATAAAAGCTCCATCTTTTCCCCAACTCTGTATAAGGGAAATAATTATTATATCTAACACAAATTTGAATTTAGCTCAAACAAAAACTTAATGTTTCCATACTAATATTATAAGTTAAAAAGTCTATCCGTTTGTTGCGATTTTACGGCTAAACCACCGACCCCATTTGGACGGTATTTAGAATGAAAATTGTTGAAGACCCAGACTTAAACATAAAATCTAAAGAGTTGAAATAAGGGATGAATGTTTATATAAACAAATAAAATAAAAATAATTTATTTCGTACGATTGATCCATAGAAAATGTTAGTGTGTTAGTAACAATATTTCCTTATAAATTATGTTAGTTTTAGTTAGTCGTACATGTGTTTATTTTATTATATATATGAAAAATCTAAACCGCTTGACCGATTTTGATAAATGACGCAAGATCAAAAAACTACTTACTTTTACGAAAACCAATTCTGAGATGGATTTTTTTATGAAAATTATAATCCGCTCAACTAAGTTGTGTAGTAAACGTAGGCAAAGCCACGAGCGGGTCACTAGTATGTATATATTAGTCATTCGGGGTGAAATATCCTATTAAGCTAATGTGTCTCAAGTAGGACATTGTATAGCATTTTGATGGGTTGGGAAGGCCATACGAATTAAGTTGTTTACTCCGACGCGACTAAATCTATTCTTAGAACTAATTTCGTAAAAGCTCTAGCCTATTGCGAAATTAGTCAAAATATTTACTATTCTTTTATATATTTTTTTAGCTTCACGCTGTATCCCGCACACAGCAGGGTAGGCAGAGGGAACCTAGTGTTAAGACACTCCGTTCTCCACTTTCCGCTGAATTCGGAGGCATTGCGTATTAAGTGGCGGAACTTAACGCCGCGCTTTGCCTCGACACCAGAGCGAAGAAAATGGAAATATTAAATATTTCCACTCCTCGAGTGGGAATCGAACCCACAACCAGTCGTTTACAGTCACACGCTTGTGCCACTGCGCCACAACTGGCCCCAAATTCATTTATTCACGTCATTAAAGACAAGCAGCTTCGCGCTTCTCTCGTATAGCAGGGTACTCAGAGAGAACCTAGTGTTAAGACACTCCGTTCATTTTCTCCACTTTTCGCCCGAAATCGAGACATTGAGTGTTAAGTGGCATAACCCAACATCAAGTTTTTTATCTTAGATACCATAGCTGAAAAATGAAAATAATATATAATCAGTCCCCCGAGTGGAAATGAAACCCACAACCTTGGCGTTTACAGTCAGACGCTGGCTCAGTAAATATAGTTGATTATTTCTTTTCAAAATAACAACCACCTTGTTCAATCACGCGATTTGTATGTTAGCTGTGCCATTATAGCATTTATTAAATAATAAAAATATTATTCTTTTTTGCAGGTGCTAATAATTATAAGTACACAATTAATATTAATAATAGTAGACGCAGCGTCTCGCTGTAATCGCTCGATTAGTTGTGGGTTCGATTCCCTCTGGCAGGAATTATCATAATTTAATTATTTTCATATACTTCGCTCTGGTGAACTAGACTAATGCAGCGTTAAGTTCCGCCACTAATATCGAACGTCTCGTTTACGGACGGTAAGAGGATAACGGACACTCTTGACACTACGCCTTGATCCTCTTGACTTACGCGTGAAGCTGAACAAATAGCATAGAAAAAATGCTGTATAAGAATATTTTTAACATTTTAAATTGTTATGACACTTAGGAAATGAAAAATTATTTAGAAAACGTAAAATAAAAAACTCTAAATTTTATAAACATTCCCGCGTTCAAAATTTTATATGTTTTCAAGAAATGTTTTTCAACTGCATAGTGAACTTAATTTTCAAATCTCCGGTTACCAACTTAATGCCTAGCCTATAGAATTTCTTGCATAACTGCTTTTTACAGTTGTATGAACACAATGTGCAATTACACTGTACATGTATGCAATAAACAAGTAAAATTACGTATGTTTAGACTTACAGATATAAACATGAGGCTTTGTTAGTAATTTATCAATTTTACTTCTTAAGAAAGTGGGCATTCAAATATAAGTCTTATTATCAAAGGACAGGACATTTATTTGTATAATACTAATTAAATATTCCTTGAGACACGTTGAAATTTTAACACTAACATTAATTTACTTGATTATTATCCAATTTTTAGCATTTTGATCCATTTAGTATTTTTTTACGACAGATCACCGGAAATTAAATACTTTTTTCGGATTATGGTCTAAGACTTAAAAATATTCTGCCTAGTAAAATATAACAAATATTAAAACTATCAATAGTATTAAATTTGTTAAAAAAATACATAAATTTTAAATAGACTCAAGTTTTATGTTTGATTGTGAGAGAAAAATATTAATAACCTTTTGCATTTTTACAGGTATCGAAATTTCATCATAAGAAATTGCGTAAATAAAATAATTTGTAGTAATTTTAATTTTAATGAATTGAAAATAAAACGTTAAATAATATCAATATGTTTTTTATTTATTATTATTATATTTAGTAATTGGGTGCGTTCAAAAACCAAAATACATGAAAACTAAGACACCGCAATATCTGAACGCAACAGTAGTTTTTTTAGAAAAAAAAATTGCGACTAGAGATAATCGAAATTCTGCAGTCCTCATTTTGAACAGCAGTGTAAAGTAAAATAATAAAAATGTTGGGTCCCCTCAGTCGCACTTACAACAAATTGGGCAGAAATGTGATGACCAATTTCGTTAGGAACCACTCTCATGGTGGAGTTCCTGGCGAGGTAAGTTTTACCATATAAACATTACATAATCAGATTTATTAGTATTTTTATATATAACTTATTGATACATTCGATATTTCTCTTAAGTAAAGTTAAACAGTATTAAATATTCAATTGTTTTTAATTGTCTTGTATTGGTTTTTTTTTTAAAATAGGTTAGACTTTTTAATATGTTTAAAATGTCATTCACACAGGCTAAAATTGATTTGCTAAGATTATACTGTGTTTCTATAGTCAATAGAACATATCAAAATGTAATATATATTCCTTTGGAAGATCTATTTTATGAATAAAAAAGCTAATTAAATAATTCACAGATATAGTTCCAAACATATATTTTAATTTTTATTAACGAATTTAACATTTATACTACTTCTAGAACCTCCCCTTTGACATCTCCAACCGTTACAAGCTCACTGCTTTCTTCATCGTGTTTATTGGATCTGGTCTTTCTGCTCCATTCCTCATCACCCGTCACCAGCTTCTCAAGAAGTAAATAGTAAGTATACCTTTTTATATTATATATTTAAAGGTCATAAATATTACTTCATTTGAGACATTGGTATTTTTATTAGGAATGTAAGGTAATGTAAGGCTATTATATTTTTTATTTATAAATTTTTAAAGTGGCTTTCTAAATATTATACCATTTTTAAAGTTATATATATCTGAAATAGATACTATAGTTAGGCCTTTATTTCTATTAGACAACCTCACACTTTTTCTTGTGAAACAGAGTAGCAGAGAAAGTCCAATACACACTGTACTCCATTTTCCACCCAAATTTGTGAAATTATTTATTTATCTTGTAACCAAATAAAAGTAAATTTAATCATTTACCCCAAATGGGAATCGAACCCATAATTGCATCTGCAGTCACATGTGCATACATGCCACCTCATTTTCACTATGCAAATCTGACAAATTGTATACAATACTTCCTACAAAATATAGTAAATGTAAAAAATTTTAATATATATCTATTATAAGATGCTGTATAACATATTTCTTAAAAATCTTGACTGTGAAACTTAATAGTTAGTAATGAAATAGTTAGTAATATTTTATATTTATATCTATATGCATAATTCTATGCAATTATATTATTATAAAAATATATGTACAATTGTACAATAATAATGAATTATATATTATATAATTATATAAAATACTAGCGGCCAGCTTGCAGCTTCGCCGCATGAACTTTGTAGCTGTTTCGGTATATTGCAGCTCTCGGGGGTGGATTTTTGAGAAATAAAGTAGCCTATGTTTATCCTTGAATTATTAACTATATACATATATTCCAAAATTCATTACAATCGGTCAAGCGGCTTAGATTTTTCATTTAAACTTTTTTCCCCTATTTCAACCCTTTAGAGATTGATTTTTGAAGAAATAAGTAGCCTATGTTAGACCCAGTAATTTTTACTACTTTCATTCTAAATTTCATCCATATCGGACATTCACATTTATAATACAAGTATGGATGTAATGGTAATGTGTAAAAGTTGTATCTTTGATTTTGCACTTATTTTTATGTTATATGCTGGTGGAGAGAAGTCAGTGAGGTCATTACCTTTTTTAACAGTGATATAACATGTCAAGTAGAGCTCAAGTATGCTCTATCTAAATATTTGTGCTAGTGATTTTTTTCGGTATGCAATTTTCATTTATGCTATTTCTTTGTCTTGTTCACAAGCATGAAGAAATGAAAATAGTTAAATCAAACTCACAACAAAAATTGATTTCTTTTGAATACTGTCACACTGTCTCAATAGCCACTTTACATTATTTATAACATATTTTCTCAAATGCTATTTACATACTACAATAAATAATTATATTAGTGAGTATTACATGTAATTAAAATATTTTTTTTTTTTTTTTGCAGGTTCTACCTACACTAGAGGATGTGCTTCTTTTAGGTTTAAGCTAGTAAACTGTAAATTAAATCGAAATAAATTAATGTGATAAAGATGTGTTGTTTTATTTATTATTCTGATCAACTTAATAATAACCCAAAAAAAAATGAAGATATTTTATACTCAAATATATTAGACTTTTATTCATGCAAAACACTAGTTTACTGAGTAATGATGAGAAATTAAAATTACTTTATTTATAGACCATTAATGTTTACATCAATATTGCAAAAGCATTAATTTAATTGATATAACTTTAATAAAAACTTTTTTTAATTTATTATATTTTGAAAAATTAAACATAACTTTTTAAAGATATATTTTAGTTTTCACACAACCTTTTCTCCATTTTACCAATTTAAAAATAAAACGTATACACATTGTTTATAATCTGTATTTTGTTACATAAATTATATAACAACAACACTGACGAAAATGTCAATTGTCAACATTTTTAATGTTTCGGAATTTGTTCGTACTTTGCTTGAGTACAGTTTTCCGTGTTATAATTAAATTTATATCTATAACCACTTTAAAGAAAAATCCTACATTCTAAATGGTGATATTATAATAACATAATGTGTTAATTTTTAAGAAATATGTTCGTTTCAAATTGAGTCTTAAATTATTAATGTTTATACCGGCAACCTGCAAACATGAGTGAAACTTCTTGTTATATTCTGGATAATGGAGGTTATACGGCAAAAGTTGGCTTCTCTACAATGGAACCTAAGATAGTACCGAATTGCATAATGAAAGCTAAATCGGAACGAAGGCGACCGTTCATAGGTTCGCAAATCGAAGAATGTCGAGACGCCTCAGGTTTGTTCTACATATTACCCTTCCAAAAAGGCTTCTTAATAAACTGGGACACACAAAAAACGATATGGGACTTCATGTTTAGTAAAGAATGCTGCCCTGTCAACTTTAGCGAAACACCATTAATTATTACTGAACCCATCTACAACTTTTCGTCAATACAAGAAGCTATGACCGAGATTTTCTTTGAGGAATATGAATGTCAGTCATTATTACGTATTAATTCAACGGACTTAGCAGAATATAATTATAGGAAGACTCATAATAATGAATGTACTGTTGTTGTTGACTCCGGATACAGCTATACTTATATAGTGCCATATATCAAAGGTAGAAAATATAAGGACGGTATTAGAAGGATAGATGTAGGAGGGAAGGTGTTAACAAATCATTTGAAAGAAGTTTTATCCTATCGTCAACTGAATGTTATGGAAGAAAGCTATGTAATAAATCAGGTTAAAGAAGATTCTTGCTTTGTGTCCCTTGATTTTATGGGTGACATGGATATTGCAAGAGCTAAAGGTAATTTTTTTTTCTTTAATAGATCAAGTTACATTTTTGGATATGTTTTCCCATATTTGTTTTAGGTAGATTATTAGTCTTTTTTTCTGAATTGCAATTAAGAAATAAAACTCCTATAATTTCTATTGACACAAATTATTACTGGCTAATAAATTTGTACTTATTTGGCATACTCTAAAATTGTTATATATGCTTCTGATCTCTATTTCTCTATTTTCCACTTTTTTTTAAATTTATTTGTTTACATCCATCACTGATATAATTAATGTAATAATTATATAATTAGTGTAAGTAAAGATACATATTTATTATCTTTTGAGATGGATACAACATGCATTAAAATCATGTCATAATGTTAATGTTTCCTTTGTCAAATTACAATGTTTCTTTAAGTTTCACACTGTTTCTTTTATACTAAAATAGTAGAGATAGAACACTTCATTTTATACATAGAATACTAGAATTCACATGGTGGTAGAAATTTTGTACTATCATGCCAAAAATAGACCATCATTAAATATTTCTAATGATGTGTTCCAGTTTGATAACATGTACAGCCAGCCAGCTCTCATTATTCTCACCCATCCTTTTCCCTCCTTGGTCCCTAAGGCGGGCAGTGCAGATGCAGTGCCTCTGCCAATGCATCTGATGTTCTACATGTTCATAGGTTAAGTTATCATCAGATGGCACTTCTGCTTATTTGTCACCTTTATGCAGTAAAAAAATAATAATAAACTAGATTCTAATTCTGTTTCACTGGACCACAAAGGTCTTCTTTCTTGGCTTAATTATTACCATGTCTTTGGTCTTATATCCGACATAAAACGCGGCGTTTGATCGAATGTGAATTTCGAGTGGGAAATTGGAGAATGGTGGAGGTTTGCTCTGACTAATTGTTAAAAAACGTAAAGCTACTAACTTCTAACATTTTTTTTTATTATTGATTGTAATCCATAATTAAAAAAAAAAAAAAAAAATCATAAAATTTTATACAACATTAAGATGGCCATAAAAGACCGAAATGAAACGGTCACGTCCTCGTCCATAGCAGTCATGCCCTTTTCCCGCCAACAAATTTTATGATATAGCTAATTTTGTAAATTGTATATTGTGTTAATTAATAGTTCATTTAAATGTAGACATAAGTAGTAAATGTAATACTCGCTTAGGTTAATTTAAAACATTAGTTTGGTTTTGAGTAGTATGTAATTTAAGATTTGTAACCACACAATTAAGGAAAAAAAGGATACGAGACCGAGTGTCTGTAGAGCTTCAATGTTTATTAAAAAAAAAAAAAAAATTTTTTTTTTACAGGTTCAACCAACACAATAGTCAAAGATTATGTTTTACCTGACTACACAACAATCCGTCGTGGCTACCTCCGAGACATAGTCAAACCTGACGAAGACTTGGAACAACAAACTTTGAGAATGAACAATGAAAGATTTTCCATACCAGAGTTATTATTCAGACCATCAGATGTAGGCATACCCCAGATGGGGATACCAGAAGCAATAATTCACTCCATAGATGCTTGCCCAGAAGAGAATAAAGAGGGTTTATTGGAAAATATAGTTTTGTACGGTGGCAACACTTTGTTTCCTAACTTCAGAGACAGGGTTTACAATGAAGTTCGTGCATTTGCCTTGGACCATTTTGATGTTAATGTTACTTTAGGGGAAAACCCTGTAACTTATGCGTGGGAAGGAGGCAAGAAAATGTTTAGAGATCCAGATTTCTATTCTCTCTGTATGACTAAAGAGGAGTATGAAGAAGAGGGCAAGCCGTTAGCATTTGAAAGATTCGATATATAGCGGCGTAAACGAGCAAGGAAGTCTTCGGAATAGACACCTTGCTCGGTAAAATTTTGAATGTATTTTGAGGTTATGTGGGCGTGGAACTAAGTAATAAAATTGTTTATGAAAGAAAGTCAAAGGAACACTTGAAAATATGGATATTAGCTATGAAAATATTGTCATTGTCATTGTAAAGTACCTAATAGTATTGTGAATTAGCTAGTTATCTTACATAGGTTTTCACTTCAAATTCATTCTTCTACACATCAAAATTCTGTAAATTATGTATGAATGAATTATGAATTTGAAACCTATATTAATAACTACTACAAAATTATTTGTATTTTTTAATAAGAATTAAATTAAAAGTTAAAACATTTAAGTGAAAAGTGAAAATATTTTTATAAATGAAATTAGCTTTATTATTAAAAATGTAGCTTTGAAAAAAGTTTTATTTCCAAACAGAATACGTAGTACAGTAGTCAGTGAACCTAGTGTTAACACACTATTATTCGATTACCCGTTTTTTAGCGTCTCATAAAAAACGGGTAACCCAGTAACCTGGTGGTAGAAGATTCGTTCTCCGACTGGCTCGCGAACACTATCAAAAACGAACCGCCAAATATCTAATGATGTGTTCCGGTACGATGGCATGTAAGCCAGCTCTTCCTATTTTCCCTCTGAACGCAGCAGGAATCGATCCTGGGGACCTTGGAAAAAAAATATACGTTTTCTAAAAATTCCTTTTCAATTTTGTGTGTGAATAACACTGTAATAATTAAAAAAAAACTTGGCTTCACGCTTTATCCCGCACACAGCAGGGCAGGCAGAGGGAACATAGTGTTAAGACACTCCGTTCCCCACACACCGCTGAATTCGGAGGCATTGCGTGTTAAATGACGGAACGTAACACCGCGCCTTTGCCTTGACACCAGAGTAAAGAAAATGGAAATAATAAATATTGCCACTCCTCGAGCGGGAATCGAACCCACAACCAGTCGCTTGAGTCATGCTTTATGCCTCTGCGCCACGACTGGCCCCCGATTGCAATGCTCGAAACATTTCAATTAACTAAATTAATTTGCAATGTTTTGGTTTTTAAAAACAAGGTAAACATATTTAATACTCAGTTATGTAACACCAAGTTACAGATATTTTTCTTAACATCACACTGTATCCTACACACAGTAGGATAAACAGAGGGAACCTTTTTGAGGCATTGCGTGTTAAGTGGTGAACTTAATGCCGCGCGTTGCCTCGACACCAGAGCAAAGAAAATGGTAATATTGGATATTTCCATTTCTCGAGGAGGAATCGAACCCACAACCAGTCGCGTTTAGAGTCACATTTTTGTGCACACAATAAATACAATAAACAAAAATAAATAAAACAACATATAGGTATATTAATTTATTAGTGCACCAAAGCGTTCATCACATCACAATTCATAAGTAATGATCATTTTTCTTGAACTTGTAATACTCACTTGTTAAACATTAAATTTAAATATCATATATAGTTTTTACTTCAATTACATTATGAAATTAGTGCTTTTGAAAGAATGAAAGAAATAATCTCCATTGCATACATGTGACCAATCAACTATAAGACAAGCTCGGAAACTGTGACTGGGACTTGTAACACAAGAATAGTCTTATAGAAACCTTTTATATTTATTAATTATATAGTAATTATGTAAGTTTGAAATGAATACATATGTACAATTAATAAGAAAAGTCATCTTAATTCAAAACTGAGAACTTAAAATATCTCCGACTTATATTTTTTCTAGACTAGACTTTTAAAATTTCAAGAAGTTATTTCCGTCACTCTTTCACTAGCATCATGACCCTTCGTTCTCCGCTTTTCATCTAAATTTGAGACATTACCATTGACCAGCAAGGAGATGAAAATAAATTAAATATAAGCATTCCCCTGAACGGGATTGACCTCACAACTGTCGTGAGATGCTGAAGATATAAAATTAACAATTGAGTATTACATGGCCATACTTGTACAAATTGATGTTAAACAAATTAAAATGCAGAAAATGCAATTCCATTATTCACTTTCTATAATATATTTGAAGGAGCATTGTAAATTAACAATGTACTTTCCACCATATTGACCAAATGTTAATTGTTCAAATATTTGGAAGTCGCAACCATCATTATATAACTCCACAACTGAACCATAATGGCGTGATCAGTTTGCAAAACAAAGAAATACTGCAAAATTACTAGTAATACATACATTAAAATCGTGACCTCCATTTTGTGTAGCTATCTAGCAGATATTAAAATAAGATATTAAATTAAAATATTATTTTACTCACAAGAGTACAATATTAGAAAAGAAAACTAACCATAATTATGTAATAATTAAATATATTATATAGAATTTATATAACAAAAAACCACAAAATGTAATAACCACATAAACGTCATTTTCACTTTGACATTGACATTTCAAAATGGCGGGAACACATCCTGCATTTAATTCAAAAAAATTTAAATGAAAACAAAATGCGATTTATTATACAAATGTATATAATATTTAATTATTACACATATAAAAACTAAATTTCTAGTTCATTCCATCAGCTGGGGAGCGTACATCATCAATTTTCAATATCATCTTAACAAGTTGTGTCGCTAGCGCTATTTGCTGCTTCTTGGAGTGGAGGGACTCTATGACGTTCATTGCTTTCATGTCATTGGAACCTTAAAATAAAATTAATGTTAGTTAATATATTAAAATAGTATATATCCTTTATTGCACTTTGCAGAAGATGTGCGGGTTTGAGTCCTAGTCCACATTAAAATTTTTATATTGTGTATAAATAACACTTTTTCATATACTTAATAAACAAAATCTGAAGCATTCTCTCAGATCAAACAATTTTTCTTAGTAACAAAAAATCATAAAAACATCTCAACAGAGACACTAACAAAAAAAATAAGTCTTAAAAAGAGTATAAGAAATTGAATGTAACTGGATAGAGCATATGACTTAACAACACGGGATTGATTCCGGAGTTTTCTAAAAAATATTTGTTAATATTGATTTTCCATATATATATGGTTATGGTGTATTTTCCATATATAATAGTTATCTAGTACTGACTTAACTTCTTAAGCCACAAAGAGACTAAGTCTTAATTAATAGATAAAATAACAACATATTTAAAGTAAATAATTACCATTTCCCATACAATCCACACCCAAGTTGTTGTTATTCTCGGACGCCTGTCGCGCCTTCACTTCGGATAGCGTGTCGATGGGAGACAGACCGCTGAAACGGAAAAACAATTATAGTAATATTATACGATTTTTTTATTGGTACTGTACTAATCTCTGGGACTATTAGGTACTAGAATAATATAGGTAGAATAATAACAACAAAGATCAATTTGTTTGTAACTTCATATAAAATATAATATTTCGAAATTAAATTGTTTTCAATCATTAAGTAATTTGCGTATCTTTATCATAAATTGAATATAATAAAATTAGTAAAAGCCATCATGACGACAGTGGGTCAGGATCTGACTTTAAACACAATCAAAAATAATTACCATTTTTTAACTCGGGAGAACAAAACAATGCGCGGCATTAAGTACCGCTAGACAACACGCAATATCCAAAATCATTTTGGATTCAAAATCCAAAAACAAAGGAAAATAGACAACAGAGTGTCTTAACACTAAGTTCTCTCTGACTTCTTCTTCTTAACTTCCCACTTTAACGCTTGGTCGATATGACATACATGTACACACAAAAACTAACCTATTCTCAGCCAAAGCCAACGGAATAGCTTCCAGAGCATCAGCAAACGCTCTATAAGCATACTGATCGAGGGAAGACAGCTTATCAGCTGACTTGGCCACCGCTAGGGAACAGGATACTTCAGCTGCACCCCCTCCGTATACCACACGGGAATCCTGTAAATAAAATTATATAACAATGATTTAAAAAAATATTATTATTAAATAAATGAAAAAAAGCATGGCAAGGAAGTCACAGACAACAGTCAGGTCAATGTGTTCTCTACTTTCCGCCCAAAGTCGACATATTACCCGTTGAGTGGAACTTAAAGCCGCGCTTTGTCTTAGGTACAAGAGCAAAGAAATTAAAATAATATATAATTGTCTCTCTAAAGCGACTGCTTGTGGGTTCAATTCCCACTCGAGGAGTGGAAATATTTAATATTTCCATTTTCTTCGCTCTGGTGTCGAGGTAAAGCGCGGCGTTAAGTTCCGCCACTTAACATGCAAAGCCTCCAGAATTCGGCGGAAAGTGGGGAACGAAGTGTCTTAACACTAGGTTTCCCCTGCGTGCGGGGTACAGCGTGAAGCAACTGGTTGTGGGTTCGATTCCCACTAGAGTGGAAATATTTAATATTTTCATTTTCTTCGCTCTGGTGTTTAGGTAAGGCGTAGCTTTAAGTACACGCGCCAATTAACACGCAATGCCTCCGAATTCGGCGGAAAGTGGGATACGGAGATTTTTGACACTAGATTACCTCTGCCTACCCTGCTCTGTACAGTGTAAAGCCTGTAGCTAAAAAAACGCTTATTCACTCAGTCTCACCTGCACAAGACTCCTCACAATGCACAGAGCGTCGTGCACAGATCTCTTTGCCTCTTCCACTATCATGTGGTTACCGCCTCTGACCAAGACGGTGACAGCTCTAGAGTTGGAACACTCTTCGATGACCAGCATCTCATCTTTGGATGTGCCGAAGGCTGAAATATAAGGGGTTTGTTATTAATTATTTTATAATAACATTCAACAATGAAATTAATCTATAACATTTTGTTACACAAATGTTAAACACAAACTTGAGAAAATGTAAAATATTTAAAAAAAAAATGTACGCAGAGGGATTCGAACCGCGTCTCTTTGATTTGAAACCTCAGTGCTAATACGAAAACATCATTCTCAAGCAGTGTTGAACAAAAAACATTTGCAATTAACAATTAAATATTAAAAAAAACCAAATCATTTATGGGGAAATCGTATAAAAATCACAAATAGTTACAAATTAATAAGTTCTTAATGTTAACACTAAGAATGGATTCATTATCGACAATTCAATTATTGTTAATTGTTACTTCCCACAAACAAATGATAAGTCGTTGTGTAGCAGAAGTTAGTAAAAATCTCTCTACAGAGATGCTAACAACATAAATAAATTGTAATAAAGCGTATAAGAATTTCGACACAGCTGGTAGTAGAACACATGGCGCACACGGTCAGAGCGCCTGGACGGATTCCGAAACGCGCGGGTTTGAATCCCGCTGCGTTCAAATTTCTATACGTTTTCTAATTTCCTAAATGTGTCAATAAGACTAAAGATGTTAAAGGGTTTACATTATATATTATAAACTAAAATTCTCAACTCACTCAACTCCCTAACAAGTCCACAGGCACCAAGCTTATCGGGTGACAATTCCTCAAAGCGGGGCACAATCCTGCCCCCAGTGGCTATGGCTATGAGTTCCATTTCAGGGCCACCCACCCAACGGACGGCTGGTAGTTGCTGAGCCAGGAGGAGATGGTTGGCCTCATCGTCGAATCCCCATTGGCATATTGCTAGTGTTGCCCCTGCGTCCTGGGGATGGATAAAAAATATTAATATCCTTTATTATACATGTTTCTTATTTAATTACATTTATATTTATAAAAAAAACATATATAAATATAAAAAATAGAGATAAATAGAATTAGTATATTTTAAAAGTAATTGAGTGAAGCACTCTAATAGACTTTTTGAATTCTTTGTTTAAAAACAGACAATATTTATGAAACTTTGTGAGCATATTTAAGTGAATGGTCTGATAATTATATAAATTTAAGTCTAAAATGTTTCCCATGGGAATTCATTAAGATGTGTTCGCTTCGCTTAATATGCAAATGGCAGTTTGGTCATATTACGAAGCAATTACTCACTACACATACATTTTCATATTAAATTACGAAGTATATTTAATATGAAAATGTATGTGTAGTGTATATGTTGTGGCCATATTGTAGAATCGACAACTTCATGATATCGTTGACAATATCATGAAATGGTTGCAGTTCATGAAATGACCAACTGAATTTGACGATATCGTTGATTCTTCAACGTTTAACGATTTCGTCATCGACGTTTGGTCATATCGTAAAACAAGGTGTCTTTATAATATATTTATGTACGTAAAACGATCTCATTATTTATATTTACGATGTTTTTGTCTAAAAACACTTTCAATCTCTAGAGAATCAATTTATTAAAAAAAGTTTAACCTAACCTAACCTAAAAAATATTTTACGTAATTAGATTTATTTTGTGTGAAGATACTTAAAATCAAATAAGATAGGTTAGGTTAGGTTAAACTTTTTCTATTTAACAGATTCTTTAGTATATAAAAGTAGTTTTTACTATATAATTTCTTAAATTTATTATTATTATATTGCATATCGACTTGAATAAAATTAAAATGATTTTATATAAATAACAATATTTTAATAAGAACAATCTTATTACTTAAAATAAAAGAATAATTAATTCCGCTTTTAATAAAAAAAACATATTAAAAACTGAAATGTTGACTTTGTTAGGAACAGCTGATCCACGATGGAATGCTTGCCCGTAGCGATCCCCGCCAGCCCTACTTGTTAGGGCTGCAGAGTTCCATCCGCCACGCAGACCAGGGCGCAGTATGATAGGGCGTCCCCCCGAGGCGACGCGCACCAGCGCGTCCCCGTTGGTGTGAGAGGTGGGGAGGGGGGAGAAGACGAGTGCGGCGTTGGGGACCGCCACCCGACACGCCATGTCCGAAACGGCGGGAAGTGGAGGACGGAGCTACAAATAGCTACGTGGAATGTAAGAGGAGGGATGGAACAGAAGATGAATGAATTACTAGATGTGATGGATGATAGAGATCTGGATGTGATCTGTGTGACTGAGACCAAGAGGAAGGGCAGTAACACTACCGATCTGCCGGGCAGTCGCGTAGCTCTCTGGGCCGGCGTACCAGAGAGTGATCGCGGGTGTCAGGGGGTAGGTGTGTTGCTGTCCTCTCGATTGGTGTGTGCAATGGTGGAATACAAGGCGACCAACCCGAGGCTCCTTTGGGTTCGCTTTAAGCTGGGGATAACAAGATTATTCTTGTTAGCGGCCTACGCGCCAGTATCCTCAGCTCTATCAGGCGAGCTAGAGGAGTTCTGGGAGAGTGTCAGGGAAGTTCTAGGTAGCGTAAGAGCGAATGAAAAATTAATAGTGTGCGGTGACTTGAATGGATGGGTCGGAACCGAGCGGATCGGTTACGAGCTTATATTAGGGAAGTACGGTGATAGGAGAGTGAATGAGGCTGGTAAGCTTATTTTGGAACTTTGTAAGGAGAAGAATTTGTTTGTGGCAAACACGATGTTTGACCACAAACAAATTCATCAGTACACATGGGAGCGAATGGAAGAGAAAAGTATGATTGACTTATTCCTGGTGGATCAGCGTATTCGGAACCAAGTTATGGACACACGTGTGTTTAGAGGTGCCGACTTGGGAACGGACCATTATCTAGTTGTTACTAGAATAAGGGGTCTGTTCACAGGCTGGCGCGCCCGCACGAGGTGTCCAAACTTGGAGGCGAATAACCGCATAAGAAGCTGGAAGCTTCAAGATCCACCTATAAAAGAGGAATATAAAGAAAGGATTTCCAAGAAGCTAGACAGTTGCGAAATAGGAAATGAGAGTGTAGAAGTATGCTGGCAGAATCTTAGGAATAGTATGACTGAAGCAGCAACAGAGGTGTGTGGTACTGTGAAAAGAGGCTTTAGTAAAAAGCGTGATGAATGGTGGGATGATGAAGTGAAAGATGCCGTAGAAAGAAAGAAGAAAGCATGGCAGGATTATAAAGCCTCTGGTAAGAATAAAAGTATGAGAGAGATCAAGAAGAAAGAGTATAAGTTGCAAAAGCACCAAACGAAAGCACTGATTAAGGCGAAGCGTGAAAAGTCGGAGAATGAAAGAGACGAAAGGTTGACGAACAACTTCCGAGAAAACACGAAGCTTTTCTGGAGAGAAGTTAGTGATTCTCGGGGTTCTTCGTCAACCTGCAGAATGAAAGGGGTGCTTTCGAAGGACGGTGACATAATAACTGAACCAACACCCGTTTTGCAACGATGGGCGGAATTCTATAAGGAGATGTATGAATGTGATGACGCCTCTGTCTCAAGTAACAGCGATATGCTGAATCTTGATGTAGCAGACGGCGAAATCAGTATAAAAGAAGTAGAGAGTGCCATAACAAGTCTGAAATGTGGTAAGGCAGCGGGAGCAGATGGAGTTACTACTGAGATGATCAAACATGGTGGGCCGCGCGTCTTGGACCTGTTCTTTCATCTGTGCAATTTATGCTGGAAGAAAGGGGAGGTCCCAGATGATTGGCGAGGCGCAGTCATCGTGCCTTTGTATAAAGGCAAAGGTTCACAGATAGACTGTGCAAGCTACTATAGGGCTATCAGTTTGATTAGCTTAGGTAGTAAAATTTATGCTAAAATTTTAGCGAGAAGAATGCAAGAGAGATCTGAGAGGCTGTTGTGGGAGGCCCAAGGAGGCTTTAGACCTGGAAGAGGGTGTATGGACCAGATCTTCTCCCTCCGCATGATCGCAGAGAAATTTTTGGCTGTAAACCAAAAAGTTTTCTGCGCTTTTGTGGATTTGGAGAAGGCATTTGACAGAGTTGTGCGAAAGAAGTTATGGGAGATACTGCCTCGGTACAATGTGAACGGACCCTTGTTGCAGGCTGTAAAGTCTCTTTACCGAGATCACTCAGCCTGTGTACGAGTAGGAGCTGGCATGTCGCCTCGGTTTGATATTCAATCGGGTGTCAAACAGGGTTGTGCCATGTCAGCTTGGCTGTTCAATTTGTACTTGGATAGTTGTCTCCAAGGAGTGAAACAAAGCGATATGGGAGTGAAAGTGGGTGACTTGAAGGTAAACTGCCTGTTGTACGCAGATGATGCAGTGCTTATTGCATCATCAGAATGCGAGTTGCAGGCATTGGTCACCATACTGAAAGATGGGTGTGAAAATAATGGTCTAAGCCTGAATGCGAGTAAAACTAAGATTCTGGTGTTTGAAAGAGACGAAGAAAGAACGGAATGTAAGATCATGGTTAACAGAAAGAAATTAGAACAAGTGAATGAGGTGGTATATCTGGGAAGTATGTTTAGCAGAGATGGAAGGTATGATATGGATGTTGAAAGGCGTATTGCTGCCGGTAACAGGGTTAACGGAGCCCTCGCTGCGTTGATGCTACGGCGGAACGTGAGCATAGCCGCACGTTTAGCTGTGCACAATGCAGTGCTGGTACCGACGCTGCTATACGGCAGCGAAACGTGGGTATTGCAGAGGAAGAATGAAAGAAAGATGAATGCTGTGGAGATGAGATCTCTTCGAAAGATGTGCGGAGTCAGCTTAGCTGACCGAATCCGCAATGAAGAGATACACAGAATGGCAGGTATTAGCGAGAACGTCATAGTAAGAATGAAGAAGGGCGTGCTCAGGTGGTTTGGGCACGTCGAGAGGATGAGTGATGGAAGAATGGTAAGAAAGATTTATGAAGCAAAGGTGAGTGGTAAGAGAGGCAGGGGGAGACCTCGGTTGACCTTCGAAAACACAGTATCGATGATACTGGAGGAAGGTCACGTAAAAAGCATGAGGACCCCCCGGAGGGCGTGTATGAAGAGGTTGATGACTGTGGACGAGGCGAAAGAAGTATGCAGGGACCGTAGCGTTTGGCGCTCCGTTCTCTCTGACTACCCCGCAAGGGATACAGCGTGTTAGGAACAGCTGATATACAAAAAGCGCTCCTAGCGCCTCTATCGGATGTTAAAGTAATTATTTGATGATTTGGTCAAAGAAGATCGATGATTTCATGAAGTAGCCACGCGTTTAGTGACCATATCGTTAAACGTTAGGCTGTCATTGATTTCGTCAAACGACATCATGATCTGGCCAAACGATAATTGGTCATTTCATGAACTGCGACGATTTCATGATATAGTCAACGATTTCATGAAATCGTCAATTAAACGATATGACCACTACACATACACTGTAGCAAGGCCAGTTTTATAGGGGCGCAAAGTGTGACAATAAATGCGACAGACAATGTGTTTTGGGTTCGATTCCCACGGGTGCAAATATTTTAAGTTTCTATTTTCTTTGCTCTAGTGTCTGGTGGAGACAAAATGCGGCGTTAAGTTGCGCTACTTAACACGCAATGGCTCTAAATTTCAGTGGATAATGGGGAACAGAAATATTATCCTTCATATGCTTATTGAGCAATTAAAATTAAAATAATATAACATAGAATATATAGAAACATTGTTCAAAATTTATAGCCACAAAATTTAAAAGAATAAAAAATAGTCAACAAACCTTAACTCTCTTCACCATTTCCAAGAATTTCTCCTGCTCATATTTCCTCAAGTCACGGTACTCCTCGACGGAGCCAACTTGAAGCTTATGCTTGGTCTTGGGCTTGGGGGGCTCAAACGGGCATGTGAGGATGGCCAGTTTTACATCCTGAAAAATGTATGAATATATTAAGTATATATTTTTAAAAATATGTGTAATACATCATTTTTATATAATGAGAAAAACTATAAGCTTGAACATAGCGTAATTCAAACTGCGAGTCTCTTGGTGGATGTCTAACATTTGAATATGCTGACCTGTTTCGTTTACTTGGATCATTTTCATATTTATAGCAGGTAGCGTCCGACCGAAGGTTCGGTTTCGGTTTCGGTTTCGGCAAGTTTCGGCAAAAAATTGTAGTTTCGGCCGTAGTTTCGGTTTCGGCATAAAAGCTGCCGAACCTTCGGCAATGCCGAAACTCTGTACTCATTTTCACACGTCATTTATGTACATTTAAGTGTATTTATAGCTTGTGTATTAATCTCAAAGTATGGTAAACGATTTTTATGAATTATAAATGTATGTTAAGAATAATATGTGTGACATTGTGTGAATTACACTGTGTGTCACTGACACTGTGTTTGCTCTCGTATGTGTGGCTCCTTTTAAGGGCTATCTACTAATTTTGGGGGACCCTGGGCTAATTATTACATTGGAGGCCAGCCTAATTAGTTGCTCTTTTAATAAATACACAATACACAGGATTTCTGTACAATTGTTATACAGAATATAGTCAATAATTAAATATCAACAAATCTTATCACAAACTAGCACATAAATTTACCTGCAAGAAAGATACAGTTAAGTAAAAAGTTTTTATTGTGGCAATAAAATACCAAATTACCAAATGCCTATCCTTAATGGGTACTGAGGGTCTTGCTATCTCAAAGTTCCCTGCACTACAGGTCAAAAAGCCTCTATGTAAATCCACCCTAGGTGCTTGGACAAAGAGAACTGACCTAGACCTGTACTACCTTTTTAGTATTTCTAAAAAGGCGCCAAACGAACAGATCATCTATCTGAATCTGCCTGATCATAAGAGCGAAGGTAATGTTCGCTCATGGACATCTACAACATAGAGGAATTGTGGATGTGCTGCTGGCCTTGAGGGTGAATATGAGACCAGCATGGGTAGAGAGAGTTGGCTAACATGTCATCGAACCACATTATGATGTCATAATGTGGTTTGCGCCAAGTATGTACTTGGCGGTTCATTTTTGACGTAGTGGTGGTCGCGAGCTATTTGAATACACGCAAACAAGGAGCTAAGATATACCTAGTATTAATACATGGCATCTACATGATGATAATCTTATGAAGACAATAAAAAAAAATAATTAAAACTTAACCTACTACTGCAAACCGGTGAATTTGAATAGGCCTATGGTGGGTTTGAACATTACCAGAAGATATTTTTGTATTTTTTTTAATATTTTTTTAACGCTCACTCCATACACAACTTTCGGGCGGAAAGTAGTGAACGAAATGTCTTGACCCTTGTTTCTGTTCGACTACCCTGCTATGCAGGTAAAAGCGGAGCCCTTAAAAGCGAAACGTGAAACTATAAAAATGTATAGTATTAAATATAATTGAAAATGTAAAAAAAACAATCACAATAAAACGTTGAAAGTGTACAATTTTTTTACATATTTTACTAAGTTTATGACGTCATCAGCAGTTTCGGTTTCGGTTTCGGCCGAAACATTTCATTTTTTAAAGTGTACTTTAGGGACTGAAAAACATTTCATCAAACTCACACCTTTTGGAATATGTTCAAAGTATAAACACATGGTTTAGCAGAGTGCTTCAACGGTTTAAGTTACTTATAGTATTTTTATACTTATAACTGGTAAGTAATATTTTTAACTTAATTTATAACTTTAAAAATTAATAAAGTATTATTTACACACTTGGCACTGGAAACATTTTTTATTAAACACATAAAAACCGCCTAAATGCTCTTACTACTCAGCCAAATGCTAAAAACACGCTACGTTCAAATATTTATACATCATCAAAAAAAAATTTTACAAACCTACAAAAACTAAGAAAAAAATATGAAGGAACCAACCTTCAAAACTTTAGGCATTTGCGGGTGACTCATGGTCTTGTTGATTACCACTCCTCGTACCAACATTGAGTCTTCCATACGTCCTCCCACTTTGCCCTCCACTTTGATCAGCTCAAAGTTTACATCTCTCTTCTCTAGGTCGGCCACAGAGAGAATTGCCTAAAATAAAATGTTACATTATAGTAAACAAAACATAATATCTTAAACAATCTGCATACAGTTCAATAAGATACAGAAATATATATCAATAATTGCTGGTATTTTTTGAAAAATAATTATCAAGCCAATATTAATGAAACTAGATTAAAATGGCCAAATTATCTAAATAGCTGAATCAGAGATGATCTACTTCACAGCCACTAAGCTTTTTAAGCATTTATTTATATTACAAGTTTTATATGTCTAAAAAATATAAAATTAAAATTACTAAAAAATTAAAAATTAAAATCACTAAAATGGCTCACTCCTCATGTTTAAGATGAATGAGTTGAAACTAGAGGGTATGTCATAATGCAGATAAACTATGTACCAATGTGTATGTTTGAAACTAAAGGGTAAACATCATTGGTTCTCTAACACCTTCAATATACCAGAGATAAATAATATATCAATGACCTTAATTACAAAGCCAGTTGTGGCATGAGGACATGAAAATTGACTGTAAATGCAACTGGTTGTGCATTCAGTTCCCAATCAGGAAATGAAAATATTTAATACATCTACTTTTTTTTCCACTCTGTTCGCGGCAAAGCATGGAGTTAAGTACTGCCACTTAATATGCAATGCCTCCAAAATTTGCCAGAAAATGGGAAATGTCTTAACACTAGGTTTCCTCTGCCTACCCTGCTGAGTACAAGAGATGTAGCATGAAAAAAAAATTGCATTGTAATCTACTATAGAATAAAAAAAAAAGAAACAGACTTACATCAACAGCAATTTCCGCCATTTGCCTGTGACACTTCACTACAACTTTGCTTCCCAGTGTAGTCATAGCGACTTTGATCAAATGCTCCCTGGTTGCTTTATTGACTGGGAAAGCCTCGCTAATACTGTCTAAGTGGGCCAGGGCAGTGGCTGCGGCCATTTCAAAACCATCTGCTATGCGGATTGGGTGAATGCCTTTGTCTAGTAAGTTGGAAGCTTGTTCGAGAAGGGCACCTGAGAAAATATGGAAAGTTTTATATAAATAAAATTTAAGTATTAGAATAATTTAATTTTTGTTCATTTGCCTTATAATGCATATAATTTGAGTTAGCAAAAATTTGGAGTAATAATTATATTGTTTCAAAGAGAGGCACAAATTATTTAAAAGTTAAAGTCAATTCTTATGTTGTAATAACATACCACTCATATGTTACACTATAGTATCATATTTTATTTTTTTTATTTAATTTAACTAAATGTATAATATAGTAAAATTAAAAAAAAAAAATTATTGCATTGTCTAACACATGTTATTGCATATCTTTTAAATTACCTACCTGAATTTTCTGTGTAAGCTTAAAATTTGAATACAACAATACTACACAAGTTGGAATTCCTAAACTATCAAAGGCAACATAGCTAACATAACCCATTAAATAACTAATATGTATATATTTCTTTAAAGTCTCTAAACATCTTATTTTTTTTAATTACAACAATTTCTTACCAGCCAAAACCACAACACCAGTAGTACCATCACCAATTTCGTCATCTTGACTTTGGGCAAGTTGCACCATGAGTTTACCGATCTGGTGCTCAACATCCATGAGTTTTAAGATCGTGGCTCCATCATTGGTGACTGTCACTTCACCGTCAGATGAAACCATCATCTTGTCCAAGCCTCTCGGTCCAAGAGATGTGCGTAGGATACCCGCAATTTGCCTTGCGGCTTGAATATGTGACTGTAAGAATTTTTCTTTGTTAGTTTTTTTAAATTTCTTTATGTTTAGATGTAAAAATTTAAATATTTTATTTTTGTTAGTAGATTATGGATCACCTCAGACACAGCCAAGGAAAATTTCATTATGAATCAAAACACTATTAGTGTTTTTGTGTGCTCATCACCAGTGTCCATTTCAAATAATTTTAGGCAACATTTTTTTTTTGTTTCGTGTCTAGTGATGTTTATATATATCAAAACAATATAGCGTATTATTAAAATAGGTAAAAAGTTTAGTTTATTATAGATAAAAAGTTTTAAAAAGCTTGTAACTTTTTTTAAAGTAAATTATAACACACTGATGGTTCGTCATGTGACTCACCACCATATGAAAATTTGATGACATTTTTTTCTAAAACTACAAGCATTTATTAAGAAATTTATATATTTTTCAATTACTAGTCATGAAAACTTTCGAAACAAATAACATTTTCAGAGTTTTTAATTGATTTTTATATAAAATAAGTAGAGTGAAATACGCTAGTCTTTTGTTAGGTTGTATTATTTATCTTTTTATAACATTAAATACCATACTTTTTCTATTATAACACCAAACAGAGGTCTAAAAATAAGGTAATAACAGTCGTAACTATTTATTTCTTTACATATAATGGAATATATTTACCTTAAGAGCATCGATACCGGTTAATCGTTTCTGGTTTTCTTGATCCCTTAAAATAATAAATGGTCGCCCAAACTCATCAAAGGCCACTGTTCCTGGAAACATGGCCATTTTTCACAAATTTTTAACGACACAAACTAAAGATTAAAATGGATTTAATCAAATCTTCATTTCACCAAGATTGGTGAAACTGAAAACAAACGAAGCACAGATGACTAAAATATAGACAATTTGACATATGATAAAGAATTTGACGTTTGTGTATCTGTGCCCATTATGTTGCTATTGTGAAAATTTTCTAGAAACGTCTTCGGAGTTTAAAAGAAGTATAAATATAAGGATGACGAAAGAAGCATAAAAAAATTAGTAATTAAGTATTATTTTGCATTTTAATATATACTATACTTGAATAATTGGCTGTTTTTAGTCAAAACTCTAAATTGCCACTATGTGGTGGTGTTAAAAGATTGGATGGCTTACCCTATTATATTTCCCTTGCTTAATAAAATTTACATGTTTCACTTTAAATAAAATAATACGTTGCTATTCTATTACAATGTTTAAAAAAAAATTGTATCTATAAGTATTCAGATACATATTTGTTGTTATTCTTAGTCTTAATTGTGAACTCCGTAATGTAATATAATTATAACCTCGCTATTGCATCACGAAACTCAATTACATACCTTGTCTAATGAAATTTTATGGCGCTTTGTGATCTCTAATATTAAAAAAATTGTCTCTGAATAGTGAACATAGTTCATATTATACAATTATCCTTCTCATTTATTTTCTGTAGTAATTTTATTTCAGCTAATTGTATAATACATTTTTATTATTCATTTGTTAAAATTACCTTAAACAGCACAGTAATCGGTATCTATGCTCGATGATTCTCGGACTTTGTTTGTCTCTTAAGTTGTTAATTTTAATAATATGTACATATAAAAATAAAACATCTGAGCTAATATTACAATTATACCATGAATAACTACTATTAATCCATTTAAAAAGCTCAATATTCCAATGGATAACAAGATCTATACTAATATAATAGAGTAAGAATTGTAAGGGGTAATCTTCGTAATCTTCGTAAGTACTGAACCAATCATGAAAATTCTTTAACAATTAGAAAGCTACGCTATTTAGGAGTGCTATAGGCTATATTTTATTATGACTGAACAGAAAGTTCAGAGAATCCCGAAGTGGCTTAAATAGGATATAAAAGTTGCTGATCACAGGGCGAATTCGCGAGCGGATCACTAGTTCATACTTATATTATAAATGCGAAAGTCTGTCTGATTGTCTGTTACGCTTTCAAGGCTAATCTACCGGTCCGATTTGAATGAAATTCGGAATGAATATAGTTTAAGATCCAGGGTCAAACATAGGCTATTTTTTATTTCCAAAACTTGTACAAAATAAAACACCACATGAGTTACCAGTTATAGTTTATTGAAGTAAATGTCTATATACAATCCCATTATCCATCATGACACCACTCAACGCTGAGATTGACTTTGGATATTGATATATACTGATGTAAGAACAGACGGGATGCCTGTTTAACCGACTTAAAGCTAGGAACATAAAATAACACTTGTGACTACGACGTTTACATTGTCAGCTCCTGTGAAGAAAAAAAAATGAATTATTAAGTAAAGAGGACTTAATGTTTAAACATTTTGCTTTTATATCCCGAACAGTCAAAAATATTTCTAATGGTAAAAGTATGCGGGTATTGCGAGTTCAATTCCCAATTGAGGCAATAAATTTGTCAAAATAAATAAAAAATAAGTCCATAGTAAGCAAAATTTAAACACACTTATTTGACTCATATGTTTTGAATACTATAGATAGATGTATTTATATTAACAAGTTTTCTGACTCATCATAACACAATAAATGCGATAGTTGCGAGTTCGATTCCCACTTGCAACAGTAAATTTATCAAAATAAATAAACTACAAAAACATACGTATAAGTTCTGTCATTCAACCTTCAATGTCTCAAATTCGGGCAAATAGTGGAGAAAGGAAAATAGAACTTACTACTTGGATAAAAGTATAAAAATATAAACAAAACCCACCATAATAGCATTCACGATATCCGACTGGTTGTTCTTGAGGGCACGGACAGCCTTCGCTCGTGAGACGTTGGCTTGGGTCATCACTATTTCCACATCCTTCTCGTCCACTTCAGTCTCGTCTACACCTTCTTCATCTTCCTCCTCTGCTATTGGTGCTACCGTCTGTAATGTTTAAATTTTAGATATTAATATCAAATTATTATTTTTTCACATTGTATCCCGCACACAGCAGTGGGAACCTAGTATTAAAAGACACTCCGTTACCCACGCGTGAAGTTCTCTAATAATCTTCATAGTATTTTTTTTTGTCTTAATGAAGTTGCTATTTTTTAAACCTTGATATAGTCACTAAAAAAATTGAAACTCATAAACAATTGGTACATATACATAGTAATTATTAAAAATCCTTTAACTAAACTACTAATTAATAGTATAGATATAACATATGTATAACTAATCTCTAATTACTAATAACATTTTGTAATATATTTTTAAAATGATTTAGAAAACACGATATTTCTAACAATTTACAGTAGCCTGTGGTCACAGGCTTTATTTTAAAATGTGTAATAAACGTGAAAACGAAAGAACTCATTATACAATAACATTTCCCCTCCATATGACCAATTCCCATAACTAATATCACAAAAACAACAAAAAGAAAAAAACAAAAACAACTTACAGTGCCAGCAGTAGCGGTATCGTTGCCTGCTGAAGCCGTCTCAGGTGCCTTGAACCGTTCAGCCGCTGCCATAGTGGCTTGCTGCGATAGATCCTCAATCTTAGCCTCTCCGAACACAATGTAGGTGTCCGAATGGGGATTCTTGTACACATCTGGTGAGTTTATTACGAAGAGGATGTTCTTTGATTTCCTTATTGTCACCCTGTTTACACCTTGCACCTGAAATATGGTAATTTAGTTTAGTTATTTTTTAGTAATTCAGATAATTTATAGTAAAAATATGAAATAAATGAAATAATACATTTAGAATGTAAAAACGATTGGTTGTGGGTTCGATTTCCATTAATGTAAATTATGAAAATTTTTTTTTTAGTCTGCTTTCATTTGGTTATTGAATTCCAACATTTAAAATACAATGCTTCAAGTTGAAACAGAAAGTAGAGAACAGAGTGTTTTGACTAGGTTCTCTATCTTTGCATGTGGGAAATGTAAAATTCAATAACAAAAAAGAGGCAAACCCATATAAGATTAATTGATAACAAATATGTATTTTTTTAAATATAATGTACATTTGATACCACAACCATGATAAGTTATCTAATAATATATAATATACCCTGCGCTTGTTGCTATGCCACTAATTAACACAAAAAAATTTGAAGTAAAGACATTATCCAAATATTTAATTAATTTTGAGTCATTTTATGAATTTTTTGTTCTCTTCGAAAATATTGTAAATACAGACTTTTCTTTAAATTTGAAATTGATTGACTACTGACTTAGAAACCTTTGCGAGTTCATGTATAACAACTTTATTTAAAGATCACATGGTTTACCATTCTACAAAGGATGTACAAACAAACATTTTGTTTTATATACATAGAGATTACAAAGCAACTTTGTTTCTGCTCCTATTGTCCATCATTTCTAATATAAACATAAAATATATGGTAAGAATTTCGTAAATTATCTTTTTCCCCAAAAATATTTTAAAGAGTTTTTATTGATTCAAGAGGGTGTGTGCAGAAGGTTTAGAGATTCACATTCCTTCTCTAGTTTTATCTATGAATAATAATATGCAAGAAGTTAAATGGTATATAACTCACTGGCTTAAGTCCAAGTTTGCTCATAATCTTGCGGGCTTTCTTCTCACCACGAGACTGTTTGGCTTTGGACACAATGTCGATGCCACCAATCGGATTGGTAATGCCGCCTGCACCTGGTGCTCCTGTAATTAAAATATTTCTTAATTTAACATCTTTCTATATAATGAATTTGAACATAGTAAGATTTGAACCGCCGAATCTTTGGGACAGTTCAAGAGGTTTGCATGCTAGTTCTTAACAGTCAACCTTTAGACACTTTTTAAGTGACTGTATCTGGCCAGTCGTGGCAAAGTAACTTGAACGAGTGACTTATATATTTAATATTTCCATTTCCTTCGCTCTGGTATCAGTGGTAAAGCATGCCGTTAAGTTCCGCCACTTAAGACGCAATGCCTCCGAATTTGGTGGAAAGTGGGGAATGGAGTGTCTTAACACAAGGGTCCCTCTGCCTACCCTGCTGTGTGCGGGATACAGTATGAAGCTAAATAATTAAAAAAAAACGTATAATCGAATTTATAATGGCCTATTATATTAAGCCACTTAACATATTTGTGAATGAATTAAGCAAAAATAATATATTAAACAAACAATTTCCTGTACTACCTAATAATTATATACAATGAACATATAAAATAATTAATGAAAATGGCTTGTACAAGTGAAATTTGTTGCCTTAGCAACACCTATATAACTTTATACAAAAGTGTATGGCAAACACTTGTTAATGCATTTAATATAATTATTTCTTTCAGCAAAGCACGGAGAGCTTAATATTTCTATCCCTAATCCATACTTTGCATTTGTGTGGCAGAACTCAATGCCGCACTTGTCTTATTCACCAGAGCAAATAAATGAAGATAATTAAATTATAATCATTCCAATCGGAAATTGAGCCAATCATAATTACAGTCATATGCCATCTCACACTGATGACGCCCATGTTTTATAGAAGTATATACTGTATTTCAGATGATTTTCCAAATTAATTCATCCCTTGTTCCATAAAATTTTTGTAAAAAGGAATTTATTTAGCAGTAGTATTTATTAGTATTTTCTTCATCAATACAAATAAATAAAGTTAGATAAATAAAGGTACAGTGTCTATTTATAATATTAAAATAACCACTCTTTTTACTAAATACATATGTATGTATGTATACTAAGATAATATTTTTTACAAATTTTGTCTGGTTATCTGTCTATTTGTTCTGGTTAAGCTCTGAAATGGCTGCACAGACTGACAAGACTTTCACTGGCAGATAGCTGATGTAATAAAGCTAAGCTACTTTTATTTTACTTTTTGTTAAAACCCATAGTGGTATATCAATTACCTGCATCTTCTAATTCTGGGATGGTGTCATCAGAGTCACTGTCTGATGATGCAGTCTCCTCCTTGCGTTTCTCAGTCATTGAGGCGGTGGCCTTGTCTAATTCAGTAAGTTCTGGCATTTTGAACTTTTTTGTTCCTGAAAAAATAAATTGGTGCTTTTCATTTTCGTTTATTTTACAATTTAATTTCTTTGTTTCAAAAATTATATGTGAAGTCTTTTTTTGGTTTGAGCAATTAACAAATAAATCCAGTTAAATAACATAAATAATACTTAAAACTAAAATCTGTACTATTTTAAGTTATTTAATCATTGTTTATATATTTTTCTATTCGTAATAAGTTTTTTTTTTTTTTAAATTGACCTTTAACTGATTAATAGAATTGATATTAAGTCGCACGAGTTGCACCGTGTGTAACTTAATAACGTAATTTGATCTGTTCAAAGATTAGTGAGATTACTATAACTTTCAAAAGAATTTATGTATTAAGCAATAAACACTTTAAAGTAATAAATGAAACACATAACAAAATAAAGAACAAAATGTGAATATATATTTAATCATTCGAAGGTACCATGCTTCTATCGTTTTCATTTATTACTTACTGCTGATATTAGTAAATATCAAAGTTTAAGATAATAGTTTTATATGTGAAGAAAAATATATAAGTACCAAACACAAAGAAACAAATGTATCAATATCGTTAATTATAAAATAGTATCCAACTTATTGATCGTATCAAATGCCGCAAAAATGGGCGCGGGCTATGCACTTATTACACTCAATAACTAAAATAATTCGTTTAACAGCACCATAAAACACCATTAAACACAAATATAAATTAATAAATCACTAATATAACACGATTTTTCAGACAATTACGGATTATTTACCTTATTCTAAGGAAATTTATGGAGGAAAAGAGACTTCGGTATTTTATCCGATTTGACAAGGGGATTTTGTTGCCATATGCAATGTTACAATATATAAGCAACAGTAACAGAAACAATAATACTATCTATTAATTTATGAATGGTATTTTCAATTTTTTTAAATAAAAATAACATACCATTGTATGTTGTACCAAATAGCCCTTTTACATTAATTTATAATTTACTTAAATTATAGAATTTTTCATTTATCTCATTTTAATACAGGTAATAAAAACATAATGTCATTATTTCGACTTCTTCGTGATGTACTTTAATAAATTTATTAAATATCGATAATTTATTATAATGTGCAGTACACTACATATGTGTAATATCTTTAGTTATTCTATTACTTAAATAAGAGTTATTTGACATAATAAGACAAAAAAAAACAATTAATAATATAAAATAAAACAATTCTTGTAGTTGGTTAGCTCATATTTAAATGTAGCAGAAGTATTTCAAAATAATTTTAACAGTGACTTAAATCACACCAACTTAGATTTATTTGTTTTAACGAAATGAAACATTTTAATTAAAAATATAGAAAAAATGTAACAATAATCTTATATAGCTATCACTGCGTTTTGTTAGATTAAAGAATAATGACTTAAATATGTGTATCTAAAAACAAACAAAACTAAATTATTTTACATATCCAACAGTATAAATAGTGAAATATGCAATAAAGGACTTAAAATTTTCCTTTTCCAACATAAAATTTGATAAGTGAAAGCTGAATATTGCACATCACTAGCATTTATTTTTTGATTTGATAGTTAATCAATCGAGTCTCTTTTACTAGTTCTACAGAAGGCCACGACTGCTTATTGGTTTCAAACAACAACGTTCTTGTTTTGATCTTAAAATTGTCAATTTTTCTATTTTTTAATAAATACTGAATTTTGACGATATCTAGAGAGTGCCATAACATAATAAATAATTAAATAAGCGAGCATGTCGTACGTTGTGATACTTTAATTGTGTGTAATATATTATTGTAAGTCCAAAGTGCGTTTGTTGTTTTGTTCAGTGATTGTACAAAAATGTCTTTAGAAGAAAAATTCACCGCTGCCGTCAATGTTATAAGAAGTCTGCCCAAAAGTGGTATGTATTTTACTTATTTAGAAAGTATTAATATTAGTTTGTTTATTTAATGGTATTCGCACTATCTATACATTTGATGTATTGTATTGTGTTTATAGTTTATTTATTACAGTATCCAACTTTATATCTAAGTTCATCGAAGTTCAATAATAATAAAAACATTTTATTTACACATTGTCATTATTTCAATAGTATTTGGAATATATGCAAATATTTTACTGCAGACATGTGTTTTTTTATATTACATATTTAAAGTACAACATAAAGTTCTTATTAATTCTACTGAATATTAATGAGATTTTTATTAAGTGTAAAGTAATTTGCTAAGAATACAAAAATGTTGTACTAATAATTATATAACACAACATAATTTTAATACATATTTAAGTTATGAATGGTTTGTACTAAAATTTAACTTTGTACATTGTTTAAGTAGACAAAAAACAATGGTATTTAATATGACTTAAATACCAATATAAGTATGTTATATGGCTTGCTTTGTTGAAATGCCTTATTTACATTGTAATTAAAACTAGTAGACCTGTTTATATTTAAATGATCCATTGTCTTAGCCAAGTGTATGGTGCTGAAGTGAGTAAAAAAGATGGTTGTGCATGTAATATATTGTGCATTTTTTTCATTCTTTTTATGTATTTTGAGTGGGTTATTTAAAAAAAATACTGGATATCTAAATTATATGTCCATTTTAATATAGTACATAGTACTTTATTATCTCTGTCAAAATAAGTCCAAAGTTTTTTCTTTGCACATTGATATGTTTGGTAAAGTACAAATACAATTTGATTAATTCCATTCATTTTTTAGCTTTACACTTCCCCTTTATAGCCAGAGAGAACATAGTGTTTAGACACTCCATTATTTGCTTGTTCTTCAGAGCAGAGAAATGAAAGTAATTAATCTCCAAGTGGAAATCAAATCCCACGAGTGAATAGGATTACATTCAGACATTGTTCCACTGCACCATAACAGCCTCTGCTCATTGTTTATTTAACTATTTAACTTATTTGTATTACTATATTGGCATAAGTAGAAACTTTAAACACATTTTCATTTACAAATATTGATTCAACACAAAGATCTCTTGCCTTTTACATAACTGTCATTTGCAGGAAGTAATTAAGTTCTATGTAGTTTAATGTCCTTGCTTAATCAGATGTTGCGTAATCACTTATTATTGTGCTGCTGTATTGTATATTTTTTTGTTTTTTAACAAAAAAATACAAAAGTTTTAAGTCTTCTGTATATAGTAAAAATTTTGTAATCAATTTCAGATTTGTTGTGAGGGAAATGAAAGTAATTTAAATATTCCTTTCAAATGATGGGAATTGAACCCACAATCCTTGTGTGTGTAGTAAGATGATCCGATCATTTCAGTCAGTCAGTATCATACTGACTGACTGTATGGTAATGGTTGTTGGTTTGGTTGCCACTGAGGGGAATGAATATATTAATTTTTTTCTACACTCTGGTGACTAGATATATAGAGAGAGGCTTTGTTGATTTCTGCCACTTAAGTCATAATGTCTTGGATTCTGGTTGAAAGTAAAGACCAGAGTGTGTTGACACTAAGTTTCTGCCCTTCCTGCTTTGCATTGAAAAGTATTTAAAGTGAAAAAGTCTTGATAATGTAATATCTGTTTGTACTTTGCACAGAGATATGATTTTAGGTATTGTTGAGTTTCAGCAGTATTGTTGGATTGATTTGTATTTGAAGTAAATAATTTTTATATGTTTTACATATCCATTTTCCCATAGTAATATTATAAAGTCTGTCAAGCCTAAAATACCAACCTGATTTGGATGGAATTTGGAATGAAAATAGTTGTCAGGTTCAAATATAGGCTACTTTATTCACAAACTAATTTGTAATTTGAAATGTTGAAAAATCGAAGTTGCTTGACGAATTTAGACGAATTTTCTCACGAAAATAGTTGGTGATGCAATGATAAATATAGGAATATTATTTTTCCAAAAATCAAGATATAAGGGAAGAAAATGTAGGATGTAAAATGTAGTTCACGCGGGCGATACCGCTAGCTGATCGTTAGTTCTTTTAAATTAAAACATGAAAATTTCGTGTTATATCATGAAAGTGCAAAAATTATAGTTTTATTATTGCAATAAAACTGCAATTTTCAAAAATACGCCTTTTCCTTACCAAAATGTGTGTCACTATAGTGTGACTACTTTTTCAGCTTAAAAAAGACATTTAGAAAACGTATGACAATTTGATCGCAGCGGGAATCGAACCCCCTCCTCTTAGAAATCGTCAAACCGCTTAGACCGCTAAACCATGTGTTCTACTACCAGCTGCGTCGAAATTCTTATAAGCTTATTACAACTTGTTTGTGTTGTTAGCATCTCTGTAAATGTCCTTTTCAAGTTTCCTAAATGGGGTGAATAACTAATAATAAATGGCATTCTCGCTTGACAACATTGTTCGTAGAATAATCTTTGGGTAGCAGAAATTTGTAAAAATCTCTCTACAGAGCGCTTGAACGGTTTTTGATAGGCGCGGGTTCGAATCCCGCTGCGTTCAAATTTTTACACGTTTTCTAAATGTCTAATTAAAAAGTTCTGTCAGCTTAAATTTTTAAAAGGAGTATGAAAAGTTGCCCTTGGCATATTAATTTACAGATTAATTACACATACATATATCTGTATCATAACACCTGTGTTTTTTTCAAAAATATTTTGCTTATTGACGTAAAAATTATTTTGTTTATCAACATGATAAATTCAATGGATTAACAGATATTGTCAAAGTTATCTCTTATCGGTTATTTTTTAATTAATTTTTAAATCAGAATAAATGTTTTTGAGGCTATTGTGGTGTAATGTGACAGGATCCGTCGTTGTATGCGATGGTTATGGGTTTGATTCCCATTCGGAGAAATTATTTTCATTTCGTTGCTCTGGTGACTCTCTGGTCACTTAACACATAACGTCTCTGATTCGGGCGGAAAGTACAGGACGGAGTGTCTTGTCACTAAGTTTTCTGTACTTACACCGCTATGCGGGCAAAAGCGTGAAGCTGTTTATATTACTGTTAACGAGATAATTGCGTACTAAACTCTTAAAATTTACAATATTCCTATTGAAAGAATTCTTAAGCTAAAAAAGACACTTTTAGAAAACGTATAAAAATTGTATACAAGTGCATTCTGTAATAAAGGGCGGTTTCCAAGAGGCGCGGGTTCCAATCACGCTGCGTCCAATTTTTACACGTTTTCTAAAAATGCACTTTTAATTTTTTAAGTGTGTCAATAACACTTTAAAATGTTTAGAAGTACTTTTACGCTTCTAATCTGTCTAGATACCGTATGGATACTACTTTTTTAACTTTGATGAATTTTCAAATTATGTTAATTTTTTTTCGGTTCAGTAAATTTGACCAGTAAGATATACTATGACCAATCACTATGGTACGGATATAGACGTGGTCCGTGGCTTTTGGTAGCATTTTCAGAATTATTTGTTTTCTGTTACTTAATTAGGCTATGAAAATTTAGATTTTTTCAGTATTATTTATAATATTATTAGTCCCCCGTGGGGGAACGGGTTAAGAATACAATTCCCCTCCGCCGCTGGGGAGCGTCCCGTAAAAGGCGGGTATCCCAGTAGCTTGGTGGTAGGAGATTCGTTCTCCGACTGGCTCGCGACCACTATCATGTCAAAGACGAACCGCCAAATATCTGAAGATGTGTTCCGGTTTGATGGCATGTAAGCCAGCTTTCCCTATCCCCAACATTCCCATCCTTCCTCTCTCCTTCTGTCCTACATCCCTAAGGCTGGCAACGCATCTACAACTCTAATGTTGTGGATGTCTATGGGCGAAGGTACGACTTAACACCAGGTGGGCCTTCTGCTCGTTTGCCTCCTTTATTCCATAAAAAAAAACATTTGTTTTGAAGAAGACTACTAATAAACGTTCGCCGAACAGGGATTGTCAAACTTTTAATTTTATTTTATGACACCACATATCAGTTTTAATTTAATAATTTTGAGAATGAGAAAGATAAAATTTGGTATACCATCATAGCGCTGTGGAAAGCGTCTCGTTATACTCCCGATTGGTTGTGGATTCGATTCCCTCTCAGGAAGATTATATTAAAAATATTTTTATTTCTTCACAGTGATATAATTGACAAAGTTAATCTCGATTTCGAGCGAAAACGATGACGGAGAACGGAGTGTCTTGACACTAACTTCTCACTAACATGCGGCAAAATGTATAAAGTATTTTTTTTTAATTCTTCAAGTAATATAAATAAGTAAATTGAGTTTAAGATCACTATATTATGCACCTACTATACAGAATATACATGTATATTTTAGTAAGCCAAGGACATTAAAACTGGAATTGAATGTAGCTAGGCTTGTCTATTTACTTAGCCGTCTATTTAAGTTTTTTATTTATTTTATTTCACTCTTTTCCGCATAGAAGTGGAAGGGAACTATTAAGATACTAGCGGCCCGCTCCCGGCTTCGCCGCGTGAACTATTTCGTTATGTTGCAATACTCGGGGGCGCATTTTTAAAAAATAAAGTAGCCTATGTTTAAGCTTAGTTTATCAACTATATTTATGCCAAAATTCATTACAATTGGTCAAGCGGTTTAGATTTTTCATATAAACTTTCATCCCCTATTTCAACCCTTTAGAGGTTGATTTTTTAAAAAATAAGTAGCCTATGTTACACTCAGTCACTTTTACTACTGTCATTCTAAATTTCATCCAAATCGGAACAGGAGATAAACCGTGAAAGCGTGACAGACAAACACACAGACTTTCGCATTTATAATATAAGTATGGAAAGTATGGATGAGGAGTACCTATTGCCTATAAATGTTTCCTACTTCCGAATTCTCGAATTCAAGATATTGCATATTAATTGGCGGAACTGAACGCCGTGTTTTTCTTAACAAAGCCAAAGATTCCTACGAGTGGTAATCAAACTCGCAACCAGTAGCGTTTAAAATCGGTGCTGTTACGCTGCGTGACGATAGTATAATAATATTTATTGTTATTTAAAAAACATGATGATTTAAATTGAAATAGAAAATGTATATTAAATAGCTGTTAGTGTTTTTTTTTCATTTATAGTATTACTAGAGGTCCGCTCGCGGCTTCGTCGCGTGAACTTCTTCGTTATATTGCAACACTCGGTGGTGCATATTTAAAAAATAAAGTAGCCTATGTTTAAGCTTAGATTATGAACTATATTTATGCCAAAATTCATTACAATTGGTCAAGCGGTGTAGATTTATCATACAAACTTTCATCCCCTATTTCAACCCTTTGGAAGTTGATTTTTGAAAAAATAAGTAGCCTGTGTTAGATTTAGCCCAGTTATTGTTACTACTTTCATTCTAAATTTCATCCAAATCGGACCGGTAGATTAGCCGTGAAAGCATGACAGACAAACACACAGACATTCCCATTTATAATATATAATTTTCATGATCGATTCAGTAATTCGGAAGATTACTCCTTACAAAATTACAAACTTTACTTCTTTATTATAAGAAGAAGAAGAAGAAGTAAGTTTAGATTTTTTCACATTAATCTGTTCTCATAATTTTAGGCAAAAGCGGTACAAAGTTTTACCATAACGTAGTAACATTATTAACATAATGATTTTATTAGAGAAAGGGGATTTCCCTAATACAAGTTGCAAATTTGCTCGTTGCCAATGAGAAAATCTTAAACTTTACTATCTAACAAACACTTGCGAATAAGATTTCCAAAGATTATTGCAAAACGAAAGTTTATGCTGTATTACTTTGTAGTATATAGATAACTAGCGGAAGTGTTTTTTTTTTTAAAATTAAGTAGTCTATGTCTTGGTTTATCAACTATATATATATTCCAAATATCATTATAATCGGTCAAGTGGTTTAGATTTTTCATTTAAACTTTCATCCTCTATTTCGACCATTTAAGGGTGGTTTTTGAAAAAAGTATATAGCCTATGTTTGACTCTGGATTATTTACTACTTTCATCCTAAATTTCATATAAATCGGACCGGTAAATTAGCAATGAAAGCGTGACAGACAAACAGACAGACTTTCGCATTTATAATATAAGGATTGATGGAGTCTTTGTGTAATGTTAAGTATGAATGCTTATAACAATTAAACGGAGAACCAAATGACAAGTATTTCTATTTTAAACTTTCTTTCGATAGAGAAATAATTATTGATAAATTATAAATAAGATTCTTTTCGCCTTCAAGTTTTTACCGTAGGGTAAAACTAGGTAAAACGCCCCAGTTGACAAAACGCCCCACAGCCATAGCAGGCACATTAAGAAAGCTAGATGATACACGTATTGCACGGAGAGTAGCCATAAGTTGATAAACAACAAAGCTAATGTGCACGTGTGGTTTATTACGCTCCCTTAAAAAATATTAATAAATTTAGTGTTTCAGTGATGTTAACATTTTGTGGTAAGTTGCAAACATTTTTTTATATTTTAATACTCATTAAATTTAGGTTAAATTGATATTAACTGTTGACAATACACATAAACACACTTTGTTATAAATGTTCGTTAAACGTGATAACTTTGAAATTGAGGCTTTTTTCTTGATAGGGCGTTTTAAAAAGCAAAATTTGCAATACGCCCCACCGCATGTTTTTTAAAATGCCCCCGTACCGAAATTACATAGATACCAATTTATATTGTATTTTAATTACAGAGTATGTCTCTTAAATATAAACGCAAGACTCTTCGACCTTCTTGGAGGCAATGCGATCTGTATGAAGTAAAAAATGGGAGAGAATGAAGCTTCAAAGCACTTCAAAGTTCCATCTTTGAGAAGCACCTTAAAACTGTTCGGATATGGACATAAATAAAAGCGTTGAATGTACAGAAAATTACTACATAACAAAGTCTCCTGAAGACTGGATTCAAATTTGACACGTTCAGGGTACCACGTTTGTGTAACAACTATGGGCAGAAAGCTGAGAGAGAAGCTGTTAAAAGCAGCAAGATTTGATTTTATTCTATTCAACTATTTTATGATCATTTTAATTTGGTTTATGTCAAAGTTAATTGAAAAGACTGTTATGTTAATCATTAATTTAGAAGACTGGTGTTTTTTATTGTTACAACTTTTCTTTTAATTAATTACTTACAAATGAAAATGTTTTTTTTTTATTTAGAGTTTTTAAGGACTTTTAAGTCTTGCCTTACCTTTGTGTTGTGTTTGTAAGTTATTAAACTATTGATATATTGTGTTTTTTTACGTTTTGGATAAAATTTAGGTATGGACATATATGAGGACATTTTATTGCATGGGGCATTTTATAATACAAAACGAGGCGTATTAGGTAACATGTACCTGATAAAACGCCCCACTCCATGTCTGCAAAAAAATTGAAATAGATCTTTAACCATCGTTCCAATTACATTAAGGTTTTGTAAAATTATTGTTAACGAACCAATTAACGTCCAGGAATAAAAGAAATAATTAAATCTATGATTATTTGGGTTTTATTGAAGGTTAAAAAAAAGTGGGGCGTATTACCAAGTTTTACCCTATACACAAACTAGTGCCAAGATACTCCGATCTCTACTTTCCATCTGATTTCGGGGCATTGCATGTTAATTGGCGGAACTTAACGCCGCCCTCCCTATTACTTTTCAAACGTCTCTAGGAGAAATAAATAATATTTTTCAAAAAATGAATATTGTTCCATCTAAAATAAAAATCTGAAAATAGACGCTCTCCTTAGATGATGCCTTCGGAACTAGGAAAAATCTGGCAACCCTAACTTTAAAGAGTGTAGGAAAGCTAAACAAGGGAATTTCCTGAAATTTCTGTAGAAACAGGAAAATATCTTCTTATTATATACAAGCAAAGCTGTGGGCAATAGCTAGTTATTGATAGACAGAGTATAAACAAGCATAGCGTTATCTTCTTCCTGTGGTATCGTATCTTATAAATAAATTCGACCTATTTACGTAACTAACTACAACTAGGCTTTTGAAATTTAATTATTTGCAATAGAATGACTACTATGATGCCAGTGGCACATGGGCACGTAAGAGTGACTGTAAACGTGACTGGTAGTGGGTTCGATTCCCACTCGAAGGAAATATTTAGTATTTCCTTTTTCTTGGCTTTAGTGTCGAGGCAAAATGCGGCGTCCAGTTCCGCCACTTAACACGCAATGCCTCCTAAATTCGGCGAAAAGAAATGATTTAAAAAAATCTATTGAAAACACGACGACTGTGTGGTCAATCCCCCCTTGAAACAATGATTATAAATTATTTTTTCCTTTGCCTTTTCTGGTGAGACAGCGCGGCGTTGAGTTCCGTCACTGCACACGCAATGTCTCAAAGTCGGGTGTAATGCGGAGAACATAGTGTCTTGACACTAAGTTCTTTATGACTACCATTCTATGCGTGAAAAATTGTTAAGACATAAATAACACAAAAATTGAATAAAACATACAACAGTGTTTCATTTACACTTTTGCCTAAATTGACATTCTGGCGGAAAACGGAGAACGAAGTGTCTTCTTTAAAAATTAAAATTTAAAATTAAATAGCTTCACGCTATATCCCGCACACAGCAGGGTAGGCAGAGGGAACCTAGTGTTAAGACACTCCGTTCCCCACTTTCCGCCGAATTCGGAGGCTTGCGTGTTAAGTGGCGGAACTTAACGCCGCGCTTTACCTCGACACCAGAGCGAAGAAAATGGAAATATAATTTCCACTCCTCGAGTGGGAATCGACCCCACAACCAGTCGTTTACATTCACACTCTTGTGCCACTGGGTCACGACTGGCCACTTTAAAGTTCATGATAATAAAAAAATGTACTATCATATTAAGATATAAGACATATTTTTTAATTGAATTACTTATTTACGACCTTACCAGCGAAAATCGATAGAAACATTGACGTTTTAAGTGGTCATTGGGCAATACTTTATGAATATTTAACACGGAACGACGCGACGTGGCTTTTAACTGTTGCGAAATTCTATTCTATACAATACAAAAACAATGGTAAAAATATATATTTTTTAGACTATTATTGATTTTTTTATACTTTAAAAGAATGTAGAGACCGTCGTTTGCAGTGAGGTAGAGTTTGACTATGAATGTGATGCTCGTAGGTTCGATTAAGTGGTCATTGGGCAATACTTGATGAATATTTAACACGGAACGACGCGACGTGGCTTTTAACTGTTGCGAAATTCTATTCTATACAATACAAAAACAATGGTAAAAATATATATTTTTTAGACTATTATTGATTTTTTTATACTTTAAAAACATGTAGAGACCGTCGCCCGTAGTGAGACAGAGCCTGTCTATGAATGTGATGCTCGTAGGTTCGATTAAGTGGTCATTGGGCAATACTTGATGAATATTTAACACGGAACGACGCGACGTGGCTTTTAACTGTTGCGAAATTCAATTCTATTCTATTCTATACAACACAAAAACAAATGGAAAAAATATATGCTTTTAGACTATTATTGATTTTTTTATACTTTAAAAGCATGTAGAGACCGTCGTTCGCAGTGAGACAGAGCCTGTCTATGAATGTGATGCTCGTGGGTTCGATTAAGTGGTCATTGGGCAATACTTGATGCATATTTAACACGTAACGACGCGACGTGGCTTTTAACTGTTGCGAAATTCTATTCTATTCAATACAAAAAGAATAGTAAAAATATCTATTTTTTAGACTATTATTGATTTTTTTATACTATAAAAGCATGTAGAGACCGTCGCCCGTAGTGATACAGAGCCTGTCTATGAATGTGATGCTCGTGGGTTCGATTAAGTGGTCATTGGGCAATACTTGATGCATATTTAACACAAAACGACGCGACGTGGCTTTTAACTGTTGCGAAATTCTATTCTATTCTATTCTATACAAATATATATTTTTTAGACTATTATTGATTTTTTTATACTTAAAAACATGTAGAGACCGTCGTCCGTAGTGAGACAGAGCCTGTCTATGAATGTGATGCTTGTGGGTTCGATTCTCATTTAGAGAAATTACTAAATATTATTGTTGATGCCCACGACTTTGTCCGCACGGAATTTAAAAAAAAATGTAACTTTACAATCTAAGGAGCCTTAGTTACTCTGTCTTACATCAGCTCTTTGACGGTAAAAAATGTAGTTATAGTTCACTATTTTGTACTTACTATTCTGTACCTGTATATATAATGTGGCGAGTTTTTTTGTAGGACTATTTATGATAAACATTTCCAGTATACAATACATTGGGGCCAGTCGTGGCGCAGTAGCACGAACGTGTGACTGTAAACGACTGGTTGTAGGTTCGATTCCCACTCGAGAAGTGGAAATATTTAATATTTCCATTTCTTTCGCTCTGGTATCAGAGGCAAAGCGCGGCGTTAAGTTCCGCCACTTAGCACACAATGCCTTCAAATTCGGCGGAAAGTGGGGAACGGAGTGTCTTAACATTAGGTTCCCTCTGCCTACTCTGCTGTGTGAGGGATACAGCGTGAAGCTAAAAGAAAAAATTATACATTACATATGTGTGACTGTGACCAATACCGCTAGGGTATTGGCAGCGCACGCGAGGATACCGCGCAGATATATTAGGCAGATCTTTTCCTTATTTACTTCATATTTTGGACAATTTACATAATATCTCTATAAATTACAGCCCATTTGTTATTCTGATGTACGAGTATAAGCTATATTATTGAAAAGTTTCTTTGAAATCTATTCAGTAGTTTTTATGTGAAAGAGTAACAGTCATCCATACAAACTTTCACTCTTATAACATTAATAGGATTTTCATTTCTCCGCTTTAGTACTTAAGACTAAGGGCGAATTAAATTCCGCAACATAATACGCAATGAGTCGATTACGTTACTTACACAAAGTGGGAGGAAAACAGAGAAGGAAGTGTTGACAGGTGGCACATCTCTCTTAATTATGTTGCGGGAAAAAACGTGGAGTTGAAAGCTAATGCTGTATTCGAACCCGTTACTACGCTGTTATATATTAATTTTAATTTTAATCCAAAATAGAGACGTTTTCGAAATAAGTTTTTATGCATTTAATTATCTTAATTTATTCTAATAAATGTTGAAAAATTACAAAAGCATGAAGTTTTTTAAAAAAAATTGATGATATTATTCACATTTAGAGTTAAAAATTTACCTCAACAGTTGCGTTTAACCGCAAGTTAACGAGCATTATCTAGTTTAATTAGAGGTTAGCGAGATATGGTTAAATTAACCAATGTTACACAATCTATTACAATGTGGTTAGATGGAGTAATCGTATAATAATATTTTTAGATATGTATTATTATATTTACGTTATTGTGTCAAAAAGTGTTATTTTTTAAAAAAATGTTTTTTTGTTTGTTTGTTTGTCCGTGACATATTTTTTTATTGTTTAAAAAAAGCAGTTACACGCTTTTTTTCGCATCGGGTAGTCGTAGACTCTAGTGTGAAGACACTCCGGCTTGTACTTTCCGCGAAATTATTATATTGCGATCATCAAGCGCAGGTAAAAGAGCGAAAAATTAAATTAATTTAAGTATATTCATTGTTTCGAATGGAAATCGTATTTAAGACCAATAGCTACTATACAATCACTATACCACTATGCACTCTGCGAGAGCGATAGCGAGACAAGCGAGAAAGCGGACCGGCAAAAATACGAAGAAGCTATAGTTATACTTTTAACATTTTAAAGTGTTATTGACACACTTAGGAAATTAAAAAAGACATTTTTAGAAAACGTAAAAAAAATTGAACGGAACGGGTTTCGAACCCACGCCCCTTGGAAACCGTCTATGCGCTCTCACCACCATGCCATGCGTTCTTATGATGCGCGGCTACGAATCCCGCTGCGTTCAAATTTTTATACATTTTCTAATATTGTTTTTAGCTTTGCCATATAGCTTTGCCCGCGTGAATAACATAATTATGTTCTTCACGTGGGCAAAGTCGGGAACTTATTACTAGTTGTTATATATTTTGACAGTTTAGTATAAGCGAAAGTGTGCGGTCGCTTGATGGGGCGCAATTATTATATGTATGTATAGCGGTGACAGTGAAAGCTGATTGCGTAGTATCATTCATTATATTTACTACTATTTACTCCTTTGGTCTAGTATTTATTTGTTGATGATTATAAGATTCGATTCCTGTGTAGGGCAAATATAGTTTTTTTTAATAAATCCCTATTTATTTAGTGCTATGCATTTATTATATATTAAAGACTAGCGGCCCGCTCGCGGCTTCGTCGCGTGAACTACATAACTGTTTCCTTATATTGCAACCCTCGGCGTGGATTTTTGAAAAATAAAGTAGCCTATGCTTATTCTTGGATTACCTATATATATTCCAAAATTCAGTACATCCGGTCTAGCGGTTTAAATTTTTCATACAAACATTCATCCCCTATTTCAGCCCTTTAAAGGTGGATTTAAAAAATAAGTAGCCTATGTTTGACCCTGGGTATTTTACTACTGTCATTCTAAATTTCATCCAAATCGGACCGGTAGATTAGCCGTGAAAGCGTGACAGACAAACACACAGACTTTCGCATTTATAATATAAGTAAGGAAGTATGGATAGGGCTTTTGAGTTCATGGTGGCGCAGTGGAACAGCGCCTGACTTTAAATACGATTATTTGTGGATTCGACCCCCATCTGCCCATCTGCGAAAATAATTATATGTATTTGGATTATTTTCATTGCTGTTGCATCTAAGAATGACTAAAAAATAAAAAAGGGAGTGTCTGGACACTAGATTCTCACTGATTACCTTAATATGCGAAAAATAGCTTGAAAAAAAAAAGGTTGAAAGCAGTTGTAGATGCTTAAAGTTTGTATAATTTTTCTTGTCTTATTTTTTCTAAATAGTATACCAAGAAGTTGTTTATAGGTATACCGGTTATTCAGCTTACATCTTATTATGTAAATTATGTTTTTGCTTTATGGAAAAAATAGTTTTATGTTCCTTGTTTATACATTATCAGAATCAAAATATTTCAAATTGATTAAGTAGGTTACGTGGCGTTGAATTCCGCCTCTTAACACTTTAATGTCTTCACTCCAAGCGAAAAGTGGAGGACGGACTTAACACTAGGTCCTGACTAGCTGAACTGACTGACTGAAGCTCAGGTTACGTAGACATAGGAGCTTGGACAATTAAGGCTAGAATTAATTCGTATTGTAAAGGCTTAGCGGTCAGTGTTAAGATCTTCTTCAAGAGGAACAGGTTCGCTTCCGGCTGCATTCAATTTTTTATGCGTTTCTTATGTATTTCCTAATTAATCAGATCTTGAAACTTTTTAAGAAAAAAGTTGGGCAAGCGTAAAGTATTATTAGCACGTCGCCATTGTTACAACAGTGATATATTAAGCTATTAAATTGTTATAGCATTTGATCTTTGACATAATAACCTCCAGTCTATTATTAATGATATGCGAATAATAGTATGTAAACATCCGTTACTTGGTAATTGACAGATAACGGACAGACGAAAATACCTACTTTACGTGGAAGGATGACATTTGACATGTATATTTCTTAGAGAATGTAAAAGAATACTGCTAGAGAATATCCCGAACTTTCTTTGAATGTGTCAAATAACGGAAATATTCAAAAATACCATAAAAAGTACTTACTACAATATTAATTACAAAGTATCTGTCGTGGTTATATATTAGAATTGTCGATTTTATGAAAGTGTCGACGATATTATAAAATGTTCACTTTTTCATAAAATGCTTAATTGTCGAGTGGCCAGATCATGATGTCGTTTGACCAGATTAATGATAAGCTATCATTTAATGAATTGATTAAAAACTTCACCATTATTATATAATGAGTTTGAAGAATCATGATATCTTCACTGATTTCATGAAATCGTCGATTAACCGGTATCACCACGACATGCCCAATGCGACGTAAACAACCTAAAAAATATTAAATTTATTATTTTTCATAATTTCAGGATCGTACCAGCCCAGCAATGATTTGATGTTACGTTTCTACAGCTACTTCAAACAAGCTACCGAAGGTCCGTGCAATAAGGAGAAGCCTGGCTTTTGGGATGTCGTCAATAGGTAATATCTTTTGCTTGAATCATAGAGAACCTAGTGTCGAAATACGAAATTCATAATTACTTTTTTTTTTATCGAATAAAGGAGGCAAACGAGCTGAAGGCCCACCTGGTGTTAAGTGGTTACCTTCGCCCATAGACATCCACAACATTAGAGTTATGGATGCGTTGCCAGCCTCGGGGATGTAGGACAGAAGGAGGAAGGAAGGATGGGAATGGTGGGAATAGGGACAGCTGGCTTACATGCCATCGAACCGGAACACATCATAAGATATTTGGCGGTTCGTCTTTGACATGATAGTGGTCGCGAGACAGTCGGAGAACGAATCTCCTACCACCAAGCTACTGGGTTACCCGCCTTTTACGGGACGCTATCCCAGCTACGGGGGGGAATTGTATTCTTAACCCGTCCCCCCACAGAACGAAGTTTTTTCTTTTTTACCCGCGACGGAACGGCGACTGTATATGTGTTTGGGGTGAGAGGTTGTTTGTTTGTTTGTTTGTTTGTTTGTTTGTGTGTTTGTGCAAATTACTATGTCAATTATTTCCAAAACTATAAGTCCGATTTTGATACGGTTTTCTATGATAGGTTAAGGTTCAATTGGCGTATGTTCTTATGTATGTCTTATTGCCTTAACTCACCAGGGGGCGCTGCAGTAAGCATTTTACGTGAAAACGAATGTTTTCAATTATCTCAAAAAATAATAGTCTGATTTCAATAGATTTTCAGTGGTAGATTCAGGTTTAATTGGTGGATGTTCTTGGATATGTTTTGTCGTGTCAAACCACCAGGGGGCGCTGCAGTAAGCATTTGTTTGTACTTTTTTTGTATTTATTTGTCTAAAACCGAAACTACTAATCCGATTGAAAAGAGTTTTCAGAAAAAGATTCAGCTTTGCTTGGTGCATATTTTAAGATTTTTCTTTTTTTGTTACGGGGAAAACTCACCAGGGGGCGCTGCACTAAACATTTGTTTATGCAGAGCAAAAACTACTAGTCCAATTTAGATGAAACTTTCAAGGATGGGTTCAGGCTTAATTGGTACGTCTTTCCATATATGTGTTATGGTGACCACTCATCAGGGGGCGCTGTAATAAGCATTTGTTTGAGTTTTTTTGTGTAAAACCAAAATTTTTCTTATATTTATTTGTCTAAAACCGAAATTACTTATCCGATTAGCTAGAGTTTTCAGAACTAGATTAAGCTTTACTTCGTACATATTTTAAAATTTTTGTTTTTACGTTACGGTGAAAATTCACCAGGGGGCGCTGCAGTAAACATTTGTTTATGTAGAGTAAAAACTACTAGTCCGATTTAGATGAAACATTCAACGATAGGTTCAAGTTTAATTGGTGCATCTTTTCATATATGTGTTACGGTGATCACTCACCAGGGGGCGCTGCAGTAAGTACATTTGTTTGTGCAGAACTAAAACTACGAGTCCGATTTGAATGCAGTTTTCAATGATAGATTCAAGTTTACTTAGTGCATATTTTCATTTCATATATGTGTCATGTATGTTTACTTAGTGCATATTTTCAAGTATGTGTCAACTCTCTAGGGGGCGCTGCAGTAAGTAGCTGCTTCCATTTTTTGTGTATAACAAAAACGACTAGTACGATTGGAAAGAGTTTTCAGTATTAGATTCCGCTTTGTTTAGTACATGTTTTTAAATTTATATTACGGTGACAAGTCACCAGGGGGCGCTGCAGTAAAATATTGTTTGTGCAAAGCTAAAATGACGAATTCGATTTGGATGCAGTTTCAGTGATAAGCTCAAGTTTAATTAGTGCATGTTCTTGGATATAATTTATCGTGTTAACTCACCAGGGGGCGCTGCAGTAAATATTTGTTTGTAATATTTAATGTAAAACCACAACTACTAGTCCGATTGGACAGAGTTTTCAGTATTAGATTTACCTTTACTTGGTGTATGTTTTTAGTTTTTTTTTACGTTAAGAACTCACCAGGGGGCGCTTCATTAAACATTTGATGGTGCAAAGTTAAAACTACGAGTCTGAATTTGATGCAGTTTTCAACGATAGGATCAGGCTCAATTAGCGCGTGTTCTCGTATATGTGTCGTGGTGACACCTCACCAGGGGGCGCTGTAGTAAGCATTTGCTTGTATTTTTGTGTGAAACCTATTTAGATGCGGTTTTCTGTGATAGGTTCAGGTTTAATTGTTGCGTGTTTTATATGCCATATCACAAACTACCACGGGGCGCTCCAGTATAAATTAATTTGTTCCAAATCAAAACTACTAGTGGGTTTTGTGATTTTCACTGATTTGGTTAAACTTAAGTTTCCTTAAAATGTTGCGGTGACAATCTGCCAGGCGCTGCAATAGGCATTTGATAACCAGAAAGCATTGGGCTTATAATTTTTTTTGGATTTGCATGAAGATTAATATAAAGTAATTATGTAATAATATATAATGTGTATCTATACACTTTAAAAAGTTTAAAATAAAAAACAAAATTAAAAATTTTGAAAATACCCACGACGGTTTAATTGTAATTGAAAAAGGATAAAATAACGAGAAATCCCCCGCCTAAAAGAATATATGTAACGAGATGATGGGGACAACTTCGTCGGGGGCTGCCAGTTGCAATCTCTATTTTCGTTCTTAAAGTTTTTAAAAGGAATACCAGTTATCAAAACTGTAAATTCATATTAATATTTTAATTTTTTCCTAAACCTGTTTTAACAGCATGAAAACCTAGGAGAAGTTAGCAAACTTAAAGTAATGGCAGCTCCGACGAAGTCGTCCCCATCATCTCGTTACATATATTCTTTTAGGCGGGGGATTTCTCGTTATTTTATCCTTTTTCAATTACAATTAAACCGTCGTGGGTATTTTCAAAATTTTTAAGTTTTTTCTTTTTTTCACGGGTTTTTTCTTCATACACTTTAACTCTGACGCAAAGCTTTCATTAAAAAAGCCATCGAACCAACAGTGACCAGAGATGATCAATCCGCGGCCCGCTTTATAATATATTGTGTGCCAAGCAGCTCTTTATATTACAGATATATTCCCACCACTTTTAAGTATGTACTATTAAAAATTGTGATTTTGCCTCGGCAAAAAAAACTATTTTGGCTTTTGCTTAAAAGGGTTCCTTACTCCTGATATAATGGTATACATAATACATTATCGGTATTTTTATAGATTTTTCATTTTGACTTCAATCGTGGCTTATTATTGATTTTCATTGATTTCAGAGCAAAATGGGAGGCGTGGAAGAAACTGGGCAACATGCCCCCCGAAGAAGCGATGTCGGCGTATGTCAACGAATTACATAAGGTAATTTTAACTATTATTTTAACATGCTTTTGGAAAGTAAAGTATATAATATACGCGTCCTTTATACAATGTAATCTATACATATAATAAAAATGTAACTGATCGCTGGACGCGTATGGAAGATATATGAGAAAAAAAATTATTGGGGCATTTTTCGTTTTTTTTTTCACATTGACTGTGCGTTTGTGCACGCTAATCTCAAAAAAGGCTTAGCTAATTTGAATGCTGTTTTGACTATTGTATTTTGGTAATCTGCTTACAATATTTGTTTATTTGTTGTGTTTATTTTATGTCAATCGATTCCTGAATAAAAAAGTTACAACAATATAAATAATGTCGTTCGAAAATACAAAATAGTTGTCGTCGTGTAATTTAAGCAGGCGAGGCCGCGAGGGGTCGCTAGTTAGTATAATAACTGTCTGATTAAAGCACAGTGCTGCCATAACTAGTCAATTGCAATACTTATTACTGACCTTTAGTATAAAACGTAATTATAACAAGTTAACAGTATCAATGAATTAATTTCAATATATCAGTCAATAAATCTATGATTTTGATTTGCTTCAAAAATTGTACACGTGTCCGGAACCGATAATATAATATTTTTAACATATGAACCAATGTCTTCGCCAGTATGAAGTAACAAGAATATAATATTTTTTAGCTTTCTTTTAGTTTGTTCGTTATTTAATAATTTATATAAAATAATCCGTCCGGGGGCCAGTCCGGACCAGGGGGGCAGTGGCACAAGCGTGTGACTGAAAACGTCTGGCTGTGGATTCGATTCCCACTCGAGGAGTGGAAATATTTAATATTTTCAATTTTTTCGCTCTGGTGTCGAGGCAAAGCGCCTCGTTAAGTTCCGCCACTTAACACGCAATTCGGCGGTGCGTGAGGAACGGAGTGTCTTAACACTAGATTCCGCCTACCCTGCTGTGTGCGAGATACAGCGTGAAGCAAAAAATAATTCACTCGAGTAGGAATCAAACCCACAACCTTAGTACACATACGCTGCCACGATAGTCTCACGTACAAAAGACTTGGCATTACAACAATTTACTTGGCTAACTAAAATATATTATAATAAATTACAATAATATATTAGTTATTCTTTTGTTTGCTAAAGAGTTATTTAATTAATAATTTGTGGCAATATTTTTTTTTATTTATTCGATTGTTACTGTAATGTGTATGACTTGTAATTTTTCATTTTAACATTTTTAAAGTGTTATTCACACTATCAGTCAAAGAGACGAAGACTGACGGAACTAGACGCCGCGCTTGGTCTTAAGTAACAGAGCGAAGAAATGAAAATGTAGTGGGAAACGAACCCCCAGCCATCGGTTTTACAGTCAGACGCTGTTTAACTGTGCTATGACGGTATCAAAAAATACTTAGAAAACGTATGATAATATGAACGCAGCGGGATTCGAACTGCTACCTCTCTTAACGCTCTAAGTTATACGCTTACTAAGAATATTTTTCTTTGCATTTTTTTTTAACAGTGCAGTTAGTATTGAAATATAAGTTAGTTGTGAATATAAATATGTAAGTGAACCCACAACCATCGTGAATGTAAATGTACATTGTCTCACTCTGCTACGATGGCTTCAAACCTTTGTTTTTGTTTACAAAGCTATATAAGAAGGAAAAAATCTTGCGACAATGTGACCTATTTTTTGCTTTCCATTTTCTTTGAGGTTTTGCAGATTTTCTAGATCTGACATAATTGCAAGTCTTTAAGTTACAAAGTCAAACTTTGACTTATATATAAACGAGATATTTATTTTAAAATGTCAATAACACACTTGGAATTGAAAGACATTTTGAGAAAATATATAAAAATTGAATAGCAGCGGGATTCGAACCCGCGCCTCTTTTTTTTTTATATAGCTTCACGCTATATCCCGCACACAGAAGGGTGGGCAGAAGGAATAGTGTTAAGACGGTGTCTTACCGGAACGGAGTGCCGTTCCCCATGTATTAATTCACTTTTTTTATTTAGATAGTGGAAACAATGGCGTACAATTCGGACGTGGCGTCCTTCCTATCAGTCAGCGATGACGGTCAGGACTTTCCCAGTGCCGACTTGGAGTTGGTAGCGGGAGATATATTGGCAAGGTGTAGGGATTCGCAGGAGAATTCGCCTACTTGTAAGTTGATTTTTAACTTAAAAATTAGGTTTTTAGTAGTAAGTTTTTTTTTTTAATTAAGTTTTAAACTTGAAGGTTGTAAGATTTTTTTAACTTTATGTTTTTTTGTTTCTCTGTATCCCGCATACATTCGGGTAGGTAGAGGGTATCTAGTGTTAAGACACTCCGTTGCCCATTTTCCATTGAATTCTGGAGGCATTGTGTGTTAAGTGGGGGAAGCTAACGCCGCCCTTTGTCTTAGGTACAAAAGCGGAAAAATGAAAATAAGATATAATCATTCCCTAGAATGGGAATCGAACCCAAAACCATCGCGTTTAAAGTCAGACGCTATCCTACTAATTGGCCTCTAATTAATGATTTTTAGGATAAATTTACAATAGGATAAATATAAATTTGCCAATCCGACGGTACAGGAGTTTACTGTATTTCGAGACTCCATATTATTGTATATACCTATACGTTATCTTCTGTCTCTATTCTTTTTCTTCACACAAAATACTATAATTATTGAAAGAACTATTGATTTTTTTATTTTAGTTATTTATATATATAATTATTGAATTTTTAAATTTAATTAATCGACTATTACTATTGTGGCCAATCGTGGCCCAGTGGCACTAACGTGAGACTGTAAACGACTGGTTGTGGGCTCGATTCTCACTCGAGGAGTGGAAATATAGAATACTAGCGGCCCGCTCGCGGCGTCGCCGCGTGAAATAATTCGTTATATTGCAACCTTCAGGGGCGCATTTTCAAAAATAAAGTAACCTATGTTTAAGCTTAGATTATAAACTATATTTATACCAAAATTCATTACAATTGGTCAAGCGGTTTAGATTTTTCATATAAACTTTCATCCCCTATTTCAACCCTTTAGATGTTGATTTTTGAAAAATTAAGTAGCCTATGTTAGACCCAGTCACTTTTACTACTTTCATTCTAAATTTCATTCAAATCGGATCGGTAGATTAGCCGTGAAAGTGTGACAGACAAACACACAGACTTTCGCATTTATAATATAAGTATGGATTTCCATTTTCTTCGCTCTGGTGTCGAGGTAAAGCGCGGCGTTAGGTTCCACCACTTAACACGCAAGCCTCCAAATCCGGCTTAAAGTGGGGAACGGAGTGTCTTAACACTAGGTTCCCTCTGCCTACCCTGCTGTGTGCGGGATACAGCGTGAAGCTAAAAAGACTATTTATGACCACGTAACTATTTATTATAAGTTATAATGTTTCAATTTGTATGGTTTTGCTTTTCAGATTCTCGTTCGCCAAGCAACGCGTCGTTGCAGAGTGGAACGCCGCCGAGAACGAGACACGATTCTGACGATGAATTCATTGACACCGTTGACGATACTGTTGTAAGTCTTTACATAGTATAAAGCGAAGTCGCTTCTCACGTCTGTCTGTATGTATTGTACCAGACGGGCGGAACTCGAATATTAAAAACGAGCCGCTGACGTCCTGTACACTATACGGTTCGGATCTTGAGGTACGCAGGTGTCGTCGAATGAAACGAGATGTATTTCGTGCAACGGTAGATGGCTGGCGGCTTCTTGAATACTAATTTGAAACTAGACGTCTTGTCACTATTGTCCGACTACTATACGAACACTTCCGACTACTATACGAATACTACCGACTGCTATACGAATACGATACGAATAAGATACGATACGACTCAACTACTATGTCAACTACTTGACTATAATCTGACCAACTACAATCCGACTACGATTCAGCGAAGCTTACGTATGTCAGAGCTATACCGAAAAGAGAGCCGCAAGCCACCGTCCCGAATTGCGTTTATTATACCAACATAATAATAATAAGACGCGCAACTAGTTACGTCGCGCAAGTGGGCGACCGACTATCGACGACCAATGAAGACGCTCCGTCGCGAACACTTATGTATGTATGTATGTATGTATGCTCAGATCTTCAAAACTACTCAACGGATTTTGATGCGGTCTCTTTTAATAGATAGAATGACTCAAAAGGATGGTTTATGTGTATAATACATGCGTAATATACATGCACAATATAGTAGAGAAACACTGATAATTTTAGAGGTGAAAGTGAAATAGTTGTGTAGTTCACGCAGGCGAACCCGCAAGCAAAAATATACTGATAGAATAGCTAAAAATATTTTAAATAGCTTCACGCTATATCCCGCACACAGCAGGGTAGGCAGAGGGAACCTAGTGTTAAGACACTCCGTTCCCCACTTTCCGCCGAATTCGGAGGCTTGCGTGTTAAGTGGCGGAACTTAACGCCGCGCTTTACCTCGACACCAGAGCGAAGAAAATGGAAATCTAATTTCCACTCCTCGAGTGGGAATCGAACCCACAATCAGTCGTTTACTGTCACACTCTTGTGCCACTGGGCCACGACTGGCCACAAAACAATAAAATAGCTAAAAATATTTTAAGAAAACATATAAAAGATGAACGGAGTGGGATTCGAACCCGCGCCTTTTGGATACCATCCAAGCGCTCTGACCGCTAAGCCATACGTTTATTTCCATTATAAGTTATTTATATTCCGCTGCGTTCGATTTTTTAAATGTTTTTTAAATGTGTCCTAATTAAATTGAAAATATCAAAGAAAAGAAACAGTTTGGTAAATCTTATTTTTTGGTAAATGATAAGATTTTCTATGATTTTTTTACCCGCGACGGAACGGCGACTGTATATGTGTTTGGGGTGAGAGGTTGTTTGTTTGTTTGTTTGTTTGTTTGTTTGTTTGTTTGTTTGTTTGTTTGTTTGTGTGTTTGTGCAAATTACTATGTCAATTATTTCCAAAACTATAAGTCCGATTTTGATACGGTTTTCTATGATAGGTTAAGGTTCAATTGGCGTATGTTTTTAGATATGTCTTATTGCCTTAACTCACCAGGGGGCGCTGCAGTAAGCATTTTACGTGAAAACGAATGTTTTCAATTATCTCAAAAAATAATAGTCTGATTTTAATAGATTTTCAGTGGTAGATTCAGGTTTAATTGGTGGATGTTCTTGGATATGTTTTATCGTGTCAAACCACCAGGGGGCGCTGCAGTAAGCATTTGTTTGTACTTTTTTTGTATTTATTTGTCTAAAACCGAAACTACTGCTCCGATTAATAAAAATTTTGAAAAAACCCACGACGGTTTAATTGTAATTGAAAAAGGATAAAATAACTAGAAATCCCCCGCCTAAAAGAATATATGTAACGAGATGATGGGGACGACTTCGTCGGAGCTGCCATTACTTTAAGTTTGCTAACTTCTCCTAGATTTTCATGGTGTTGAAACAATTAAAATATTAATATGGGAAAAAATTAAAATATTAATATGAATTTACAATTAATTTTGATAACTGGTACTCCTTTTAAAAACTTTTAGAACGAAATCTATACTGTTAGCTACTATATTTAAAATAGAGGTTGCAACTGGCAGCCCCCGACGAAGTTGTCCCCATCATCTCGTTACATATATTCTTTTAGGCGGGGGATTTCTAGTTATTTTATCCTTTTTCAATTACAATTAAACCGTCGTGGGTTTTTTCAAAATTTTTAATTTTGTTTTTTATTTTAAACTTTTTAAAGTGAATAGATACACATTATATGTTATTACATAATTTCGAAATACTTTACATTAATCTTCATGCAAATCCAAAAAAATTATAAACCCAATGCTTTCTGGTTATCAAATACTTATTGCAACGCCTGGCAGATTATCACCGTAACATTTTCAGGAAATTTAAGTCTAACCAAATCAGTGAAAATCACAAAACCCACTAGTAGTTTTGATGTAGCGCCCCGTGGTAGTTGGTGATATGGCATATAAAAACATGCAGCAATTAAACCTGAACCTATCACAGAAAACTGCATCTAAATAGATTTCACACAAAAAATACAAGCAAATGCTTACTGCAGCGCCCCCTGGTGAGGTGTCACCATGACACATATACGAGAACACGCGCTAATTAAACCTGATCCTATTTTTGATAACTGCATCCAAATCGGATTCATAGTTTCAACTTTGCATAAGTAAATGTTAATTGCAGCAGCCCCCTGGTGAGTTCTTAACGTAAAAAAGAACCTAAAAACTTACACCAAGTAAAGGTAAATCTAATACTAAAAACTCTGCCCAATCGGACAAGTAGTTGTGGTTTTGTTTTAAATATTACAAACAAATGTTTACTGCAGCGCCCCCTGGTGAGTTAACACGATAAAACATATCCAAGAACATGCACTAATTAAACTTGAACTTATCACTGAAACTGCATCCAAATCGAATTCGTCATTTTAGCTTTGCACAAACAATATTTTACTGCAGCGCCCCCTGGTGACTTGTCACCGTAATATAAATTTAAAAACATGCACTAAGCAAAGCGGAATCTAATACTGAAAACTCTTTCCGTCGTTTTGGTTTTACATAAAAAATAGAAGCAGCTACTTACTGCAGCACCCCCTAGGGAGTTGACACATACATAAAAATATGCACTAAGTAAACATACATGATACATATATGAAAATATGCACTAAGTAAACTTGAATCTATCATTGAAAACTGCATTCAAATCGGACTCGTAGTTTTAGTTTTGCACAAACAAATGTACTTACTGCAGCGCCCCCTGGTGAGTGATCACCGTAACACATATATGAAAAGATGCACCAATTAAACCTGAACCTACCGTTGAAAGTTTCATCTAAATCGGACTAGTAGTTTTTACTCTGCATGAACAAATGTTTGATGCAGCGCCCCCTGGTGAATTTTCACCGTAACAAAAAAACAAAAATCTAAAAATATGCATTAAGCAAAGCTGAATCCAGTTCTGAAAACTCTATCTAATCGGATCAGTAATTTCGGTTTTAGACAAATAAATACAAGAAAAATTTTGGTTTTACACAAAAAAAACTCAAACAAATGCTTACTACAGCGCCCCCTGATGAGTGGTCACCATAACACATATATTACAAGACGCACCAATTAAGCCTGAACCTATCCTTGAAAGTTTCATCTAAATTGGACTAGTAGTTTTTGATTTGCATAAACAAATGTTTACTGCAGCGCCCCCTGGTGAGATTTCCCCGTAACAAAAAAATAAAAATCTTAAAATATGCACCAAGCAAAGCTGAATCTTTTTCTGAAAACTCTTTTCAATCGGATGAGTAGTTTCGGTTTTAGACAAATAAATACAAAAAAAGTACAAACAAATGCTTACTGCAGCGCCCCCTGGCGGTTTGACACGATAAAACATATCTAAGAACATCCACCAATTAAATCTGAATCTATCACTGAAAATCGTATCGAAATCAGACTACTATTTTTTGAGATAATTGAAAACATTCGTTTTCACGTAAAATGCTTACTGCAGCGCCCCCTGGTGAGTTAAGGCAATAAGATATATCTAAAAACATACGCCAATTGAACCTTAACCTATCATAGAAAACCGTATCAAAATCGGACTTATAGTTTTGGAAATAATTGACATAGTAATTTGCACAAACACACAAACAAACAAACAAACAAACAAACAAACAACCTCTCACCCCAAACACATATACAGTCGCCGTTCCGTCGCGGGTAAAAGAGTTTTCATAAAAAGATTTATCTTTGCTTGGTGCATATTTTAAGATTTTTCTTTTTTTGTTACGGGGAAAACTCACCAGGGGGCGCTGCACTAAACATTTGTTTATGCAGAGCAAAAACTACTAGTCCAATTTAGATGAAACTTTCAAGGATGGGTTCAGGCTTAATTGGTGCGTCTTTCCATATATGTGTTATGGTGATCAATCATCATGGGGCGCTGTAATAAGCATTTGTTTGAGTTTTTTTGTGTAAAACCAAAATTTTTCTTATATTTATTTGTCTAAAACCGAAATTACTAATCCGATTGGATAGAATTTTCAGAACTAGATTCAGCTTTGCTTGATGCATATTTTAAGATTTTTGTTTTTTTGTTACGTTGAAAATTCACCAGAGGGCGCTGCAGTAAACATTTGTTTATGCAGAGTAAAAACTACTAGTCCGATTTAGATAAAACTTTCAACGATAGGTTCAGGTTTAATTGGTGCATCTTTTCATATATGTGTTACGGTGGCCACTCACCAGGGGGCGCTGCAGTAAGTACATTTGTTTGTGCAAAACTAAAACTACGAGTCCGATTTGAATGCAATATTCAAAGATAGATTCAAGTTTACTTAGTGCATATTTTCATATGTGTGTCATGTATGTTTACTTAGTGCATATTTTCATGTTTGTGTCAACTCTCTAGGGGGCGCTGCAATTAGTAGCTGCTTCTATTTTTTATGTAGAACCAAAACGACTAGTAGGATTGGAAAGAGTTTTCAGTATTAGATTCCGCTTTGCTTAGTGCATGTTTTTAAATTTATATTACGGTGACAAGTCACCAGGGGGCGCTGCAGTAAAATATTGTTTGTGCAAAGCTAAAATGACGAATTCGATTTGGATGCAGTTGCAATGATAAGCTCAAGTTTAATTAGTGAATGTTCTTGGATATGCTTAATCGTGTTAACTCACCAGGGGGCGCTGCAGTAAACATTTGTTTGTAATATTTAAAACAAAACCACAACTACTAGTCCGATTGGGCAGAGTTTTTAGTATTAGATTTACCTTTACTTGGTGTAAGTTTTTAGGTTCTTTTTTACGTTAAGAACTCACCAGGGGGCGCTGCATTAAACATTTAATTATGCAAAGTTAAAACTATAAGTCCGATTTGGATGCAGTTATCAAAAATAGGATCAGGCTTAATTAGCGCGTGTTCTCGTATATGTCTCGTGGTGACACCTCACCAGGGGGCGCTGCAGTAAGCATTTGCATTTGCATGTATTTTTTGTGTGAAACCTATTTAGATGCGGTTTTCTGTGATAGGTTCAGGTTTAATTGTTGCGTGTTTTAATATGCTATATCACGAACTACCACGGGACGCTCCAGTATAAATTAGTTTGTTCATAATCAAAACTACTAGTGGGTTTTGTGATTTTCACTGATTTGGTTAGACTTAAATTTCCTGAAAATGTTACGGTGACAATCTATCAGGCGCTGCAATAAGTATTTGATAACCAGAAAGCATTGGGCTTATAATTTCTTTTGGATTTGCATGAAGATTAATTATAAAGTATTTCGAAATTATGTAATAATATATAATGTGTATCTATTCACTTTAAAAAGTTTAAAATAAAAAACAAAATTAAAAATTTTGAAAAAACCCACGACGGTTTAATTGTAATTGAAAAAGGATAAAATAATTAGAAATCCCCCGCCTAAAAGAATATATGTAACGAGATGACGGGGACAACTTCGTCGGGGGCTGCCAGTTGCAACCTCTATTTTAAATATAGTAGCTAACAGTATAGATTTCGTTCTTAAAATTTTTAAAAGGAATATCAGTTATCAAAACTGTAAATTCATATTAATATTTTTTAACAGCATGAAAACCTAGGAGAAGTTAGCAAACTTAAAGTAATGGCAGCTCCGACGAAGTCGTCCCCTTCATCTCGTTACATATATTCTTTTAGGCGGGGGATTTCTAATTATTTTATCCTTTTTCAATTACAATTATATTATTTGATGATGATGATGTCCTTTTATCCCTCATCAGGGACATAGGGCTCGTAGAAGGGATTTCAACTGCTCTCGATTTTGTGCGACAGCTTCCAGGTCTTGCCAGCCCAGACCAACTGAAGCTGCCTCCTTTTCGACATTTTTATTATTTACATAATAAAAACATTTTATTTATTTTTATAAGAATGAAGAAGAACCGGTACACGTGCCAAGTGCTCCGCGCCTAAGTAACGGACACGCTCATCAAATAACTTCGCAATTAACACGTGAGTATTTAATGTTAAATCTGTTATTTTTACATTTTCAGCCAGAGTAGAAGCCTGTGGTGGTTTGTAAGTACAAAGTGTGACTAAACGCGACTGGTTGTGGGTTTGATTCTTACTCGAGGAATGGAATTGAGAAAGACATTTAGAAAACATATAAAAATTTGAACGCAGCGGGTTCGAAACTGCGCCTCCTGAATACCGTCTAGGCGCTCTGACCACTGAGCCATTCGTTCTAGTACCAGCTGCGTCGAAATTCTTATACGTTTTATTACAATTATTATTATTATTTCCATTTTCTTCGTATTGATGTCGTGTCAAAGCACGTTGCATCAATTAACATAAGCCTCTAGAATTCGGCGGAAAATGCTGTATACATCGGGAAACCAAAAAAATATAAGTTAGTCATTAATTTTAACTATTAAACTAAATTGCAAAAATAGTTAGTAAAGGGAGAATTCAATTATTTTTAATTTCTCTGCTTTGAACTGGAAGCGGAGAATGGAATATCTTGACACTTAAGTCTTTCTCTGTCTACCGTGTCATCCAAGATGGCGGACTAGTTATTGTTAATGTACCCTTACAGTATAGATATCAAATGAAAGATTTAGTTGAGACTAATTTCATTCAATAAGATAAAGATATTTAGAAAACGTATAACAACTTATTTTTGTTGTTGTTAGCAAGTTGTAATAAAGGGTATAAGAATTTCGACGCAGCGTATAGTAGAACGCATAGCTCAGTGGTGAGAGCGCCTGAACGGTTTTCAGGAGGCGCGGGTTCGAATCCCGCTGCGTTCAATTTTTTATACGTTTTCTAAATGTCTTTTTCGATTTTCCTAAGTGTGGAATAACACTTTAAAAATGTTAAAAGTATTCAATAAGATAAGTTTTTTGACTTTTAATTAATTTTTTTTTTCATATATTTACAGATTTAAAAGTGCTAGAACAATTGCCTGGTACTTTAGCCCGGTTGGAAGCTGACGTGGCGGCGTTGAGGAAGGCGGTAGAAGGTGATAGAAGATTGTTAGATGTAAGTATTTAAATATTTTGTTATTATTTATTTATTTCAGACGGGGCTCGTAGGCACATAGTGTGACTGTAAAGCGACTGGTTGTGGATTCGATTCCCACTCGAGGATTGGAAATATTTTATATTTCCATTTTCTTCGCTCTGGTGTCGAGACAAGGCGCGGCGTTAAGTTCCGCCATTTGCCTCACGTAATGTGAAATTCAGTGCGTGGGGAACGTAGTGTCATAACACTAGGTTCCTTCTAAAAAAAATGATGGTAAATGAATGCTGAATACGTTTAATATCACTGTTTAAAATAATTTATAACACTTAAAATTTGTTGACTTGGCTTAGCTTTCTGATTTCATACGAAAAGCTGTGAAGCTACAATATTAAAAAAATATATTATTATTTCTTCAACAGCAAGCATCGAAAGTATGGCGATGGCCGTGGCAGGAACTGAGCGCCCCCACTCTAGCGTTTCTGTTAATATGGCCGTTCATAGCTTATCGTATCGCTGGGAGATTGCAAAGAAAGAAAACATAGTGGTAAGTCTATTATATGCTATATATTTATGTTGTAAATGTGATTGTCTGTCTGTCTGTTACGCAAAAGATTAATGGCCCGATTTTAGTGGAATTTGGAATGAAAATAGTTGAAAACTCGGGTTAAACATATACTTGGGTTTTCATTTTAAGTAAATTATTAAATGTACAATATTTTTAATATTTTTGACAGAAAGTACGTTTTCCCGTATAGCAGAGCGATCCATTACTAGAGCTAATTAACATAATTTTAATATAATTATGTCTTTGAGTGGGAATCGAACCCACAACCATTATTATTACAGTCAGGCACGAACAGTGCCTGCGCCACTGTGGCCATAATGCATTTATTTTGCATTTGTTCGTAGGAAAATCATATAAAAATCACAATTAAAAATTAATTAATTGTTTAATTTTTAAACTACATTTAACAATTAATTAAATATTAATTGTGATCTTTGCACAATTAAATGATCATTTGTTACTATCCGTGGCCATTCGTGGCGCAGTGGCACAAACGTGTGACTGTAAACGAATGTTTGTGGGTTCGATTCCCACTCGAGGAGTGGAAATATTTAATATTTTCATTTTCTTCGCTCTGGTATCGAGGTTAAGCGCGGCGTTAAGTTCCGCCACTTAACACGCAATGCCTCCGAATTCGGTGTGTGGGGAACGGAGTGTCTTAACACTAGGTTTCTCTGCCTACCGTGCTGTGTGCGGGATACAGCGTGAAGATAAAAAAAAAAATATTGTTAATATTTAATTTTTAATTGCAACATTATTTTGCCCAACTCTGTTTATATAATTATGTATTTAAATTAATTAATATAGGAATATGTATTAATTGTTTATTTTTCACTTTTTGCAGGTTTTACCAACGCTAGGAGTTGACAGCAATGTAATGTTATCCGTTTTTACACATATGTAGTTTTTATATGTAATATTTTTTGTTGTGGCAACACTGAATGTTTAAATGTCAATTTAAAATATAGCTCACAAGTATATTCTGTTACTATTTATTAATTTTAATTATTATGTCTTTAAAAAATAGTTTGACGTTAATATATTTTTTATTAATTACATTAAATTCAGTATATTATGTTCAAAAAATTTAATATTAGATTTTTTTGTTTGACAATTGTCACTATAACATTAACTTAGGTGTTGCTATATACAAGAAATATAATAAATAGTGCATTTTTTACTTTTATTTTTGTGTAAATACTAAGTTTATTGGGCTTTCGGTTATTTAGGTGTTGAAATTATTGGCTCAAATTTATTTTTTGTTATGTAGATTATGTATTAATTTTTTTTTTTTCAAAAATATTAACGTACAATTTTCTTTTTAAATTTTTATAATCAACTTTCTATATTTCATTCCAATGTATGGATATCATGATTAATAAAATTACACATATAATAATAATACAAATTAAAGGAATTTGTGTTCTATAGTATATCAGGGGTGAGCAACCCGATGTCTAGTTAATAATTTAAAGAAACTCTTGGTCTTATTAAATTATGATTTATTCGTTTATTTATATTACAGATTTTCTCCCGCTTTAATATTAAGTTAATGTGACTTGTTCCAACATGCTATGTAAATGCAAAGTATATATTAAATTATAAGTATTTTTTAATTTTTTGTATGTTTATAGTATCAATACAATTTTAAATGTGTTTTTCCACTGCCGAAATTACAAAACTTACATAATAGGTCTTGTGCTTAAAAGAGGTTGCTCGCCCCTGTTCTATATAAACATTACGGCCAAATAAAACATGTGTCAAAACTATGTATTGCAAATATTCAAAATGATACTTTTTAAAGAAGTATTTTATTTGAATGCTTTCAAAAATCAAAAAGTCAGTTGATAGTGACTATTTGATAATATCATGCTGCATTTTTTTTGAAAAAATATATCTTTAATCTTAAATTTATAAAACGCCAATTATGGAGTAATTTTGACATGTGTCATTTTCATTCTGACAGTTCGATGTTATGACATCACAAAATCATAGTTTCACAGATACAAAAGAAATTAATATTTATAATTAAATAACATATTATATTTTTTTTATTTTATTTTTACTGTTGTTATATTTGTTTGTACGGTAAATAGAAAGTCACATAACTTTATTTTACACATTGTACAGTCAATCTAGAAAAAAAGTTGTATGCAGATTGCAATTAAATGCTTTAAGAAGAAACCTTTACTATAAACGAATGTGCACGTTGATATTTTATTTAAATTAAAATCTTAAATTAAAATCTGCATAAAAATGTTTGTTATTCATTTTTTTTTTGGTGAAATAAAGTTACTATAATTCTATATAGGGACCATATGTATGCAAAAATTCACAAATTAGCTAAAGAAATCTCTTATGACAAATAATCCTTAGAGATAATTCCACAATTGCTTACAATTATTTGTACATTTTATTTAATTTGTTTATTTTTCAAGTGCAATAACAAACATTCATGTTGTTTTTTTTTTTTATTATTAATATAACATAAACTAATATAACTTCTTTCTTAAATTATAATAAATATAATATACATACATAAATAAATGTCAATATAACTGCAGTTGCTTATTTATATAAATAGTTTGTTATCGTTACCTGTCACATGTTTCTCGTCAATGTGTAAGTCACAATACCACTTTGATGTAATTTTAAGTATTCTTAACTGCATATTGTAGATTGTTTTCTTATTTTCTGAAGTTTTCAATATAAAAACCTCCTTAGTGTGACAATTTTGTTTTTTTTTTCCAATTAAGTGGTTTTTTAATTTTAATACAAATTTAAAAAAAAACCTTAAAGGTACTTTATTTTATGTTAATATATTTCTTACATCAATTTAGGCAAAAGCTTCTACAAGTGATGGACCGATTATTACCATACATAACTCAAGTAAAGAAGAGCTGGCCTTTAAAATGAAATTCGCATCAAAATTTGTTCATCCTTTGGGGAGCTACGACGCAACAAACATACACAAATAAACATCAACTATAAGACTTATTATGGCGTTGGGGGTGAAAAAAGGGCAATTGTGTCGCTATTATTTGTGTTTTATTTACAAATATTTCTTTTACAGTGAAATTACTTTTTGCCACATTTTTCTTATTTATCTTTAAGAAAAGTGTTGTTTTAAATCCTACAATAAAACCTACAATATGTACTTTATATTGTGAATTTTTATAATTACTTAAGTTTTAACAGAGAATATAAGGTATATAAAAAGAGTTTTTCCTTTATTATATATTAAGTTTTTATACAATATAATAAATGAAATATAATATATATCTTCTTAATACTTAATATGTGGTAATTAAAAGATTTTTTTATTTTTTCTTTATGCATCTAAAAACTCACACATTTTTAAGGTACAATAAAACCTGAAATAGAAAGAATTCACAATACAAAGATAGATTTAGTGTTATTATGTGATATAGATTTTAATATATTTTATTTGCAAGGCGTTTTCAATAGGTTTTGGTATCATTTAAGATGGCACTGTAAAGGCTATAAATGATTGTTTATAACTGTTTTGTTACTTGTAATAAATGGGTATTTGAAATATATTGCTTTTTTTTTATTAATTCTTTTTTAACAACTTCTTGTCTTTTTCCACATAGCAGGGTATTTATAGAGAGAATCTAGTGGCAAGACTCTCTGTTCTTCAGTTTCTGCCTACATTCGAGGCATTGTTTGTTAAGTACCGGAAGATAATGCTTTATCAAAGCGGAAATGAAAATAATTGAAATATTATTCTAATAAGGAATCGAATCAACATTCAATATAATATTCGTGATAGTCTTATTTAAAATAAATAGTTTAATTAATGTATTAACTAAAAGTAATTTTATAAATTTGTAATAATATTCTGCTACAGATATTCAAAATTGTCTATATATAATGATAAACAGTTTAGCTAAGCGAAACGAAGCTTACTGGTCATAAGTGTGTTTCGTTGTGGTTTAACTCTTCCTGGGCTATTTGTAGTAGACCTCTGAAATTTGTCAGGGATATCGAGCAAAATGTCTTGTGTGCTGTGAAGTTTTTTGGTGACAATTGTAATAGTAGTTTTGAATAAATGGTAATTAAAAGGTCAAAGAGTGCCCATAGACTTAGGCTGTGGAACGTTAAGAGTTATGTTAGTGCTAAGTGTTCACTTTTTTAACATGTAATCACATTAAATATGTACTTCGCTCAGCTCTTCCCGCCATGCAAAGCAAAGAGGCGATTCCTAGTAAGTCATACTCATAAGTAGTTTACATAGACAATTTTATAAAAATATGACTTTAATCAAATGCAAATATTTAGTTGTTTAAAAAATATAATTAGTATAGCTCTGTTTTTAAATTAGTTAAAAGTGTTGACTGACATTTTCATAAAATAGCGCTTTATTTTTTTACGATGCAGAAATTAAACGTTTTTAATAAATGTCATACTGACATTTTTGACACGAAGTAAATATTGAAATGGTTGTAGGTAGAACGTGAAAATATGCCTCTCGTAATAATTTGTGGTACTCCAGTAAGTGGAAAAACAACACGAGCAAATGAAATAAAGCAGTTTTTTGAAAGTTCACACAAAAAACAAGTGGAAATAGTATCAGAACATGAAGCTATACAAAAGTTGGGTTATGAAAAGAATTCAGCTTATTTAGACTCTCAAAAAGAGAAGAGAATTCGTGGCTACCTAAAATCTGAAGTGATACGCCTCATAGGAAAAGATAATGTTGTTATTTTGGATGGAAGTAATTATATAAAAGGTACAATAATTGTTTTATGTTCAACATTTTTTCAAGTTTTTCTGAAATCAAATTACATTTTGATGATATTTTCGAATAGATATAAAATTGTGCTTTATAGATTCATATTTTTAATTAGCTACCTTCTTTTATTCCAAGAAAATATTGAATTAAACAGATTATATTTTAATTTAAGGTTATCGCTATGAACTTTACTGTGCATCTAAAGCATCAAAATCAACACAATGTACTTTATACACTATCAGAAACCATGATGAAGCTTGGGAAGATAATTTGAAAAGATTAAATAGAGAAAATCAAAATAATGAAGACAGTAAAATACTCAATGAACCTTATACTGAAGAAGTTTTTAATGCATTGACAAAATTAAGGTTATTTTTTTTTTTATTACACTTATTCACTTTTTAACATAAGATATATTTTAAGAGGTGTATTTTAGTAATTTATATGTTATCTTGGTATAATACTTGAAATACAAGTGGGTATTGATGTTAGTAACTGTAAGATTTAATTTTAGATATGAAAAAATATTTCAATTATTTTGTATCAACATTTTAATAAGAAAATGAAGGTTGTTTTCTATTTTACTCAATATATATTAGACTATATGTCCACTGTCTAGACTATATGTAAGATGTCTCTGGCTTTATTTACAAATGAAATAAGGACAGGTAAATATTTCACATACATATTTTTTTTCTATTATTGTGCTCACAATTGGTTGTGGGTTTGATTAAAAGGCATTAAATTGTTACATGAAGCTAGTGCGAACTAGCTTCCCTTTAAAACAGACAAAACAACGTGTTGAGTTCTGCCACTCGACACATAATATCTGGATTTTGGTCAAAAAGTAAAGACTGCAGTGTCTACTCATTAAACTCTACCATGCAAGCAAAGCTTGAATCTGTTTTTTATGTATCAATTAAAACACATAAGTTTGGCCTTACTATTGTTACTTAATATTTTTTCACAATATGTTATTTACAGATTTGAAGAACCTAATTCAAACAACAGATGGGACAGTCCATTATTTACAGTACAACCTACAGATGAGTTGAATCTAGAAGACCTTTACAAAGTGTTATTTGAAAAGAAACCACCTCCACCCAATATGAGTACACAGAATGTAAGTTAAGAAGATTATATTTTAATTATTACTGTTGGTGTAAAATGTGGATTGAGAAATATTTATAGAAAATATGAATATTTTGAACGCAGCTGGTTTTGAACCTGTTATCTCTTGGTCTATGCACTCTGACCGCTGTTGTGGCGCACATTCTACAACCGGCTGTATCGCAATTCTTATACACTTATTAACCCCTCGTATGCCTTAGCCCAGATCTGTCCGCTATGCTAGGTGCCAAAGGATGTATGTGTCCGTACAGAACAGTTCAAAATACTTTGCATTTTAATTTAGACTTACTTCAGACCATAAACAACAATTTTTTTTCTGGCATACAAAGGGTCAAAACTCTTTTTTAGTGTTTTGTTGTTTTTTGGTATTTAGTGTTAGCATCTCTGTAGAGAGATTTTCTAAAATTTCTACTACTCAAAAATCGTTTGCCGAGAGAGAATGTTGTTTAAGATATATTTGAAATATTTTTATTGAAAACGTATTTTTATTGAAAACGTATAAATAGTTGAACGTAGTTGGAGTCGAACCCGTGCCTCTTTGTTTGCTGACTGATGCTTACAACAAAAACAAAGTTGTAGTAAATGTATAAGAATTTCGATAGTAAAACGTATGGCTTAGCAGTTACAGCTTGGACTATTAACAAGAGACGCGGGTTTGAATCCCGCTGCGTTCACATTTGAACACATTTTCTAACTAGTAAGTATATTAATTTAAGTTGAAATTCTCTTTCAGCCACCATTGAGCTCTACAAATTTCCTCTACGAGCTAGACAAGGTAACCCAAGCCATTTCAAAACAAATATTGGAATCTAAAAGCCTGAATTTATCTACAGTTAAATTCCCTGACTATCCCGGATGTGTATTAGAAGTAGGTTTCATGCAAACGGTCAACCCGCAAAAGTTATTAAAATTAAGGCGACAGTTCCTTACTTATGCCAAAATGAATCATTCAAATGAACCAGCGAACAATATAGGCAGGTATTATATACAATATTTGAATAAAACGTTAATTGATTAGGTTTTTGTTTTATTAACTAGCAACCTGCTCACAGCTTCAGCTTCTCTTCTATCCAGTCGAGACCATGGCGGGAATCGAACCCCCTTTTTATGATATCCTACTAGAAATTTTTCCCGTGGGGGGACGGGTTAAGAATACAATTCCCCCCCGCCGCTGGGTAGCGTCCCGTAAAAGGCGGGTAACCCAGTAGTTTGGTGGTAGGAGATTCGTTCTCCGACTGGCTCGCGACCACTATCATGTCAAAGACGAACCGCCAAATATCTTATGATGTGTTCCGGTTCGATGGCATGTAAGCCAGCTCTCCCTATTCCCATCATTCCCATCCTTCCTCCCTCCTTCTGTCCTACATTCCCAAGGCTGGCAACGCATCCATAACTAGAGTGTTGTGGATGTCTATGGGCGAAGGTAACCACTTAACACCAGGTGGGCCCTTCAGCTCGTTTGCCTCCTTTATCCCATAAAAAAAAAAAAATAAAAAAAAAAAATAATAAAAAAATATATAGAAATATAATTTATACTGAAACAAATACATATAATACAATCAACAATCCATACTTATATTATAAATGCGAAAGTCTGTGTGTTTGTCTGTCACGCTTTCACGGCTAATCTACCGGTCCGATTTGGATGAAATTTAGAATGAAAGTAGAAACAGTTACTGGTTCTAACATAGACTACTTATTTTTTCAAAAATCAACCTCTAAAGGGTTGAAATAGGGGATGAAAGTTTATATAAAAAATCTAAACCGCTTGACCGATTGTGATAAATTTTGACATAAATATAGTTGATAATCTAAGCTTAAGCATAGGCAACTTTATTTTTCAAAAATCCACCCCCGAGGGTTGCAATATAAGGGAACAGAGACGTAGTTCACGAGCGGGCCGCTAGTAGGGAATAATAAAGAAAAACACAACCCATATCTGTCCGACTTTATTGAAAAAACAGTGACAGCAAATACTTCATAAAAATACAAAAAAAAATATCGACAATAAACTAAAAATGTAATAATAAACTTAACATTTAAACATGGCTCGTTAGGAACTCAACTATATACAAATAAAAGATCACATTTTCAAATCAACGAACATAATTACAAAAAAAATAATAATATATATATAAAAAAACAATGTTGTACTTCGTTTAAAGTTAAACAATAACGGAACAGTTGTTGTACAGATTATTAAAATTATTACTAGTGATGTTACTAAATAGAAATTTAGAAAAAAATAAAGAGAAACTATGAAAAAGCATCTGTATATCAAAGTAATCAAGACATTGCGTGTTAAGTGGTGGAACTTAACGCCGTACTTCGTGCTTCGTGCTTCTTTAAGTACCAGAGGTGATGAATAAAGATAATGTACGTCGCAATACAGGTTTCCTAGTACGGCGACAGTCGCATCCATAAATATTTCGGGAAAATTGTAGGTAATTTAAGTTTTAGAAAATTGTGAATACTGTTTTTTTTATTTTGGAGAAAAATAAAGTTATTATTATTATAAATAAAGATAATATATAATCATTCCCCGAGTGGGAATCGAACCCACAACATTGACACGCTGTCCTATTGTTCCATTAAAGCCTAATTAATTCACAATATTTATTTAATTAAAAAAAAAAACAAACCACCAATTTAAAAAAAAAAGCTACTTGAAACACAAAACCTCAAACAACTGTCAAAGTCACTTCACCACAGATAATAAAAATAACAATCTATACAACAACAGACAGTTAAAGAGAACTTAAAAATATAAAAAATGGAACATTATTATGTACATACAATTAACTCTAACCTACGAAACCTAACCTAACTTCGTTTATTATAGAACACAATGTGCATACAAATTATACTGCAGTGGCGAAGTGCATATTTATAATACGATTTTGACCTTTTTTATATAAAAAAATAAATAAGTATAGGAATTTCAAACTTATTTCCGTACAACAGGATAGTCAGAGAGAACCTAGTGTTAAGACACTTCATTCTCCATTTTTCGAAATCGAGATATAGAGAGTTGTTTGGTGGATCTCAACGCTGCGCTTTGTATGAGATCTTAGAACGGAGGAATTCAATTAATTTAAATATAATCATTTCTTCGAGTTGGAATCGAACTTATAACTATCGCTTTACAGTCAGGCACTGTGTCCCACTGCGCCACGACAGCTCATTGAATATTATGTTATTAATAAATATAATATAACTATTTGATACAAAGTGAAAGACGGAGGGTCTTTACACTAGGTCCTTTCTGACTATCCCGTTATGTGGAAAAAAGGCATAAATCTATTAAAAATATTATTTAATTATGTAACAAAACCACCTAGAAAAATCAAATTATAATTCACACAAGACTATTTCATAATAATATACAGTAAAAAAATGCAAAAAAAATCTTTTTTACATACATACATACATATATAAATTATTAATTATGAACATTCACACTTCGCCACTGTTATACAGAGAGAAATTTTATTACCATAGCTGAAATATAACGACGAAAAACTTTATTTCCTATACAATATAATTAAAGAAAGGTCGAATTATATAAAAAAAAAACAGTCATAAATGTCAAAATTTAGTCAAATATTAAAAAAAATAGTGTCAAAAAGGCATTTCTCGCATGCCATAGACAATAAAGACAGATCAATAGTGCTGAGATTGTTAAATAATCGTAACATTACATTTGAAATGACATTAGTGACGTAATAACTATATTATACTTTTTTTTATTATTATTATTAAAAGTTCAATTGATGATCGTTGATCAAACTAGCACTTAATTAAAATAAAGTAAAATTATACAAGAACATTATTTTATTAATAATATAATGAAAAAACAAAAAATAATGACAATTAAATATTGTTTAATTAAATGTAATTAAAAACAATAGACGTAACTTCATAATGTTTAAATCGTAGAAATTTCTATCCATTAATTGAAAAAACGGAGAAAAGAGACTTAAAATCGATTAAAACATTCGATCAACGATCATCAAATATCGATTTCAACAGATTTCATAATTTATATTATCATATTTAACCTGTAATTTCATAGTTTGTCTAGTGTTAGCGATAGGCACTTTTTATTACAATAACTTTAAAAAAAGTAAAAGTATATAAAATTATGATAAATCATATAAAAAGGCAAATATTAAAATGTCAAAAAATGCCAGCTTTTTTGTTCATAATATTAATTAAAAGAGATTACATTACAGATCCTGTATTTTTTTTGTAATAGCATCGAAATCGATAAATTAGTATTAAAAATTCAAAAAACTCGATATTTTTAACTTCTAATCCTATTCCAGATAACGAAAAATATAAAAAAACTGTGTCAAAAGACCGTTTATAAAAAAAAATGATACTTAAAGATTAAGATTCAGTAAAAAAATGTTTTAAAACTATAAAAAAAACAGTATACTGTCAAAGTGACAGTTAAACAGCATTATCGATATCGATGTTATTACCAAAAAAATATTAATTATGCATAACAAGAGAAATATTCCTAAACAAAAAACAGTTTTTGTTTCATAAAAATTCAAAATACGACCACAGTATATAAAAAATTGTATTCGAAAAAAAAAACAGATCACTAAAGCATCATGGGAATGTGATAATTGTGTAAAAATATACTGTAACAATTAAAAATACAATAATAATTAATATCAATAAAATAAATAAAATGTGTTGCCATGTCATAAAAAAGAAAACAACGAATAATCGATTTCAACTGTCAAATAAAAATCGATGTCTTACAATAATATCGATTATACATAAACTGTTTATTAATATATTTAACGTTTTTTTTTCTCTAACTGTTAATAAATCCTGCGTCTAAACGATGAATTCAAAGAGAAGCTTTAAAATTGTTATATTTCAACACGAAATACGTGAGGTAACGATATTTTTTCATTTTTTTTTTCATTTCAACTGTTATTATTATTCTTATTTATAATCTGTGACAAATCTAAAACTACGCATAGAGTAAGTATATTATAGATATGTAGAATAGATTTTTTAAAAAATAATGAATATATTTAAAAAAAACATGATAAATACAAAAAAAAAACATCAAAATTGATGCGACAGATTAAAAATAAAAAAAATGCACAAAAATCATCGAACCCGCGATCACCTCCCAATATCTCTATTCTACATATCTATAATATAATATAATAATACATAAATTAGCTATAAATAACGAAGCTAAGAAAAAAGCTTATAACTACACAATTATAAATGCAATAGAAATGACACCGATGGAAGAGTGCGGTCGGATCTTTGACATTAAAAAAAAAAATAAAAAATGACAATGACATTTACATTAATACAAATTCAATGATATTATAACATTAATTAAATCCGAAAAACATTAATTTACATTGATTTTTTTCACGCTTCTCGCTTTATCCCGCATATTAGGTAGAAAATTTAGTGTCAAAACACTCTCTTCCCTAATTTCCTTCCAAAATCGAGACAATTCGGATGAAATGGCGGATCTTAACGTCATGTTTATATCAAATTAATAAAAAAAAATGTTGCCACATTAAAATATTGCCACATTCAATAAAATTCGTAAACAGATTAATATACAAAAATTTTTTGACGCTTCACTTCACTTCACGGACAGAATTTAGTGTCAAGACACTCCGTTTTCCGATTCATTCCGATAACATCAAACAAACAAACAAACAAAAAAATGTTGCCACATCAAAAAAAAAAAAACCGACCCGCATCAAAAAACGAAAAAAAACCAAAAAAAAAAAAAGAAATACAGATTAAAAATATCACAAAACTCACAAACTATTGCCAAACATCATCCTATCGTCGTAGAGGCTCAACCTGTTGCACTCGGACGCCCTCCCCTTCTGCAGCGCCCTGTCCCTGCGGGCCCGCCTCACCGCCACCGGGAGGTCCCCCGGCGTCTTCACTCTACCGGCGGGATTTAGCAGGTTCGAATCCCCCGTGGAGAAAATGTCACTCACCTGTTTTTTTTTTGACATTTGAAAAGTGTTAAGTGTTGTTCATACACTTGGGAAAGTGACATATTTTAGGATTTTGCATAAAAAAATTCGGGGATTCGAACCCGCACCTCTTGTTAACCAAGCGCTCTGACCGCTAAGCAGTATTGGGCAAAATTTAATTGCAATTAAATATTAAATTTGTGGGGCAATCGGAGAAAATCACAATTAACGTGAAATTTAATTAGTTGTTAGTATTTACACTACAATTATCAGTGAATTAATTTTAATCCACTGATTTTCGCACAAAAACACAAATAAATGATCAATTGTTAATATTTAATCCCCCAGTGTCTTGACTCTACGGGCGGGATTTAGCAGGTTCGAATCCCCCGTGGAGAAGATGTCACTCACCTGTTTTTTTTTGACATTTGAAAAGTGTTATTTATACACTTGGGAAATTGAAGAAATACATTTTAAGAAATTTTATAAAATTTTGAACGCAGCGGGATTCGAACCCGCGAGCTTTGTCGAAATTGTTATACGGTTATTACAACTTATTTATGTTGTTAGACACATTTTTACATCTCTGTAGACAGATTTTTACAAATGTTAAACAAAGATTATTCTACGAAAAATCGCAAAAGAGATTGCTATTTATTAAAATACTCTAAAGTTTCATTCACACGCAAGTAAAATTAAAAAAAATATTTTTAGTAACCGTATAAAAATTTGAACGCAGCGGAATTCGAACCTGCGCCTTTCGGAAATCGTCGACTGGACGATCTCTCTCTCTGACCGCTAAGCCATGCGTTCTATATTCACTATAAGAACAGTGTGGGGCAAAATATAATTGAAATTAACAATAACAATTAAATATCAACAATTGACCATTTCGTAAAACCATTTTAACAATTAATACAATGTTAATTGTAATATAAGCATTAACAAGTAATTAATTTTCAGCTAATTGTGATTTTTATGACTTCCCCACAAACAAATAATGAATGAATTCTTAATATTTAATTGTTAATTGCAATTAACTGTTGCCCAATACTGCTTATCGCCTAGTCCACTTGGACGGTTATCACAAGGCGCGGGTTCGAACCCCACTTAATTTTAGACGTAAATTTTTATACTTCATTAAAAAATCTTTACGGGGGCCAGTCGTGGCCCAGTGGCACAAGCATGTGACTGTAAACGACTGGTTGTGAGTTCGATTACCACTCGAGGAGTGGAAATTATATTTCCATTTTCTTCGCTCTGGTGTCGAAGTAAAGCACGGCGTTAAGTTCCGCCACTTAACACGCAAGCCTCCGAATTCGGCGGAAAGTGGGGAACGGAGTGTCTTAACACTAGGTTCCCTCTGCCTACCCTGCTGTGTGCGGGATATAGCGTGAAGTTAAAAAAAAAAAAATCTTTACCACTCACCTGTTCCAAAGAATGCTGACGTTTAATCGACAACGATTTCAAATTCGGTTTAGTTTCCTCAACACTACTCGAGGGTAGTTTTAGAGTCAATTCCGGGATTTCCCCGTTGAGAGCCGCCAAATAAACCGGGTTGTCCCCGCTGTAGCCGTTCACCAAATTTTCTTTATCATTCGGATCGCTAAACTCATTACCAAAATTAGTATACTTATTATATTTATTAAAACTATAATCCGTCTTCTGTTGACTCTCTTTTAGCACATCATTTTTTTTCTTCTCTTCATTTTTAGTTATCGAATGCATAGTTATTTTAGATCCGCCATTTTCGGATAACAACATCAAATGTTCGTCTTCGCTACTCGAACAATCGGAATTTAAATCGAATGGACTCTCAAAATCGTTTTGATTATCGATATACTGCAATTCCAAGTTAATACTGGCTCGAGACGATCGACCGCTATTCGATATAATTTTATTATCGCAACTTAAACGTTTCTTTATCGTCGAATCTTCAGATTCCGAATTTCTATACAAACTTTGGCTCGAAATGGACGTTCTTACAAGTTTCAAGCTATCCGAGCTATTTTTTAGCTCGGGTTTAACTTTAGGTACTATAATAGCAAAAATTTGTCTCTCATCATCTCTTGAGGGTAGTTCTTTAAATTTTTTATCTGTATTCAATTCAGATTCTTTTATCATAGTAGGCGATAACGTTTTGTTTGGCGGCGAGAGAGTACACGGTCCTTCGAAATTATACACCCTATCTCTCTCATCGTTTAGCACCAAATTAGTCGGTCGATCAAAACTTATATTATTAGGTTTATCCACTACCAACGTTTTAATTTTAGCATTTTGCATATTTGCGTCCATTTTGACCTCAGTCTCTTTAGCTTTAGTCAATTTCTTCTCGAAGAACCTTCGCAAGCCCCATTTGGGTTTGTCTTGCAACAAATTAATATCCTTGGGTCCTTTATCCTCTATAGAATTGACATCATTTTGGACATATTCTAATGGCCGTTGCAAAGATCTTATTTCATTCAGCCTATCCAGATTTTCTCTGACAGCGGGTCTAGTCACTCTGGCGACGGAGAGACAGTTCTCTCTGTTTTCAGTGTCTTTGTTGCTCTTGTGTATGACTTGTACTGTGTGTGTTTGTGTGTTTTTGTTTGTGTTTCGCTCTATGCATGTGTTTCTGCCTATGTGTGGGTGCGGGTAGAGGAGGGGGGTTGTGACGTCACTGTTCTGGGAGGAAGTGCAGTTTGAATTTTTATCTATGTCCGGTTGAATTGGGGGTTCTGTTGTAGCTGTGAAGTAGAAAAAGAAATAAAATTAAGTATTAATATATTAAATAAAGAAAATAATCAATTTTATTATTAGAAGCTGCCAGATTTAAGTTTGTATGAAAAAAAAAGTTTAATATAAAATAACAAGAATATTTAGGCCTCCTTAATCTGACCCTGTTGTAAAATATGTGACAGGGTCTGATTGTAGACACAATTGGTTGTGTGTTCGATTCCCACTCAATGGAAGACAAAATTTATGTACTTTCCTTGTTTAATCTGGTAAACAAGAACACTTGGATAAATAAAATAGAGTAAATCCAAACAATTTTTATATCTTCACTCTGTTAACACGCCTTATCTCTAATTCAAACAAAAAGATAAAAAAACGAAGTGTCTTAACACTACATTCTCTCTAACCACCCAGCTATGGAGAAATAATTATCAACCACTTTTATATCATTGGGTTCAAATTAACACATAGTTTTTTCAAGTTCACATAAAGTTACGTAACTCAACGCCGCGCTTCCCACATACAGACGAACAAAATAAAACATACAATTTATTAAAATTATATAAAGAAAACAACTCACCAGGGGGATGGGGGTGCAAATTATTATCATGTATGACCGGCCCTTGGGTTTGAAGCATCATTTTCAATTCCGCCATTCGTTCTTCAACGCATACAGCTGTTAATCTGTTGAAAAAAAAAAAAATTAAAATAATTCTTTAAATATTGCATAGTTTTAGAATATGGTGAATAACACTTTGCTTATTATTGCATGATTTAATGGAATCGATTAAAAAATTAATATGAAATGATTTTATTAAAAAGTGTTATTTTAATTGCATTTTTATTGCATTTTTGTTAGCTTCACGCTGTATCCCGCACACAGCAGGGTAGACAGAGGGAACCTAGTGTTAAGACACTCCGTTCCCCGTTTTCCGATGAATTCTGGAGGCATTATGTGTTAAGTGGCGGAACTCAACGCCGCGTTTTGCCTCGATACCATAGGGGCAATAAAATATTTAATATTTCAATTCCTCGAGTGGGAATCGAACCTACAACCAGTCGCGTTACAGTCACACTTTGTGACCTTGCGCCACGATTGGCCTCATTTTTTATGCTAATATATTTTTAATTATAATGGACCATCGTGGCGCAGTGTTGAATTATAAATGCAGAAGTTACAGGTTCGATTGTCATTCGGGATTATAATATAAACTATTTTTATATCTTCGCTCTGGTGAAAAAACTAAGTTCCGCCACTCAACTCCGGCGGAAAGTGAAAAATGGAATATTTTGACACTTGACAAAAATTTCAAATAATTCGATTAATCAACCACACAATAAAAAAATCTATAAATCCATACTTATATTATAAATGCGAAAGTCTGTGTGTTCGTCTGTCACGCTTTCACGGCTAATTTACCGGTCCGATTTGGATGAAATTTAGAATGAAAGTAGTAAAAGTTACTGGGTTTAACATAGGCTACTCAAAAATCAACCTCTAAGGGGTTGAAATAGGGGATGAAAGTTTATATGAAAAATCTAAACCGCTTGACCGATTATAATGGATTTCGGCATAAATATAGTTGATAATCTAAGCTTAAATATACGCTACTTTATTTTTCAAAAACCCACCCCCGAGGGTTGCAATATAACGAAGCAGTTACGTAGTTCACGCGGCGAAGCCGCGAGCGGACCGCTAGTTTAAAATAATTTTAAAATATTACATATATATTAAATTAAAAAAAAATTAAAACCTTCATACATACTAACAAAAATCAATTACTACGTGAGTATGTATATCACACACTAGTGTCCGGCTCGAGAACTACATAAATGTTTCGTTATATTGCAACCCTCGGGGGTGAATTTTTGAAAAATAAAGTGGCCTATGTTCAACCTTGGATTATCAACTATATCTATGCTAAAATTCATAACAACCAGTCAAGCGGTTTAGATTTTTCATATAAACTTTCATCCCCTATTTCGACCTTTTAGAAGAGGATTTTTTGAAAAAATAAGTAGCCTATGTTAGACCCTCGATTATTTACTACTTTTATTCAGAATTTCATCCAAATCGGACCGGTAGATTAGCCGTTAGACCGGAACATACAAACAGACAGACTTTCGCATTTATAATATAAGTATGGAAGTATGTATTACGACTGACCGTGTATGTATTACGACTGACTCGGGAACCGAACCCACTCACCTCGCCTCGGCGTCGTGGTCCCAGCACTCGTCGCAGGTGTCGGTGGCTATTTTCAACACTCTCGCTTCGGGCACGGGGCCTTTCGGTAATGGCGGACGCGCTTTATTCCTTGATACTAACGCCTGGAACATTTCATTTGGTAGTTTTAATATGTTATTTAAACAACTTAAGATATAAAAAAAAACAGTAGCAGTCGTGGGACTGCCGATAGAAGTGAAAACGGAACTATTAAGTTGAGTGTAATTAAAACTATATGCAAAAATTATATGATTTTTTTTATGTTTTTCAACCACTTTGTATTTATATTTTGTTCATGATTTGTTTAACCCATCATATGTAACTAATAAATAAAACATAAAAAATTCATATAATTTTTGCATATAGTTTTAATTACACTCAACTTAATAGTTCCGTTTTCACATAATACAACGCGCACATAATACAGTCAGAAATAGTCGATGTATTAGTGTATACGTGTACACAGGCTACTGCGCGTGCGCT